>JAUIMM010000536.1:2825000-3425000 GCA_031769625.1 Taudactylus pleione
AATGTGGGGGAGAGGTCCATTATGTGCCTGTGCTCTTACTGTACATAGGATAGGTTGCGTAGGCGCGGAGTAGTCATTACCTTGTTCCTGCTCCCGGGGGCAGAGAGAGCTAATTCCAGTGCAGTTTCCCTGGTTGCCTCTTTAAGGTACCACCACTGGATTTCCAGGGAGAAAGACGTAGAACCGCTGGCACGGAAAGCACAAGGCATCTCTATGTCATCGCCCTCCCTTATTGTCACATCTTTGGGAACTTCAGTGAATGTGGCTGAGAGCAGAAGATAGAATTACAGGGGGGCGGTTAACATAAGAGATTAATAGACAAGATCAGGCCGTTCCCTGGTATAATCTGATCTAAGCTTTACTCGTGGATCTACAGCAGTTTGTTAAATTAGACTCCAGTGGATTTAAGAAAAAATAAATAAAAAATCAAGCAGTAGAACATTCCCCAGTACCCACGTCCATTGCTCAACTGATGATGATAGCCCCCTCCCCTCCACCACCTTTCTGCAGACCTGTCCCCTCTACATAACAGTGCAGACAAAAAGACTGCACCAGGTCTCCCAAATACTCCACTGGAACCATACAAGGCATCCTTTATACACCCTGTGACAATTTATTTTTTTAAGACATGCCACTTGCCTGTGTCCCCCCACCCAATAAATATAGTGCATGCTTACCCCCCATCTCCACCACCAACTGATATATCTCACCTGTACCATGACCCAATTACTACCAACAGTAAACAACCCCCCCCCCCTCTGCTCCCATATACATATTTTTGGCTGGTTTTCTCCCAGGCTCCCGGTGCAGATGTTATATTGTTGTCTACGTTGCTCAAAACTCTCTTTTGAAATTCAAATCCCAGCTTCCTAATGCTACAGAGATTTAATTCTGCACCTGTGCTGCTGAGTGGCCCCCCTACCACCGTGCAGTAGGCGATGGCCATCCCAACATGGCACGGGTGACTGTTGACATTGGGGGCAAGAGACGGGCTGGACACCAGCTGAACTACAGTAGGTGCCGGGGAGAACAGACATGGGAATAATGGTGTGGAGCACTCACCGTGTACACTGAAGAGCAGTGGGGAATTTAGCATCAGGTAACAGATAGCGCTGAAGAGTCCTTGCCTTTCCATCTCATACATGTCAGTTTTAGAGGGAAGAGCAAGGAGACAATACCACACTTGGTTTCCAATGGAGAACTAAGAGATTTCCAATCCCATGGCAGACGTTGGATGAATTGCAGGAGGTATAGGAGGAAAGTTAACGCTGATATGTCCTCCAAAATGCAGACCACACCAGTGTGCGTTCCTCGTTATAACATCCACATTGAGACCGGAGGGGTCTCCTCTTGGATCAGCTATGATCCGGACGCAGGATCCATCCAAGACCCATCCCCAGTGTTAAATCTGGCGGTGCAGGAGCCCTAATGAGACAACAGAGGAGCCTTCATGTCACCCCAGACCACCGAAGCGAGGGATTGCTTGCTGCTTCCTGACCTGGGATCTGTCTCCTTCTGATGGCTGGAGGTATAACCAGGAGCTGCTGGGGCTCATCCAGATCAGCCGTCTATCTCTTTCTCCTGCCTGGATCCACTCTGTGCAGGGCAGACCTGCAAGCAAACCAAAGGGGGGTTGTTTGGATGGTGGTGATTTCTCACACTCAAAAATCCACAACAGTGACCAGCCTCACAGCACTGAGTTCCCGCATCACTAGATCCAGCTGAGAGATTTGGTAAAGCCAAGGAATTGACCTCCTCCTCCACCCCAAACAAAAAAATAATTCTACAAAGGTTACTTGGCTTCTTTTAGTATCATCAAATAGAGAAGGAGTTTAAACCAGCATCTACTTAGCCCAAAAAAATGCTCATCAGTGCTCCACTTCAGTGAGAGAAGGGGGAGGGATGTGAGAGGGCACGTCTGTTTAACCCCCACCGAGCTGGCTATGGTGTAGCTTCCTTGCCATACATTATTCAGCAGTGCCTGGTGCCTCCTCTATCCACCTCTAGGACTGTATACCACCTTCCTCTCCCTTTCTTTGCAAGGGGGCTTATGGGGGCTGTTGTGTTTGCAGGATGGAGGCTCACTACAGGGGGGGGGATAAATCTCTGAAGCAGGGTATGCACTTGTCACAACAATAGGGGAATTTAAAAGCATTATTGAGAGACAATATGCAGAACCCAGATAATGGCTTTGTTATTTGGGAAGGGTGGGGGGGGGGGTGCAAAATGAACACCCCCCCAAACCTAAGTCAACCCATGAACTGAAACCAATTGCGTCTGACACCATTGAGGAGACCACACTTTAAGGAATAACATGTAATCAAAATGACAACATCCCCCCACACACACATTCCTGTTTAACCCTTTAATGTACATTAACAGTACACTAGCTGTCCCCCTCCCCACAGTACTTCTCAGTTCTATAGCAGGAGAAAAGTCTGAGCTACAGCATCACATTTACATTAGAGATGAAGTAATGGCATTGCAGAGATCCTCTCTACCACCACCACCACAAACCAAACCCCCTCCTCTAAACCCTCTTATATTTTGGGAAAGAAATCAGTGTTTTGCAGAAGGGGAGGAGGGAGTTACCAGAACCCATCACCAAATATCACTGGGACCCCTCCGCTGGCTTTGCAGAATAAGCAACAGCCCCTCTCCTGCTCAATACACCAGCCCAATAAATATACCCAAATAAGCATCATAAACTTCTGCACTATTTACTCTGAACGTGACCTACCTGTACGATGAATACAGACAGGATTTTATGTCCTTGCATCATAGCAGGAATAATAATAATAATAAAAATAATTTCAAATAGCTCTATTTCAATACAGTGGCTTGAATCAAGCACTGAATTAGGGGCTTGGATAAAAGACCAGTATAAATCAGCTCTAGAGATGTTTTATGCATCCTCTAAGATTACTGGGGAGCTGCAGAGCTAGGGGTGGGGGGAGATCTGGTACCCTAGAGGGGTACCAGAAAAAGCAGCAGCAGACGGAATACATTGCTCACCTCTCAGTCCTGCCATGCAGTCTGAAGATGATGCTGTGTAGCATTGCTGCCTGAGTGAGAGAAATTCCATGAGCTGCAGGGGACAACAGGAGCTGGGCACAGCATTGTCTCAGGTGCCATCAGCTGGCAGACCTGGATTGGGTTACTGTATCTCTGGAATAAGCTTTCTCCCAGTGCCCTGATTCAGTCCTTTTCTGCAAAGTTAGCAGCTGGTGCTGTAGCCAGTGCCCTCCCTCCCCTGCCTATGCAGTGAGATGGAACAGCCTTTCTGTAGCCACCAGTATGGGGATCAGATTAACCTATTCATATGTGCATTTACATCACTCCCTTTGCAAGCAGTGGAGGACTCACATTTACTGGCATGTAATGCACAGACTTGTGCTAACTACTTACATGTGGTTCCCCCAGCCCAGGATTTCTATAGCCCCCTCCTCCCTGGACACAAAATGCACTGCAGATCCAGCAGTGATGTTTCTCAGTCTCCCAAACAGCTGCTAGATGGCTGAGAGAAAATCCAGGCAGTGCCTCTCTCACAGGGAGGGGGCGTACTGGCTCTAAGTTTCCACCAACTCTGACCCCCATCTGAATTACAGCAGCACCAAAAGGGTCTCACAGGGGAAAGTAAAGGGGAGAATTGAGGGGAAGGGGATTAAAGAAGAGATAAGTAGCAGGGAGAAGGTCTCTAGGGCAAATGTGGATAATTGACGCTATGGCAGCTGTTTGAACTACAAGTGACAGCATGCTGGGACTTATAGTTCCGCAGCAGTTTGAGGAATACAGGTTGCCTGAGCTCGATATAAAACAGCAGGGGTAGGATAACTTCCCTTTGGACCATTACATATATAAAAGGAGTCTTTCAGCATCTGGAAGGAGTCCTAGTGTAATAAATGTGTATTTAGTCAGGGATTGTAGCACATCTGGCCCATGGTTCTAGCCAGGTCTGGATGGGGAATTTGCAGGGAATCACAACACTCTCAATTTTACTAGTGTGCATCCATTGGACTGGGGTGACGAAGGATTATTGAGGAGTGGGGATGTAGTGGTCAGGTGGGAAACATAAGGATATAACTGAGCGCAGGGGGTGGATCTATCAGGGGCAAACACAGGATTCACAAGAGTGGTTTCCATATATATATATGTATTATATATCAATCTCTCTATAGATATATGATATCTATTTTCAAATACTCCAGACAAGGGATTAGAACACCAATCCTCCTATGCCATATTATTACACTTCCTTTATTAGCTGTCAGTAATAGTGTGATTTGTGTGCACCTTGCCAGTAGTTAAATACACCTGTATTTAAAACACACAATGCTATGCATGCCATGCAGTGGACTTGAAAACATAACCTCATACACCATAGTCAGACACTTTACACATGACTTATGTGCTGCTGCATAGGAACCCTGGTAATTCTAATTGTTATATTAAACTATTGCAGCTTAGCAGATCTATGTAGTGTGCAGACACTCAGAGCCGGAATAGTGCCATGTGCCAGAGAGAGCTTTGGTACCTCCCCCCTCCCATTTTATAAATAGGGACAGAAGACTGTGCACCAGAAGAAAGAGATAGGGGAGGCCAGGAGATGCTGGGGAGAAAAGAAGAGGAAGCTACAAGTGAGAATGATAATAAACAGGAAAACTGACAGGTCCAAACAGTGCCCGCTGCCCTGAGGAGCCCTGTGCCATGGCACTGGTCGCACTACCCTAGTTACGGCCCCGCAGACACATACTACATGCAGCCAAACACTACATACAACCACACACAGCCACAGTCTACATGCAGCCACACACTACATAGATTTGCTGAGCTGCAATTGTTAATACTGATAATTACAAGTAGCTTCATACAGATAGAATATTAGGCTTCTTATGCAGGAACAAATAGCTCCAAGTTGTCTGTCTAACTGAGGTGTGTGAGACTGCATCATCCTCATGTTATGTACACCGGTGAGTCTGCATCATCCTCATGTTATGTACACCGGTGAGTCTGCATAATCCTCATGTTGTGTACACCAGTGAGTCTGCATCATCCCCATGTTATGTACACTGGTGAGTCTGCATCATCCTCATGTTATGTACACTGGTGAGTCTGCATCATCCCCATGTCGTGTACACCGGTGAGTCTGCATCATCCTCATGTTATGTACACTGGTGAGTCTGCATAATCCTCATGTTGTGTACAACGGCGAGTCTGCATCACCCCATGTCATGTACACCGGTGAGTCGGCATAATCCTCATGTTATGTACAACGGCGAGTCTGCATCATCCTCATGTTATGTACACTGGTGAGTCTGCATCATCCCCATGTCGTGTACACCGGTGAGTCTGCATCATCGTCATGTTATGTACACTGGTGAGTCTGCATAATCCTCATGTTGTGTACAACGGCGAGTCTGCATCACCCCATGTCATGTACACCGATGAGTCTGCATCATCCGCATGTCGTGTATACAGGCGAGTCTGCATCATGCTCATGTTATGTACACCGGTGAGTCAGCATCATCCTCATGTTATGTACACCGGTCAGTCTGCATCATCCTCATGTTATGTACACCGGTGAGTCTGCATCACCCCATGTCATGTACACCGGTGAGTCTGCATCACGCTCATGTTATGTACACCGGTGAGTCTGCATCATCCCCATGTTATGTACACCGGTGAGTCTGCATCATCCTCATGTTATGTACACCGGTGAGTCTGCATAATCCTCATGTTGTGTACACCGGCGAGTCTGCATCATCCTCATGTCGTGTACACCGGTGTATCTGCATCATCCTCATGTCGTGAACACCGGTGAGTCTGCATCAACCTCATGTTGTGTACACCGGTGAGTCTGCGTCATCCCCATGTTGTGTACACCGGTGAGTCTGCGTCATCCTCATGTTGTGTACACCGGTGAGTCTGCGTCATCCCCATGTTATGTACACCGGTGAGTCTGCATCATCCCCATGTTGTGTACACCGGTGAGTCTGCGTCATCCCCATGTCGTGTACACTGGTGAGTCTGCATCATCCCCATGTCGTGTACACCGGTGAGTCTGCATCATCTTCATCTTGTGTACACCGGTGAGTCTGCATCAGCCTCATCTTGTGTACACCGGTGAGTCTGCATCATCCTCATGTCATGTACACCGGTGAGTCTGCATCATCCCCATGTCATGTACACCGGTGAGTCTGCATCATCCCCATGTCGTGTACACCGGTGAGTCTGCATCATCCACATGTCGTGTACACCCGTGAGTCTGCATCATCCTCATGTCGTGTACACCGGCGGGTCTGCATCATCCTCATGTCGTGTACACCGGTGAGTCTGCGTCATCCCCATGTTATGTACACCGGTGAGTCTGCGTCATCCCCATGTTATGTACACCGGTGAGTCTGCGTCATCCTCATGTTATGTAAACCGGTGAGTCTATATTATCCTCATGTTATGTACACCGGTGAGTCTGAACCTTCCCCATATTCTGTACACCGGTGAGTCTGCATCATCCTCATGTTCTGTACACCGGTGAGTCTGCATCATCCCCATGTTATGTACACTGGTGAGTCTGCATCATCCACATGTTAAGTACACCGGTCAGTCTGCATCATCCTCATGTTATGTACACCGGTCAGTCTGCATCATCCTCATGTTAATTACACCGGTCAATCTGCATCATCCTCATGTTATGTACACCGGTGAGTCTGCATCATCCTCATTTTATGTACACCGGTGAGTCTGCATCATCCTCATGTTATGTACATCGGTGAGTCTGCATCATCCTCATGTTATGTACACCGGTGAGTCTGCATCACCCCATGTCATGTACACCGGTGAGTCTGCATCATGCTCATGTTATGTACACCGGTGAGTCTGCATCATCCCCATGTTATGTACACCGGTGAGTCTGCATCATCCTCATGTTATGTACACCGGTGAGTCTGCATAATCCTCATGTCGTGTACACCGGCGAGTCTGCATCATCCTCATGTCGTGTACACCGGTGAGTCTGCATCATCCTCTGCATCATCCTCATGTCGTGTACACCGGTGAGTCTGCATCATCCTCATGTTATGTACACTGGTGAGTCTGCATCATCCTCATGTTATGTACACCGGTCAGTCTGCATCAACCTCATGTTATGTACACCGGTCAGTCTGCATCATCCCCATGTTATGTACACCGGTCAGTCTGCATCATCCCCATGTTATGTACACCGGTGAGTCTGCATCATCCCCATGTTATGTACACCGGTGAGTCTGCATCATCCCCATGTTATGTACACCGGTGAGTCTGCATCATCCCCATGTTATGTACACCGGTGAGTCTGCATCATCCCCATGTTATGTACACCGGTGAGTCTGCATCATCCTCATGTTATGTACACCGGTGAGTCTCTATTATCCCCATGTTATGTACACCGGTGAGTCTGCACCATCCCCATGTCATGTACACCGGTGAGTCGGCATAATCCTCATGTTATGTACAACGGCGAGTCTGCATCATCCTCATGTTATGTACACTGGTGAGTCTGCATCATCCCCATGTCGTGTACACCGGTGAGTCTGCATCATCCTCATGTTATGTACACTGGTGAGTCTGCATAATGCTCATGTTGTGTACAACGGCGAGTCTGCATCACCCCATGTCATGTACACCGGTGAGTCTGCATCATCCCCATGTCGTGTATACAGGCGAGTCTGCATCATCCTCATGTTGTGTACACCGGTGAGTCTGCATAATCCTCATGTTGCGTACACCGGTGAGTCTGCATCATCCTCATGTTATGTACACCGGTGAGTCTGCATAATCCTCATGTTGTGTACAACGGTGAGTCTGCATCATCCCCATGTTATATACACTGGTGAGTCTGCATCATCCTCATGTTATGTACACTGGTGAGTCTGCATCATGCTCATGTTATGTACACCGGTGAGTCAGCATCATCCTCATGTTATGTACACCGGTCAGTCTGCATCATCCTCATGTTATGTACACCGGTGAGTCTGCATCACCCCATGTCATGTACACCGGTGAGTCTGCATCATGCTCATGTTATGTACACCGGTGAGTCTGCATCATCCTCATGTTATGTACACCGGTGAGTCTGCATCATCCTCATGTTATGTACACCGGTGAGTCTGCATCATCCTCATGTTGTGTACACCGGCGAGTCTGCATCATCCTCATGTCGTGTACACCGGTGTATCTGCATCATCCTCATGTCGTGAACACCGGTGAGTCTGCATCAACCTCATGTTGTGTACACCGGTGAGTCTGCGTCATCCCCATGTTGTGTACACCGGTGAGTCTGCGTCATCCTCATGTTGTGTACACCGGTGAGTCTGCGTCATCCCCATGTCATGTACACCGGTGAGTCTGCGTCATCCCCATGTCGTGTACACCGGTGAGTCTGCGTCATCCCCATGTCGTGTACACCGGTGAGTCTGCATCATCCCCATGTCGTGTACACCGGTGAGTCTGCATCATCTTCATCTTGTGTACACCGGTGAGTCTGCATCAGCCTCATCTTGTGTACACCGGTGAGTCTGCATCATCCTCATGTCATGTACACCGGTGAGTCTGCATCATCCCCATGTCATGTACACCGGTGAGTCTGCATCATCCCGATATCGTGTACACCGGTGAGTTTGCATCATCCCCATGTCGTGTACACCGGTGAGTCTGCATCATCCACATGTCGTGTACACCCGTGAGTCTGCATCATCCTCATGTCGTGTACACCGGCGGGTCTGCATCATCCTCATGTCGTGTACACCGGTGAGTCTGCGTCATCCCCATGTTATGTACACCGGTGAGTCTGCGTCATCCCCATGTTATGTACACCGGTGAGTCTGCGTCATCCTCATGTTATGTACACCGGTGAGTCTATATTATCCTCATGTTATGTACACCGGTGAGTCTGAACCTTCCCCATATTCTGTACACCGGTGAGTCTGCATCATCCTCATGTTCTGTACACCGGTGAGTCTGCATCATCCCCATGTTATGTACACTGGTGAGTCTGCATCATCCACATGTTAAGTACACCGGTCAGTCTGCATCATCCTCATGTTATGTACACCGGTCAGTCTGCACCATCCCCATGTCATGTACACCGGTGAGTCGGCATAATCCTCATGTTATGTACAACGGCGAGTCTGCATCATCCTCATGTTATGTACACTGGTGAGTCTGCATCATCCCCATGTCGTGTACACCGGTGAGTCTGCATCATCCTCATGTTATGTACACTGGTGAGTCTGCATAATCCTCATGTTGTGTACAACGGCGAGTCTGCATCACGCCATGTCATGTACATCGGTGAGTCTGCATCATCCCCATGTCGTGTATACAGGCGAGTCTGCATCATCCTCATGTTGTGTACACCGGTGAGTCTGCATAATCCTCATGTTGTGTACACCGGTGAGTCTGCATCATCCTCATGTTATGTACACCGGTGAGTCTGCATAATCCTCATGTTGTGTACAACGGTGAGTCTGCATCATCCCCATGTTATATACACTGGTGAGTCTGCATCATCCTCATGTTATGTACACCGGTGAGTCTGCATCATGCTCATGTTATGTACACCGGTGAGTCAGCATCATCCTCATGTTATGTACACCGGTCAGTCTGCATCATCCTCATGTTATGTACACCGGTGAGTCTGCATCACCCCATGTCATGTACACCGGTGAGTCTGCATCATGCTCATGTTATGTACACCGGTGAGTCTGCATCATCCCCATGTTATGTACACCGGTGAGTCTGCATCATCCTCATGTTATGTACACCGGTGAGTCTGCATAATCCTCATGTTGTGTACACCGGCGAGTCTGCATCATCCTCATGTCGTGAACACTGGTGTATCTGCATCATCCTCATGTCGTGAACACCGGTGAGTCTGCATCAACCTCATGTTGTGTACACCGGTGAGTCTGCGTCATCCCCATGTTGTGTACACCGGTGAGTCTGCGTCATCCTCATGTTGTGTACACCGGTGAGTCTGCGTCATCCCCATGTTATGTACACCGGTGAGTCTGCGTCATCCCCATGTCGTGTACACCGGTGAGTCTGCGTCATCCCCATGTCGTGTACACCGGTGAGTCTGCATCATCCCCATGTCGTGTACACCGGTGAGTCTGCATCATCTTCATCTTGTGTACACCGGTGAGTCTGCATCAGCCTCATCTTGTGTACACCGGTGAGTCTGCATCATCCTCATGTCATGTACACCGGTGAGTCTGCATCATCCCCATGTCATGTACACCGGTGAGTCTGCATCATCCCGATATCGTGTACACCGGTGAGTCTGCATCATCCCCATGTCGTGTGCACCGGTGAGTCTGCATCATCCACATGTCGTGTACACCCGTGAGTCTGCATCATCCTCATGTCGTGTACACCGGCGGGTCTGCATCATCCTCATGTCGTGTACACCGGTGAGTCTGCGTCATCCCCATGTTATGTACACCGGTGAGTCTGCGTCATCCCCATGTTATGTACACCGGTGAGTCTGCGTCATCCTCATGTTATGTACACCGGTGAGTCTATATTATCCTCATGTTATGTACACCGGTGAGTCTGAACCTTCCCCATATTCTGTACACCGGTGAGTCTGCATCATCCTCATGTTCTGTACACCGGTGAGTCTGCATCATCCACATGTTATGTACACTGGTGAGTCTGCATCATCCACATGTTAAGTACACCGGTCAGTCTGCATCATCCTCATGTTATGTACACCGGTCAGTCTGCATCATCCTCATGTTATGTACACCGGTCAATCTGCATCATCCTCATGTTATGTACACCGGTGAGTCTGCATCATCCTCATGTTATGTAAACCCGTGAGTCTGCATCATCCTCATGTTATGTACACCGGTGAGTCTGCATCATCCTCATGTTATGTACATCGGTGAGTCTGCATCATCCTCATGTTATGTACAACGGTTAGTCTGCATCATCCCCATGTTATGTACACCGGTGAGTCTGCATCATCCTCATGTTATGTACACCGGTGAGTCTGCATAATCCTCATGTCGTGTACACCGGCGAGTCTGCATCATCCTCATGTCGTGTACACCGGTGAGTCTGCATCATCCTCTGCATCATCCTCATGTCGTGTACACCGGTGAGTCTGCATCATCCTCATGTTATGTACACCGGTGAGTCTGCATCATCCTCATGTTATGTACACCGGTCAGTCTGCATCATCCTCATGTTATGTACACCGGTCAGTCTGCATCATCCCCATGTTATGTACACCGGTCAGTCTGCATCATCCCCATGTTATGTACACCGGTGAGTCTGCATCATCCCCATGTTATGTACACCGGTGAGTCTGCATCATCCCCATGTTATGTACACCGGTGAGTCTGCATCATCCCCATGTTATGTACACCGGTGAGTCTGCATCATCCCCATGTTATGTACACCGGTGAGTCTGCATCATCCTCATGTTATGTACACCGGTGAGTCTCTATTATCCCCATGTTATGTACACCGGTGAGTCTGCACCATCCCCATGTTCTGTACACCGGTGAAGCTGCATCATCCTCATGTTCTGTACACCGGTGAGTCTGCCTCATCCCCATGTTATGTACACCGGTGAGTCTGCATCGTCCACATGTTATGTACACCTGTGAATCTGCATCATCCCCATGTTATGTACACCGGTGAGTCTGCATCATCCCCATGAGTCTGCATCATCCCCATGTTATGTACAACGGTGAGTCTGCATCATCCTCATGTTATGTACAGTGGTGAGTCTATATTATTCTCATGTTATGTACACCGGTGAGTCTGCATCATCCCCATGTTATGTACACCGGTGAGTCTGCATCATCCCCATGTTATGTACACCGGTGAGTCTGCATCATCCCCATGTTATGTACACCGGTGAGTCTGCATCATCCTCATGTTATGTACACCGGTGAGTCTCTATTATCCCCATGTTATGTACACCGGTGAGTCTGCACCATCCCCATGTTCTGTACACCGGTGAAGCTGCATCATCCTCATGTTCTGTACACCGGTGAGTCTGCCTCATCCCCATGTTATGTACACCGGTGAGTCTGCATCGTCCACATGTTATGTACACCGGTCAGTCTGCATCATCCTCATGTTATGTACACGGTCAGTCTGCATCATCCTCATGTTATGTACACCGGTCAGTCTGCATCATCCTCATGTTATGTACACCGGTCAGTCTGCATCATCCTCATGTTATGTACACCGGTCAGTCTGCATCATCCTCATGTTATGTACACCGGTCAGTCTGCATCATCCTCATGTTATGTACACCGGTCAGTCTGCATCATCCCCATGTTATGTACACCGGTGAGTCTGCATCATCCTCATGTTATGTACACCGGTGAGTCTGCATCATCCTCATGTTATGTACACCGGTCAGTCTGCATCATCCTCATGTTATGTACACCGGTCAGTCTGCATCATCCTCATGTTATGTACACCGGTGAGTCTGCATCATCCCCATGTTATGTACACCGGTGAGTCTGCATTATCCCCATGTTATGTACACCGGTGAGTCTGCATCATCCCCATGTTATGTACACCTGTGAATCTGCATCATCCCCATGTTATGTACACCGGTGAGTCTGCATCATCCCCATGAGTCTGCATCATCCCCATGTTATGTACAACGGTGAGTCTGCATCATCCTCATGTTATGTACAGTGGTGAGTCTATATTATTCTCATGTTATGTACACCGGTGAGTCTGCATCATCCCCATGTTATGTACACCGGTGAGTCTGCATCATCCCCATGTTATGTACACCGGTGAGTCTGCATCATCCTCATGTTATGTACACCGGTGAGTCTCTATTATCCCCATGTTATGTACACCGGTGAGTCTGCACCATCCCCATGTTCTGTACACCGGTGAAGCTGCATCATCCTCATGTTCTGTACACCGGTGAGTCTGCCTCATCCCCATGTTATGTACACCGGTGAGTCTGCATCGTCCACATGTTATGTACACCGGTCAGTCTGCATCATCCTCATGTTATGTACACCGGTCAGTCAGCATCATCCTCATGTTATGTACACCGGTCAGTCTGCATCATCCTCATGTCATGTACACCGGTGAGTCTGCATCATCCTCATGTCGTGTGCACCGGTGGGTCTTCATCATCCTCATGTCGTGTGCACCGGTGGGTCTGCATCATCCTCATGTCGTGTGCACCGGTGGGTCTGCATCATCCTCATGTCGTGTACACCTGTGGGTCTGCATCATCCCCATGTTGTGTACACCGGTGAGTCTGCATCATCCCCATGTTGTGTACACCGGTGAGTCTGCATCATCCCCATGTTGTGTACACCGGTGAGTCTGCGTCATCCCCATGTTGTCTACACCGGTCAGTCTGCGTCATCCCCATGTTGTGTACACCGGTGAGTCTGCGTCATCCCCATGTTGTGTACACCGGTGAGTCTGCGTCATCCCCATGTTGTGTACACCGGTGAGTCTGCGTCATCCCCATGCTGTGTACACAGGTGAGTCTGCGTCATCCCCATGCTGTGTACACCGGTGAGTCTGCGTCATCCCCATGTTGTGTACACCGGTGAGTCTGCGTCATCCCCATGTTGTGTACACCGGTGAGTCTGCGTCATCCCCATGTTGTGTACACCGGTGAGTCTGCGTCACCCCCATGTTGTGTACACCGGTGAGTCTGCGTCATCCTCATGTTATGTATACCGGTGAGTCTATATTATCCTCATGTTATGTACACCGGTGAGTCTGCACCATCCCCATGTTCTGTACACCGGTGAGTCTGCATCATCCTCATGTTCTGTACACCGGTGAGTCTGCATCATCCACATGTTAAGTACACCGGTCAGTCTGCATCATCCTCATGTTATGTACACGGTCAGTCTGCATCATCCTCATGTTATGTACACCGGTCAGTCTGCATCATCCTCATGTTATGTACACCGGTGAGTCTGCATCATCCTCATGTTATGTACACCGGTCAGTCTGCATCATCCTCATGTTATGTACACCGGTCAGTCTGCATCATCCTCATGTTATGTACACCGGTCAGTCTGCATCATCCCCATGTTATGTACACCGGTGAGTCTGCATCATCCTCATGTTATGTACACCGGTGAGTCTGCATCATCCTCATGTTATGTACACCGGTCAGTCTGCATCATCCTCATGTTATGTACACCGGTCAGTCTGCATCATCCTCATGTTATGTACACCGGTGAGTCTGCATCATCCCCATGTTATGTACACCGGTGAGTCTGCATTATCCCCATGTTATGTACACCTGTGAATCTGCATCATCCCCATGTTATGTACACCGGTGAGTCTGCATCATCCCCATGAGTCTGCATCATCCCCATGTTATGTACAACGGTGAGTCTGCATCATCCTCATGTTATGTACAGTGGTGAGTCTATATTATTCTCATGTTATGTACACCGGTGAGTCTGCATCATCCCCATGTTATGTACACCGGTGAGTCTGCATCATCCTCATGTTATGTACACCGGTCAGTCTGCATCATCCTCATGTTATGTACACCGGTGAGTCTGCATCATCCTCATGTTATGTACACCGGTCAGTCTGCATCATCCTCATGTAATGTACACCGGTGAGTCTGCATCATCCTCATGTTATGTACACCGGTGAGTCTGCATCATCCTCATGTTATGTACACCAGTCAGTCTGCATCATCCTCATGTTATGTACACCGGTGAGTCTGCATCATCCTCATGTTATGTACACCGGTGAGTCTGCATCATCCTCATGTTATGTACACCAGTGATTCTGCATCATCCCCATGTTGTGTACACTGGTGAGTCTGTATCATCCTCATGTTATGTATACTGGTGAATCTGCATCATCCTCATGTTATGTACACTGGTGAGTCTGCATCATCCTCATGTTGTGTACACTGGTGAGTGTGCATCATCCTCATGTTATGTACTCTGGTGAGTCTGCATCATCCTCATGTTATGTACACTGGTGAGTCTGCATCATCCTCATGTTATGTACACCGGTGAGTCTGCATCATCCCCATGTTATGTACACCGGTGAGTCTGCATCATCCCCATGTTATGTACACTGGTGAGTCTGCATCATCCCCATGTTATGTACACTGGTGAGTCTGCATCATCCTTATGTTATGTACACTGGTGAGTCTGCATCATCCCCATGTTATGTACACTGATGAGTCTTCCAACATTGGGAAGCTGTAGCTGCAGACATTTTGGGGAATGAAGCTGGAGAGACAGATGGGGGCTGAAGAGACACAATGGGGGATGAGACTGAATAGATCTGGGGGAATTGGCTGGAGATTGTCCACAACTGGCAGGATTAGATGGAAACGGCTCAGGGACTGTAATATTAAAGCGCCAATTCTATAGAAACATTTGTGATACAAATGGTACCACATTGGCAAATACAGTTTAATAATATAAAATTGTTTGACAGGGAAGATCACATTTTGCCCACCATCAAAACTTCTGTTACTATGTATTATCTGGTTGAACCCCTGTTATATGATGATGACATAGGTTATATTCCTACGCAAACAGGCATCTTTCGGACCATGTGATCGCCTAAGTGAATAGTGAATACCGACTGATGTCACCATCTGCCCAGGGAGGGACAAAGGCCCTGACTCAGACCCACTCGCAGGGTCTGTGGGCGTTTTTTTTTTCTCCTGCCGCTCGCAAAGATGTGGGAGACCTTCCACAGCTTGTGCGAGCGGCCTGGAGACCGTCGCGATTATCGCAACCATCGGGCTTGTGACAAGACCCTGTGGTAGGGTCTAGGCTGCCGCAAGGTTGAGTGGACTTCCTGTTCTAATAGAGCAGGAAGTCCACTACTGACATCACTAGTGATGTTAATAGGTCCTCCCACAAATGCCAGGCATTCCTAAGGAACCCCCCTACCCGCCTACAAAACGGGGCGAGCTGTCACTAACCATCGAACTGCAGTCGGTCGGCGGGGCTTGCGCATGCGCACGCCGGACGCAACCGCATGCGCAGTGGCCAAACATCGAGCCGCTTGCGAGCGATGTGCGCTCGCGAGCGGCTCTGAATCAGGCCCAATGTCTTCAGAGATTCCCCATTGCAGAGAAACCACATGTAGGTAAGGAAGACTTTTAAGATACTAACCTGTACCTGCCGGGGACCAGGGGATTAATCTTATTTAAAAAAAATCCTCATAATCCCCACTTCTAAATTCCCACTTCTAGCACTGCCAATACATATTGGTGAGTGCACCTGCCAGTCTCTCAGAGCTGCAGTGATGCCCCAGGTACACTCACATAAAGGGATTTATCATCCAGGTGCAGTCTGTTTCGTCTCAGCTGCATCAATGTGCATGAGACCCGTCTTGTCTGAATTTATATGGCGCTAATAAAATATATAAGGCTGTGGAAGGAGAGAACAGCTTTGTTTCATTATGTATGTGCCATCTTTTATACGGAAGCAGAAATAAGTAACATACTACAGTAGTAATCAGGAGGCAGAAGGGTGGATGGAAAGGCATTGTGGACTTATCTACTGAGCCGGCTAATCTAACAAGGTGCGTGTGGGACATTGGAGCACTACAGGGCCCATAAAGCTTTGGTAGAAAAATAGAGACATTTCACGGGACAGATCGTCCAACCTCGGGAATGATCCTGGAAGAGTTGGACCACAGCACTTAAAGGGCTCTATTTATTATCATTATTTTTACTAAAATAAAGTGAAAAAGAGTGTTTTCACACCCCGGGACTGAAGGGGTTAACCCTCATTGCACGGCACCATCTTTAAAAGGACAATGGGCCTGATTCAGAGCCGCTTGTAAGCGGCCGCTCGTTCGTTCCGAGCGATGTTTGCCCAACTGCGCATGCGTACGGATCGTAATACGCATGCACGAACCAGTCAGTGCGGCCAAAAATCGTTTGTTCGCTAAATAGCGAATGCCTGCTAATTTCAGTGACAGGAGGAGGCGTATGTGGGTGGTAACAGGGGAAGGTGCTTGAAAATGGGGCGTGGAGATCCGAACGCAGGCGTGCTTAAAGGTCAAAACGGGCGTTTTATGGGTGTGCATAATTAATACAGCAGCGTCATTGACCACGTCACTTGGTTGTCTTTTAGCCTGAACTGCTCGCAAGATTGTGGTAGGAAAAACCAACCACAAGAATAGCGAGCAGTTCATACGCTGGTCGATGTACTCGATTAATCTAATAAATAGCGGACATGACGTAGGATGCGAGCCGCCAGGGGGCGTAGTTATCCAAAAAATGACCGCAAGTTTTGTTCGCTCGTTCAGACATGGTGGCGTGAACAGACCGCAAAGAGCGAACGGTTCATTTGAATAGCCACCCCCTTTTCCTGAACGAACGTCCGCAAATAGCGTCCGGCTCTGAATCAGGCCCAATGTACAGTAAGCGCAGGATGCCATGTACTATAGATTTATGGGTTTTAACGCATTTTATCATTTAAAGTGCTGTGTGCAGTTTTAAAATTGAGGAAACATGTTTGAATGTACAGGATATGCACTTATAGAAATGTAAAAGCTTTTGGCATTTGGAGACAATCTGCTCTTTAGAAATCCTCACAGAGGGAATGATATGATAATTGCCCTCGCCTGGCAATGGAGAGTTGGTGTTGACTGAACCAGCCTTTCCTTTGAAATGCGGGCTAGGAAGGCTCCTGAGACCCGCTGGGTACAATACCAAGTAAGTTTTGGAAAGACAATCTGTTTGGGTTTAAGGAGCTCTTATTAGATTGAACTTCCTAAGAACTGGAGGTGCACAGACAGGGAAAGCCAAACTGGTTTTATGCATTGTTCCTCGTATTTGAAAGAATGAATGCAATTTATCAGTTCCTGTGAAATGTTATATTTACCGTTTGAGAGACAGTCTATGCTAAGTTTGTGTGTTTTAGGAAAGCCAAATGTTATTGGGTGGTGACGAGGAAATTTAGTTAATTTCTGTGAAAGGTAAGATGTTATTATTTATGTTTTGTGAGATAGCCTGATTGGCTAAAAGGAACCCAGGCCGGACTCTGTGGTAATGTGTTTTTGAATGGCATAAAAGAAGGCTGCATGCCTGGTATATCTTTTGAAGATCAAGACTGCTGTTAAGATTTCTGTATGCTGTACCCCGTAAAGCTTTTTCAAGACTGTGAGCAATTAAACATCTTTGCCTTACGACTGCATCTGCATCCTGTGACCAACAGAATTGCGCAAAACGCTATTCAGTTCTCCTGCTGTTCTGGATTGAGCCAAGCATCTCCAAAGCTCAAGCCCACTGCCAGCTACCGTGCAGAGCCTGGTCCATTGCGAGGGATCAGGTGGAAACAGTCGACACCAATCAGGAGGTGTGGCCGCAGCTAGTCGACACATACGCAGCAGAGGTGGTTCCAGGTGCCGGAGGTAGGAGCCTGAGTACATAAGAAGCGGTTCCAAACGCCGATTGTAGAGTTTGGTGGTGGCAGCATCGTTACACGCCCACGGCGCAGTGGGCGGAGTAATTGACAGGCGGTCACTGACAGTAAGCGGGAATCCCTGATAGCCCAAGAACCAATGGGGATCAAAACCCCAATCTGTAATTGGGCGGCAAGAGCTGAGGTCATCCAGTCATAACTGGATTTCCCACTTTTGGGTACGGAGGAGACTGAGAGTGAGTAATGACAGCTTTTGGGGGTATGCAATCGGGAAGCCAGCGCACGTAAGCCCGACAGCCGGCTTCCCGACTGCTTTATCCTGGCGAGGGTTAAATGACAGGCGTCTAATTCTAGACGCCTGTCATTTTACCGACACCGGGAGACCGGCGCCCGGCATTCCGATCGAAGAGATGCCGGGCACCGCTGCGGACAGCCACAGGGGGGGGGAGGGTTAGGTTTAGGGCTCCCAGGGGGGACTTAGGGTTAGGCATCCCCCCTGGGAGGTTAGGGTTAGGCTAGGGGGAGGGAGGGTTAGGCACCCCCGGGTGGGACTTAGGGTTAGGCACCCCCCCGGGGGACTTAGGTTTAGGTGGCAGGGAAGGGGGGTTAGGTTTAAGCCCTTAGAGGGGGGATTAGGGTTGGGCACTGGGGGGAAGGTTAGGGTTAGGCACCCCTAAGGAGGGTTAGGGGGGTTAGGTTAGGTTAGAACATACTTACCTGCGGACGGTCGGGATTTTCAGCTGTGTTGGCCTGCCGCTGCCGGGATTTGAACGTATGTATTCCCTTTTGGGGTAAATTTCCTCATTGTAGTCACAGGTGACTATATGGATGAGTGAGAGTGCAGAGAGGGGAACGTTCTGATGTTAAAAAATGAGGATTGATGGTCGCCCAGTATCATCCCAGTTATAGAAGAGGAGATGAAAGGTCTTCACTGAGCTGGACTCAAGCCTATGGTACTGGAGAGAGGGCACGGATTCACTGCCACACGAGTCCACAGGGACATCATTCTCTAAGTCCCATAAGTCTATGTTTTGGTTTTGGATCCGGATTCATCTTTGTGTTTTGGTTTTGCAATACCACCCTCACGTGTTTTGGTTTTGGATGGTAAAATGAGGTCATTTTGACCCATGTGCATGTAATGCAAAACCCGAGTTCAGTTTTTAAATTCGAGTTCCGAACCGCGGGAGGATCCGAACCGGGACTCAGTTCGACTTGGTAATCCAAAGTAATTCCAAACTCGGTTTGACTCAGAACCCCTAAATTTGATCTGTTCTCTGGGAATCTCTAGTTATGATTGGTTAGACATGGCACCCGTCCAACCATACTTCTTGAAATTTCCATCAGGATGTTTATAGAGGTCTTTTATACCCTATCCCCCCAATAAATAAATAAATAAATAAATAAATAAAGTGTTTTGGTCACATGCAACAGTATTCTTATGTTCTTTACAAATACTCTTTGTAGTTTTGAAAAGAAACAGATACTTGAAAGCATTTAATGTGCTCCCCGCACAGGCTTGCTGCATGTGGCATTTTACAACAATACCCCTCGCTGTGCCTTTCTGTATTATTTCATGTCTACAACATACGCGCCTCTCTGTATTCCACAAACTAATATGACCCTTTTCATGTGGGTTCATGCAGCGAACGTAGAAGCTTCTCTTGGGCTTTTGAGCACATTGACCTGAACCGGCTCTACAAACACAAAGTACGTTAGAGGACGTTCTAATGTCACATAGGAAATATATTGTGTAGTTTGGGAAAGTAGAAGAACTTCATTGATTTTATAATCTTCTTCTAGTTAAGATATATAAACTATCTATATGTGACTATGTATATATCTATCTCTCTATATATCTCTGTCTGTCCATCTGTCTGTCTATCTATCTATCTATCTATCTATCTATCTATCTATCTATCTATCTATCTATCTATCTATCTATCTATCTCATCTCTCTCTCATATCTATCTATCTATCTATCTATCTCATATCTATCTATCTATCTATCTATCTATCTCATATCTATCTATCTATCTATCTATCTATCTATCCTCTCAAAGGGAAGGGTGCAATTCATTCAGGTATGCAATTCAGGCTTGCCTACCCTGCGGTAGGGTCTCGCTTCCGCAAGCCCTGGAGTGATTTTGGCTCTATCAGAGCCAAAATCACTCCCACTGACATCACTAGTGATGTCAGTGGGGCCGGCTTGAGATGGTAGGCGTTCCCATGGGAACGCCTCCGTCTGGCTGGCACGCCCCCGGCACGCCCACCAAAGGGGGCGTGCTGTCAATCAACATCGACAGCACGCCCAATTTGGTGCGAGACCCGGAGCGATGGAGAGCCCGTTGCTCCCCGGGTCTTGCGCATGCGCACAACGGAGCTCCCTCCGTTGTGCGCATGCGCAGTGGGGGAACATCGACCCGCTTGCGAGCGTACTGCCGCTCACGAGCGGGTCTGAATGACCCCCTATGTTCCTTTACAAGAAAGAAACCAGATTCACCATCATATGCTAATGGGAGTTTCTTAGGGCTAATTGGAGGATCCGTGCGGCTTTAAGCCGAAGCTGCGCTGCCCGCTGTTTTTCCGTCCAAAGCTGAAGCCGCCATCATTAGTATGGGCATTTGCACCAGTTCCATGCTGGGTGTAAGAAATCTGTCAGAAATAGGCTTTTCTTCCCCGTACGCATGTGTCAGAATAGCAAGGATGTATAGCTGCCCCTGTCCAACTCAAAAATGCGCAAATTCACTTCCGCACATAAGCAATTTTGTAAAACTCACTGGTTTTGGTTTTGGATTTCTTTAAAAAAAAATGATAAAAACAGCTAAAAGTAACTTGAATCTTGTTTTTGTTCCTACAGTATTATTAACATCAGTATCATACATTTACAGTCAATTTTGACCAATTTAAGCACCTGAAATCATGAGGGAGGGACTTAAGGTGCCCATACATCAGCGAGTGTGTTTCGCGATCCGGCGATGCGATGGGAAATGCCGGCGTTTCCGGGTGGAAACGCCGACATCCCACCATCGATGTTCTGCAATCCGTCGCCGGATCGCAGACATTTGTTATGTTAAATTTCGGCGATTTGACAATTGCGATAATTTTTTGATCGCGATCGTCAAATCACCGAAATCCAACATGTTGGATTTCTGCAATCCTGCGATGCCGGGTTGCGGGAACACGGCAATCTGTCGTTAATGTATGGGGCCCATTACATGCAATCAAAAAACACACAAGATTTGTTTTTTAGATGGAGGACTTGCTTCTATTCGGAAGCCCAAAAGTGATCCAAGTTGGGACTCAGTTTGACTCAGAACCCCAAAAGTGATCCAAGTCGGGACTCAGTTTGGCTCAGAACCCCAAAAGTGATTGAAGTTGGGACTCAGTTTGACTCGGAACCCCAAAAGTGATCCAAGTCGAGACTCAGTTTGACTCGGAACCCCAAAAGTGATCCAACTCGAGACTCAGTTTGACTTGGAACCCCAAAAGTGATCCAAGTTGGGACTCAGTTTGACTCAGAACCCCAAAAGTGATCCAAGTCGGGACTCAGTTTGACTCAGTAACCCCAAAAGTGATCCAAATTGGTACTCAGTTTGACTCAGAACCCCAAAAGTGATCCAAGTTGGGATTCAGTTTGACTTGGTACTCCAAAAGTGATCCAAGTTGGCACTCAGTTTGACTCAGAACCCCAAAAGTGATCCAAGTCGGGACTCAGTTTGAGTCGGTAACCCCAATAGTGATCCAAATTGGTAATCAGTTTGACTCAGAACCCCAAAAGTGATCCAAGTTGGGATTCAATTTGACTTGGAACTCCAAAAGTGATCCAAGATGGCACTCAGTTTGACTCGGAACCCCAAAAGTGATCCAAGTCGGGACTCAGTTTGACTCTGAACCCCAAAAGTGATCCAAGTCAGGACTCAGTTTGTGTCTGAACCCCAAAAGTGATCCAAGTTGGCACTCAGTTTGACTCGGAACCCCCAAAGTGATCCAAGTTGGCACTCAGTTTGACTCGGAACCCCAAAAGTGATCCAAGTCGGGACTCAGTTTGACTCTGAACACCAAAAGTGATCCAACTCGAGACTCAGTTTGACTTGGAACCCCAAAAGTGATCCAAGTTGGGACTCAGTTTGACTCAGAACCCCAAAAGTGATCCAAGTCGGGACTCAGTTTGACTCAGTAACCCCAATGGTGATCCAAATTGGTACTCAGTTTGACTCAGAACCCCAAAAGTGATCCAAGTTGGGATTCAGTTTGACTTGGAACTCCAAAAGTGATCCAAGTTGGCACTCAGTTTGACTCAGAACCCCAAAAGTGATCCAAGTCGGGACTCAGTTTGAGTCGGTAACCCCAATAGTGATCCAAATTGGTACTCAGTTTGACTCAGAACCCCAAAAGTGATCCAAGTTGGGATTCAATTTGACTTGGAACTCCAAAAGTGATCCAAGATGGCACTCAGTTTGACTCGGAACCCCAAAAGTGATCCAAGTCGGGACTCAGTTTGACTCTGAATCCCAAAAGTGATCCAAGTCAGGACTCAGTTTGTCTCTGAACCCCAAAAGTGATCCAAGTTGGCACTCAGTTTGACTCGGAACACCCAAAGTGATCCAAGTTGGCACTCAGTTTGACTCGGAACCCCAAAAGTGATCCAAGTCGGGACTCAGTTTGACTCTGAACACCAAAAGTGATCCAAGTCGGGACTCAATTGACTCTGAACCCCAAAAGTGATCCAAGTCGGGACTCAGTTTGTCTCGGAACCCCAAAAGTGATCCAAGCGGAACTCCAAAGTTCAGGGGTGTTTGGTTTTCAGCAAAACCAACCGTTCATCTCTAGTATATATGCAAACGAGCATGTTTTACATTTGCACTAAATCACCCCCAGTCAGGGGTGTATCTATAATGGTTGCAGGGTGTGCGGTGTATATGTACCCACACCGCGCACCCTGCACCCGTGCATTCTAATACTTACTTCTCCGAAGTCCCACATCGGCTGGAGAGGCACTACTACTACAGTAGTGCCCGGAGTCTACTGAACCTGAGTGCGCCACGGCTGCCGAAGAAAGAGGAGGGGGCCTCGGGCGGTGAGTGAACACGGACCCCCTCCTCTCTTAATATGCCCCTGCCCAGTGTCTCCTATCCCATAAGCTCTTTTAATTCAGTAAGAAGTACACTATCATTTGCATGTTTGTAACAAGTTTCTAACAAGCCCTATTCCAATATAATATTAATTTGAGTTATATTCCTGCAAAAACTGTATGGAAGAAGGAGAAAGCTGCATTTTGCTTTAGTGCAGCGCCCCACTGAGTTTTATGCACGGCAAAGAGCTGGTGTGTGTGGGGAATGGAAGATTAAAGAGTTTGCATTCAGAATATTGTTCACCATGAAAACTGTTAACACTTAGTCCTGCCGATGAAAAGTGGTGATTTATACATCTGACTGTGCTTATTATAAATGGTTTAATGCTTTGGCATAAAATAATTATATGTTTTTTGCGCTTAAATTTGATAAAAAGTGTTCTTCGTGACATATTCCTAATTATATTTCATATAGAACTGTACATGCAGTTCATGATATTTACCCATAGATTATTACATTTAGAACTTCAGAGAAATAGTTTTTTAAGCACTCCTCCACTTACTGTATAATAATATTTTTAAAGGGGCGCTATCCTTATATATATATATTTTTTTTTTTTAAATTTTTTATTCATCTATTGTAAATTTTAAGGAAGGAATGAATAAAATACCTGTATATGTTTTTAGGACTTTACTTAGCTTCTATGATGTGACTTCTTGCAAAGCTCATCATTTAGTACTGTTCCATTGTTTGCTTGCTCTTCTCCGTAATACCTTTATCTCCTTGCAGTCTAACGGAAGTATTTTTTATCATTTCACAGTAGTACGTAGCTTGATGGACAATATTTGGGGCGTATTGAGGTAATAGGGGGCGTGGCCAAGCCTGGAGAGGTCAGAAACATAGCCACTAACAAAAAAGAATTAAATATTCCATAATATTTTCATTTTTCAATAGTAATTCTTAAAACATAACCTTTATTACAATTAATACAAAAAGTGAATGATGAAACCCTCAATGTGATAAATGTATGAATAAACTGTTATGAAAAGTTGCCTGCTAAAAAGCAGATACTCTGATATATGTATAATACTAATATGCTCCTTAAAGATTTAGCTTTTTTGTTACCCTTTTTGACATTTCATTGCGAAACGCGTGTCAAACTTTACTAATGAATATATAATATGTCTCCTTAGGGTAAATTATGGACAAGATGGTTCCAAATAGGCAGCCAGCAAAACTTTTGTAATACCCCTAAATTGGGGTCCCCCCATTTTCTTCTTAGGGCTTCCCCTTTGCACCTCAGGTGGTACATAGATAGAGAAAAAGAGGTTACTACCATTTTGCCCCCATTTTTTTGACTTTTATGGTCAAGAGAACCATATTAGTCACCCTAATAGATAGTATATACAGGCTGCATTGAACTTAGATTGTCCCTGCTCGCCTTAGTCCCTTTTGGGTATGTGCAGCCCAAGGGCAGATTTTGTCTACTGGCCAACAACCCCTGAACCCGGGAGAAACGTCCCTCTTTCATTGTCAGCCTTGGTGTCCAGGCAGAGTTCCTTTGGGAATACTAGGGTCCCCTGTCCACTCAGGGTGGTCAGGACGGACCCAGCACGGAGGAGGGAAGGAGGACAAGGTTTTAAAATATGGTGCCCTAGGAGTGCTGGTGAGTTGTGTTGGGGACCTTGATGAATCCATTTTCCGGATCTTAGGTGGGTGCTTCAGCCTCTCTGACGCCTTGGATCATAGGAGAAGGACCCCACTTCGGAGAGAGAGAACCCTGAGGAGATTCCAGGGTTATTTGGAGAATCTTTCTCACCATCTATACAGCCCTGATTAGGTGTTAGATAGGGGTTGGCTTAGGGGCCGGGACAAGTGATTAATCTGGTTCATTCAGCTTGTTTGTGTGGGAAGTTAGGGATATATTGCCCCTTCTTTTATCCAGAGATTTAACTTGAAAGGTTTCTAACACTGGACCTGATTCAGACCTGCTCGCTAGGATGCGATCGCTCATTGCTTGCCGATATTTGCGTTCTGTGCATGCATAACATTGCGCATGTGCGAACCTCTGTGACAGATCAGGAAGCGCTCGCTCGCTCAGCATAGACAGCCCCAGGTGAATGAGTGACAGGAGAGGCCGTTTGTGGGTGGCGACAGGGGCAGGCCGCTAGAAACGGGGGAGTGGATGTACGAACGCAGGCGTGCCTGAGTGTTTCAATGCCGTTTCATAGGCATGCATAATTAACAGGCAGCATCGTTGTACACGTCACCTGCTTGTATTTCACACTGAAGTGACCGCAGTGCTTGCGGCCAGGTATACTGAACCTCAAGCGCTGCGATCACATCCGATGGTGCTCGATGTACCAATGTTTTCATACACTTCCTGGAGATTCATTAAGAATCGTGTCATTAAGCCCCGCCCCCTACACGGGGACCCGCCATCACTGCGGACATTTTCCCCATTCTGCCCACTTCACTTCACTTCCGGGGATGCGGGGGGTTACCCAAAAAATCGTGAGCCTACCACGAAAACCGGTAGGGTAGGCATGTATGAAGTGTATGGGGAGTGGCTCTAGACTGCACACCCCAATAGGGAATCAGTATGATTTACCATCGGACCCATGCCCGGCGGTTGAAATCCCGACAACGGCATCCCGGCAGAGGAGGAAATCCCGTTCGTCAAAGGTAAGTATATACTAACCTATTTCTAACCCCTAACCCTCCCTTAGGGGTGCCTAACCCTAATCCCCCCTCTAAGTGCCTAAACCTAACCCCCCCTTCCCCGCCGCCTAAAACCTAAGTCCCCCGGGGGGTGCCTAACCCTAAGCCCCCCCCCAAGGGTGCCTAACGCTAACCCCCCTTCCTCTAGCCTAAACCTAACCTCCCAGGGGGATGCCTAACCCTAAGTCACCCCCGGGAACCCTAGACCTAAGGCCCCCCCTGCGGCTATCCGCGTCCGGCGTCCCTTCGATCGGGATGCCGGGCATCGGGCTCCCGGCGTATGTCTAATGACAGGCATTGGCATAGCGACGCCTGTCTTTAGACCCTTGCCGGGATATGACAGTCGGGAAGCCGTCTGTCGGGATTAGGTCCGCCGGCTTCCCGACTGCATACCCCCTAATAGTAATGAAAGGCGCTATCAAGCTGAGATTATGAAATACTATGCACAGAAAAAGATATTGCTAATGCACTGTACGATCATTACTGTTCATTATTTCTGCAAAGTGTATCGCTGCCTTTTCACTGCACTGTTTCCGCCATTGAACTGTGGGCTCGATTCAGACCCGCTCGCTAGGATGTGTTTGCATTCTGCGCATGTGTACGCATCACATTGTGCGTGCGCGAACCAGTCCATGCGATCACGTAGCGTTCGCTCGCTGCACATAGCCACCTCGCTAGAATGAGTGCAAGGACGAGCCATTTGTGGGTGGTGACAGGGGTTGGTTGATGGAAACGGGGGAGTGGAGGTGTGAACGCAGGCGTGTCTGAGCGTCTTAACGCCGTTTCAGAGGCGTGCATAATTAAGATGCAGTGTCATAGTACACGTCACATGGCTGAATTTTACACTGAAGCACTCGCAGTGCTGGCGGTAGGGTATGGTCATCCACAAGTGCTGCGTATGCATCCGATGTTACTCAATGTTACTGATTGTTGCATACATTTCCTGGAGATGACGTGTATTGCGAAGGGAAGGTGGGCGTCTTAAGACAGGCTGGTGGGCATCTACATACACACCGTGATCGCACACCAAGACATAGTGGGTGTGCTAATGCCTTGCTGTGCGATCGTGGGATTTGCATACTTTGGCTGCGTGCGAACGCATCTAGCGAGCGAGTCTGAATCGGGCCCTTTGTTGCTTCAGGTTAGCAAAGACTGTTATTCAAGTGGCCTGCAGGTGCTCATGTCAAAGTTGTCACCTGCATAACCTAAGTGGCATTATTTCTGCAAAGTGTAGAGTTGCAATTTCTAAAAAACAAGGTGAGTCGTTTCATCTAGCTGTTTCCTGGCATTTGCCACTTGTCTCATCTGTAATTATTCTTTTATAACTAAAAATTGCCATTGTACTAATTTGTTCGGCTCTCATGTAGCGTTCTTTGGGCCTGATTCAGAGCCGCTCGTAAGCGGCCGCTCGTTCGCTCCGAGCGATGTTTGCCCAACTGCGCATGCGTACGGATCGTTATGCGCATGCGCGAACCAGTCAGTGCGGTCGAAATTCATGTGCTCGCAAAACAGCGAATGCCTGATAATTTGAGTGACAGAAAGAGGCGTATGTGGGTGGTAACAGGGGAAGGTGCTTGAAAACGGGGAGTGGAGATCAGAACGCAGGCGTGCTTAAAGGTCAAAACGGGCGTTTTATGGGTGTGCATAATTAATACAGCAGCATCATTGACCACGTCACTGGGTTATTTTATAGCCAGAACTGCTCGCAAAATTGTGGTAGCAAAAACCAACCACAAGAATAGCGAGCAGTTCATACCCTGGTCGATGTACTCGATTAATCTAATAAATAGCGGACATGACGTAGGATGCGAGCGGCCAGGGGGCGTAGTTTCCCAAAAAACTACCGCAAGTTTTGTTCGCTCGTTCAGACCTAGAGGCGTGAACAGACCGCAAACAGCGAACGGTTCATTTGAATAGCCAGCCCTATTTTCTGGACGAGCGAGCGCAAATAGCGACCGGCTCTGAATCAGGCCCTTTGTGTCTTCATGTTCTGTCTTCTTTCCTAAAATTTGCTTTGAACCAAAATAGCCAAATAAATGGATTTGTTTTCGAAGAATTCTGTCTCAGCCTCTGTGATCTTACAATCCTGCGATCAGATGGGAAACGCCGGTCGTAAATGACCATCGATGTTCGGCCATCCATCGTAGGATCGCTGAATCTTTACATGTTAAATGTCACCGATTTTGACAATCACGATCATTTTTTGATTTCTGCGATCCTGTGATACCGGGTTGCAGCATCGCAGGATCGCGGAATCCAGCGCTGATAGATGGATGGGTCCTTTACTTGCCTCTCTGTCACGCTGTGTCCCTCCTGTCAGTGAGAAGAAGTTTGCATCACGCCAACAACCACACTAGAGGACCTAGAAGTACACAACAGTATTTATTTATTTTTTTTATATTTAAGCTCCTATTGGATTTCTGAATGTTATGTTGCGTTTGAATTATGACCGTGCTGGATAGTATTTAAGGCTAAACTAATTGCACAGTGAGTGCAGGAATCACAGCCGCAAGGGGTATATTGATGAATTGTATACCATATACCCACCCTCTAATTGATATTGAACTAATAGCGGTGTGAGCTCACGTGAGCAGACTGCGGGCAACCAATGGAAAAGTATTACCTCTGGGGCAGCTCTGCTATACATTAATAATTGACTGCAATATAAGAGAGCAATCTGTAGAGGTTAGAGGTCATTAAGATTATAATTAGATACAAGTAAACACTCAGAATGTATTGATAAATGCATCTGATTTATTTTAAACACAACATATTGAGTAGTCCACTATATGAAGAGAAGGGCAATTCAGCCTAATTGTATCCTACATTCCTGATTATTGGGGGTGGAAGTCTATATAAAGAACTTTCATTCATATTGTAAACGAGTCCCAGTCCTAGGGGGAGATATACTGTGCAGTGTGGAGAGAGATAAATGACCAACCAATCAGCTCCTAACTGTCATGTTACAGGCTGTGTTTGAAAAATGACAGTTAGGAGCTGATTGGTTGGTACTTTATCTTTCACAATTTTGTCACTCTCCAAGATTTCATGAATACACCCCAAGGTGGCTTATTACAAATCTGGACACTACAGATCCTAATGCCACTGTGGTAAAGGACAAGGGGATCGGACATTTAGGCTAAAGATAAGGGGAGACATATGAGTAGTAACTGTCCCCTGAGAGAAAGATAAATAAAGAAATCTATCTGTATTGGGAATCGGTTTGCAGTCCCGGCGACTGTTTAGCAGCCGGATAAAATCCCGGCACTTCGAGGTAAGTTCCCTAAGCCCCCCCTCTCCCCCCCTAACCCTAACCTCCCCCCTAGTGCCTACACCCAACCCCCCTCCCCGCACCCTAAATCTAACCCTCAGGGGGGGGAGGTGCCTAACCCTAATGCCCCCTAGTGGTGCCTAAGCCTATCCCCCCCTTTCCCTACCCTACCAATCCCGGGGGGTGCCTAAACCCCCCCCCCCACACACGGCTTGATGCTAAGACACCCGACTTACCTTTGTTAAGTATGCCGGGTGGCGGGATTCTGTAGTGGGGCTAATGATAGGCATTCGGATTTCGATGCCTATCTTTAGTCCCATGTCAGGATGTAAGTGTCGCGATATCCGGTATCCTGACTGCATCCCCCGTATCGTGGGCCTGATTCAAAGGTGCTCGCAAATAGCGAGCGCTCGCTCTGAATCAGGGCGGGTGCAGGTTTTTTTAGTTGCGGCCTCTTGGCTGCTTGCATAGCTGTGGGTTACCACCCACATCTATTGCGAGCGCCCATGATTATGGTCGCGATGGTCAAGACCATCACGACCATCAGGCTTGCGACGAGACCCTTGTGGTAGGGTCTCGTGGCCGCATGCCCCAGAGAGCTTCTGGCTCAAATAGAGCCGGAAGCTCTCTCACTGACATTACTGGTGATATCAGTGGGGCCGCCCACAAACGGCAGGCGTTCGCATGGGAACGCCTCCATTTGTGAAGCCACCCCCCTGCCACGCCTACAAAACGGGGCGAGCTGTCGATCAACATCGACAGCCGTCCCTTTTGTAGTGAGTCCCGGAGCGAGCGCTTTCTGTGCTCGCTCCGGGGCTCGCGTATGCGCAGTGCGCACGCCGCGCGTGCGCACTGGGCCACCATCGACCCGCTTGCGAGCGCAAAGCGCTTGCGAGCAGGTCTGAATCAGGCCCTGTATACGATACCTAGTCCTAAGATTACATAATATTTCAGGCGACATATTACTAATTTAGATCATTTGGATCCTAATGTCACTGTGATAAAGGACAATTAGGATCGGACATTTTGGTTAAAAGCAAAAAAGAAAATGGGGGAGATTCTTTATTCCACTATAACTGGTAATTCTGCCCTGGAAATACTCATACATAAGAAAACTCCCCCATCTATAACACATTTAAACTCTACGGGATGTGGTATAGGAGATAGTAAATAACATTATGACCTGAAATAGGAACAATCGGTTAAAGAAGCTATATCTTAAGGAGCGTATAACTATTATACATATATCAGAGTATCCGCTTTTAACCGGTAACTTTTCAAAACAGTTTATTCATACATTTATCACATTGAGGGTTTTGTCACTCTATGAATTGTAATAAAGGTTACGTTTTAAGAGTCACTGTTGAATATGAGTGAATTATAGAATAACTAATTCTATTTTGTTAGTGATGCACTTTACTGTATTGGAGGCCGATTGCACCTCCCAACAATATTGATTCATTTTACATTATACAGAAAGGAAATTGGGGTACAGTGACCTGGATCTGTTGAGCTATTATAGTTTTGACTCTTGTACAAGTTTTTTTTTAAGGTCAGAAACATGTCAGAACGCAGATATATTGGTGGCAGACATTACTCCTTACGTTTGCACATAGACTACACAGAGAAATAACATAAAACTATATCTGGCCTGTATATTATATAACAATACTAAGCACAATTATGCACAGAAATGTTTGTAGTCCTTTTAAACTTGAAGCTAGTAGAACTTTGATATTGGGGACCGCCCCATTTCGGAGAAACTCACCCCTCCATTGCCTTAGTAATGGTTAGTGGTCCTGTGCGCTCATTCTGGAATTGCCTTTGGCATTTTTCCTGCTACCACATCTTACCTAGGCCGGAATGTACTAAAGGAAAAATGCGGTAAAAACCCAGTTTTCAGGGGTTTTACAGCATTTCCATATGTACTAAGCCTTGGCCGCACTTTTATCGGTGCAGAGGGTAACACCAGAAAATCCTGGCATTAGCCTATAGAAGCCTATGGGCTTCTTATCGCACCCTGCTCCCGACGGTTCGTTGCCGCGTCCCCGCCGCCCAGTGCTGGATCCACTCACCTGCTCTCCATGGTCGCCGGCCCGTGCTGCTCCTGGGTCCTCCGCCTCCTCCTAATCTTCTTTTGGGTGTAGGGAGGAGGAGGAGGAGGAGGAGCCCGGGGCTTCCTGCACAGGTCAGCAGCAAGAAACTCCCGGGGCTTGGAGGGGGCGGGGTCCCACGGAGACCCCGTCACCGGGCGTCGGCTGCTTCGCAAAGGGCAGCTCTTATCGCAAGAGCTGTCCTTTGCGATACTAATCGCATATTAGTACATATGCGATTAGTAAGGTTGCGGTGACTGGCGGAATGGTCACCGCAAGCTTAGTACATCCTGGCCATAATATGAGAGGGGGTGCAGCAGAATCTTCTAAGGAGTGTAGTGGTGCCGAGCTATGACTACTGTCTGTAGCACCCGTAACCATGAATTTCAACAAAGTAGAGATATTGGCGATAGCAGCCAATCGGATTCTAGCTTTTATTCTACTAGTCAAGGCTAGAAAATGGTAGCTATAATCTGATTGGCTGCTGTGGGCGACACCTCCATTAGTCCTTTTTTTTTTTTTTTAGAAGTTTTTGTAAATCTACCTCCCTAGCGTATGGAAACTTTAGATTAAACTGGCTATGAAGTACAGTAGTTTACATCTGTAATAAGTGATAAATAGTGAGCCGAAGAGATTCCCAATATACATTTCTTAGCGACTGCTTGTAATATTACCTATGTCAAAAATACATTGTTCCTGTACATGTTTGGTACTATGTATGACTTGAGATCGTGTGCACGTCACGTACCAAAGTGAGGACCCTGGCACCTGGATAAAGCGCGGAATTTTCAGTACAGTAAACATCACAGCTTCACTACAAGACAAAACATTAGACTAACACCTAAGATCTTGGTTGGTTTTCAAATGTCAGTGATTTAACATCCATCCCTGCAGTGTTACCCTCACCCCCTCCCCCCCCCCCTCTCCATACTGCGGAGAATTGGTCTGAAATCAAGCAAACAAACCAACCAACAAACAAAGGAGGCAAATCTATGGAATATTTGTGTTCCCAAAAGAAGCTGACAAAGGTTGAGTATTCAATGAGTTCAAAGGGCCTGCATTGCTTTCAATATACACAATTACTTTCTTATTTCCCGATTTCAAGTGCAGAGCAGTCTCAAAGCAATTTCAGGCAGGAGAGGTATAAATACAGCCTGGAGCTGTTGATTGGTTATGTTTTGGGCATAATAATAAGATTGAAAGTCGGCTCTGCGTGCGCCGTGACTTGAGAGGTGTGTGCGGAGAGAGGGTCGCCCGGCTTAAACAAAGAAATATGAACATCAGATCACTGGAGGGGTCAGGAATTACCAAGCCTCATTCCCTACAGCTTTACCATTTACTTATAATGGAAATAATAAGCTAAAAAGGGAGATTCTTACCCCAAACCACAATTTTCGCTGCTATTTCAAAGGTAAATAGAACCGTAATGTGATATTTTCACAGCGCCAGGCACAGCACGGAGCCCAATTACTCCAATGCCTTGGGATAGCACCGCAGTGCTGATATTCTCCACTAAGGCAGAGTCCTGCTCATAATTATCGTGAGGACCAAAGGAGGGACCACGCTGAGTTTGGACGCAGATGAAAAATGCATTCACTGAGCAAATTGCATATACAGCAGGTATATCTCTCCTTGTGCACAAAAAAAAAAATAACTGGCTAACTATCAGCTATCAGCTTCAGGAGCAAATCCACAATCAGCCAATCAGATGTGTCAGCTAGTACTGGCGACCATGACCTTCATATTTGTATATGTGCACCAGCCCTAGGCACTCACAAGTGATACGGCTACTGTCAGTTATACTGTATATGCGTTTCTGTGCTTGTCTGTATGTGCTCGCGCCTATGATGACTGTACTTGGGCTGCGATAATGCGCAAATGCTACGTTCAGCCTTCCCCTTGTGTACTAGCGGCGTCAGGCATTGCAAGCCTTGAGACGTCCACTTTCAATGTTCATGAACAGTGCGAATCCACCAGTGGACTCAAACGATCCACCATCGGTGCACCAACGCGATGACCTTCAACACTTAGGATGCCCTATGGCTGGCACCATGTCTCCTTCTGAACATTCTCTAATCATAGCCACCAGTGGACTCAAACGCTCCACTATCGGTGCACCAACGCGATGACCTTCACAACTTAGGACGCCCTATGGCTGGCACAGTGTCTCCTTCTGAACTTACTCTAATCATGGCCTCTGTGTTTGCGGCTCTGCGTTTGACAAGCCCTTGACACTCCCATAACACGCCCATGAGATGTCCTTTTTTTTGGGTTCACTTAAAGCCGCCTCCCAGTCACCTCAGAAGAATGCCCTGGGCTTTCCACCACCGGCTCAAATGGGAGCGATCGGGCATGCAACATCGGTCTTTGCGTGCACTCAGTGGCATGCGCCATAGGGGTTTTCAGGACTTTTTTCGCACATGTGCAGTAGCAAATATTCACTGAAATGCGCAACCATGGACACTGCGTCCATCTCTGAATCAGAACCTGTGTTAGGTGTTAAACATAAGAAGCTGGAGGAAAGTCTAAATGTTTGGGATAAAAAGGAAAATGTGCAGATACATTATAGAAAGCAGTTATAATGGTGCAATGACACCATAGAGAATACAGGTCTGCGAGCCTGTCGTTCTTGTTGGAAATATGCGTGTACATGTTTTTAGGTGTAGCAGAGTACCAGTACACACCAGCGGATGCCCTGAGACAACAACATTAGCTCAACCAGTGGAGAGGTTTGGTTGGTGTTATATGAGATACAGCCGTACTCACTGTTTATACACTGGTTTGATAGAGTGGAGCTTGAGCGGAGCAGGGTGGTGACTGGGTAGAAGTACAATGATGTTGGAGGACATTGTGGGTGACGGTAATACTAGGGTCTCTCTGGAGCCATATGGGAGACTACTGTCTCCCAGTGTGACCCTCAAAACAGTGACAAGATGGCGCCACGCATGAACAGTAGCTAAGTCTGGTGGCCATCTTGAAACAGGGAATGAAGCCTCCCTGGATGAAGAAAATGGATAGTGCACAGCTGCGCTCTGCACTGTCCACATTTCTGAGGTACATGCATGAGAAGTTTGACGCATAGATCTACAGAATTTAAACAGGCGCTGTTGGCATAACTGTCTATGTAAAGATAATAATGATGTATTCTAGATATCCAGCAACTGAAGGATTACAGCTCGGGCCACAAGGAGTTTATAGCTGTGTTAACATGCTGACAAATGTAATCCAGATGGAGAGCTACTGTACCCTCAGATTATATTTGCTATAAATAAGGAGCAGGGTGGTAAAATAAAGATTGGATATCTTCATGCAGCTCTCAGTACAAAACTGATATAACGCATAGGGGCCTATTCATCAACACTAAAATAACGTTTTTAAGGACATTTTCCTTAATTAGCGTTATTTTAGTATTATGAACACACTTAGCACAGGAGATATCACTGATATCTCCTTGCTAAGTCCCCCTGCGTTAATTTCCACACTCCTCATACATTAGTACATTAGTATGGGGATATGGAAATTATGGTATTCATCAAATTCCGAAAATTATGTACTTATGCACTGTGAGGTGGCGAAGAGCAGGTGAGACTTACCTGTTTCCAGCTGGTGAGGTCCCCCGGCGTCTCCCTCCGGCGCTCTGGTCCGTCCTCTGGCTCATGGGGCTGTGCAGACACATGTTCTCTCAGCAGAACACAATAAAGTTTAGAAATTTTTTATTTTTTTTCTAAACTGTACTGTGGTTTGCTGGGAGAACACATATCAGACCAGACAACGGAGCCGGAGGCGCTGCAGCGGGCAGGTAAGTGCGGGGAGAGAGGTGAGTGGGGGGGAGAGCATTGGGGGGGACGGACAAAAAATTACCGCCACTATAAGCAGTGCTGCGCTGGCTTTCCGAATGTAACAGCGCATGCGCAGAACGGATTCCAGCTGCGGTAAGTTAGTGTAGATAGGGAAAACTATTTCCCTAAAAACTGTCATCGCAAAAATGACAGCTTTTCGAAATAGATACTTATAGGGAGGAGGAATGATGAATTCCTCCGGTAATTAGGTAGAACACCATGCCAGCTCTAAACCTAATTACCTCCAGAGAGTTTTAAGGTATGATGAATAGGCCCCATAATCTTCTAACATTTATACTAAATAGCAACATTTTGCACAATTTGAGACATCAGGTGGGTCCCAGTCCCAGGTTGGAGGGCATGGCCAATTATGAGGGCCGTATTATCCACTGCTAAATCATGTTGCTCCACCTCCCAGACAGGCCCGGGCAATCTGTACCTGCCCCGCCACCCTCTTGGCGCCCCCCCTCCCTGATGTTGCGTTTCTAAGATGTCTACATTTTTGGGATTACAATATCTAAGTTCTGTTTTGGCTTCGCCATTCTGCGCTGTGTTTGTGTATATTTGTATATATTTGGATTTCGTGAAACTTAGGGGACTATTTACTAAAGTGCAGGTCTTTAGAAGTGGAGATGTTGCCCATAGCAACCAATCAAGATTCTGCTTATTTATCTAGCGCCACTCCTATAAACCCGCACTTTAGTAAATATACCCCTTTATAGCACATGCGTAGCGTTTGGCCGACGACGTTCAGTTACCTTTCCAAAAGGTTGAACGATTTGGGAATCTTAGGGGGTTTATTTACTAAGTGCCAGGTTTGAAAATCTGGTGCTTTTGGTCGTGTTTATGCCTGAAATTTAAAAGGGCAATGTTTTTACTATTAAAACACGGCTGGTTAAAACATTGCCCTTTTAAATTTCGGGCGAAGACACGATTGGAAGCGCCAGGTTTTAGAACCCAATGCTTAGTAAATAAACCCCTTATTGTTATAAATGTAACTTGCTAGGGACAACTCTGCAGATGGAGGCCGCCAGGACTGAGTACTCATTATGCAGTAACCTTAATCTTTTACACACTTTACTCCGCTTATGCTGGGCATACACTCTACAGTTATCTGTCAGATATGGTATGCAGTCGGGAAGCCGGAGGACGTAATCCCGACAGCCGGCTTCCCGACTGCTTTATCCCGGCGAGGGTTAAACGACAGGCGTCTAAATCTAGACGTCTGTTATTTTACCAATGCCAGGAGACCGGCGCCCGGCATACCGACCGGAGTGATGCCGGGTGCTGCTGCGGACAGCCACGGGGGGGGCACGAGTTAGGTTTAGGGCTCCCGGGGGTCTCTTAGGGTTAGGCACCCCCCCCGGGAGGTTAGGGTTAGGCTAGGGGAAGGGAGGGTTAGGGTTAGGCACCCCCCCGGGGGACAGATTTAGGCGGCGGGGAAGGGGGGGTTAGGTTTACACACTTGGGGGGATTAGGGTTAGGCACTGGGGGGAAGGTTAGGGTTAGGCACCCCTAAAGAGAGTTAGGGTTAGGGGGGGAGGTTAGGTTAGTTAATACTTACCTTGGGACGATCAGGATTTTCAGCCATGTCGGCCGGCTGGTTGGAATGAAAATCTGGTAATGTATGGGAGCAAATGACAGTCGCCCATATGATCTTAAACACTGGAAAATGAGCCTAACGCTAACCCCCCCCTTCCCCTAGCCTAAACCCAACCTCCCGGGGGGGTGCCTAACCCAAATTCCCCCCCGGGAACCCTAAACCTAATCCCCCCCCCCGCAACTATCCGTGCTCGGCACCCAACGTCCCTTCGATCGGGATGCCGGACGTCGGGCTCCCGGCGTATGTCTAATGACAGGCGTCGGCATATCGACGCCTGTCTTTAGACCCTTGCCGGGATATGACAGTCAGCTTCCAGACTGCATACCGAACAGACACCTTTTACGACATAATGAAAATATTGACAGTCACATATAATGCAAATCAGAAATAATTATCTAATTACAGTACATATTCCTTACAGTGATCTATTTTGCTGGGCGCTGTAAACTCTACACAGATTATCACGTACCACTTCATTATAGAAACAGAGGCAGCTCGAAGTGCCGAATTTGTGCTGCTCTTGGAGTCCGTGATGTGTATATACTGTATATATACTAGGAAACTGACTCGGCATATGTAACAGGGGAAGATAACCTAATGAACTTCAAGCATCAGCGTCTGTGCATGTAAGACGGCATGATCCCAGGTGTAACTATGCAGAACAGAATGATTTGGACACGTCGTGTAAGGTGATAGGGCACCCCTTAGTTACAACAGGATGCATTTCATATGAGAAAGTACATAGAAATATATGCAAACATCACTGCAATGAAAACATTAACATGTAACAATGTGACACGTGAGTTAGAGGTGTTCCCGAGGTCCCCTTACTCTCATAACTTATTTGAGACATGAACGATGCTCCAACAAGCAGTACATTAGGAGAATAGGTTTGTAATACATTTAGGGGGTGATCCCAGGCCAGTCCTTGCAGCGACATTGGAATATATATTATATACCAACAGAAGGGTTCCTATCACAGGCCACAGAACCGCAAGGCATCGGCACTGATGCTTCCCAAAATGTGGAATCATGTACCAGCCTGGGCACGTGTAAGGCGCAGTATCGGATGCATGCTGGTTAGTAAGTAAAACCCCATACACACTAGACGACATCTGTGAAGTATATGAAAGATAACGACATCTTTGATCGATATATCGTTCAAATCGTCCAGTGTGTCTGCGCTAAGCGATGAACGATGCGCACACCCGCGGGTCATTAACGACATCCCCAGTCGTCTGTACATGCAGCTCAATCTGGGGATATCGTTAATGCAGCATGGTCCTGCTCCTCCCCATCCCCGCCGTCGTTCATCGTTGCCGGCATCGGCAAGTGTGAATGAACTTACCAATGCCGGCACCCCTGCCGGGCCCGCCGCTGTTGATATCGCTCAATATACACTAGAGATGAGCGGTTCGGATTCTGTGGAATCTGAACCGCTCCGAACATGGGGGATTCGAGTCCACCCGAACCCTGTTCGGGTGTTCACCGCCTGACTCAGATCCCCATTCGGGGCCGAACGGCGGCCGCCTGATGTCGGATTCTCACTAGAAAATCCAACATCAGGGCTCCTATTGTGTAGGGCAGAGTGCTGTGATAGCGGTCTGCCCTACACAGGCACAAACACACAGCCGCCAGCTGCAGCTGTGTGTTTGTTGCAGCAGCCAGTGAGAGTCACACAGACTCTCATTGGCTGCTGCACGGAGGGAGCCGGCTGGAGCTCACTCAGGAGCTCCATCTTCCGCTCCCTCCTCGTTGCGTGGCAGCAGAGCGGACGGTACGGGAGCGGGGATTCAGGTAAGTTTTTTTTTTTTGTTTTACGTGTGTAAGGGCCGGGGGTGCTACTGGGGGGGTCTGCTACTGGGGGTGAGGGGGGCCATACTACTGGGGGGGCCTGCTACTGGGGGGGCCTGCTACTGGGGGGGGCCTGCTACTGGGGGGGTCTGCTACTGGGGGGGCCATACTACTGGGGGGGTCTGCTACTGGGGGGGCCTACTACTGGGGGGGCCTACTACTGGGGGGCTGCTACTGGGGGGGCCTACTACTGGGGGCCATACTACTGGGGCCATACTACTGGGGGGGTCATACTACTGGGAGGGCCTGCTACTGGGGGGGCCTGCTACTGGGACAGCCTACTACTGGGGGGGCCATACTACTGGGGGGCCATACTACTGGGGGGGGCCTACTACTGGGGGGGCCATACTACTGGGGCAGCCTACTACTAGGGGCGCCTGCTACTGGGGCGCCTACTACTGGGGGCCATACTACTGGGGCCATACTACTGGGGGGGCCTGCTACTGGGGGGGCCTACTACTGGGGGGGCCATACTACTGGGGGGGCCTACTACTGGGGGGGCCATACTACTGGGGGGCCATACTACTGGGGGGGCCTGCTACTGGGGGGGCCTGCTACTGGGGCAGCCTACTACTGGGAGGGCCATACTACTGGGGGGGGCTGCTACTGGGGCAGCCTACTACTGGGAGTGCTATACTACTGGGGGGCTTGCTACTACGGAGGCCTGCTACTGGGGCGGCCTACTACTGGGGCGGCCTGCTACTGGGGCAGCCTACTACTTGGGGGGCCTGCTACTGGGGGGGCCTGCTACTGGGGGCCATACTACTGGGGGGCCTACTTATGGGGGCATACTACTGGGGGAGGCATACTACTGGGGGCCTGCTAATGGGTGGCATACTACTAGGGGGGCATACTATTGGGAGGGCATACTACTGGGGGGCCTGCTAATGGGGGGCATACTACTGGGGGGCATACTGGGGGGGCATACTACTGGGGGGCATACTACTACTGGGGACACTGCATAGGGGACCCTACTACTAAGGGGACTGCATAGGGGGCACCACTGCTGGGGGCATTGTGTAAGGGACACCACTACTGTGGGCATTGTGTAAAATGGGCACTACTGTGGGCATTGTGTAAAAGGGTCACTACTGTGGGCATTGTGTAAAAGGGGCACTACTGTGTGTCGTAACATAAATAAGAGACACTACTTTATGGTGTAATGTGAATCAGACCCTATGTGCGGTGTAATGTGAATAAGATTGTGCACTGTGACTCCTAGGGCCGTAGCCCACTTTGTAAACAAGGTACTGTGACTCTGCTGGCCGTACCCCACTGGGTGGGTGCACTACTTTTCATTTCTGCCACTGCTGTGTGGCAATGTGTCATAGATGTGCTTTATACTGTGGTGTCTGTGTCGTTGTGCCGCTGCTTTGTCGCTTAGTAACCAGTCAGTTCACTGCAACCTTTGGCCAATAATGTTGAAAACAATATTATAAGCTGTGATATGGTCTAAATTGACTGGAAATGAATGTTATTGAGGTTAATAATACTCTAGGAAGAAAAAAAAGACCAATTTATGTGATTTTAGCTTTTTTTGTCAATTTTTGTAAAAAAATCCAAATCCAAATTCAAAGCCAGTCACCGCAGTTTGGCAAATCCAAATCCAAAGCCGGACGACGAATTAGAAAGAAAATCCAAATCTGGCAAAAATGGTCCGGCGCACATCCCTAATACACACATCATCCAGACTTCATTAATTATCACTGGTCTTCTGGGCCAAGTGACGGGAACTATTTTGGTCACTGCAAAACAGAAGGACACCTTAAAGAGGAAATATACCCAATTTATTATGGTTTATATTATGTTTTTATTAAAAGAAAAATCTGCATACGTTATGTCTGCTTTATCTTTGTGACACTATTTATTAATAAGACTGGGAGCTGCCATATTGATAGTTTGATGTAAGTTTGAAGTTTCCTTGGGGACTTTATATGACAAAGAGGTTCAAATTGTCATTCTTCTAGCTTAGGTTAGAAAATGAAAGCACATATTCCATTGGTTGCTACAGGCAATACCTTTCCCCTTGCACATATTTCATATATATTTTACTCTGTGTGCCTCTGTGATGCCATTCGTTTCCAGTGTAGTCTCATTATTGGTTAAAACCACAAAATGGCTGCCTCTACCACCTGGCGATGAATGTCTGTGAATTTAAGCACGGGCGCAATACAGTATTTTATTCACTTTGCTAAAGAGTGTCGTTTTTTATTTTTTATTTTATTTCAACAACCAGTTATTTATAAATTGGGTAGGATACAATTGTGCGCCCCCTGGCTGAGCAGAGAATGCCTCTGACACTGCGACCTCTCCACTGTGTCACCTCATTAAATAATCTGGCAGCGCAAACTGAAATGTCATAACCTCATCCACAGGTATCAAAGGACGCACCTAATCCATTGCAGCTCGTCCCATGTGGTTGCTTTGCAAAATGAAATGATGTACATGAGATAGAAGGTTGGACACACTGAATTTAGAGGAGTGATCCCTGCATTGTGGGAGGGGGCACCAACATCTTGCCCCCGCTGAGTGATTAATCTACAAGTTGGTAGAAATATGGCCTCATCCATACTCTATATATTTGGTTTGACATATTTTGCAGGTTATCTTTTTTTTTTTGCACTTTTGCCTAAATGCTCATTTCTAAGAACACTTTGAGCAACATAAAGAAAACGTTTCACCTGTAGTTACTATAGGGCAATTGGAGTAGAATTAGTAAAATACTACTCCAACCCCTAGTATGACTTATTTTTAGTAAAGCAGATAGCATTTCCCATAATTGTAATGGGAAATGTGATCCGACCAGAGTTACTAAAAATAAATTGTAAAAAAATACCGGGGGAAGCCCTGTGATAATAATGCCACCTGGAGGTGGCGTTATCCAGGGTCTCCCCCGGTTACCGGGCTCCCACTCTGCTCTAACAGGGAGAGCAGAGGCGGGAGCCGGTACCAGTTATCAGCTATGTGGTCTAAGCAGACCGCAAGCTGATTGCTGTAAAAAAAAGAAAAAAAAAAATGAAACATTTTTTTTTTACTTACCTGACTCCAGGGACCGGTGATCGGGCCTCCGGTGATGGCTCCTCTTCGGTCAGCTTGTCTCCCACAGTGCACTGCTGCACGGTCATCAGGTGATCGGGCCCCAGTGCAGTATGGGAGATCACCTGATCGGGAAGCCCGGAGAAGATCACCGGAGGCCAGGAGGATGCAGGTAAGTGTAATGAAGGGAGGGGGGGTCGCGGTGGGGGAAGGGGGGGTCGCGGGGCTTAGCGTTGGTGGGGCGGGGCTTAGCGTCGGTGGGGGGTAGCAGCGACGGTGGGTCGGCGCATGCGCGAGCTCTTAGTCACGGTATTTTTTCCGAAAATACCGCGACTAGAGTGCGGATGGGATCCGCAGGGACAGAGCTTTATCACAAGCTCTGTCCCTGTAAGGGATTTATAGTAAATCCCTGTGATATTGCCTGAATTCGCAATGCGAATTCACTCGGTAATATCACACTACAATCCGCATTCAATATGCGGATTGTAGTAAATAGAGCCCTTGGTCACTTGCAGGGCCCCTCCGCCTTCAGGACCGTGGAGAGCTCCTTACAAGTCAGCTGAGTATCCTGACTGCACACTGGGCCTGATTCAGAGCCGGACACTATTTGCGCTCGCTCGTTCAGAAAAAGGGGCCGGCTATTTAAATTGAGTGCTCGCTCTTTGCGGTCTGTTGACGCCTCTATGTCTGAGCGAGCGAACGAAACATGCGCTCGCTATTTTGTAAAGACGCCCCTTTGCCGTTCGCATCATACGTCATCTCCGCTATTTATTAGATTAATCGAGTACATTGAAAGGTGTCTGAACTGCTCGCAGTGCTTGTGGTTGGATTTTCCTACTGCAATCATGCGAGCAGTTCAGGATAAGAAACAACCCAGTGACGTGGCCGATGACGCTGCTTTGTTAATTATGCACACCCTTTAAACTTTCTATCGTCAGATGATAGATGTGACCCATAAACTTAAACTAAACTTAACTAAAATAAACACAGGAGACCAAGTTATGCCGTTTAAATTAATTGGTCAGCTTTATTTGGTTACAAAGGTAGACATGGTGGCAAGAGAAAGAACGGCAACTAACCCGCGTCCGCTTGTCTTAGGCCGGAAGTAAATCACAACTTGTGAGGGCCAACTATCCCAGACAAGGGTAGGGTGATCTTAAAAACTTGCAAAGGGCCAACTATCCCTTTCAGAGCAAGTGATGCGGCCCCAACACCCATGCCAATGCACCATTCATCCTGCTCGGTCGAGAGGTGCCGCTGACCCCAATAGGGTGAAATCAGCCTATCAGTGCATTGAAGGGGTGCGCACCGCTATTACTGCTGCAAGATGGACACTTCAATATTGCCGGTCTTTCCCCGCCAATGAAATAAAGCCGACACAAGACACAAGAGGGTAGGGAGGGTGGGAGATCAATTCAAAAGAGGCAGATTTTACCACAGTAGATTCTCTACACCCTCTCACTAACTCCGCCCCTAACCCAACGTCCTATCGCATCTGCCTATAACTGTAAACAAACATTTTTAACTTTATTAACCCCTCTATCCCTGACTAGAAGTTTATGTGTCGTCGGCTCTATTCCTAACCTCCGTTATATTAAACTTTCTATCGTCAGATGATAGATGTGACCCATAAACTTAAACTAAACTTAACTAAAATAAACACAGGAGACCAAGTTATGCCGTTTAAATTAATTGGTCAGCTTTATTTGGTTACAAAGGTAGACATGGTGGCAGGAGAAAGAACGGCAACTAACCCGCGTCCGCTTGTCTTAGGCCGGAAGTAAATCACAACTTGTGAGGGCCAACTATCCCAGACAAGGGTAGGGTGATCTTAAAAACTTGCAAAGGGCCAACTATCCCTTTCAGAGCAAGTGATGCGGCCCCAACACCCATGCCAATGCACCATTCATCCTGCTCGGTCGAGAGGTGCCGCTGACCCCAATAGGGTGAAATCAGCCTATCAGTGCATTGAAGGGGTGCGCACCGCTATTACTGCTGCAAGATGGACACTTCAATATTGCCGGTCTTTCCCGCCACAGCGGCTCTCAGGAGAGAAGCAGCCCGCCACCATGCCAACCAACCAAACCCTTAAAAACTGCAAAAATATCTTCTAGAAACAAAAAATTACCCTCCTCAGTAAGATGAACTCCATCCCTGCGGAAAAGGTGGGCATCCTGAATCCGAATTAAAGGATGGTGCACCACTAGCCCTCCCATTTCCAGCACGTGCCTAGCCACCCATTTGTTAACCTTCCTCCTGGACCTGTCCAAAGCCACACTATTATAGCAATAGCGCCAGGAAAGCCTGGCGATGATAGGGGACCACACCAAAAGGCAGTTAGGCAATAACCGAACCACCTCTCTCAAGTCACGAACAATCGCATGGCGCAACTCTAAGGACGTTTGCTGACCCAAATCGTTGCCCCCGAGATGGATAATTAACACTAAAGGGGGACCAAATTCAGCTACTGCCCTGTGCAAGTTGCGCAACAAAGCTTCCCACAGCATGCCCCTCTGCCCCAACCACCTAACACTCTCCCAACGTGGGAACACGGAGGCATCTTCAGCAAAGCGCGACTGCCCGGCCCAAAAAATAAAAGAGTGACCAATCAACCAAATGGGCCTAGCGTCCTGGAAACCTGCAAATATACAGAAATATAATAGATAAGTATATATGCAACATGTAAATCACGAAGGAGGAGTGGGAGGGTGGGAGGGGGGGAGGAAGACTTGACCCGAGGTGAAAACCTACAAAAAACCTGCTGGATCTTTTCTATATTTCATTCGTTCACATTAATATTATTTTAAGCTAAACGATCAATGTCCAAAGCAGGGCAAAAAACAGGGCAAAATCTCTCGCGACCCCCACCGGAAAGGCAGCGAGTTGGCCAAGGCACTCAAGTCCAAACGAATAAAGTATAACAATTTATGATTCCAGACGAACATAACTTCTGTAAGCATTGGACTTCCATCTTCCGAGAGCCTGGATCTCCTGTGAAGAAAGACCCGAGGAGGCCGCAAAAGTGGCGGCACCTATTCTAAAAGAATGGGTGCCGTAATCCGAAGGGGAAAGCCCGAGGTGCCGTATGCAGCGATGGAAGACCGATCTAAATTGGAATTTAGTCAAAGGACTTCCGTCCTCGTGCATAAGCCAAGCCCCCGGCCGCATTGGCCTGCAAAGAGTATATTGGGAGGCTAAGTGAACCGGACAAATCCCGTCATCAGGACAGGACTTCAGGGACACCCAGCGACCTCTACCCATCTGATCGGTCTTGGAACGCCGAATACGGCACAGCAGCGTATCACGCAGCAAAATGTGACAACGAAGCAGAGGGGGCTGAGCGCGGCGCGAAGACGCTACCAGCTCGCTGATGCAAAACGCCCCATGAAAGGCCATTGCAAAAGCGAGTCGGAATAACAGAACCTCGAATTGCGAAGAACAAATGCCCGTCAAACTTTCACCTAGACGCGCTAACAAATCAGGACCAATAGGACGACGTCGGTCATCCGCGGCAGGCCTGACGCGAGACCAACCCCTAAGGGCCCTTTGTATTAAAAAACCCTTAGTTATGTCCCTCCGCCCCGCTAGGCGCAAAAAGAACGAAATCCCAGCAAGCCTCTGGGCAACATAAGCCCGCGACCTTCCGGAATCGAACAAGAAACAAACAAAAGCAACCATATTAGTATCACGAAATTTACCTGACGAACTCCGCCCTTGCAAAAACTTCTCCCACTGTTGCCAAGATGTCTGGTAGGCCGTCAACGTCCGTGGGGCCACGGACCGACGTGCGAGATCTTCCATTCTGGTTTGATGATCTGCCAGCAATGAAATGGACAAAGCTCACCTTTTAATGCCGCGTACGGGGCCAATTCGCGGAACCGTCGCCAATCCTGTCTGGAGAGCGCATCAGCAATGGAATTATCAGTACCCGGCACATGACGAGCTGTGAACAATATGTTAAACTGCAAAGCGCGCAGAACCAGCCAAGCAAGAAGCCGCAACACTGGCAGCGATGACGATCTTTGGTTATTGATCGCATGTACTACCCCCAGGTTATCGCACCAAAAAACTATGGAACGGTCGCGCAACCGCTGACACCATAGCTCTAATGCCACCACTATGGGAAACAGCTCCAGTAGGAGCAAGTTCTTGGTCAATCCTGCCTGCACCCATTCCGCCGGCCAAACTGAAAAACACCAATCTCCTCCCAAAAAAGATCCGAAACCTGATGATCCAGCAGCATCCGTGAAGAGCTGCAGGCAAGCATTAGGCTGAGGATCCGCAGGCCAGACGCGCACTCCATTAAAATCGACCAAAAAAAGTCCCAAACCGCCAGGTCCAGCTTTAGTTCAGACGACAGTCGCAGAAAATGGTGCGGGTGACGCAGCCCTACCAAAGCCCTCTGTAGCTTCCGACAGAAAATCTTCCCCATCGGGATAACTCGACACGCGAAGTTAAACAGCCCGAGCAGGGATTGACCTTGACGAAGAGTTACCTTTCCTCCTGCCAACGCTAGGAGGATAGCATCCTGCAAGCGACGAATCTTGTCCGGCGGCAGCCGGCAAAGACCCTCCAAGGTATCAATTTCAATACCCAAGAAAACCAGCTTAGTGGCTGGGCCCTCAGTTTTATCTTGCGCAATAGGTACTCCAAATTCCGAGAAGAGTGCTTGCAATGAAAAAAGGAGACGATTGCAGCGACGCGAGCCAGCTGGACCTACGCACAAGAAGTCATCCAAGTAATGGGCTATGCTCGTCTCCCCAGACCCCACCGCGACACACCAATGGAGAAAGGAACTGAAACGCTCGAAGAACGCGCAGGAAATAGAACAACCCATCGGAAGACATTTGTCCAGGTAATAGCCATCCATCAACCGAAACCCCATGAAACGAAATGATTCAGGATGCAGGGGCAACAATCTGAAGGCGGACTCAATGTCCACTTTCGCCATGAAAGAACCCGGACCCGCTGCGCGAACCAAGGCTAACGCAGATTCGAATGACTGGTACTGTACGCGGCAGACCTCAACATCTATGGCGTCGTTAACCGACGTGCCTGACGGATGTGACAGGTGCTGAATTAAACGGTAACTCCCGGGGGCCTTCTTGGGGACAACACCCACAGGGGAAAGGACCAGATCGGGTATCGGAGGCTGCGGGAAAGGTCCAATCATGCGACCCAGCCCTACCTCCTTCATAACCTTATCCTTTAGTACGTGAGGTAAATCGCAGGCCGAGCGTAAATTCCTAGGGGACCCGGAACTGACAGGCCGTATTATTGGAAGCGAAAATCCTTCTGTAAAACCCTTACGCAAAAAGGCGGCGGCGTCCCGCACAGGATACCAGTCTAACCATTTTGCCATGGCATCTAGATGAATGGGGGTCAACGCTTTACTTTGAAGTCTCGGCCCCTGACCGTTTGGCAGAGGGTACTGCAGAGGAGGCCTGAGCTCCTCCTGGACCGCGGGAGCAGTCCTTACTGGGGTGTGCCGCACCGCAGCGGAGGCACTGGTGTCGAAAGCGACACCTGTTACCAAGGGTACAATTCCCATTGTTGTATGCGTAACACTTCCGCTTGTTTTGCCCTCCATTGGCTGTCCTTGGTGCCGAGGGGGACGAGGGTTGAACTGGCCGCCCAGGGGACTGATCAGCAAGGACGCGTGTAGGCTGTGTCACCTCCATCCACACTTCAACATCTTTACAACCCAATTCCATGACCTTAACCCGATCTTGCTTCCGACGAAACTCTTCGTCGTATTGGCGCCACGCCGTACTGCGTGAGGCCTTGAATAGGCCATGTATCAGGTGTAAATATCGTATAACATTAAGGTACTCGGAAGGCCTGGTTTTTAGATAGCAAGTTGAGAACACGCAGAACCCAGATAGCCAATTCGTGTAAGACTTAAAGGCCTCCAGACCAATACCCCCTTTTGTCTTTGCGGTCGCAGCAGCTTTCTTCGCCGTAGCTGTAAGGGTGAACATATCTACGTAGCGCCCTTTTTTGATCCGCTGCTTAACCCTGGTACGCATACCTCGAGTGACAGCTGTATTAGCGCAGTGTACAACATCCTCCGGACCTGCTCCGCGATCTACACTGGTACTACTGCCAGAGGACCGTTCGCTAGAATGCCTATGACGACGTGAGCGACGTCTGCGAGACCTCCTTGCCCTTTTACGCCTAGCCTTCTGCGAACTATCGCTTGAAGAGGAGGAGGAAATGGAAGTAGACCCGCAGTCAGATGTACTGTCACACTCACCAGAAGCACTGGCAAGGGCATTGGTAACTCCAGCGCCTGCGTTGGCTCCGACTTCCGCCGTCGCACTTCTGGTCGGGGCTGCGACCACTGTTAACTCCTCCAGACTGTCGTCTGTAAAAGAAGAGACTGAGGCGGCATCGTGCGCATTGTCTGTGTCCGTAGCCTGAGTGGGCTGAGGAAGGGAGATGGCAGAGGGAGAGAAAGAAACGGAAGGAGCTGCGGGCATGGGAGCGAGGGAAAGACCGCAAATCCTGCCTAATTGCTGCACCAGAGGGCCAAGCTGCGTCTGCACGGCGGACGCCGCCAACGCAGAAGGGCCTCCAGTGTCAGTGTTTCCAGGCTGCTGGGTCAAAAGCGGTGTCAGTGCACCCACCACAGACACCAGCAGTCTGGCTATGGCACCAGCATCCAGCAACGGAGCACTCCCTGGTGTCGCAGGCCCTGCAGGCATAGCAGACGCCTGAGCAGCTGCCACCCCCGTAGGCCTGGAGGAGCTGGCAACTGCAGACATGGGGGACCCCATGTCTGCATCATTATGAACAGAAGGCAGCAGAAGAGGGGGCGGATTAACCTGCCTGTCACTATGCAGGCGTTGGCTCCGCCCCCTTCGTCTCCGCCCCCCGCCTGTAGGAATATTGGCCTGCGTGCAAGCCGGCGCCATGACAGGCATCCGGCCTGCACGCTTATGTGGCCGCTTCTGCCGCCCTTCCCCCCGGTCTTCAGCCGGCTCACTCTGAACGGCCATTGGGGGAGAAGGGCCGGGCGGTGTAACTGCCCGCTGCTGGCCGCGTGAACGGCCGGAGCGCGCACCCGCTACATGGGCGGGCACTGTATTATGCCCGGCCGCCGATCCCCGCCTGCCCTGGTCCCCCGTCGCACTAGTACTGGCGACCAGCGGGGAACCAGGGGCAGGCGGAGGCAGCAACTGCGGCGTTTCGCGGGACCGCCGCGTCCGCGTGCACGGGACCGCAGCGTCGCCAGAGAAGGGGGCCGCTGTACCTGACCCTCCCGAACGCCGGGAGGGTAGGACCTGAGGGGGATAAAGCGCGCCGGGCCCGCCACCGTCTGACAGACGGGCGGGTACCGAGCGCGCGCGCTGGGGGCGGCTCATAGTGCTAATGCACGGCAAGGGATAGAACAAAGAAAGAGAAAGAAAAGTTAGATAAGAAAAAAGAGTGTAGATATAGGGAGAGTATGGAGAAGAGAGTAGGGAAAGATATAAAGTAGGGAAAAAGAAAGTAGGGATGTACAAACGATTATCCCAACAGACAGATCTGCTAATAAGGAACTGTACTTTCCTGGTCGCAGATCAATTCAAAAGAGGCAGATTTTACCACAGTAGATTCTCTACACCCTCTCACTAACTCCGCCCCTAACCCAACGTCCTATCGCATCTGCCTATAACTGTAAACAAACATTTTTAACTTTATTAACCCCTCTATCCCTGACTAGAAGTTTATGTGCCGTCGGCTCTATTCCTAACCTCCGTTATATAAAACGCCCGTTTTGACCGTTTGGCACGCCTGCGTTCCGATCTCCACTCAAGCACCTTCCCCTGTTACCACCCACAAATGCCTCCTCCTGTCACTCAAATTAGCAGGCACTTGCTATTTTGCGAGCGCACAATTTCCGACCGCAATGACTGGTTGGCGCATGCGCATTACGACCCATACGCATGCACAGATGTGCGAACATCGCTCGGAGCGAACGATCGGCCGCTTACGAGCGGCTCTGAATCAGGCCCACAGGCTGTGACAGAAACATGCAGCAATGGATCTTATATATACTATAGGATTGGATGCATTTAAAAGAAAAGAAAAGAATATACCAAAATGACACAATTATGCTGCACGTATCATGCTTCCCTGCATCTTAAGACACGTGTGACTCAGTATTATAGGTTAAATGCATCTATTATTATAAGCTTTAAGCATATGATGCGCTCTAAAGGTCTGATTCTGAATTAGGAGCAAAACAAAGTAGCTGTGTACCTGTACTATACAGGGCCGCAACTAGGGGGGGGGCTAGAGGTGCACCGGGAGGGGATTGCGGGGGGGGTGTGAAAAAGCAGACTCTGCCATCTGAAAATGGCCGCCGCCGAAGAGGAGACTAATGCTAGAGGTCCTTACTGGACCTCTAGTGTCTGTCTCTTTCTTGGCGGTGGCCATTTTTGGATGGCCGTTTTCAGCAGATTCCATGCGGACTAGCCGTCCGCATGGACTCTGCTGAAAACGGCCATCAAAAAATGGCCGCCGCCAAGGAAGAGACAGATGCTAGAGGTCCTACTGGACCTCTAGTGTCTGTTAGCAGAGCGCAATGCACACAGCGTTCCCGGAAGTGCCGGGAGCACTGGCGCTGCAGGGAGAGGATGCTGAGAGCTGCATCTTCTCCCTTCAAACCCCCCTGGCAACGAGCATAAACCCCCCTGGCTGAGCATAAACCCCCATGGCAACGAGCATGGAACCCCATGGCAACGAGCAGGTAATTTTAAAGTAATTAGAAGCATTGCTGTGGGGCATAAAATGGTGTCGGGCAAATATGTAAGTGGCACTTTGGTAATAGGCATTATAGTGTGTGGCATAATGTGTAATGGGCATTATGGTGTATGGAATAATGTAAGTCACTATACCAGGGACCTCTCAGTAATGCACTGCCTTATGGAGGTGCAAGAACAAAATCCAGGTACGGGAAGGGAGGGGGCGCAAAATTGCTGCCTTGCACCGGGTGACAGATATCCTAGTTTCGGCCCTGTACTATACCATGCTGCAATGCAAGGGGTGCGCATACATTTATTATGTCTGCATGCAGGGTAAATACTGGCAGCTTTTGCATGTAGCCCACAAATGCTGGACAGCTTAATTGTTACACTGCAATTTAGGTTTGAGTTTGGACATGTCCCTCCCAGATCTAAATCTCTCTGCACATTTTACATCAACCCCCTCTGCAGTGCAGCATGGTGTTACCAAGGGGCAAAGTTATTGGCTTTATTTTCATAATAAGATAATAAGAAAAGTACAGTGTAAAAGAGATAGTTAAGAGCAATCACAGCTGCATATAAAGAATGAAAATAAAAAAAGTGAAGTACATGTATAATAAACAAACAGTGAGTGGTTAAAATGTGTTATATGCGGTGCCCTGAAACAGATCAACCAAAGCAATCCAGGGGGACCCATGCCCCAAAAATGAACCAAAGTTGCACTACAGTATATAACTTGTAGGACTTACCTAGAATTGTGCCTAATACTAGAGTCCCCTTGGAGCTGCCTGTCCTGTGTGTGACTGGCAGGTGGCGCTTCCAATAGGAAGCCACCTCCAGTCACAGTGTAGCCAGTGCAGTCACGGAGTGCACTGGCTCACTGAAGTGGAGGATTTTACTGGGGGGGGCTGCAGCCTCGCAGCCCCTAGGTATAGTCCGCCACTGCTCCCAACTTAGAATGAGCGCAGCATTATGTGGTAGAGATAGCAGTCACCATCAACACTGGAGTTTTAATATTGGATGAAAAAAAGAGAGTGAACAAATACTAATGAAAAAAATAAGTAGTCTTCTTCCCCCAAAAAATTATACCAGCACCACTTGGCGAGTAGCGGCAATTGTTCGGATTCCATATGCAGAAGCTCCTGCCACTACTAGGTTTTTACAGGCTGACCTGGGGGCACTACGACACCTATACTGCAGCGTGGTGCCCTCCTGTCATACTATCACACAGCCATAACCTGTACAGCATGCGGATGAATTCCCGAGAGGTACTGTGGGTCACAAGCAAAATGTACCGCACCCCTAGAAAAACTACAGGGCTGGGCTGAAAACATTAGGGTTCCTCCCTACACCTGTGCTGATTGGGTGTTGGGGTTATAACTCCTCAAAAATGAGAAATCATTATTTTTGTTCCTGTAGCACTACTCGTTCCAGCAAGTGCTACTTCCCACTTGTTAAACCTTGGAGTGAATGGAGATAAAGCACCAACCAATTAGCTCCTAAAGCTGGGCACACACAAAAAAGATATATCTACAGGTGATGGTTGTTCATACACACTGAACAACCATCATCTGTCATCTGGCCGCAGGTCCCGCTGGTTGGGGGGATGCGACGCCACCCCCTCCCTACGGCCTATGCAACAAGTGCACACAAAATTATTTCATTCAATTGATCGGCCAATATATCTGCCAGTGTGTACCAGTGTAACTGTCACTTTACAGGCTGTGTTTGAAAATCGACAGGAGCTGATTGGTTGGTACTTTATCTCTCTCCAAGGCTTAGAACATAGACACCTGGGTTCTTTTTTTGCCCCTACAAAAGGACTGATAATTGGGACTCATGCCTCAAAAATTTTCTTCTTTCTCTCCGCACCAAAAATTCAGGAATGATTCGTGTGGCACCTTTATCCAGGGGTGTATCTAGGGGTCCGAAAAAAAAACCACACACCGGGAGTAGTTTAATTCACACATGTGAAGAAATAGGGAGAGTATAATTTTTATTTCTCTTTGTAATATATATATCTTTTATAGAACTTACTCCATTGCAAACCACTATATAAATGTATTTATGCAAAAAAAAAAACACAGGAAAAGCTTAAAAACATTGAATCAAAATGCATTATGGGTAACATAATTTACATATATTCAAATTGGGCTATCTATACTGCATTATGCTTTTTAACAACTGATACCTACACTCCACCTTTAATTTACTGGGATGACAGATTTTTTATATTTTCCCACATAAGAACAAAGACAGTCCATATGAATCATGTCTTATTCCCAACATGTGGCTAGCCTCCACCTAAAAAGATCATAGCCAATTACCACTTACACTGGGGGTAGTTGAATTTACATGCCTGTAGAAATAGGGAGACATATATATATATATATATATATATATATATATATATATATTTTTTTTTTTTTTAATATATTTATTTATTTAATTTTTATTTATTTATTTATTTATTTATTTTTTTCAATTATAACACTTACTACATTAAAAGCTCTGGTTATTAATTTTTATATGTCAACAACACAGGAAAAGATGGCATCAATAACAAACAAGATGCATTGTGGGCATGATAATTAGCATATATGCAAATTACCTTGCAAAAAGAGCCTTGTGATTGATGTGGTGATTGCACTCTTTTCCTGCACAGGTGACATATTGGAATTAGTGAGTGGTGATTGGAATGTGTTGGGTATTGTGGGGGATGAAATATATTAGGGATAAAAATAAAAAAAATTTACTCTCCCTAATTTTAAATGTTTCTGATATGACATATAAGAAGGCTAATACATAGTATCAAGGAATGGAGAACACTGGTAAGAGCAGAGGAGACCAGTGATCTTTGCTAGTGATGTTGGGCTGAAACAGCGCCCCTCCTCGGCCAGCGCACCTGGCAAGGGCCGTCCAGGCCAATAGGAAGATACGCCCCTGCCTTTATCATTTAATTTTATCCCTCTCTGTTTCCTCTCTTAAACTACTAGAACGCCTGCTAAATCTGTCCCCTCTACCTTCTGCATCCAGGGCCACTGGCATTATAAACCTGCTGTATTATGTTTATTTGTGCCATTGAAAATATCATCTGCTGATCAGACCTTTTTTTAATAGCCCTCCTGAAAGCACTAATATACAAGGTTTTCTGAGGTCTGTGTTGGAAGTTTGGATCAATCCTGGATTCTCGTACGGCAGCTCTGGTGTGTAATTTGCCTCATGCCAGGCCTCAGCTGAAGACTTACTTCCCTGCCTCTGCCCACAAAGGGCTCTGCTTCGCCAGAGGTCGGTATATTTGGGGACACTCATAATCCTTTCACAGAGACATTATCAAGGCAATAAGCTCTTGCACAATTCTTTTGGTATTAATGCCCGCTATGAATTATCTGTAAAGATGTGTTTTCCTGCTAATTACTTTAGCAGGGGTGACAGCCTTACAATAAGTCTATTTTAATTAGCCTAGAAGAGGAATAAGTGCTGACTGTATCCCTTACCTGCTTATTGTGTGTGGATAGCCCGTGGAATAAGCTATATATTACTAGACTGTGGAGATTTTGTTTGCAAAAACATTCTTAAAAAAAAAACAAAAAAACAGGTTCTCTGCATTATAATGTGCAGCTGTCAGGTCTGAGGTGAATATAATACATTAATACGTGATGTGAATACGATGAATAAACCGATGTTATCACTTTATATCTGGTTTTTAGTTATGTCCGAACCTGCCAAATATAATAATATAAGGGCTGATTGAAAAGTAATGAGACTACCTCTGTTTCTCTGTCCTATAGGTAGACGTGGCAACGCTATGCTGGTTATTGTGAAGCTCATACATCGATGTGTCTGAATCTGCGGTTGGACTGCCGTAGTCTTCTTTGTTTTGTCTACAAATGTGCGCCGACACCCGTGTTTTGGTTTTGGATATGGATCTCCCCTGGTTTTGGATCTGGATTGGTTTTGCCAAAACCTCACCTCCGTGTTTTTTTTTTCCTGCTTTGGTTTTGGATCTGGATTTTTTCTTAGAAAATAAAAAAAAACTGCTAAAATCACATAAAATGGGCCATTTTTTGTTCCTACAGTATTAATAACCTCAATAACATTTATTTTCCACTTGTTTTCCAGTCAATTTTGGTTACCTCACAGCTCACAATATTGATTTTTTTCATCTAATTAAAGGGCCAAAAGGTTGCATCCAGCTTGCTGGCTCAAAACTGATTGATATAATTATTAATAGAGTTGAGGACTGTGCAAAGATGATGGTTGGGATACCCTTGAGGATTGAAGACATGGGCCTTCATAGTGGACAAGGAAGTTGACGGCCTTGCATTATCATGATGACTGCTGGCGGCAGCTACAACATGTGGTTCTTGGCTTTGCTCTCCTGTCATGTGACAGCCCTCCATATTTTCTGCGGTCTTGAAGCAGTGTCACAAGCACCAATAGTGTAGCCAAGGTGCGGTTACAAAATTCACACACGTGCAGTCGTCCACACACAGAAAAAAATATACGAACGACACTATTTTTTTTTTCGGGTCTAGAACTTGGGCCCAGAGCACAGATTGATGACGACTGGAGTCTGGCAGCACTAGGTTGCGTTGCTGACTTGCTAGATCTTGTGTGGTTAAGCCTTTCGTGCACACAGACAAATATATATTACACAAAAATTTTTTTTTTTAGATTTTTGGGGGGTCCAGAACTTAGGCCCAGATGGACGCAGCAGACAGCACAGCAGATAGCACCAGCCCATATGGATCAGCAACAGCCCAGATGGACACGGCAGACAGCACAGTGACAGCAGTAGCACCTGCCCAGAATGGATCAGCACCAGCCCATATGGACACAGCAGACAGAACAGGACACAGCAGACAGAACAGCACATCCTCTCTCCCTAGCCCTACACTACCCACCCTCCCTGTTCAGTCTTCACAGCCAGAGTGAAATGGCGCCCGCCGCGTCCCTTATATATAGAGACGAAAGCTCGCAAGCCGCAATATTTCGTCTCTATGGTTTTGCCTCCATTTGAGAGAGTAAGCCGGTAACATGCGAGGCCGGCTTGGATCCGACTCGGATCTCCAAAATTCGGGTGGGTTCGGATCTCTGAAAACCGAACCCGCTCATCTCTAGTTTTGTCACGGCGAGTGGAAGATCTTTGTACGTTTCATCATGGCGGATGAGGAAGCCATGTCTGTGAGAATACGTCAGAGATGTGTGATTGAATTTTGTGTTACAAAACAGTGGAAATGAAACTCATGAAACGTTACGGCAAGAATACGGTGGCGAACCAATTACTCGTGTTGCAGTATTTTGGTGGTGGAAACACTTCAAAGAGGGTAATACGCTCGTGACTAATGAAGCGTGTTCTGGGAGACCATCCACTGTGGTTACAGATGTCAACATTGCCAAAGCTGCGGAGATGTTGCAAGATTACAGAAGGGTAACTTTAATATGACCTTTTAGCTTCACTTCATCTCATTTGAACGGGTCCAGCATAGTGTGACAAAGGGTCCCCTGTCACATGCAGCCCCATTCTCACTGACACATCACTCATCTCCTGATATACTCTGTGCTGCTGGAGACCATGCTCCTAGCAGAATCTAACTCTCAGTCTGTGGCTTCATGTTGCCTCCATTCCCCTCCTCACATCCTGTCACTGTCCCTGTCACATGCAGCCCTGTTCTCACTGACACATCACTCATCTCCTGATATACTCTGTGCTGCTGGAGTCCATGCTCCTAGCAGAATGTAACTCTCAGTCTGTGGCTTTATGTTGCCTCCATTCCCCTCCTCACATCCTGTGATGGTCCCTGTCACATGCAGCCCTGTTCTCACTGACACATCACTCATCTCCTGATATACTCTGTGCTGCTGGAGACCATGCTACTAGCAGAATGTAACTCTCAGTCTGTGGCTTCATGTTGCCTCCATTCCCCTCCTCACATCATGTCACTGCCCCTGTCACATGCAGCCCCATTCTCACTGACACATCACTCATCTCCTGATATACTCTGTGCTGCTGGAGACCATGCTCCTAGCAGAATCTAACTCTCAGTCTGTGGCTTTATGTTGCCTCCATTCCCCTCCTCACATCCTGTGATGGTCCCTGTCACATGCAGCCCTGTTCTCACTGACACATCACTCATCTCCTGATATACTCTGTGCTGCTGGAGACCATGCTACTAGCAGAATGTAACTCTCAGTCTGTGGCTTCATGTTGCCTCCATTCCCCTCCTCACATCCTGTGACGATCCCTGTCACATGCAGCCCTGTTCTCACTGACACATCACTCATCTCCTGATATACTCTGTGCTGCTGGGGACTCTGCCCCTTTCACTATATAACACTTGTGGGTAAATTTACTAAAGGTCGATTTGGCATTTTGAGTGATTTGAGGTGCGATTTTCATTCGATTTGGATTCGATTTTGGTTTTGAGTATTTACTAAAGGCCAAATTGCATGTAAAATCGGACTTCAAATCGATGTTGGACTTAAATCGCCCTCAAATCGACCACCGGAAAAAAAAACTGTTACATAGCCCAACACACAAAACCCTTATTTACTATCATTCGATTTGAAATCGTCCTCAAAATCGGACTTCAAATCACTCTTTAAATCCCCAATACAATAGATCTGCTTCATGCTTTCGATTTGAGCATGAGCAGGTCGGATTCACACAGATACATGCAGACATCGGTGAGATGCCTGCATGTAACTCACTGTAAATAGCAATTAAGAGTTAAATTAAGAAAAAAATTGACGTGAGGTCACCCCCCAAAACACAACCAGCCCCGGACTTTGCCAACCCAGTTCTGGTTGACTAAGTACAGGGAAAAAATGACGTAGGGTCTCCCTGTACTCAGTACAACCAGCACTGGGCTATGGGAAGCAGAGCTGGTTCTGGAGTTACAGGGAAAAATTTGCGTAGGGATCCCTTGTAAGATCCAGAACCAGCCCTGGACCCTTTCTAATGGGGGACTGATGCCACAGCCAGGGGAGCCCTATCACCGGGTCCCCCAGCCGCAGCATCAGCCCTGACCGTTAGTCAGCCCAGGCCAGGGATCCCTGGGGAGTTGGAGACCCCTTCAAAAAAAGGGGTCTCCCTCTCCAGGGCACCCCTAGCCTGGGCTGATAGCCCGGGGCTATCCCCGCCACCCCTGGGCGGTGCGTGGCGGGTTGATTGTGACAGTGTGGTGTAAAAAGAGATATAAATAAACATTGTCTCTCCAGTAAAACTGCAGGTCCCAGCAAGCCTCCCCTGCATGCTGGTACTTGGAGAACCACAAGTACCAGCATGCGGGGCATTAAGGGCCCACTGGGACTTGTAGTTCACCTGTAAAGAAATGTCCCAAGAAAAACACACACACCTTACAAAGTATAACTTTAATACATACATACATACACACACTCACACAATACTCACCTATATTACCTCCAGTGGTTCCGTCCTCCAGTAGGTATCCATGGGTTAAAATAATAAAATGATAAAACCGGACCCTCGCATTAAGGAGTAATCAGTCTAACCAGATGGATTACTCCTTCCCGAATGAAGCGCACAGATGTGGCTTCATCCTTTGAAGCCCCGTATCTGTGCATTCATTGGCTGAGAGAGGTCAGGCCCCGCCTCTCAGCTAATGAACGGCTCCCTCCATTGAAGTCGTGGTGGGAGTCACAGGATAAACTTTAGTAACCCTGCGGCTCCCACCATTGAGTGTTTTCCCCATTTTTGACAGTACTTTTCGCCAGGTCCGAATTCGCCGGGTGAGGTTTTCGCTAATTTCTAATTGATTACGGGGAAAAGTGGGGACGCGCGCGATACTTTTTCGCTTGGAAAACCAGCGATGACGGCGATAAGTCCGGCATGCGAAAAGTACTCAACTTTTCGCACCTAATTGAATACGGCCCTTAGTCTGTGACTTACTGCTGCTGTCATTCCCACTCTCACATCGGGGCCATGTCCGTATCTTTATGCTGATGCCAATTCTGAGCACACTGAGATGCCCACTTGCAACAGCGCTAATCCGTCGCCATCAGATGCATTATGGAAAAAGATAATGCAGTATAAGTAGGTTACTTCCGGTGTCCTGCTGTCTCTTGGACGCTTACAGTGATGGAGGCACTGGTTGAGTGAATGCAGCATGAATTGTATTTTTTATTTAATGTGATGTGAGGCGTTACTAGCATTCATTTTGTAGTGTGGTAATAATTTACATGGTATTATGTTCATTTGTTAAGATGGTCATGGTTGAGTTATGTACAGGAGGTTAATATTAATGTGTTTTTTAAATGTATATGTATTATTTTTTACTTGCCGCAATATTAGAGTTATATACATTGTTTAACGCACTGCATTAGCGTCCACCTTTGCCCATTACCGCTGAGTTGTCTGCATCTCTGCAGCCCGACAACCCCTATTTGTACCCTTGGTTTATATAATTAGCAGTGAGCCCTTCCACCAGCCCTATCGCTGATGCAAAATATCCATCTGAAAACAGGCGTAATTACGCTTCCGCACAGATTTGAGTAACCCACAGTTCACCCAGTTAGCCCCTCTGCACTTAGCCTCATGGTTCTCTTAACAGCAGTGTGGGCCCTGGGCAAATTCACGAGAAAATATGTAAATGGTCAATAAAATTAAACCCCCTGCATGCCCATCAGACCTCCCGCACATGCAGAGAGACTGGTCTGAAGCCGGCGGATGAAGTGAAACTGGGACGGAGGTGAATGCTCGTCACCGGAGGGAGGGGGGGGGTGGGGTGGGGGAGGTTAGATCAGAATACAGTGCACCAGCGGCCGGCTCATAAAATATCACATATTTACCAACTGGCCGCAGCTGCAGGGAGGGCGGGTTGGCGGGCCCCTACAAGCTTCAGGCCCTTGGGCAACTGCCCAAAAAGCCCAAAGGAAGAGATGGCCCTGCTTAGCCTGTGTGAGGACGCCCCATTACGGCCCAGTTACGCCCCTCCAGTCACAAGCAGAGATGAATTTCCATACATTGCCCGTAGATGCATACGGCTTCTCGGAGAAGAGATACGCAAAATACAGTCCGCAAATGGATGTCACTCTACTTTGCATCAATGCCAAAGGGTTTGTAAATAGTTTCTCTTTGTAGTGAAAAGAAACTAAAGTCTAGGCGTGCAGTCTAGGTTAGAGGGCTCTATTTATTATCATTATTTTTACTAAAATAAAGTGAAAAAGGGTGTTTTGTGTTTTCACACCCTTTTCACATTATTTTAGTAACACCTAAAGTTACTAAAGGGCAATTGGAGTAGAATTCGTAAAATTCTACTCCAACCCCTAATTATCACATATTTTTAGTAATCGGATTGCATTTCCCATAATTGCAATGGGAAATGCGATCTGTCTGGTAGTTACTAAAAATAATTTGTGAAAAATTACCAGGGGAAGCCCTAATATAATAACGGCACCTGGAGGTGGCGTTATCCAGGGTCTCCCCCATTTACCGGACTCCTTCTCTGCTCTAACAGGCAGAGCAGAGCCTGGAGCCGGCCCCACTGATCAGCTGTGTGGTCTAAACAGACCACACGCTGATCACTGCTAAACAGACCACACGCTGATCACTGCTAAAAAAAAAAATACATATATGTTAAAAAAAAATAAAAACTTACTTGAGTTCTGCCTCCGGTCAGCTGGTCTCCCATCCTGCACTGGGACCCGGTCAGCTGACCGGGTCCCAGTGCAGGATAGGAGATCAGCTGACCGGAGCCACGGAGGACATCACCATAGCCCCAATCACCGGAGGTAAGTGTAATTAAGGGAGGGGGGTCGCAAGGGGGCTCGCAATCACGGGGGGTGGGGCTTAGCATCTGCCGGTCCGCGCATGCGCGGGCACTTGTCACAGTACTTTTTGCAAAAATACCGTGATAAGTGTGCGGAGGGGATTCGCAGGGACAGAGGCCCAGATTCAGAGCCGCTCGTAAGCGGCCGCTCGTTCGCTCCGAGCGATGTTCGCACATCTGTGCATGCATATGGGTTGTAATGCGCATGCGCCAACCAGTCAGTGCGGTCGGAAATCGTGTGTTCGTAAAATTGTGATTGCCTGCTAATTTGAGTGAAAGGATGAGGCGTTTGTGGGTGGTAACAGGGGAAGGTGCTTGAAAATGGTGAGTGGAGATCCGAACGCAGGCGTGCCAAATGGTCAAAACGGGCATTTTAAGGGTGTGCATAATTAACAAAGCAGCGTCATCGGCCACGTCACTTGGTTGTCTCTTAGCCTGAACTGTTCGCATGATTGCGGTAGGAAAATCCAACCACAAACACTGCGAGCAGTTCAGACGCCTTTCGATGTACTCGATTAATCTAATAAATAGCGGAGATGACGTAGGATGCGAGCGGCCAGGGGGCGTCTTTACAAAATAGCGAGCGGATGTTTCGTTCGCTCGCTCAGACATAGAGGCGTCAACAGACCGCAAAGAGCGAGCGCTCAATTTAAATAGCCTTCCCCTTTTTCTGAACGAGCGAGCGCAAATAGCGTCCGGCTCTGAATCAGGCCCAGAGCTTTATCGCAAGCTCTGTCCCTGCAAGGTATTTTTAGTAAATCCCTGTGATATTGGCTGAATTCGCAATGTGAATTGAGTCGGTAATATCACACTACAATCTGCATTCCAAATGCGGATTGCAGTAATTAGAGCCATAAGTCTTTAATGAATCAAATATTTTTCTAAAACTTTCGCCCATACGGTTATGAATGGTTGCACCAGCTCTTTTTATACTAAATTACGTATAGTCCTTCAAAGAGCTGATTTTAACAATTGAGGCCCCAGTTTAATTAGCATTCATGGTCCCGGAGAACACAGTGCTGAGTGTACAGTACAGTAGACAAATGTCTTCACAGCGCACTAATATAATGAGCTGGAGGCTGCTTACTAACAGGGGACCATGAGGCTGGTGTAGGTATAAGTATAGTGTTAAATTACTGTTATCTAAATTAAACTGGAAAGTGTATTTTTTAACATACCGATACCTTAATGTCTTCAAGCTTTATGCGTGCACCCTGCAATGGCTGCATTCATATACAGTTTAATTCCAAATCAATCTACGATGGATAATTCTAAATATTCTACCTCTGACAATAAATAACCGTACTTATTGGGTGACCTGTCCTTTTTTAGTGGTGCAAGTGGCAATAATCCTGGTATACAAAACAGGAGAGGTTCTCACAGTCCCCTTGAAGGAAGACAGCACAATATGCGAATCTCCAATATCTCTTCACCCTTAACAGATGTAGGGGTCTATGGGCCTGATTCAGACCCGCTCGCTCAGATGCGTTCGCACCCAGCCATCAGCAGCCAGAGTATGCAAATCCGGCAATCGTTAGCAAGACATTAGCACGCCCACTATGTCTTGCCATGCGATCGCGGTGTGCATTTAGACGCCCACCAGCCTGACACAAGACGCCCACTTTCCCTTAGTAACATACGTCATCTCCAGGAAGTGTATTAAACAATCGGTAACATCGAGTAACATCGGACCCATACGCAGCCTTCGTGGCTGACCATACCCTACGGCAAGCACTGTGAGTGCTTCAGTGTATAATTCAGCCATGTGACGTGTATTATGGCACTGCGTCTTAATTATGCACGCCCCTGAAATGGCATTCAGATGCTCAGACACGCCTGCGTTCGCACCACCACACCCCCCGTTTCCATCGACCAACCCATGTCAGCAGCCACAAATGGCACGTCCTATCACTCATTCTAGCGAGGCGTCTATGTACTGGGTGCGAATGCTTCCCGATCGCATGGACTAGTTTGCGCACGTGCACTGCGTCTTGTGTGCATGCGCACGTTGCAAACATCGGCAGGCTACGTGCGAACGCAGCCTACCGTGCGGGTCTGAATCAGGCCCTATGTACGAAGCCTTGTAGAGAGATAAAGTGGAGAGAGAAAAGGCACCAACCAATAACCCCCTAACTGTCATTTTTCAAACACAGCCTGTAACATGACAGTTAGGAGCTGATTGGTTGGTGCTTTATTTATTCTCCACTTTATTTCTCGCCAAGGCTTAGTACATCTAGCCCTTAATTCTAAATGTAAGCAGTCCAGATATGGAACCAAGGATAAAACTGGAAGAACATATTAACTGTTCACATCCTGATAATTCTCCATTTTATCCAAAGAGCATCTGAGAGCTCCATTGAGTCATGATACATGTTAGTGACTCTTACATAATTAAGGGGCTCCTTTGTCAATGAGTTTTATAATTCACAACGAGTGATAAAACTCGTTGCGTATGATAAATGGTGCTCCAGCCAATCAGCTCCCAACTGCCATCTGTTCAAACAGATGACAGTTGGGAGCTGATTGGCTGGAGCACCATTATCAAGTTTTAGCACTCGTTGTGAATGATAAAACTCATTGATAAATGAGTCCCTTAATTAGAACTGAGTATTGGTGTTAAGGGGTGGCCATATTGTAATTTTTGATACTATGGGGGATCTGTATCAAAGCTTGGGGAGAGATAAAGTACTAACCAATCAGCTTCTGTCATGTTACAGGATGTTTTTGAAAAATTACAGTTAGGAGCTGATTGGTTGGTACTTTATCTCTTTCTACGTTATCTCTCGCCAAGCTTTGATAATCTCGCCCTATATTGACGGCAAATAGGGTGTTTAGAGACAGCTATTGTATACAACGGGGTACCAGTTACTTGTAATCCTGCTATTACATATCATGTTGTGCGTGAGGCTTTCTAAGAATTGAACTAAGCTAATTTTGATTCTGTTTTATAAGATAGGTATTGTATATTTTGTCAACCTCATGTTGATATAGTCATAATGCTGACACGCAACATGTCGGCATTCATGATGTCAACACTAATAAAATGTTGCCATTATTACAGTGTCAACAAAAGGCCCCTGGCTAATCCTAACTCCTAGCCCTCTATCTAGTGTCGCAAATACCTCATTTATTTTGTCAGCTTTGTTGGCGGGTTCTAAACTTACCGTTTAGTAAATCTGGGGCTGGTGTACTTCTAATGGCAAAAACATTGATGGTGCTCTGATGTCCTATTGTATTATAAATTCTGAGTTATCAGTGGGTTTCCCGTGGTTTCGTAAATCAACAGGAAGCAATCCTGCCGCTACACCGTCAGGAAAACCACTGAAATTGCAAAACTGCTGTACCCCTTTGAACCTGACTAAAACATTGGTTGCTTTGTGGAAACATTATAACTACAGCCGTGGCCAAAAGTTTTGAGAATGACACAAGTATTGGTTTTCACAAAGTTTGCTACTTCAGTGTTTTTAGACCTTTGTGTCAGATGTTACTATGGTATACTGAGGTAACATTACAGCATTACATAAGTGTCAGATGTTACTATGGTATACTGAGGTAACATTACAGCATTACATATGTGTCAGATGTTACTATGGTATACTGAAGTAACATTACAGTATTACATAAGTGTCAGATGTTACTATGGTATACTGAAGTAACATTACAGTATTACACAAGTGTCAGATGTTACTATGGTATACTGAGGTAACATTACAGCATTACATAAGTGTCAAAGACTTTAATTGACAATTATATTAAGTTTATACAAAGAGTGGTACCAAAACATCCTCCAAGAGCAACTTCTCCCAACCATCCAAGAAAAGTTTGATGATGAACAATGCCTTTTCCAGCATGATGGAGCACCTTGCCATAAGGCAAAAGTGATAACTACAGTAAGTGGCTCAGGGAACACAACATCGAAATTGTTGGTCCATGGCCAGGAAACTGCCCAGACCTTAATCCCATTAAGAACTTGTTGTCAATCCTCAAGAGGCGGGTGGACAAACAAAACCCCACAAATTCTGACAAACTCCAAGCATTGATTAGGCAAGAATGGGCAGCCATCAGTCAGTATGTGGCCCAGAAGGTGCGTGACAGCATGCCAGGGCGAGTTGCAAAGGTCTAGAAAAAGAAGGGTCAACACTGTAAATATTGACTCTTTGCATAAACTTAAAGTAATGGTCAATAAAAGCCTTTGACACTTATGAAATGCTGTAATGTTACCTCAGTATACCATAGTAACGTCTGACACTTATGTAATGCTGTAATGTTACCTCAGTATACCATAGTAACATCTGACACTTATGTAATGCTGTAATGTTACCTCAGTATACCATAGTAACATCTGACACTTATGTAATGCTGTAATGTTACCTCAGTATACCATAGTAACATCTGACACTTATGTAATGCTGTAATGTTACCTCAGTATATCATAGTAACATCTGACACATATGTAATGCTGTAATGTTACCTCAGTATACCATAGTAACGTCTGACACTTATGTAATGCTGTAATGTTACCTCAGTATACCATAGTAACATCTGACACTTATGTAATGCTGTAATGTTACCTCAGTATACCATAGTAACATCTGACACTTATGTAATGCTGTAATGTTACCTCAGTATACCATAGTAACATCTGACACTTATGTAATGCTGTAATGTTACCTCAGTATACCATAGTAACATCTGACAGAAAGGTCTAAAAACACTGAAGCAGCAAACTTTGTGAAAACCAAAACTTGTGTCATTCTCAAAACTTTTGGCCATGGCTGTATATACACAAACCCTTTCAAGATTACCTAGAGAAATACATTCGCATATCAGCTCTCCGATCGTCACACAGCGCCATTAAAGTGCAGGCTTATTTCGTCTATATCTATAATCATATTGTCTGTCTTCTGCTGCAGAAGAAAAATGGCTTAAATATCTAGAGCAGTGATGGTAGCGCGCACACAGAAAAGGACGAGATCTTAGGAAAACAATATAAAAACCCGCAGAACAGATGGTCAATATTTACATTTGATTTGTACTCATTAAATGAGTATTTGGCTGAACCTGACACAGTCGTTTTGAGAAAATGAGCTTGGCGCACGTACAGCTAACACCGCGCTTGTGCAGTTTGACGGCCCTGTTGTTTGCTCTTTTGAAGACCTCGGAGCTATTTTGACTAACGCACCGTGCTGTGTTACTCCTGGCTTGTCTTTGGTCTTTTCACGTAACGTAGAAAAGCAGATGCTTGTACAAATCTCGCTATAAGGGTAGGCACATATAGACACGTCTCATGCGGCCACCGTGTCATCTACTGAGGTTTATTCAATCAGGTGAAGCACCGGACACATCTACGGTCTGTTCTGCATTGTGCAAGATGCAGTTGGATTTTTTTTTGATTATTGAATCATTACTTATAAAACCTTATGGTGCTCAACCTACTGTATGCTGCCGCTCTCTGGACCTGATTCAGACCCGCTCTCTAGATGCGTTCGCTCGCTCGATGCGTATGCAAATCCGGCAAGGCAGGCGATGGCACGGCAAGGCATTAGCACGCCCACTATGTCTTGACGTGCGATCGCTTTGTGTATGCAGACGCCCACCAGCCAGTTTAAAGATGCCCACTTGCGCACGTCATCTCCAGGAAGTGTATGTAACAATTGGTACATCGAGGACCATCGGAAGCGAACGCAGCGCTTGTGGTTGACTATACTCTACAGCAGGCACTGCGAGCACTTCAATGTGAAATGCAACCAGGATACGTGTAGTATGACGCTGCCTCTTAATTATGCACGCCTCTGAAATGGCGTTAAGACACTCAGGCACGCCTGCGTTCGCACCTCCACTCCCCCATTTCTAGTGGCCTGCCCCTGTCACCACCCACAAACGGCCTCTCCTGTCACTCATTATAGCGGGCAGTCTATGCGCAGCGAGCATATGCTTCCTGATCACTCGCACTGGTTCGCGCATGCGCATTGTGATACGTAAGCATGTGCACACTGCAAAAAAATCGTCTGGCTGCGTGTGAACGCTTCCTAGCGAGCGGGTCTGAATCAGGCCCCCTGCCCGTTGCTATAATGACCGCCTGTCTCCTTCAGAATCCAGGTCATCTAAAAAGGCCTCAGCCGCTACTCCCAGACCTACATCTCCGACCTCACCCCTACCCACACTCCATCCTGCCCTCTCCAATTTGCCAGTGACTGCCACCCTCACCACCCCGCTGATTACCAATTTCCACTCCCACGTCCAAGACTTCCCCTGAGCTGGCACCAAACTGCCATTAGTCGGCAAAGCTTGAATAAAGCCACAAAATCTCTTCACCAAAGTTTCCCATCCCTCCACTCAATTCCTTCTTGGCTACTCCCACCTATTCCCTCTCCCAGTGTAATTTGCCCCCCTCCCCACAAAGGCCCTTTTTCTTCATGTATCACTGCCCATATTTACCCCCTTAGCCCTTGACATGTGTCTTCTGCCCGCTCTTCAAGTTTACGGGCAGAGCCTGATATTTGTTGACAATTACAGAGGCGTGCACTATTGCGGCCGCGGCTACGCATGAAGCGGCTCCTGCAATAGAGTCCACCTCTGGATCCGCCTCTATGCTAATGTGCCAGGCAATGGGCTACCTACTGAGGCACACACCGGCTGCAGCATTAATCTGTCGCTGCATCTATGAAGATGCACCACCGGTCGCACCATCTGAAATTGCACCTTGCCAATGGCCGGGGCAATTTCTCAGTCTGAACGTGGCTGCTGGGGTCAGTTTAACTACCTGTTTGCGTGCAGTCGCTGACCGCGATACTCCCGCATCTGTGTAACCACCCCCCTGTTACCTCCTAGAACTGACCACTGAAACTGCATGGTTCTGCTTGCCGTTTTGCTCTGCATCTTTGGGCCATATTCAATTAGGCTGCGATAACCCGTTTTCAGATAAACTTTTTCGCCGATGACGTCATTTTCGGCGATTCCACTTATCCCCGTATTCAATTTGTCTGACTTTTCGCTGGTGCGAAAAGTTTCGCCAACAGATACCCGGCGGAAAAAAGTGTAGAATTGGGGTTTTGGGGTGCAAAATTGCGGCAACCCCCTAAACCCTTTTTACACCCCCTTGATGCTAACTGCATCACAAAATGCAAACCCCCCCCACAAAAGACACCCCAAAAAAGCACATTGAAAAAGTGGGTGAAAAAATTCAAAGTGGGGGTACCAATTCAAAAACTAGCGAAATAGCCTTTGAGGGGGTCTACAATTATGGGGGAGGTGTTTTTTGGATTGCAGGTGCTTGCTGTAAGTGTTTGTTTTTGGCGCTTTTTAATGCTTGACTTTAGCAACTTTAAAATAGCGCTTGCCCCCATTTTCATGTACCCCAAATTTGCTGGGAAAACTTATTTTCCCCCCAAAAAGTGGCTAAATGCTATTCTTCACCACTGTCCCAAAGATGCTAAATCGTGTCTATTGAGACCATTCAAAGACCCCAAATACCTTCAGCAGGGCTAATCGGGGGGTACCCATAGTGAACCCCCATGTCAGAGCATCTTTTGGGGGGTGTCAGGCTGATTTACCCAAAAATGACAGCAGTTTTCGCTCATTTCATTCTCGCCAGGTCCCGTTTCGATGACGGCGAAAAGTCCGGCCTCGGACTTTTCGCTCCTAATTGAATATGGGCCTTTGTGTGGTAATCATCGGTATGAATGCAAATGTGAAGCCTTGAAGACATAGGTGTCTCCATACCAAGGAGCGTGGAAGTTACCGGCCATTTACCGTCAGCAGGTTTTACTGCCAGCGGTAACCCTCTGTGGGGGAGGGTGAAGCGTGGAAAATCTCCAGCGCCTTTTAAATCACCAATTTTTTACAGAATATAGGACTTTTCTAATGCTAATAAATCAACCCCTTAAACTCTGCCACTATTATTTAGCATTAGGCAATGTTCCTTCCTAAACTCCACAATGCAACAAATCAATCACTTGATGAAAGAAATGTTTTTTTTTCTTTTATATCGCACAATTGCCTATAGCATGTATTCATCTATTACTTACTTGAACAACAAGGATTTATTCTTTGTAAAAATCACAGTTGTTGCTGTAGAAATAAACATAGAAGGGTAATATTCCATTAAAGACAAGCTAAAACACCGCTGATAACACGTGCGCGGTCAGTCTAACGCTGCCAACTATGTAAAACCAGACAGATCTTCGATATAAACGTGAACATTAAAAGAAAAATTTACTTTAGTGTCTGATGGGTCTATGTACTAAGCCTTGAAGAGAGAGAAACTGGACGGAGATAAAGTACCGACCAATCAGCTCCTAACTGCTATTTTTTCAAACACAGCCTGTAAAATGACAGTTAGGAGCTGATTGGCTGGTACTTTATCTGCAGTCACTTTATCTCTATCCAAGGCTTAATACAACAAAATAATGTTTTGCATACTGGCGTTAATGTTCTTCATGTCCTTCCATCTAAAGACTGGCAGCTTATGGTGTGCCACAGCTGGAGAGCTACGAGTTGGTTACCTTGGCATTAGATTGCAGCACACAGATATCTTTGTAAGTGCTGTAGTGGTGCGTTCATGTCAGTATACAAGCGCTATTCAGAATTGCACCCAAGTTGTCGGTAATTACACCTCTGACTCTAAATCGTCCAATAATGCATGCACATGGCTATAAAGCATGCTGCATGCTTAGTTTATTGCGAGTTGCGATAAGCAAGAAAAACTTTATTGCACCAACCACCAGCGGTGCCTGAGGATTTACAACATGTCAACCATGATGTCATGCTGCACCACTGAAAAGCAGTGGAGCAGTGGCACGAAGAGGAGCAGCCTCAGCCAGAAGACCCAGGAGTAGATAAGTGTCAGTGGGCTGGAGTCAGAGGGATGTGGGGGCAGGAACTGGAGAGACACTGTGGGGTTGGCTGGAGAGACAGAAGGGGCTGGCTGGATTGACACTTTTGGAAAGAAAGAAGGGGGCTGGCAAGAGAGACACTGGGGGGGCTGAAGAGACAGAAGTACGCTGACTGGAGAGACACTGGGGGTGCTGGAGAGACAGAAAGAGGCTGGCTGGAGTGACACTTGGTGGGCTGGAAAAACACTGGGGGCTGGATGGTGCTGGAGAAACACTGGGGGCTTGCTGGAGCTGGAGAAACAGAAGGGGACTGGCTGGAGCTGGAAAAACACCGGCGGCAGAAGAGACCCTGGGGGAGCTGGGGCAAGCCGGAGCCACCTGGGGAGGAGAGGCACCCCCGTCTAATTTGCCTACATTCCTGACAGTGGTAGAGGTTTTCCGGATACTCAGTATTGGAACACTGGTGCAGATTTTCAGGAAATTCCATGTATGAATGCTGGTTTAGGTTTTTTGATATTCAGTATAGTAAAACTGATGCAGGTTAGCAGGATCTGAAGTGCAGAATTTAGAGCAGGAACCTGGAGGCAATGCACTAGCCTCTGGGAGAGTTGTTGTACTGGGCCTAGCCAAGTACTACCAGGAGTTTCTGCTTTAAATAGGGCACCTTGACTGGCGATTGGTCCATCCAATCACATGACCGGGACCTGCTGTACTCTGATTGGTTGGGCGTCTTGGTGACACCATTCCAAGATGGCAGCGCATGTGGACCAGAGCCGTGGGAACCACCAGGAAGGGACGCCAGCCATGTGCAGATAAGTGTTTATCAGTGTGGGACAGCACATTGAGGACCCTGAAGGACCAAAGGGTACAAGAACAGGGCCCCAGGATTAGGTATGTGACAGTTGAGTGTGTATCACAGAACATACAAGCCGATTATACCTGTGAATAGTTCAAAGCCTAATTAAGAGATCAACAACACTTATTTAATATACACTGTATTATCCCACGATTGTAACACTGCTTACTATGGTGTAACTCATTTGGAGTGCAAGTGGATATTACTGCTGTTGAATAGGCATCACACATGCCGACTCCAGCCGACTGTAGGTCTGCAAAGTCCAGCCTACATGTCATCTGAATTACCGCGTTATATGAATTTATAACAATCAAATGGGAATAGAGTACAAGTTGCGGCTTAAGACAGACGTGGATAATTTCTTTTTGGGGGGGAGAGGGCAGTTTTCACCAATTATATTACTTTACATACTGTACTCACCTAGTACACATATGTTTTGCAGGGATATATTGCCTTACTAAGAATACAGTGATCTGTTTTGCGACAACAACAATAAACCTTTTTGCTGTTTTGGGTATTAATATGTGTCACATTTTTTTAATGGTCAAAAATATATTATGTGGCCATAACACAGCTGTCATCACACCCCGGCATCAATCTGAGAAGGATGTCGGGCCTTGTAGTTTATCAACCACTAGTGAACGTTATAGGATAGGACATAAAATGTATTTGCTCTGTTACCAGCAGGATTCTCTGCTTCTCGTCTACACAGTGACGTGCAGTGAGATCAATGGCTGGGGAGGCACTGGCTGATTAACACCCCCCCAGCTCCCCTCCCCCCATTTAAAAAAACCAAAACAAAACATTGTAGGGTACCCATTATTTAACAGTAACCAGCACCAGGCTGAACCAGCCATGGGGATAATGCCATAGCAGGGGGTACACTCAGTGTGGACCCCCCTGCTATCACATTAACCATCCCATAACTAGTCAGCCCAGGGCTGGAATTCCTCGGAGTGGGGATCCCAAAAATTTAAAATTGGGTCACTCTCCCGAGCAACAACCAGCACTGGGCTAAAAGCTCAGCGCTATGCCCTGCACTCCTGGTGGCGGTGGGTGTGGGGCTCATGGTATGATTATATTGTTCTTTACAGGCGGCCTACAGGTCCCAGCAAGCCTGGCCCAGCATGCCAGCACTTGGAGAACCACAAGTGCCTAAATGCCCGGACATTAAAGGCCTGCTGGCACCTGTAGTCCGCTTGTAAATAAAATATTAAAATAAATACAAGACACTTGATTTTGTTATTAAAGTTTATTATACGGCATCTTCACCTGGGTGGAGGCGGCTTTTAAGCTCTCTTGCATGGCGCCGCCTCCCCAGGGCTTCCAGTGTCTTCGGGATCTCTTGCACGCTCCTTTCCTTTCTTTATATAAGCCTCGTACTGACTTATATAAATCAGCCAGAGGGGGCTGGGTGATGACATGGCGAGCTGCGACTGGCTCACAGCGGCCATCTTGAATTACAAAAAATGACGCTGAGGCTCCATTGTTGAAGTTGGAACCGCTGCCAAAGTCTGCAATATGTCCGGCAGTGACTGGATCTTCTCGCTGCCTGTCGACTGATTTTAACAGTCGACTGAAATGCAAAGCAGAAATTTATGACACCATCTGTGTTATAAATATCTTCTTTGTATATATATTTTGTTTAATCATTATGACAGGTGAGGCTCTGCCTCCTCTGCCTCCCCTGTCTGCACGTCCCTGCATCTAAATTCCATATATTGTAGCTGTTTTTTTGTAAATTAAATACATTATTAAATGCCATCTTCTATTTTATTGGTATTTAGGGACACGTATTTCTGCATAATTGTATGAAAAAATCGTCTGGATAAACCTACTAATCACTGAGGTTTTTTCCTCAGAATTTTTTTAACTTTTATCAGAGCCGAAAATGAAAGTCTCCCGGTATTATCTGTCATCTCTAACCCAGGCCGTGAGTGTGAGAGTTATAGAGCGCAGGGCCACAGCTGGGAGTTATAGTAGATCAATGCCTGGCTGTGATTTTTAGATTAACTGCTATTTCTGTTCCAGTTATAGCCCCCTGATCTCAAACACGAACAAAACAAAGACAAACAGAGAAATTCCAGCATTTTCATTTTTATGTGATACAGTAGCAAAAACAATAGTTCAATAAATGTCAGGGCCGTCGGCTTGGTCCTTTGATGTCGGCAGAAGAACCGGTAATCCTTTTTTTTTCTCTATCCAGAAGTGACTTGAACTCTCGTCATCTTACATACGTAATTGTATATTACATTATCTGGGAACGCTGCAGTCCTCACAGAAGGCTTCTTCACGTATTGCGGACCCAGTTAACCCTCGGCGGCGTTTTCCACGGCGAGAAAGTTGCGGTCCTCGGGGATGGAGTGAAGAGGAGAGAACCAGAAGGCGGTGATGAAGACATTGACAGCTGTGATAACTAGGATGAGGCCGGTCACAATGTTATTCAGCAGGTGGACTCTGCAAGACGGAATGGAGGCAGATCAAAGCTCAAAGAGGCACCGCACAGACATAGGTTATAACTTAGGGCTGAGTCTACTTATTATGTATGGCGTCATCCAGCACAGAGAAGGATTTGAGGGCTGGAAGTGATATAGGGCCAAATGTAATCGGGGGTCAGTTTTAGTCACAGTACAAACTCGCACCTTTGCCCATTTTCAGCTCGAGGCTACTACACTAAGCGAATCGATGCGAGTATTTCCCTATGTAAACTAACACCTTTTAATGCGACTAGCATTAAAAGTTGTGAGTTATACAGAAGCCCTCACAGATCAGTGAGATCCGTGAAGGCTTCTGTCTGTGTGTTTTTTTTTAAAAAAAGACGTGCACCCCCTCCCCAGAAGCATAACCAGCCCTGTCCTGGTTCTAAAAATACAGGGGCCAAAATACGTAGGGTGCCCCTGTATATAAAGTACCAGCAGAGGGCTTTTCTGAGCCGGTCCTGGTTGTGGAAAAACAGGGGACAAAATGAGTAGGGGGTCCCCTGTAATTTCCATAACCAGCACCGGACTCTTTCTAGCAGAGGGGTAATGCCACAGCCATGGAAACCCTTTCACCGGGTTCCATGGCTAAAGCATTGTCCCTGACCGCTAGTCAGCCCAGGCCGGGGATCCATGGGGAGGTGGGAACCCCCCCAAAAAATGAGTCCCCCTCCCCAGGGCGCCACAGGCCTATGCTGATAGCCCGGGGCTATCCCCGTGCCCCTTGGCCGTTGGGTGCCGGGTTGATAGTGTAGTGTTGTGTAAAAATAGAAGTAAAAATATTGTCTTTAGCTGTGGTACTACACGTCCCAGCTAGCCTCCCCCGCATGCTGGTACTTGGAGAACGTTCAAATTTGTAATTGGTGAAGTTTAGTAACGGCGAAAAAAATGCGATTTCAAATGAACTAAGACGCTATTACATGGGCGAGTTGCGAAAAAGTACAAGTTTACCGCAAAACTCCCAATTTACTAAAACAGACACCCTATTCCATTTGGCCCATGGAGCCTGATTCGGAGATGCATGCAGTAGCACAGTAGCTGCTTGTTCCACCACGGTACCAGGCCGGGGCAGTGGTATAACCTCAATATGCAGCAGCAGCATCTTTCAGCAACGCTTACATGGGCAGCGGCTGCTGACAATTGCCGACACCTTTTCTTGTTACCACATACAGAATTCCCAATACAGAACAATGTGTATAATTAAAATATCTGGGAAAGGGAAACCCCATCCCCGGCCCCAATATCCTTCAGAGGTCCTGGATTCAGGGCCTTACACAGAGGTGAACGCAATGTGGAGTTTTTCTTTTGCACTGCGCATTTACCACAATTGATTACCAATGGCGGTCTCAGTGAACACTAGGAGGCAGAGTGATTGACCGTAAGGGGTATATTTACTAAAGTGAGAATTTTTTGAAGTGTAGCAGTTGCCATAGCAACCAATCAGATTCTAGCTATTATCTTCTAGAAGGTTCAAGATATATGTTAAATAGAATCTGATTGGTTGCTATGGGCAACATCTCCACTTCTAAATACTCTCACTTTAGTAAATATACCCCTTAGTGTACATTTATGGGAGGTAACAGGGGGGGAGGGGTGACTACTCAGACATGGACATACCATGGGCACCTTCTGGGTGTGACCCAGCCAGTCTATGTACGCAGCTTCATAGGCCCGGCAGCTTAGTTCTGATGGACATCCGCAAGCGGCGCATTAGCTTACCACTGGTTGTTAAATACAGACCAGATATCATAACCCCTCTACTGCTAAAGGGATTTGGGCGTCTATTTAGCAATAATCACGATATTTGTTCGAAACATTTTTGTTTCCACATGATTTAAGTAAAATTTGCCGTGCTAAATAGACCGCGATGACTCATTGTTAAATGGAGCCTTATTTGTCATTGACGGGTTGGATACGAGATGCCGGCAGTGGCAGGGTTAGGATAACGAGACTTGATGGTCAGTATTCTAACCCTCCCCTTCTCCATACCCCTACCACACTCATGTCTAAACCTAACCTCCCCCTAGTGCCTAAGCCTAATCTCCCCCTCCCTGCACCTTAAACCTAACCCTCCTCCCTAGTGCCTAACCCTAATGTTCCCCCTAGTGCCTAACCCTAACCATCCCCCCTAGTGCCTAACCCTAACACTTCCCCTAGTGCCTAATCCTAACACTCCTCCTAGTATCTAACCCTAACAGTCCCCCTAGTGCCTAACCCTAACACTCCCCCTCAGTGCCTAACCCTAAAGCTCCCCCTAGTGCCTAACCCTAACACCCCCCCTAGTGCCTAACCCTAACACTCCCCCTAGTGCCTAACCCTAACGCTCCTCCTAGTGCCTAACCCTAACACTCCCCCTAGTGCCTAACCCTACCCTCCCCCCTAGTGCTTAGCCCTAACACTCCCCCTAGTGCCTAACCCTCCCCCTAGTGCCTAACCCTAACCCTCCCCCCTAGTGCCTTACCCTAACACTACCCCTAGTGCCTAACCTTAACACTCCCCCTAGTGCCTAACCCTAACACTCCCCCTAGTGCCTAACCCTAACACTCCCCCTAGTGCCTAACCCTAACGCTCCCCCTAGTGCCTAACCCTAACACTCCCCCTAGTGCCTAACCTTAACACTCCCCCTAGTGCCTAACCCTAACACTCCCCCTAGTGCCTAACCCTAACGCTCTCCCTAGTGCCTAACCTTAACACTCCCCCTAGTGCCTAACCCTAACGCTCCCCCTAGTGCCTAACCCTAACCCTCCCCCTAGTGCCTAACCCTAACGCTCCCCCCAAGTGCCTAACCCTAACACTCCCCCTAGTGCCTAACCCTAACGCTCCCCCTAGTGCCTAACCCTAACGCTCCCCCTAGTGCCTAACCCTAATCCTCCCCCCTAGTGCCTAACCCTAACCCTCCCCCTAACCCCAGTACTTACCATCGGGATGCCAGTGGTCGGGATGCGAGCACTGGGATTCTGACAGATGTCAGTATTCTGGCGCAGGCATTATAAGTACTGGCATCCCGACTGTCGGTATATTGACTGGATCCCATCATTAACATCAGTCCCTGTCCCACTGAAGATATAAAGACTTTGTTGTAAAAAAATGGAATGAATCCAGGAAGTTAAAGTTTTCTGGAGTCGGAAAAAACCTCAAATTAAAATTTTCCTTAATACACCCAATTTTTTACTTGGGATAAAATTAGCACTAACCTTCTATATTACCTTTCTATGTTTTAGGCACCAAAGGACACCGAGAGCTACTCATAGGAATCTCTACACCATGGCGCGATGCCCCCCGGACATACTGTCTCAAAGGCCGATATATAGTGTAGCTGTCTTAGAACTACTCATCCATTATGGATCAGAAACAACATATATTAATTTGGAGTCTGGAGGCATCCACCGTAACCCACATTTGTGCTTTCTAAATACGCCTACTGTATAACCTTGGGCACATTTGTGATCACACAAACCTTGGAGACGACCAAAAGATAAAATATTAAAGACGTCTCGTTCCTCTACAAGACATACACCGGGTTCATCCTTTCTAATCTCACTCTGCGTTCCTGAACCTCTTCGCTTACTAATACTCAGATACCAGGGGGAAAATTTACGAAAGTGAGAGTTTTTAGAAGTGAGTTTTAGAAGAGATGTTGCCCATAGCAACCAATTACATTCTAGCTATTATCTTCTAGAAGGTGCTAGTTAAATGTTCAGTAGAATCTGATTGGTTGCTATGGGCAACATCACTTCTAAAACTCACTTCTAAAAATTCTCACATTAGTAAATTTACCCCCAGCAGTATTCACACACCCTATAAACCACTTGAAGCCGGGATGGGTCAATGAATAAGAGCATTACACTGATATACAGGGAACAGAAGCCGTACCATGTCCCACTGGAAATTAAAATGTATAGTCTTCTGCAAAACAACGCTGTGGGAATTTCTAATTACTTTCCTACTTTATTGGGTACTATATACTATATTAATTGCCGGCTATTACTCTTCCACTGATCTTTTATTTAAGATATAATTGTCCATTGCATTGTGATAAGACCTTTATATACAAATATTTTATACATTTGCTTCATACGTACCTCTCTCCAGTTCTCGTGTAACAAATCTTCTGACAGTCTAATCTTTTCTTTGGCAAGCTCTGCACTCACTGTTAGAGGAATGTACTAAATATTTCTAAGTATCTCTAAATCTGGTGGCTCTTAATGTCTGGCAGCATTTGGCGACCTGCTGGGAACGGAGGACGCTGATTTGCTTTGAGATTCCGGCTTAATTATTTTGTTAACAAAGTGACCATATGCACTTGTTGAATCAAAATCCCTTTAAATAATGATTAATGGAAGCTTTATCAAGTTAGTTTCTTGTAGTCTGGATTATTACATAAATAGCAGATGTAAAGGAAATCCACGAAGGACTCCTCATTATCAATCATTACGGATATCCCTGCTTGCGCACAGTTGGGACAGCTGGAACAAGCACTGGCCGACTCATTTGTGTACTTGCAGTGCGGCACTTGAAGGGACTTGTTTTATGCGCCGTAACACAACTTTTTAAATGTAAAATGGTTCTTTAGAAAAATTACTTTATCCCACAGACGGATTATTGTTTTGAAGTTGCCGTTAGAGGCCTAAGTTAAATACTTTTCTTTTGCCAGTAAACTTTATTTGTGCTGAGAGGTTAAATTACAATTAAGGGTGTTGCGCCATTCCTTACCCCCCCTTCACTGTGCTGAAATCCTCTGTGACCTCTGCTGCTTTATATGTATAATAACCCTTTATTAGGTATGGCACTGCCCTGCTCCAGAAATGTGCAATGGAGCTCTATGTGTGTAAGGGCCTGATTCAGACCCGCCCATGAGCGCTGAGCGCTGTCGATGGTGACCCAGTGCGCATGCACACGACGGAGCCGGCTCCATCGTGCGCATGTGCAAGACCCGGATAGCGGCGGGCAAACCGTACCAAAGGGGGCGCGCTGTCGATGTTGAGTGACAGCACGCCCCCTTTGGTGGGCGTGGCTGGCCAGAAGGAGGCGTTCCCATGGGAACGCCTACCGTCTGGGGCAGGCCCCACTGACATCGCCAGTGATGTCAGTGGGGGTGCTTTTGGCTCTGTTTGAGCTGAAAGCACTCTAGGGCTTGCAGCAACGAGACCCTACCACAAAGGTCTCGTCGCAAGCCTGGTGGTCGCGATGGTTTTGACCATCGTGACCATCTTCCTGGCCGCTCGCTATAGCTTTGGGTGGTCACCCACAGCTATACGAGCGGCCAGGAGGCCGCTCTAAAAGTCAAGAAGGACGGCACTGATTCAGAGCGAGCACTCTGTCAGAGCGTCCGGCTCTGAATCAGGGCCTAAGTTTACACTGTGGGCCTGATTCAGAGCCGGATGCTATTTGCGCTCGCTCGTTCAGAAAAAGGGGCCGGCTATTCAAATTGAGCGCTCGCTCTTTGCGGTCTGTTGACGCCTCTATGTCTGAGCGAGCGAACGAAACATGCGCTCGCTATTTTGTAAAGACGCCCCCTGGCCGCTCGCTTCATACGTCATCTCCGCTATTTATTTGATTAATCGAGTACATCGAAAGGCATCTGAGCTGCTCGTAGTGCTTGTGGTTGGATTTTCCTACCGCAATCATGCGAACAGTTCAGGCTAAGAAACAACCAAGTGACGTGGCCGATGACGCTGCTTTGTTAATTATGCACACCCTTAAAACGCCCGTTTTGACCGTTTGGCACGCCTGCGTTCGGATCACCACTCCCGTTTTCAAGCACCTTCCCCTGTTACCACCCACAAACGCCTCATTCTGTCACTCAAATTAGCAGGCACTCGCTATTTAGCGAGCGCTCGATTTCTGACCGCAATGACTGGTTGGCGCATGCGCATTACGACCCATACCCATGCGCAGATGTGCGAACATCGCTCGGAGCGAATGAGCGGCTGCTTACGAGCGGCTCTGAATCAGGCCCTATGCTCATAAACGTTTATGAAACCCGTTTTCTTCTTCTTCTTCTTCTTCTTATTATTATTATTTTTATGACATATTTTATATTTTTGAGTCTGCATCAGTTTTGAGGTTAAGGTTTTTGTAGGTGATCTTTTCTAATTAGTGGATGGTGAATTCAAAAATGTAACTCATTATGCTCAATCAGCTCAGGTTTTTTTGCTCTCTCATATTTCGTAAATACATTATATCAAATTTTGGAAATTATAATGTTTATTGTTTCAAAGCAGACTTACATTCGCATCACAGTATATAAATGAAACGGTGCACAAATACAGTTATTCTGGAAGAAAGGATCTTTTCAAAGACTTTCGAGTGTGTGTTTTGCACCTGGAACATCTCCCTTGAGGCACCAGCAATAGTCCACAAAAATAACATTATTTCACATATATACTGTACATAAGAACTTTTATAGACTTGAGGGAGCAAAGCAACCTGACCGGATTGCGCTAAATGAGTTATATTTTTGAATTCACCATCCACTAAATATAAATCCACTAAATATGAATCCACTAACTATAAATGACTTATTTTCCCAAAGATTTCTCTTGTTGGAGTTAGGTGCATGGACCCCGGCCCTCAAATCTCTTTTTGAAGCTCTTACACCTAAAAAGGTCTGAACCCTCCACCTTTCCTGCTCAAAATGTATCCATGTGGCCTCCCATATTCTAAGATTGGCACAATCAACTCTAGAGGCCAAGTATCGTCACTCAAACCTTATGAGGAGAACAGAACCAGCTTCTCCTCCTCCTCTTAATACTTTCCTCAAAGCCGGCCCCTATAATCTCAGCATTAACTTCAGGCGCTTTCTCCTTTCATTATATTTGCCTTAAAATAATTTTGTTCTCCTGCAGACCGACACCCCTCCCCCGATCCCTGTTCTTCCCTTCAATCCCTGGTTTCCTCTAATTATACCTCATTAGTGGAATCTGAAAATTATTATTTGTTTAAACCAGTAAAGATAATTTCATTAGGGAAAGTTTTAGGGGTTAGAAATGAGGGATATATTGTGATGGTGAGGGCCGTCATCCGGAAATTAAAGGATACTACTGTTTATATGGGATCTTAATTGATCTTGAAGAGCACCCCGACAAAATTTCTATTATTGAGGTGTGAGTGCAGGAACTACGGTGATATTTGTGGTTACTGACCAAGGTCAGTTTAACTTTCCTGACACCCACCGCATGTTTTGACTTGATTAATTAAGGACTTGGCAAAGGTCTTGTGATCAGTATACTGATCCATCACATTTTTTATTACCATCACCACCCCTAATATGGCTCAAGGAGGAGTTGGACTTTTTGATGAAGGTCTATTATCTCAGGCTGAAACTAGGGCTGTTTCATTTACTGATGAGGAAATAGAAAAAGTATTGTTTGACAAATTGGACTTTAATGCACTACCTGCCGAGTCATCGGCTGATTTATTCTACAGATTATTGAAACTGCACAGAAGAGAAGTAGACCTTTTATTGCATGGCCAGTTTTTATCTGAGTACCATCATCGTAAACAGATGCCGCATGGTTTTCGTATCCACAATATTCCCACCTTGGGGAGAAATAATCCTGTGTTTTGTTCACGTTGGTGCGGGATTTTGAACAAATGTTCATTGGATCTAATGATATTAGTGATTGAAGAGGTCAATGGAGAGTTACAAAAAGTTAAGGTTGAAATTGAACAATCTAACATCACTATTCTATCTTCCTTAAAGGAGGATAAAAGCACTAAATGGTTAGATAGAATGAGAGGTCAGGTTGAGTCTTATAAAAAGGACCTCACCTCCTTTAAACGTAAGAAATTGGCAACGGTTACTTTCGATTTTCAGAACCATAATGTATACAGATGGCTGCTAGGGGATCAATCAAAATTTAGAACTGGCCAACAGCGGAAACATTATCATCGTAGATGGATGCCCCCTTTTCCACATGAATCTGGTTCATAATTTTCCTCTTCTGACACAGACTTTAATGAGGGTCAACAGTTATCTTTAAAAAATATTGAGTTTTTAGAAGAGAGCCACAGTCAAGAACAAGAGCCCATAGAACAAAGAGATTTAAGAACAAGAGACCTCATCCGCGGAGGGGTGGATATAAGAAAGCATGACCAAAGGAGGCGGATTTAAGTGTAGTATTTAACTTATCCAATACACCGCTTAATGAATCCGAGATTAATCTCTTAGCCAGAGGTTTATCCTTTGTCCCCACCTTTAAACATGGCGACTTTAATCGCCCAGTCGATTTCCACAGTTTTGGTAGAAATATGAGGTTAAAAGAATATTACCCCTATGCCTAAGAACATCCCTTTCAAGAAAATGTCCAACTTTGACCCACAGTCAAATAATGCCAGTTTGAAACTTTTTAAGATTAGTTCAGAATCAAATCTCGACTCATAAACCTTCCATAATGTATAAAAATTTACCTACAGAAGAAAGATTAGCACTACAGGGATTGAAGGACAATCCCAATATTGTAATTAGATCTGCTGACAAGGGAGGAGCCATTGTTGTGCAGGACTGGGTTGATTATGACGCAGAGATTATGAGACAGTTAGTTATTATGAGGCTTTTTGTACCCCATTAACACATAGATGGATTAATGATGATGAATTTGGATTTCTGACAGTAAATCATCCTAAATGTCCCATATTATACACTTTGCCCAAAATTCATAAATCTGCAGTACGTCCACCTGGAAGACCGATTGTTTTGGCTCAGGGCTCAGTGTTGCAAATGTTAGCCATTTTTGTTGACAGCAAATTACAACCACTGGTTCATGAGAGTGCCAGCTATATACGTGACAGGTGATTTTTTTACAACAAATTGGCAAAATTGGTAAATTAAGTACTGACATCATATTGGCGACTATGGACGTCAATTCATTTTATACAGTCATACCACACAAAGAGGGCCTTAACATACTGAGAGATACCCTGGCCAACAAACCCAATAGCAGCACACCAACAGAATGCTTAGTAGAGTTGGCTTCACTAGTTCTTCGACAAAATCACTTCAAATATAAAGATTCTTATTACATTCAAGTGTCAGGCACTGCAATGGGTTCAAATTTAGCACCTGCCTATGCTAATCTATATATGACGCATTATGAAAAGAAATATATCTATCCGGTCTACAGCGATCACATTATTTTTTACTGTCGATTTATTGATGACGTATTTTTACTATGGCATGGGACCGTCGAATCTATTGTTGAAATGGTCAACACATTAAATTCTCTTGCTAAGCCAATTCGTTTCACCCATCAGGCTGATTATGAATCCATCAACTTTTTAGATGTTTCAGTAAGTATTGTGGATGGCCATCTGTCTACCACACTTCATAGAAAACCAACTGATAGGAATCTGACTCTACTACCTACTAGCCATCACCCTCCTGCTTTAAAAGAGAAATTGCCTATCTCACAATATCTAAGAGTTATGCGGACAATTCCAACTCCGTTAGTTGAGAGGAACAATTGACTCAGAAGATGGCTAAGTTTTTGGATCATGGATATCATAAGGCTACCCTATCAAGATGTTTGGTTAAAGCTAATTGGATCTTCACAAGTGATTCTATCAAATCTCCATCCACTACCAGGGATAAACAACGATTGATCTTCACCACGATATTTGATGATAGCTCATATGGGATAAGTAAAACTCTTAAGAAGTTTTGGTCGATAGTAACTATGGACACGTCCTTACCCTTCAAGAATATGAGCCCACCAATGATGGCTTACCAAAGCGGACCCAACTTGAAACAATTGTTTAAGAGACCAACACTTATTCAAAGATGGAATACAATACTTGTGATTTAATGACTAAAAAAGCTGGCAGTTACTCCTGTGGAAGCTGTATAGTGTGCGCTTCCATGTTTGTAGGACCTGCTTTTCCACATCAACACACAGGTCGTATAATCAAGATTCCATATCGTTTATATTGTACTTTGGATCATCTAATATACATTTTGATCTGTCCCTGCGGATTCTATTATGTGGGACTTACATCAAGAAGATTTTGCGATAGGATGGCCAACCATCGTGTTTCAATCCGTGCTGCATTTCAAACCAAATCCACATATAAACCTGTTGCTAGACATTTTTGGGAGAAAGCCCATACACTAGCTAATTTGCAGTGCAAGTTAATTGACTGGATTCCACCACCACAATTCGGTGGTGATAGATTGGCATCTTTGAAGAAGAAGGAGTGCTATTGGAGCCATACACTTTACACTGTAGCTCCACGTGGGCTAAATTAACATAATCCTTTGGGTGTATTTATTTGATTCACTTATGTGTGCTTATGATAATTACACATTGTGGTTTTTTTTCTGATCTCTCTAAGTATATTTCTGTCTATGGTGGTCTATTTTATGGTGTCTGTTGCTATTTTATACACTTCATTTGGTACTCTGGTGGGATATATTAGGTTCATTTTACATTTTGTTGATCGATTTTACATTTTTGTTCACATAAAATTTTAGGTCTGGTGGTGATGGTCTCCTAGGTAACACTTTACCATGGATTCTGATGTCCAATAATCCTTGTTTTAATTATATACTGTATTTTCTCTATCTATATAGTGCTTTTTCATTGTTTCCTCTATTTTATTTGAGTACACTTTCTTTAAAAATAAATTTTTTATATTCATTTAGTTTTTTATTTGTTATTTCATTATTATTATTATTATTATTATTATTATTATTATTATTTTTTCATTATTATTTTTCATTGTTATTATTATTATTATTTTGTTATTTTCCACTCTCTTTCTTAATAGTTATGTTTTTTTTGCTATATATTTTTGTTTTTGTCCTGAGTATATGTATGTGTACCTATATCTGTATTATCAGGTGGGTATTAATTTAATTTTCTTCTTAAATTTTTTTTAATATTTATTCATATTTTAAAGTTGCCCTCCTTTTTTCTATGTATATATTCCTTTCTTTGTATTTTTTGTTTGAATTTCTAGTACCCTTATCATACTTGTTCATTTGTTTATATTTTCATATTCTTTATGGTGTGCGTACTTTTTCTTGTGGGGTTTCCATTTAATATCAGTCTTCAACTTTAAAATTGTATCTATATTGTAGTATTGGTGGTGAGATTAGTTCATCTGATCATTACTTTTCTGGCCTTATTAATCCCTTGATTTATATGGTTCTTTGATTAAGGTTGATGGATTTTGTAATAGGTTTATGCATTCCCATTTGGGAATGAGCCTTCCATCAATACGCCTCCATTTATGCTGTATGGGTCTTCATTAATTACATAGTTGCCCTTAGTACTAGGTTGTACTTCCCGTTTCAGGCACTTTCGCTCACAGTAGTCCGGCTGACACAGCGTCTTCGATTGCTGTGACGCGCCGTTTACTTATGTCACGTTGACTGGTGGGGCTTTTACACTATTTAAACCCACTTCATGGACACATCATTCACTTCCGCCATGGCCTCACAGGAGTCTCGGAGCTCCACACATGTGGCTGATGTGCGCTTCTCCCGTCTTTTGTTTATGTCAGTATCTACGTTTGAGGTAAGAACCTTTAGTGGCTTACATATTGTTAAGTTTTGGTATTAGGTATAGTCCTTGCACATACAGGGATATATTAGTTATCCATTAGCGTATTAATATGGTGGTTTATGCTTGTGACAGTTATTGTTATGTATACATGTGGGGTAAATAGTACCTAGTGATTCTTTCAGTTATTTATTGATGTCTTATCTGCAATACACATATGAATGTGAATTTGATCTGTATAGTAACTGATATGGACTATGTATTGTGTGTGTCTATCGGCACATATTATTTTGAGTGCACAGGTTACATATTGATTTTTATATTTCAGTCATGTCTCTGATGTTGTCAGGGGTTTGTGACCCTTCATATTATCTGTACATTGGGCGTATCTATGGAGCTTGAATGGGATTTGCATTATGCTGTTTTATACAGCATATAGGTATATTCATTTTGTTTTATATTTCTTGGTTGTTTGGATTAATGAGGCCAGATAGACATTGCCTTCTTTATCCTTATTTTTTCTTTTTCCTTTTCTCTTTTTATTTTCAGAGGTCCCCCTCCCCAGCGCGCTGACATATTTTCTTGTGTTTTTTCTGCAATTAGGCCACGCCCCCTGTTACCTGGGCCCGGCGCGGCTGTCGGCGGCCCTGGGTGTGAGTGCAGGAACTACGGTGATATATATATATATATATATTATATATAAATGTCAAACTTGCACAGTACAGTGTATACAGGGCTTGATTCAGTAAGGATCGCAGCTGTGATTGCAATAGCGATTACGCACGCAGTCTCACTGCGATAGTATGCTAATCTATTGCGATCGCTATGCCATCACAGCACAACATAAGGACGCCCACTTTACCTTACACACATCCGTAATCCTTAGCAAGACTGCGAAACCATCGGTACAATCCAGTACCATCGCAGCCTCACGCACACTTGCACAAGCTCAGACCTTACCCAGGAATTGCTAACAGCCACGTACGCTATGAGGCCTCAGGCTGCATATGGCATCGCAGCGGCTAATTTATGCACGCCCCTGCAATGGCGTTCAAACGCACTGGCACGCCTGCGTTTCTCCAACCCCCCCCCCACCAGCCACAAACGGCACTTCCTGTCAATCACTCTGTGATGGGTCTGCATAGTCGCCAGTGGCGGCTCCAGGGGCGGGGCTGCAGCACAGTCCAAAATTCAAATAAGGGAGTCACACCAACTGCCAGTGAGTCCCAGCCAGTGATGTTTGGCAGCGTTTCGGGTGGCAGTTGGTGTGGCTCCCCTATTTGAATTTTGAACTGCGCTGCAGCCCCACCTCTGGAGCCGCCACTGGTAGTCACTGCGATCGCAGTGGCCGGTTCGTGCACTGCGATGCATACACATGCGCAGAACGCAACAATCGGCCGACTGCGTGCGTAATCGCAGTTGCGATCGGTAGTAAATCCGTCCCACAGTAACCCGTTAGGTCAGACATTGGGTGTCACTACAATTATATTTTAATTCTTACACCTCTTTGTTTTAACTGTGGCTGATGTATACATTGATTTATTTTGTTAATTTTTTTTATTTTACACTGAGGGTTTGCAACCAACCAAGACCTGCCAATGATGGTTCCTGGTCATCAAGCTTTAGGCGTACTTAGGGTAAAGTACATTATATAGACCTGTGAATACAGTAAATACTTATGTGAAATAGCAGAACTGAACACAGCCGGCACACAGGCTTTTCTCTGTGTAACTGGTCACTTTTCCATTCACTGGGGTCTGTTGGTGCGAATGGAGGCGACCGCATGTGCGGAGGCCAACAATGGTCATTTTCTGATTGACATACTGGATATTGGGTTACTTAAATACAGTAGATTTTATACACAGACTAAGGGCCGGTTTCAATTAGGTGTGAAAGCGTCCGATTTTCGCCAAAAAACAGTCGAAAACGGGTAGGCGCGAAAAAAATACAGGCGAAAATAGGCAAAAAAGTCAGGACATACAGGAAATTGCGTCTGAAACCCAAAAAAGGGCTGACGTATTTTGGGGACTTAAATTGCGTCGGTTGAAAAAATGTTAAAAAATCATAGAAAGCTGTTTTTTTTCCCAGGAAATTACAGTTCCACGTAAATTTGGGGTTCGTTAAAATGGATGCGAGTCATATAAGGGCACTTTTAAACACCGTTAAAAAAGCGCCTGCTGCAACCACGTGCTATGTTTAAAACACTTGACGCATCCTTATAGCCCCCAAATATCTGACCCAATATGTTAAACCCATTTTCATCGATTTTTTTTTTTTTTTTTCACCCAAAATCATGAAAAACTTTTGGGGTAATTTATCATTAGGGGGGGTGTCCAAAGGGTTCTGAAAGAAATCCTCGCATTTTTAGGCAAAAAGATAGGGATCACCTGGTCTGAGATGGTGAAAACTTTTTGCTGGTTTTACACTATTCCATTATTGCTGCTGTGATAATTTGCAGTAAAATCGTCCGTTTTTGCACCAAATTGAATCTGGCCCTCAGGGGTAAAATTTCTATGCGAAAACTGCCATTCCTCCTGCGGTTTTGGCAGCTGGATTTAGAGGGGCAATAATGCTGGACATAAAACACACCTGCCTTTGTAATTTAACATTATTGCCCCTTTAAATCCCGTCAAAGATGTCATGGCTTTGAAAAGTGTTGCATTGCAAATTTACCCCTAAATCTCTTCATGGGCAGTAATATCGGGTGTGGTACAAAATGGCGACATTCAGAAAGTAGAAATCAGAATGCCGACACAGTCAAAATATCAACATTATTATAGAATGCTGACATGTGCGTTTAGTCGACATGTGAAATGTCAACATTCAATGTCGACATTGTCAGGATATAACAGTTGGCATTTCGACATAGGATTTTACGTACATTGTTTAAACCACAGCCTCACCCCAACACTTACATGAGCTGTTGACATTATGACAATGTTGACATGTCTTTGTCGACATTTTAACTGCATACTGTACTATCAGCATGGACACTGCTCTTTTATAAAGTACACTCTAATCAAAGTAAAAAAAGAAGCATCTCAGGGATAAAATATTCAAACGTTTTATGTTCATATGAAATAAGTTACTAGACTCTGTTACGTTATTAGGTTAAGTAGCATGTTATTATATATCTGGATATAGATTTCTATTAAGTACGTCTTTATTGCTCTGCCAAGGTCTCTTGCTATGGTAACTGGGACAATGTAAAGTTATTTTAGAGCATAATACAAGGGATATCATAATGACAATAATATCATTCTTTAGTAATGCACCCACGGTCCTCTACCTTTTTCTGACACAGTATTCCACCGCGTCACTTGTCCATTTCTAACTGCGGATGCCACTTCCACACTGCAACCAAAGGGGGATTATATATAAATTATAAAAAGTATTGGGTTCAAAAACGCTAAACAATTTTAGAATGATTGGTGTGATGCTTACAGTATCTGCATATTTTTTTGTAGTGTCAGGTGAAGGTCTGATTTATTCATTACCAGTTACTTATAATGCGCACATATATTCCACAGCGCTTTATAGAGAATATCTGGCCATTCACATCTGTCCCTGCCCCAGTGGAGCTTACACTCAACGGGGGAGGTGTATTAGAGCGGCACGCATCGTGCTCCTATAACTCTTCCAGCTTCGCCTCTTTACTGACGTGAAGCAGGAAGCAGTACCGATGAGATGGAAGAACATCTCGTCTGCTGAAGTGGGGGAGTAAAACCTCCCCCCACCATCGATCCCTGTCAGAGCCCGCAATAGGCTGATGCTCTGTATCTCACCCCCCCGGCCAGCTCCACTGGCCATGCACGAGATCTCCCGTGCAGCCCAGCAGCCGCCGCAATGGTGACAGTGCTGGCCCTGCTGTGGTCAGGGGCATATTTATAATGGGTGCAAGCTGTGCGGTGCACAAGGGCCCCTGGGTCCAGGGTGGCCCGCAGCGCACACCCTGCACCCATAAAGCTTACCTCTCCGGGGAGTCCCATGTCGGCTCCGGTGTCTGCACCTGTAAAACGGCTGGAAAATGGGCGCCATGGCCATATTCCCGGTGACCTGTGCATGCGCTATAGACTCTGGGCATACTCTAGTCCCCAGAGTCTATAAGTGCGGCGCTGGCCGGGCACCACTCAGTGCACAGCCGGCCCCCGGAAGGAGAGGAGGGGGCCTGTGTCGGAGACTGCACACGGGCACCCTCCTCTCTAGAAATGCCCCTGGCTGTGGTGGTAAGGCAACGACAGCTGCAGCTGTGGAAATTGATAGGTGTAGAAACGTTCAGTGCCACTGACCGTTCATACGTTGCCTAGCAAACCAGATCGCTATCTTGTAGATAGCAGCATCAATAATGATGACAGGGACGCATTACTACATGCACAGTTAAGGGTTTCCCCCCTACCGCCCCTTGGGGGTCTATTTACTAAGAAGTAGGGATGTGCAGGCTCGGATAGGTTCGAGTTTGCACGTGGAGTTCGGATTTTTCCCTCCAAAAAAACGGAACTCAGAACGAGGCAAAACGTCATCTTACATGGACGAACATCATCATTCCTGGTCTTTTGTCCAGGAATGATGATGTTCGTCCATGTAAGATGACGTTTTGCCTCGTTCTGAGTTCCGTTTTTTTGGAGGGAAAAATCCGAACTCCACGTGCAAACTAGGGGTGTGCACCGGCCACTTTTCGTGTTTTGTGTTTTGGTTTTGGATCTGGATCTTTCTTCGTGTTTTGGATCTGGATTGGTTTTGCCAAAACCACCCTTCCGTGTTTTGGGTTCTGGGTTTTGTGTTTTGGATCTGTATTTTTTTTTTAAAAGCATAAAAACAGCTAAAATCACAGAATTTGTTGGTTTCTCTGCTCCTATGCTATTATTAACCTCAATAACCTTAATTTCCACTCATTTCCAGTCTATTCTGAACACCTCACACCTCACAATAGTTTTTTCATGTCCAAAAGGTTGCACCGAGGTAGCTGGATGACTATGCTAAGCGACACGAGTGGGCGGCACAAACACGTGACCCATCTAGGAGTGACACTGCAGTGGCAGACAGGATGGCAGTTAGAAAAACTAGGCCCCAAACTGTACATAATGCAAAGAAAAAAAAGAAGTGCAAGATGGAATTGTCCTTGGGCCCTCCCACCCACCCTTATGTTGTATAAACAGGACATGCACACTTTAACAAATCAATCATTTCAGCGCCAGGGTCTGCCACACAACTGTGGCTGAAATGATTGGTTCGTTTGGGCCCCCACAAAACAAGCTGGCAATTAATGTGTCCCTGCACAAACTGGCTCTACGGAGGCAAGATGTCATCCTCATCCTCCTCATCCACCGATTCCTCACCCTCTTCAGTGTGTACATCCTCATCCTCACAAAGTATTAACTCGTCCCCACTTGAATCCACCACCACAGGTCCCTCTGTACCTTCTGGAGGCTGGTCTGCCTGGAAGAGCTGATAATTCATTTTGATGAACATCATCTTCTCCACATTCTGTGGAAGCAACCTCCTACGCCTTTCGCTGACAAGGTTCCCGGCTGCACTAAACACTCTTTCGGAGTACACACTGGAGGGGGGGCAACTCAGGTAAAATAGAGCCAGCTTGTACAGGGGCCTCCAAATTGCCTCTTTTTCCTGCCAGTACAGGTATGGACTGTCTGACATGCCTACTTGGATGCTGTCACCGATGTAATCCTCCACCATTCTGTCAATGGTGACAGTATCATATGCAGTGACAGTAGACATGTCAGAAATTGTTGCCAGGTCCTTCAGTCCGGACCAGATGTCCAAACTTGGTCCTGCCTGCCCTGCATCACCGCCAGCGGGTTGCTTAGGATACCTAAGTTTTTTCCTGGCAGCCCCAGTTGCGGGAGAAAATGAAGAAGGAGCCATTGACGTGTCACGTTCCGCTTCAGCTGACAGTGTGTTCACCAGCAGGTCTTTGCACCTCTGCAGGCTTGTGTCGGCCGGAAAGAGAGACACCACATAGGCTTTAAACCTAGGATCAAGCACGGTGGCCAAAATGTAGTGGTCTGATTTCAACAGATTGACCACCCTGGAATCCTGGCAAAGCGAATGAAGGGCTTCATCCACAAGTCCCACATGCCGAGCGGAATCGCTCCGTCTTAGCTCCTCCTTCACTTTCTCCAGCTGCTTCTGCAAAAGCCTGATGAGGGGAATGACCTGACTCAAGCTGGCTGTGTCTGAACTGACTTCACGTGTGGCAAGTTCGAAGGGCTGGAGAACCTTGCACAACACGGAAATCATTCTCCACTGCGCTTGAGTCAGGTGCATACCCCCTCCTTTGCCTATGTCATAGGTGGATGTATAGGCTTGTATGGCCTTTTGCTGCTCCTCCATCCTCTGAAGCATATAGAGGGTTGAGTTCCACCGCGTCACAACCTCTTGCTTCAGGTGATGGCGGGGCAGGTTCAAGAGTGTTTGCTGGCGCTCCAGTCTTCGGCACGCAGTCGCTGAATGGCGAAAGTGGCCAGAAATTTTTCGGGCCACCCAAAGCGTCTCCTGCACGCCCCTGTCGCTTTTCAGAAAATTCTGCACCACCAAGTTTATTGTGTGAGCAAAACATGGGACGTGCTGGAATTTGCCCAGATGTAATGCCCGCACAATATTGGTGGCGTTGTCAGATATCACAAATCCCCAGGAGAGTCTAAGTGGGGTAAGCCACTGGGCGATGATTTCCCTCAGTTTCTCTAAGAGGTTGTCGGCGGTGTGCCTCTTACTGAAACCGGTGATACACAGCGTAGCCTGCCTTGTAACGAGCTGGCGTTTCTGAGATGCTGCTACTGGTGACGCTGCTGCTGTTGCTGCGTAAGGTGATACATCTACCCAGTGGGCTGTCACAGTCATATAGTCCTTAGTCTGCCCTGTTCCACTTGTCCACATGTCCGTGGTTAAGTGGACATTGTGTACAACGGCATTTTTCAGGACACTGAGGACACTTTTTCTGACGTTTCTGTACAGTCTCGGTATCGCCTGCCTAGTGAAGTGGAATCTAGACGGGATTTGGAACCGGGGACACACTACCTCCATCAATTGTCTAAATCCCACTGCACTAATGGCGGATACCGGACGCACGTCTAACACCAACATAGCAGTCAAGGCCTCAGTTATACGTTTTGCTTCAGGATGACTGCTGTCGTACTTCATCCTCCTCGCTAAGGACTGTTGGAGGGTCAATTGTTTAGTAAAAGTAGTGGTGTTCCTACTTCCTCTCTGGGATGATGAACGACTCCCAGCAGCAGCAACAGCAGCAGCGGCAGCAGTAGGCGTAGCAATGCAGGATCCTCCGGAGGAATCCCGGATAGGAGAGTCAGTCATGCCAGTGACATGGCCTGCAGGACTACTTCCGATCCTGACTAAGGAGGAAATTGACGAGGAGGGAGTTGACGGTGTGGTTTGCAGGCGCTTGGATACAACAGGACAACGGGATTTAGGTGTCCCTGGACTGCTTACGGTCTTAGCCAAAGTTTCTGAACTTGACAGTAACTTTTTATGAACGCGCTGCAGGTGCCGTATAAGGGAGGATGTTCCTAGGTGGTTGACGTCCCTACCCCTACTTATTTCACCTTTACATATGGTACATATGGCAAGACAGTTGTTGTCCGGATTTGGATAGAAATACTGCCAGACCAAAGAGGTGGAATGTTTGGTCTTCTGCCCAGGCATGACCGTGATGGGCTTTTTCATCCCACGGACAACAACTGTCTCCCCCGGAGCCTGATTTAAACAAACCACATCACCATCAGAATCCTCCTCGCCAACATCCTCCTCAGCGCCAGCTACACCAGTATCCTCATCCTGTTGTACTTCAACAGTGACATCTTCAATTTGCATATCAGCAAGTGGACTGTGGGTGCTCCTTTCAGCACTTGCAGGGGGCGTGCAAATGGTGGAAAGAGCCACCTCTTCCCGTCCAGTGCTGGGAAGGTCAGGCATCGCAACCACCACCACACTTGGACTCTCCTTGGGGATTTGTGATATCTTCTTAGAAAGCACAGTTCTTCGCTGTGCTTTTGCCAGCTTAACTCTTTTGATTTTTTTAGTGGGAGGAGGGCTTCCATCGTCATGTGAAGCTGAACCACTAGTCATGAACATACTAGGGATCGACCTTAGCCGTTCCTTGCCACTCCGTGTCGTAAATGGCATATTGGCAAGTTTACGTTTCTCTTCAGCTGATTTAAATGTCTTTTTCAAGGTCATTTTCCTGAACTTTGCCATTTGGGATTGTATGTGCCCTCTACTATGACATTGGGCATCGGCCTTGGCAGACGACGTTGATGGCATGTTATCGTCTATGTCATGACTAGTGGCAGCAGCTTCAGCACTAGGAGGAAGTGGTTCTTGATCTTTCTCTATTTTATTTTTATCGGAGAAAGTTTGGTCCTCCATTTATGTTATATCGATTTGATATATACGTGCGGCTAAACACAGAAAATATATATTTTTTTGGTTTGGACTGGAGTGTACTTTGGGGGTTACAGCACCCTTAACGGTCAAGCCAGCCGGCCCTTTACTTATGACACAGGCGCACGCTTGGCACTACTTTGTTGATGCACGTGCGGCTACTGCGCACACAATTCACAAACACAGAAAATAATTTTTTTTTTGGTTTGGACTGGAGTGTACTCTCGGGGGTTACAGCACCCTTAACGGTCAAGCCAGCCGGCCCTTTACTTATGACACAGGCGCACGCTTGGCACTACTTTGTTGATGCACGTGCGGCTACTGCGCACACAATTCACAAACACAGAAAATAATTTTTTTTTTGGTTTGGACTGGAGTGTACTCTCGGGGGTTACAGCACCCTTAACGGTCAAGCCAGCCGGCCCTTTACTTATGACACAGGCGCACGCTTGGCACTACTTTGTTGATGCACGTGCGGCTACTGCGCACACAATTCACAAACACAGAAAATAATTTTTTTTTGGTTTGGACTGGAGTGTACTTTGGGGGTTACAGCACCCTTTAACGGTCAAGCCAGCCGGCCCTTTACTTATGACACAGGCGCACTCTTGGCACTACTTTGTTGATGCACGTGCGGCTACTGCGCACACAATTCACAAACACAGAAAATAATTTTTTTTTTGGTTTGGACTGGAGTGTACTCTCGGGGGTTACAGCACCCTTAACGGTCAAGCCAGCCGGCCCTTTACTTATGACACAGGCGCACGCTTGGCACTACTTTGTTGATGCACGTGCGGCTACTGCGCACACAATTCACAAACACAGAAAATAATTTTTTTTTTGGTTTGGACTGGAGTGTACTTTCGGGGGTTACAGCACCCTTAACGGTCAAGCCAGCCGGCCCTTTACTTATGACACAGGCGCACGCTTGGCACTACTTTGTTGATGCACGTGCGGCTACTGCGCACACAATTCACAAACACAGAAAATAATTTTTTTTTGGTTTGGACTGGAGTGTACTTTCGGGGGTTACAGCACCCTTTAACGGTCAAGCCAGCCGGCCCTTTACTTATGACACAGGCGCACGCTTGGCACTACTTTGTTGATGCACGTGCGGCTACTGCGCACACAATTCACAAACACAGAAAATAATTTTTTTTTTGGTTTGGACTGGAGTGTACTTTGGGGGTTACAGCACCCTTTAACGGTCAAGCCAGCCGGCCCTTTACTTATGACACAGGCGCACTCTTGGCACTACTTTGTTGATGCACGTGCGGCTACTGCGCACACAATTCACAAACACAGAAAATAATTTTTTTTTTGGTTTGGACTGGAGTGTACTTTCGGGGGTTACAGCACCCTTAACGGTCAAGCCAGCCGGCCCTTTACTTATGACACAGGCGCACGCTTGGCACTACTTTGTTGATGCACGTGCGGCTACTGCGCACACAATTCACAAACACAGAAAATAATTTTTTTTTGGTTTGGACTGGAGTGTACTTTCGGGGGTTACAGCACCCTTTAACGGTCAAGCCAGCCGGCACTTTACTTATGACACAGGCGCACGCTTGGCACTACTTTGTTGATGCACGTGCGGCTACTGCGCACACAATTCACAAACACAGAAAATAATTTTTTTTTTGGTTTGGACTGGAGTGTACTTTGGGGGTTACAGCACCCTTTAACGGTCAAGCCAGCCGGCCCTTTACTTATGACACAGGCGCACGCTTGGCACTACTTTGTTGATGCACGTGCGGCTACTGCGCACACAATTCACAAACACAGAAAATAATTTTTTTTTTGGTTTGGACTGGAGTGTACTTTCGGGGGTTACAGCACCCTTAACGGTCAAGCCAGCCGGCCCTTTACTTATGACACAGGTGCACGCTTGGCACTACTTTGTTGATGCACATGCGGCTACTGCGCACACAATTCACAAACACAGAAAATAATTTTTTTTTTGGTTTGGACTGGAGTGTACTTTCGGGGGTTACAGCACCCTTAACGGTCAAGCCAGCCGGCCCTTTACTTATGACACAGGCGCACGCTTGGCACTACTTTGTTGATGCACGTGCGGCTACTGCGCACACAATTCACAAACACAGAAAATAATTTTTTTTTGGTTTGGACTGGAGTGTACTTTCGGGGGTTACAGCACCCTTTAACGGTCAAGCCAGCCGGCCCTTTACTTGTGACACAGGCGCACGCTTGGCACTACTTTGTTGATGCACGTGCGGCTACTGCGCACACAATTCACAAACACAGAAAATATATTATTTTTTTAGCACTTGGGGGGAGCACCCCTGATGGACAGAGCACCCCCTGGACAACACTACAGCACTCCTTTAGGACTGGGACACTGCACAGGACTTTGGAGTGGACACAGCCCCTATGGAGAACTGACTGCACAACACAGTCCAGCCAGCCCCTATGGACTTTGAAGTAGTGGACACAGCCCCTATTAACAACAGCAGCACAGCACAACACAGCCAGCCCCTATGGACATTGAAGTAGTGGACAACAGCAGCACTACACTACACTACACAGCCCTAACTCCCACCCTCCCTCTTCACTGTCCACAGCCGAGTGAGAAAATGGCGCCGACGCGGGTACCTTATATAGGATCCAAAACCCGCGAGACTCGGAAGGCGGGATGATGACGTTTTGCCTCGATTTCAGATCCGAGTCAGGCGGGAAAAGTCGAGCCTGACTCGGATCGGACTCGGATCGGGGGGGCTCGGGGGGGTTCGGATTTCAGAAATCCGAACCCGCTCACCCCTAGTGCAAACTCGAACCTATCCGAGCCTGCACATCCCTACTAAGAAGTATTAGGAGACAGAGTGAAAAGTGATAAGAAAGTGATAAAGTGCCAGGCTATCAGCTACCAACTGTCATTTTTCAAACACAGCCTGTGAGATGACAGTTGGGAGCTGATTGGCTGGCACCTTATCACTTTTCACTCTGTCTCCTAACACTGCTTAGTAAATAGACCCCTTAAATTCAGATCTCAGCACTTAGCACTGTAGATTTATCTGGAGCAATGCTACGTTTCTTCTATCTCATGCAATGTTATTTTAATATTTGCATAGACCAGGTTGTCAAACACGACACTCTGATGTCACTTAATAAAACATTACTTTGATTCTTACATATCTGCGAACTGTCCGTTTATTGAATCCAAATCTTTATTTTCATATTACACAAAAGATGTAGAAACACAGGGGGTCATTCAGACCCGTTCGCGAGCGCAGGACGCTCGCAAGCGGGTTGATGTTGCCCCACTGCGCATGCGCACGACGGAGGGAGCTCCATCGTGCGCATGCGCGAGACCCGGATGGCGACGGGCTCTCCGTCGCTCCAGGTCTCGCACCAAAGGGGGCATGCTGTCGATGTTGATTGACAGCACGCCCCCTTTGGAGGGCGTGCCGTGGGGCGTGGCTGCCAGACGGAGGCGTTCCCATGGGAACGCCTACCGTCTGAAGCCGGCCCCACTGACATCACTAGTGATGTCAGTGGGAGTGATTTTGGCTCTGATAGAGCCAAAATCACTCCAGGGCTTGCGGCAGCGAGACCCTACCGCAGGGTCTCCATCGCAAGCCCGATGGTCGCGATGGTCTTGACCATCGCGACCATCATCATGGACGCTCGCATAAGCTGTGGGTGGAGGAGGGCCCTGATTCAGAGCGAGCGCTCTGGTCAGAGCGTTCGGCTCTGTATCAGGCCCACAGGACACAAGAGTCCGGTGAGTTCTCTGAACCTTGTATACCCTTTAAATGTCCTTTTAAACAACTTTATTTATAAGAAACAAAGAAAAAAAAAGACAGATCTGTTAATCAGTTTGGTAGATTATTGGCCTAAAATGTCAATTTAAATGAACAAAATCGCCAAAGGTTTTCCTAATGCACGATAAAGTAACAATGTAACAAACCAAACTCTGATTGGATAATGATTTTACTTCAACGTATAGGGACATGGCTGACTCCCTCTTTGTCTCACAACTGTTAAAGGACAGCAGAGTGTATAAATATACATGCACACAACTAGTGATTGCACATGCATGCTGTGTAGGGCACCGGATGTTCATGTCATTTGAGTCAATGAAGGTAATTATAAATAATGTTATGTCTTTTTCAGGTCCAATGGCGGCTTTTATGCATGTGATGTTAATGTGACCAGCTCTAGTAGTGTGCGTGTGTCATTACTGCAACAATGACTGTAGTTCAGGACTTAGGGCCTGAATCGCATATCGTCGCAATACCGATGTTTTAAAACAAAATGGCGAATGTATTTTCTACTGGACATGTGCGGTTATGGTCTTGCAGCGGTGGGCGTAGAGATGATTTATTCATAAAGCAATTGACAGGCACGGACCGTTTGTGGGTGGAAATGGTGGTGGGGGGGGAATTGAAACTCGGCCGTGTTGCGACCATTTTCAGGGCGCGTCTCAGTCGGTGATTTTAAATGCTCCATTGTCTCAGTTCCAGAGGCCAATTGGAGTAACCAGCGGGTTACGCAAAGCTTTTATAACCGACTGGTCTGTGTCTAATGCTGCGTTTTTGTATGCCGGTGGGCGCCTTAATAAAAATCCGGTGTCTGCGACGCTTGCATCCATAACTCAGTCAAGCTCTTAGTAAATAGTTTTTGGTCCTCTGCATAATCATTGCAATTAACATCCTTATATATTTATTCCATATCTGAGTGTAGGCTTTTGTATAAAAGAATAACTGATTCTGGCCCTGATTCAGAGCCGGACGCAAGTGGCTGCTCGTTCGCTCCGAGCGATGTTTGCCCAACTGCGCATGCGTACGGATCGTTATACGCATGCGCAAACCACTCAGTGCGGCCGAAATTCATGTGCTCGCAAAATAGCGAATGCCTGATAATTTGAGTGACAGAAAGAGGCGTATGTGGGTGGTAACAGGGGAAGGTGCTTGAAAACGGGGAGTGGAGATCCGATCGCAGGCGTGCTTAAAGGTCAAAACGGGCGTTTTATGGGTGTGCATATTTAAAACAGCAGCGTCATTGACCACGTCACTGGGTTATTTTATAGCCAGAACTGCTCGCAAAATTGTGGTAGCAAAAACCAACCACAAGAATAGCGAGCAGTTCATACCCTGGTCGATGTACTCGATTAATCTAATAAATAGCGGACATGACGTAGGATGCGAGCGGCCAGGGGGCGTATTTTTCCAAAAAACGAACGCAAGTTTTGTTCGCTCGTTCAGACATAGAGGCGTGAACAGACCGCAAACAGCGAACGGTTCATTTGAATAGCCACCCCTTGTTTTAGAACGAACGACCGCAAATAGCGAGTGGCTCTGAATGAGGGCCTCTGTTTTCATAGCAGTTTTTCTTTTCTAATAACTTTAGCAAATCACAAGTCATTTAGGACACTAAATGGAATATGTGTGGAATTATGTTTTTATTGAATTCTAACGACCTAATTATGCCCTTATTATACACTGCGTGTTTTGCAACTGTTGTGGGAAACAACGACATCCTGAAATGTTGACGCAAGACTTGTATTGCATTCAGTGTAGCACAGAAGCTGACAGTTATTTGGGTTTATGATCTGCAGAACCTGACACTGCGCATCGAAAAGATTTAGCGGCTGCTTCAGAGTTTGACGAATGTCCATTTACGAAGTGTATCTTGCGGGAATTCTCACTTCACATGCTCATAAAACAGGCGCAAGTGCTTCCGTTGTAGTACAAATGCATCTACGCTTATGGCAGGGTTCTGTTCGCGCCAGTGCGGTTCATCCAGCCATGGCGGCAAGTGCAAATATGCCTGTTGGATGTTTTGCAACTAGTATAGGGCGGTTGCAAGCGCTCAATGATAATGATGACTAGCGGCAAACTATGATCACATGCAGACGTGTACAACCCAACATATGGGTGAATATAGGGGCGTCAGAACATTTTTTAAGTTGGAGGGGGACATGTAATTTATTTTGGCGCTCCCCCCCACCTTTCCAACTTAACTGTTGTTGGATGAAGATACAGGCGGTACCAAGGGGGAGGAGGAGGCCGCCACCACAGAAGAAGAGGAGGGCGAGACCACCAGGGAAGAGTAGGTGGCACCACAGTAGAGCAGGAGCCAGGGGTTGTGCATTATAGCAATAGGAGGAGGAGGTGTAATGTATGGTCATTTAACTCAGTAGACTGCACCTGCAGAGCCACAAGCCGTCTGCGGCCGCCGCTACACTGGCGCCTCTGAAATGTCTGGGGGGGGGTGTGACTCCTTTCCCCACCCGTTCCAACACCTATGGGGAATGTACAAGTTTTACCCACTGTGCTCACTTTTTATAGCAAACTACTCCCAATTTACCACCATCTCTGCGTCTCACCCTTTGGGGCCCATATATCACACCTTAAAGTCGGTGAAGAAGTTGATAGTTCACTCACATTTCTAGGAATGATATATAGGGGCTATTCTATATATAGGTAATGCAGGAGATCTCACTAATATCTCCTTCTTACTTTGCAGCCCTGATCCAGTCTGCAGTCCCCATACACTAGTATGGAGGCCCACATTCCTGGAGCCCAGCTGCTGCCTATGAGAATTAGGTCTGGGTAGCGCAGAGGGATCCTCTCTAATCCCTCCGCCCCTCCTATGGTAGTGTACATGCATGAACTCACTGCGGCATAAGCCTCCGTGTTCGGGATCGCAAATCTTCGGACCAGCTGTACTTACACCGGAGCACTACAGAATTGTTTTTGTACTTTGCAGCAACTCGCGGTGAGACGGATACATAATTTTCAGGATTCTTTAGGGGAATATTGATGAATGTGCCTCTTTGTGCTTCCATGTCCTCATAATATAACAATATATGGGTACCTTCCATATAAAATATCAGGGTACAACTGGGGAGGGATTTACCGGTGGAGGAGTCTCCATTTGGCCTCTGTTGTTTACACAGATAACTGAGAAATGGGCAAGAGTTCCAACGATCAGCTTTTAACTGTCACTTTACAGACTGTGCTAGAAAAGTGACAGGAGCTGATTGGTTGGTACTTTATCTCACTCCACTTTCTCTCCAAGATTTGATACATCTCTCCCATAGGTCCTTTGGATCATTACATTTTCCTTTGACAAAACGAATCAGGACAGGTCTCGTCTTGAAGGGACGTAAACTTGCCAAAATCTCAGACCCACATTTAGTTATGCAAATTTGTTCTCGTTAAGTTTTCATCTGGACTAATTACATGCAAATGAGATGACCACTCAGGTGCATGAGTCAGAAAAGGTTAATAGGAGACTCTGATGGCTGAGCGGGGACCCATCATTAACCTCTGAGGATGAGAGCAGTCATCATGCAGTTTTCATGTTTCCGGTGGATTCACACTCTCAATAAGGAGATCACAATATGCAAAACGAACTTGCCAGAAGGCTCCAGGACATTTTTGATTTGTTGTAATAGATTAGCACTAAGAAAAGAATAAGTTGCTCACTGCATGCTGCCATTTTACTGTAAAAGTCTGCCCCTTATTTCAAAAGTGCATATGATGTTAGAGTTCCACCACCAAGTTTGGTCCCAGAATCTATTATAATAAACTTGTAATTTTCAGACATATTATACAATCTATTAGCTCGGAGAAACATGGGGTGTCAGACGAAAAAAAGTTACATGCGATCCCTGTACACATGTTATTGAGTTGGATAAGGTAACTCATCACTTTAAACAATATCCCCTTGTGCAATGCTATGGAAATTTTATGACACCTCTCATGTTTGAAACAAAATATAAGGTTATTGTCGTAAGCATTGTTTAGACAAAGAAAATACAAAGGAAGAAGTTTTGGGCTGGATGACCCTTATGATCGTCATTTACGAAACGCATCAGAAATCTAAAACCTAGAAAACCTTTGATAATCCGACAGCACGGAGATAACATGTAACGCCTTCTGTTACTTTTATGCATTGATACCTGTGGAAAGTGTTTGCCTAGGGATGGGGCTTAGAAACCTGCGTCTTTTTAATAACATAATAAATCCCGCACCTTGTTTAAAAGGGTCAAATATTAGATGATGGTAACAATCTTACATATAATATGCATGTGGCAAATGTATGTGCATTGTATTCCTGTGGGGCCCAATGTATGTGCATTTTATTCCTGTGGGGGCCAATGTATGTGTGTTTTATTCCGGTGGGGACCAATGTATGTGCATTTTATTCCTATGGGGGCCAATGTATGTGCATTTTATTCGTGCGGGTACCAATGTATGTGCATTTTATTCCTGTGGGGACCAATGTATGTGCATTTTATTCCTGTGGGAACCAATGTATGTGTGTTTTATTCCTGTGGGGGCCAATGTATGTGCCTTTTATTCCTGTGGGGACCAATGTATGTGTGTTTTATGTCTGTGGGGGGGACCCATGAATGTGCATTTTATTCCTGTGGGGACCAATGTATGTGCATTTTATTCCTGTGGGGACCAATGTAACTGCATTTTATTCCTGTGGGGACCAATGTATGTGCATTTTATTCCTGTGGGGGCCAATGTATGTGTTTTATTCCTGTGGGGACCAATGTATGTGCATTTTATTCCTGTGGGGACTAATGTATGTGCATTTTATTCCTGTGGGGGCAAATGTATGTGCATTTTATTCCTGTGGGGGCCAATGTATGTGCATTTTATTCCTGTCTGGGCCAATGTATGTGCCTTTTATTCCTGTGGGGACCAATGTATGTGCATTTTATTCCTGTGGGGGCCAATGTATGTGCATTTTATTCCTGTGGGGGCCAATGTATGTGCATTTTATTCCTGTGGGGACCAATGTATGTGCATTTTATTCCTGTGGGGACCAATGTATGTGCGTTTTATTCCTGTGGGGACCAATGTATGTGCATTTTATTCCTGTGGGGACTAATGTATGTGCATTTTATTCCTGTGGGGGCCAATGTATGTGCATTTTATTCCTGTGGGGGCTAATGTATGTGCATTTTATTCCTGTGGGGGCCAATGTATGTGCATTTTATTCCTGTGGGGGCCAATGTATGTGCATTTTATTCCTGTGGGGGCCAATGTATGTGCATTTTATTCCTGTGGGGACCAATGTATGTGCATTTTATTCCTGTGGGGGCCAATGTATGTGCGTTTTATTCCTGTGGGGGCCAATGTATGTGCATTTTATTCCTGTGGGGATCAATGTATGTGTGTTTTATTCCTGTGGGGACCAATGTATGTTCATTTTATTCCTGTGGGGGCCAATGTAGTGTGTTTTATTCCTGTGGAGGCCAATGTATGTGCGTTTTATTCCTGTGGGGACCAATGTATGTGCATTTTATTCCTGTGGGGGCCAATGTATGTGCATTTTATTCCTGTGGGGACCAATGTATGTGCATTTTATTCCTGTGGGGACCAATGTATGTGCATTTTATTCCTGTGGGGGCCAATGTATGTGCATTTTATTCCTGTGGGGGCCAATGTATGTGCATTTTATTCCTGTGGGGACCAATGTATGTGCATTTTATTCCTGTGGGGACCAATGTATGTGCATTTTATTCCTGTGGGGACCAATGTATGTGCATTTTATTCCTGTGGGAACCAATGTATGTGCATTTTATTCCTGTGGGGACCAATGTATGTGCATTTTATTCCTGTGGGGACCAATGTATGTGCATTTTATTCCTGTGGGGACTAATGTATGTGCATTTTATTCCTGTGGGGACCAATGTATGTGTGTTTTATTCCTGTGGGGGCCAATGTATGTGTGTTTTATTCCTGTGGGGGCCAATGTATGTGCATTTTATTCCTGTGGGGGCCAATGTATGTGCGTTTTATTCCTGTGGGGGCCAATGTACAGTATGTGTGTTTTATTCCTGTGGGGGCCAATGTATGTGCATTTTATTCCTGTGGGGGCCAATGTATGTGCGTTTTATTCCTGTGGGGGCCAATGTACAGTATGTGTGTTTTATTCCTGTGGGGGCCAATGTACAGTATGTGCGTTTTATTCCTGTGGGGGCCAATGTATGTGCGTTTTATTCCTGTGGGGACCAATGTATGTGCATTTTATTCCTGTGGGGGCCAATGTATGTGTGTTTTATTCCTGTGAGGACCAATGTATGTGTGTTTTATTCCTGTGAGGACCAATGTATGTGCATTTTATTCCTGTGGGGGCCAATGTATGTGCATTTTATTCCTGTGGGGGCCAATGTATGTGCATTTTATTCCTGTGGGGGCCAATGTATGTGCGTTTTATTCCTGTGGGGACCAATGTATGTGCGTTTTATTCCTGTGGGGACACTGGCTGTGCCTCATATCTCAATAGTATTCCTGTAAATTATAATCTGTGATGAGAAGTAATACGGCTGCTCTAGGTGTAATAACTAGTAGCTAACGATATGGTAACAGTTACACTTGCGTATCAGTATCTAACAACTTCTCAATAGGAGAATTCAAACTGGCAACACTCGGCCTAGCAGCGTCATCCTGATCCGAGGGTTACTCAGATGACGGATGTTCACACAGATGATCTGAAGGCGCGTCCTTGGACACGGAGATCAGAGAAGTCAGCAGGAGGGGCCTATTTGCAGAAGTCGCCTCCTGCGGTGCTAACATATTATTGCACATTTTAAGCAAATGCAAATTCTGCTAAGACGAATCCCTGATAAAATCATTTATACCATGCGTAATTTTTAGGCCACAGTGTGGATCTTTACTTCTCCTCGCACTCCGCATAACGTTGGTCAGTGAGCGCTGCTGCAGCCATCCCCACACAGGTGATTTGCTGAGTACAATTCCCTCCTATATCAGTGTCAGGGACATCTTAAGAGAGGAGGGGACCCATGTGCACTCCCTGTGCGGGTCCCCCTCCTCTCTCCCCAGTGGCCGGCAGCCACCGGAGCATTCATAGACTCCGGGAACTAGAGTGTTCGCGGAATCTACTGCGCATGCGCAGGACTCCGGAAACATGGCCGCGGCAGCCATTTTCCGGTGATCTGAGCAGCACTGACACCCGACGCGGGACCACGGACAGGTTTGTTTAAACTAATAGGGAAGCAATCGGGAAGCCGACTGCCTAAATACCGGCAGCCGGCTTCCCGACTGTCATATCCCAGCAAGGGTGAAATGCCGGGCGTCTAGATGCAGACGCCCGCATTTCCCCAACGCCGGGAGACCGGCGCCCGGCATCCCGATCGTAGAGATGCCGGGTGCCGCGAGCGGACTGCCACGGGGGGGAGGGTTAGGTTTAGGGCTCCCGGGGGGGACTTAGGGTTAGGCACCCCCCTGGGAGGGTTAGGGTGAAGGGGGTGGTTAGGGTTAGGCACTTAGAGGGGGGATTAGAGTTAGGCACTTGGGGGGAAGTTAGGGTTAGGCACCCCTAAGGAGGGTTTGGGTTAGGGGGGTTAGGTTAGTAGATACTCACCTATCCACGATCGGGATTTCCAGCGCTGTCGGGCTTCCGCTGCTCGGAACTCTGCTGATGTCGGCCTGCCGGTGACGGGAATCGAACCGCCAGCCGGCGGTATTTCATAACCATTCCAACTAATATGGGTGCAGGGTGTGCGGTGCGGGGCCCCCTGGACCCGGGAGCCCGTGTGCCCCGTACACACTGCACCCATTATAGATACACAAAGTCCACACAATTAAAGAGTTGTCTTTTTAGATGCACAGTTAGCATTAAAATGTAACTATTATTAGTATATTTAAAATATTATGCAAATTTTTTTGCAGTCTGTGAAATATTAAAAGAAAGAAGAATGTGATCAAATAATTAGAGATGGTGTATTAAAATAATTAATATGACCAATACAAGTCTGTGGGGTCTATGTACTAAGCAGTGATAAGTGACAGAGTGAAACGTGATAAGTCTGTGATAAGGTGCCAGCCAATCAGCTCCCAACTGTCATTTTTCAAACACAGCCTGTGAGATGACAGTTGGAAGCTGATTGGCTGGTACCTTATCACTTTCTTATCACTTTTCACTCTGTCTCCTAACACTGCTTAGTACATAGACCCCTTTATACCTATTTTCCATGAAAAATTATATATATAATATATATATATATATATATATATATATATAATTAGTGGTTTATATATATATATATATATATATATATGTCAATCATTAATTAAATCCAATTATTAAATTCAATTATTTCTTCCCATCAAAGTTGTTGTTTATTCCGCAGTCAGACTGTATCAGTGTGTAATCGAAAATACATATAGACAGTTAGTAAACCTTAGATTTCCAGTTATACTGGATACATTTGTAATTCTTGTGCTTTTGACACAAAGAGGCAGATCGAACACTAACTATGGGCCTGATTCAGACCCGTTCGCTATTTGCGGTCGTTCGTTCAAAAACAAGGGGTGGCTATTCAAATGATCCGTTCGCAAATTGCAGTCTGCTCACACCTCTAAGTCTGAACGAGCGAGCAATACATACGCTCGTTTATTTGTTAAAAACGCCCCCTGGCCGCTCGCACCATACATCGAGTACATCGACCAGCGTATGAACTGCTCGCTATTCTTGTGGTTGGTTTTTGCTACCACAATCTTGCGAGCAGTTCTGGCTATAAAATAACCCAGTGACGTGCTCAATGACGCTGCTGTATTAATTATGCACACCCATAAAACGCCCGTTTTGACCTTTAAGCACGCCTGCGTTCGGATCTCCACTCCCCATTTTCAAGCACCTTCCCCTGTTACCACCCACATACGCCTCATTCTGTCACTCAAAATAGCAGGCATTCGCTATATTGCGAGCACATGAATTTCGGCCGCACTGACTGGTTCGCGCATGCGTATAACGATCCGTACGCATGCGCAGATGTGCGAACATCGCTCGAAACGAGCGTACTGCCGCTAGCGAGTGGCTCTGAATGAGGGCCTATGTTGCAAATAGGAATGTATTCCAGGGAGTCAGACAACTCTCCTCTTTTCCATCACTATGTGTTCGTAGGTGTGGCTGGGGGATGGCTTCACAAACGGAGGCGTTCCCAAGCGAATGCCTGACGTTTGTGGGCAGCCCCACTGATATCACCAGTGATGTCAGTGAGAGAGCTTCCAGCTCTATTAGAGCTAGAAGCTCTCTGGGGCTTGCGGCCACGAGACCCTACCACAAGGGTCTCGTCGCAAGCCCGTTGGTCGTGATGGTCTTGACCATCGCGACCATCATCTTGGCCAGTCACAATAGCTGTGGGTGCTCACCCACAACTATGCCAGCGGCCAGGAGGCCGCAACTAAAAAAAACAGCGCCCACCCTGATTCAGAGCAAGCGCTTCTGAATCAGGCCCTCTGATCATTAGTTCTTTCCATAGATTTTCAATTGGATTCAAGTCAGGTTATTGGCTGGGCCATTTTAGCAGCTTTATTTTCTTTCTATGAAACCAATTGAGAGTGTCCTTGGCTGTGTGTTTGGGATCATTGTCTTGCTGAAATGTCCTCCCACGTTTCATCTTCGGCATCCTGGTAGATGGCAGCAGATGTTTATCAAGAATGTCTCGGTACATTTTTCTATTCATCCTTCCTTCAATCACATGAAGTATGCCAGTACCGTATGCTGAAAAACAGCCCCACACCATGATGTTCCCACTTCCAAACTTCACTGTTGGATTGGTGTTTGTGGGGTGATGTGCAGTGCCATTTCTGCACACAAACATGGTGTGTATTATGGCATCCAAAGACTTCAATTTTGGTCTCATCTGACCAGACTTTATTCTTCTAGTATTTCACAGGCATGTTCAAATGTTGTGTAGCAAACTTTAAATGAGCTTCAACAAGCTTTTTTTTTCAGAGTCTTGCGTGGTGAGCGTGCATACAGGCCATGGTGGTTGAGTGTATTACTTATTGGTTTCTTTGAAACAATTGTACCTGCTAATTCCAGGTCTTTCTGAAGCTCTCCACAAGTGGTCCTTGCCTCTTGGTCAACTCTTCTGATAATTCTTTTCACTCCTCTGTCAGAAATCTTGCGAGGAGCACCTGGTCGTGGACGGTTTATGGTGAAATTATGTTGTTTCCACTTCCAGATTATGTCCCCAACAGTGCTCACTGGAACATTCAGAAGTTTAGAAATCCTTCTATAACCAATGTCATCGGTATGTTTTGCAGCAATCAAGTTACAAGGGTCTTGAGAGAGCGCTTTGCTTTTACCCATCATCAGATGTTTCTTGTGTGACACCTTGGTAATGAGACACATTTTTATAGGCCATCAGTTGGGACTGCACCATCTAATATGAATTTGCACTGACAAGGGGCAGGATTGCTTTCTAATTACTGATCGATTTCAGCTGGTGTCTTGGCTTTCCATACCTTTTTGCACCTCCCTTTCTTCATGTGTTCAATACTCCTTCCCTGTGTCATTTCACTTTATTATACATAACTATATTCGTGGACATCTATGGTTTTATTTCTTTGCATGTGTGGATTGCATGGGTTGTTGTTCATATTTGGTGAAAATTTCATTACAATATCTCCATTACAAATATATTTACTGAGAAAAATGTTGATGTGTTCAATACTTATTTTACCCGCTGTATATACATAGCCATGTCACATTCTACATGATTATATTCCTACATTGAATCTCCCCTTAATTACTTAACGCTCTTTGCAGATCTAGGATGCCATCTGTCCAAATGCTCGCTTTCTCTGATGGAAAAGATACGCTATGCCTTTCTCCTCCACTGTACTTTGCCAAAATACCACAGCATACGTTAATGAATAAATAAACAATTACTAAGAAATTGTCAGGGCAGATTCGTCAGAGCCTCTTTAGCGGAAAAATCAAATGCATTTTATCTGGCACTGCACTGTGCTATCACCGTTGTCTTAGAGCTGCTGTTCGAGATTGCTGCAGTTAATTCATTTTAAATACAGCCCTAGAAAATCTGATCCAAACCGGAGAATGGATCGCTGTTCCAGGTCTTTTTATACAGAATAAGAAATGGTATATATACTCAAGTGCGGGTTTTTAGAAGTAGAATTGTTGACCATAGGAACCAATCAGATTCTAGCTATTTTTTTCTAGAAGGTGCTAGATAAATGATAAGCAGAATCTGATTGGTTGCTATGGGCAACAACTCCAATTCTAAAAACCCGCACTTTGGTAAATATACCCCAACGTCTGGGTTTGATCGAAGCCATGGAAGGCCTAGATTCCTAGAGAGGACCGATGACTTGCAATGACATTACTCTAGTAATAATATATATATATATATATATATATGTATATTTTTGCATTAACACAATTGATAATAACTATCCAGATGACTGTAGGAGGTGCGGACAGTGGTTAAGGCTGCAACGCAGAATTTTTGGCGTTTCCCGGTGATTTTTCTTAACCAAAGAGTTTGCTGTTTTCGAGGCGAGTTAGGTTTAAACTTGTATTCCATTTTTTATTTTTTTTTAGCTTTAAATAAATACGACGGTCACAAGAAAATTTCAGACTATCCAGAGGACAGTAAAATGGACTCTTTTTATAAACGGATTGTGGATGGATATGTGAATGACAGACTGAAATTATCTTTGCTGTGTGTGGCTTTTGTCACAGGTAGGGGTGAGACAGCAGAACACAGTGTGGTTTTTAGGATTGTCTGTTACTTTACCTGTCCAATGTATGTGTTTATATGTATAAGAAAGGTTCCGGTACTCTGTATTCACCCTAGGGCTTGATGTTGAGCAGAGCCGTAACAAGAACTCTGAGTGCCCTGTGCTGGCCCCGCCCACTTTGTGCATGACATCATGACATAACACATAGGGTGCGGGGCCTCCAGCACCGAGAAATGCAGCAGTGTCGGAAGAGTCTTCAAGGCGCTCCGGGCAGCTAAAATTACGACAGATTCGTTCTGTTTTTCCCTGCGGTAACCATAAGAACGCTTGCGCAGTGCGACTTTGATGAATGTACAGACTTAAAACATTGTCCAAATGCATGCAGAATCGACACTTTACCCACCCCTGAATCAGGCCCCCTAATATTACAAGTTGATACGAGATTCATAGCAGCTTCCGTACTCAGCATAATTATTCAGACGCTTATTTTATTAACCTCTGGAAGGATTTCACTTATTTTTTTTCATGTTCGCTTCACAGCTGCATTATTGTGGCCCCCAACACCTGCTATTCAAATCTGCAACACACAGAGGGGACGGGACGCAATGGCGCAATTAATGCGAAACGCGTTATAAACCAATCGGACTTCCCACTTCACTCAGGAAGTGGTGGCATGTGTGAGACTGGCCCTCTATCCCGGGAGTCCAGATGAGCCCTAGGATAATTTGTAAATATGATTATAATCGGGGAGTTATGGGATGTAAAACTTATAGGTGGTCTACAGTACTACGCTGTTCACTATAATTATTATTACAGATAGTAAAAATAACCTCCATATCAAAACAAGTAGACCACAGCCTACTGCAGGGATTCCCAACCACGGTCCTCAAGGCACACTAACAGTCCAGGTTTTAAGGATAGCCATACTTGAGCACAGGTGACTTAATTAGTACCTCAGTTATATTGATTTAACCATCTGTGCTCAATCATGGATATCACTAAAACAAGGACTGTTAGTGTGCCTTGAGGACCGAGGTTGGGAATCACTGGCCTACTGTATTATTTTTACTGTATATAGTGACAAAACACCTCAGATACTTTTAACATCCATATAATGTACAGCAGGACGTGCATTATCTCATATATACAATGAATGAACAGTCCTGGTGCAGTTTAATCATTATCAGAAAAGGAAATAACATTATAACTTATAATATACACAGGCGTTTCAATAAAATTGAGTTCTTTCTATATTCCTGTATATCTATAAATATAATCTGTCTGCAGGATTTGAACCAACGCCTAATACAGAAACAAAGTAAGATACGAAAGTTTATGTCTTATAAGGGGGATTATTTACCAACACAGTAACAGTGCGCAGTAACTCATACTGGCCAATCACCAGTTAGCTCTGATCGCTCAAGTAGAATATAAACAATGAAAACAGGTTTTTAACTGGGTTGCTACGTAGTCTTACTTTTATTGAGATCTATTCTGCACCTACATGTTGCACTTTGGTGGATAAACACCTTTAAAGGAGTTTTTCTGTACCTTGTAAATATTCAAGGACCCCTAACGTACTGACAATTATACCCTCACCCCTTTAATAACGTATATATCTATAAATTACATCTTTACTGAAGGGCAGTGTTTACTTGAAGTTAAATTTGGACACTACCTGAGGTACGTCTTAGTGCACTTATAGCATACAGTACACCTGATATCAATGACTGATATTAGAACGCCTTATCAGGGGCGTCTTAAGAGAGGAGGGAGCCCCTGTGCATTCCCATTCCGTGGCCCCCTCCTCTCTCCCCGTGGCCGGCAACCGACTGACGCGGCTAGCCAGCCACCACAGCATCAGTAGACTCTGGGCAGTAGAGTGTGCCCAGAGTCAACCGTGCATGTGCAGATCTCTGGGGAAATGGCACGGCCACCATTTTCCTGGCGATTTCCTCACTGAAAGCTGCGGCAGCGGTGGCCATTTTATGGCATTTTGAGTAGCGCTAAGATACCCAACGTGGGACCTCAGAGAGGTACATTTTAGATAAAATGGGTGCAGGGTGTGCGGTACGGGCTCCCCTGGACCCAGGGGCCCGTGTGCACTGCACACCCTGAGCCCATTATAGATATGCCCTTGCGCCATATAATCTTCACCAGCAATGGATAGAGACCCCATAGAGCCCTAGGAAACATCTTGGTTAGAGTCCAACTCACCTTCTTTTGCCATGAAAAAACCTTGAGTACAAGGAAATGCAATCTGGTCCCCTCGGTGCCCACTGGGCCTGAGGCAGGAGCCTAGGGTGCCTATCATCTGGCCATAGTTCTCACCTTAACGTACCCATTAGTGCATCAATAATAATACACAACTGAGTACTTGTATGGACTGTTACATTTCTGTTTCATGGTGAAAAGAAACAATTGGTACAGCCAATCAGCAGATTGCACAAGAAGGCGAGATACATTACCTGCTATTCTATACAAAAGTTTCCAAGAAGTTATAAGAGTGTGGAGCAGTGGGACATCCTGACGAATATCTGTGATAAGCACATACCAGTCCGAGTGAGTCTTCACCCTAAAATACATTTACCCCTGACGATGGCTAAGCAGGTTGAAAGATAACATCTCAAGATAAAGGGCCTTGATTCTGGGTATTGGATTAATGTTTTTGTTTCCTAAAACAGGTGGATGTATTGCAACATGGGTGCGCTAACTTCAGATGATTGTACGAGTTATCTCTCAGCTCGTTAGTCTTGTCACAAATGACTTTGTGATTGATAGTTTGGCTTCTGGCACCTGTAATTGGCAAATGAGCTTGGTACGAGGCTGTAATTAGAGCTTCTATACATAGGTAATTGTGGCGTCGCTATCTTTTCTTGACCGGGAAATCTAACAATTTATTGAGATTCCAGCATGGTAAAGGCCCCAATTAAAATGCCTTTGCAGCTATGCTTATGGGTAATTGAAGCATTATCGAGAATTTTCTCATGCTCTCAACATGCCAAAGTATTGCAGAAGCAAATACTACCTTCCATAATGCTGTTTTTTAAAAGCAAATATTTAAAGACTGGTGCCATTGAGACTGAGTAAACCTAAAGAGGATTTCTGCTAAAACAAGAGTTATGTTGAAAATATTGTTGGGCTAATGCATGTATTGTTGCATTTAGGGTGAAAATTAACCTTAAAATAGCAACCAATGAGAGACTTTGTTTGTCTAATATGTTCTTGATTTTAAATCCTCTGTATTCTTTAAAAGTGGCCCTGGAACGAGTTCATTGAGTCGGCTCTCAAGTTTGAATGTTTGTGGGAAACTCTTTTTAAAAAGACGAAACAATTCTGGGTAGACTTGAACATGAGGAACAGAGTCTACCAAGTCCCAATTTAATAGCTACTAACCAGTTTTCTGATGTAACCTGAGGACCTGGAACTTCAAATCTGGAATGCGAAACTTTCAACTTCAACATAGTAATGTCCGCTGCTCAAATTGTGTAAATACAGTATACAATTTTTTTTTAGGAAATTAAGATCAATCCGGCAACATTTTATACTTTATATTTACTGTTCTAAAAACCTTACGTGCAAATCGAACTGGCTTAAATGAATGAACAAGTTTGATCCCCTCAAACTGGCCAAAGTCAATCTAATTCAAAATGGCGATACACTATCTAAAACAATGCATTCCACAGACGGGTTGGGTATGATATGTTAATGGTTACAATGTCATTAGTCATCATTTCGGCATGAGAATGTCGACATGGTCATAATGTTGAAATTGACCATCTCAGTGTTCATCATGTAGACAGTAATAAAATGGCGGCATGTTAGACTGTCAACATATTGTTTCCCGTCGACTGAGTCCAGCGTGGCTTTCAGGTCCTGCCGATCATCTGACTGTCACGTCTAGATCAGACCTCCAAACCTTGGTTACTATTTCTTCATAAACACCTAATCCTCCCTCTAGTGCCTAATCCTAACCCAACCCCCCCAAGACAACCCTAACCCAACCCCCCTCAGCCTAACTCTAATCTTCCCCCGCTTCCTAACCCTAATATTGACATTTCACCTGTCAACATTCTGAGACATGATGCCTGTCGACATAATAAGTGTCAAATATATACATTTTAAAAGTTGTTTCATGGATTATGCTACTGGGCCCACCGCCATAACAATGGGAGTGTCAATTGGTACTCGTATAAAAGATTGTTATGGAGACCACCTCAGCACACCTTGAAAAAGTCTTAAAAGGTGAAACGTGTTGGTGGAGAAAAAAGGAGACTGCTACCCCCCAGGACCTACTGAAGGACATCACTGACTTAAGAGAAAGGGGATTTATCCGGGACTGAAATCTATCCATTCATGCTTAAAATTGTGCCTTATCTAATGCCCATTGCAGTTCGCTGTAACCCTAATTTGTGGTGATTTTTTATTGTTTTTTTTTAAATATGTTTCAAATAAATCGCTTAGCTTTTTTACAATATGAGGAGCTATTATGATTGTCTTTGGAGGTGCCGATGCTCTACTTCATTCTATACAACACTTGTAAAGCAAGCAGAAAGGTCAACCAAGCAAATGTATAGCAACCTTACAAGTGAGTAACAATGTTTATTATACGATTTCTATCTCTCTGAGGTGACTGGAAACTTGAAAAGGAAACATCATTGGAGCCATTTTGGAGACTTTTCCATCAATCTATTATACATCTATAAAGGACTTGTCGAGATTTGTACTTTTATTTGATTTTCTCTAACAAGGGGAAATGTTGTTTATTTATGTTATCTATTGTGGCAGGTGACCATCACCTGTGAATATAGCTGCACACCATTTGGAAGGCAGGAGATACAGCATATATCTTTCATATTGCAGAGGTTATGTTGATATAGGTGGGGATCAGTGGTGGCTCCAGAGGTGGGGCTGCAGTGTGGTCCAAAATTCAAATAGGGGAGCCACACCAACTGCCAGTGATGTTTGGCAACAGTTCGGGTGGCAGTTGGTGTGACTCTCCCTATTTGAATTTTGGACAGTGCTGCAGGCCCACCTCTGGAGCCGCTACTGGTGGGGATCCTTGAAACTCCCCACTATCCCTTTTGTTTTTGTACCCTAGCCCCCATTAAGACGTGTCCTGCTTGTTCCAGTGAGTTAAACATTCTCTGGTTGTCTCCGATCCTTACTGGGTCCCTATAGCCAGGCAACATGGGAAATGATTTTAATATGTGGGATAATAGAAGAAGAGGTGTGGCCCATAGCAACCAATCAGATTCTGGCTATTATCTTCTAGAAGGTGCTAGACAAATTATAAGAAGAATCTGATTGGTCACTATGGGCAACATCTCCATTTCTAAAACCCGCACTTTAGTAAAATATACACCTTAAAGTGCAAAATATATATGTTTCATAAAATAAATCAATTGCAATTCTACCGTGGTCTGTGTAACTGCATTTACTATTGTGCCCTATATATTACCCCATCCCCATAACTCCTATGTGTACAATGATGGAAGATCTGGTAATCTAAGTCAGAGGTCTGGCACCTGTAGAGTGGGTCCCAAAGTCTGTTTTTGAGGCATCCTGATCTAAATGGTACATTCTATTGTGGATTGCCTCTCCTGGGGATCCCCCTCAGAAATAGTGTACTGACACCCGGCGGTCCTTGACCATTGGCAGCCTGATACTGAGGGTCCCTGAAAATTGAATGCGCACCACTGATACAGATGATCAGACTTTTCTCTTATAAAAAAAGATTCTTTAAAAGAAAAACTTCAGCAAGAATAATTATGCCAAAACCATACGGTTGTACTATGATAAAAATAATTATACTGTGAGTGTCACACAGTAACAGGAAAAATAGTAATGTAATTGTATTGTCTAAACCACAGGGGTGCAGAGGAAGGAGCCGTGACTGTCAGTCTGCACCCTTATTAGTGGCTATTATGAAGAAACGTGACAGACCACCCAGAGGGGCCATCTGAGATCTCAAGATGAGCTGATATAGCATACATAACTAAATATCTATCTACCCATCTATCTACTATATCATCTATCTATCTATCTCATATCCTATCTATCCATTCATCCATCTATCTATATATCTATCTAATGTATCATCTATCTATATATCTATCTATCTACTGTATCATCTATCTACTGTATCATCTATCTATCTATCTATCCATCTATCTACTGTATCATCTATCTATCTCATATCTATCTATCTATCTATCTATCTATCTATCTATCTCAATATCTCAATATCTATCTATCTCTCTATGTATCATCTATCTATCTCATATCTATCTATCTATCTATCTATCTATCTATCTAACATCTATCTATCTCTCTATCTAACATCTATCTGTCTATCTATCTATCTATCTATCTAATATCTGTCTATCTATCTATCTATCTATCTATCTAATATCTATCTACCATCTATCTACTGTATCATCTATCTATCTAATATCTATCTAATATATATCTATCTAATATATCTATCTACCATATCATCTATCTATCTATCTATCTATCTAATATCTATCTAATATCTATCTATCTCATATTCTATCTATCTCATATCCTATCTATCCACCCATCCATCTATCTCACATCTATCTATCTATCTATCTATCTATCTATCTACTGTATCATCTTTCTATCTATCTCATATCTATCTATCTATCTATCTATCTATCTATTTATCTACTGTATCATCTATCTATCTACTGTATCATCTATCTATCTATCTATCTATGGGCCTGATTCAGACCCACTCGCGAGCGGCTGTCCGCTCGCAAGTGGGTCGATGTTATGGACTGAGCATGCGCACGACGGAGGGAGCTCCGTCGTGCGCATGCGCCAGACGCGACGAGCGAAGGAAAGTCCTTCGCTCGTTGTGTCCGATCAAAGTGGGCGTGCTGTCAATGTTGATTGACAGCACGCCCCCTTTGGTGGGCGTGCCGGGGGCGTGCCTCCCTGACGGGGGCGTTCCCACGGGAACGCCTCCCGTCAGAAGCCTGCCCACTGACATCACTAGTGATGTCAGTGGGAGTGATTTTGGCTCTGATAGAGCCAAAATCACTCCGGAGCTTGCGGTTGAAAACCTCAACCGCAGGCTCCGGCTCGCAAATTCGATGGTCGTGATGGTCTCGACCATCGCGACCATCACAATGCACGCTCGTATAGCCTGTGGGTGGTGACCCACAGCTATACGAGTGTCCAGGAGGACGCTCCATGAAAATGGAGCCCGGCCCTCATTCAGAGCGTGCGCTCTGCTCAGAGCGTACGGCTCTGAATGAGGGCCAATCTATCTATCTATATCATATAACACAGAAAGACATAAATATTATATGTGCATTGCTGTATAATTTTGTGCCGCTACATGAATAAATGATAATAAATCAATGATTGCATTAATAAAAGACAGTGATTGCCACATGAGTTCTGTGGAGCTCTGCTAATGTTCCACTGAAAGAAAGGGTTCATGAAGAAGTTAATACTCTACATTATATGCATTATTATTCATTGATCATTTAATGGCTGCATTTGTACTTCAGATAAGCCAAACGAAAATAAGAAAACGTCGCCAGAACAAATAGTCGTTGCTGCAGGGAGGGCTTAGAAGACTGGGGATAGACGGAATCAGCATTCCTGAGCAAATAGGGAAGGAAGCGAGATTATGATATAGGTGCTAGGCTGGGGTGGCACTGGCGGGATTCACCTGTGCAAGCGGACTGTAAATCATGCACAATTATAGCGCTTTACATACGTTGTGATGTCACCATGTACTATGATGTATGGAGCCATGTTTCTCTATGTGTACTGTGGGCCTGATTCAGACCCGGACGCTATGCTGCGCTCGCTCGCATTGAGCGATTTTTTGCAATCTGCGCATACGTATGAGTCGCAATGCGCATGCGCGAACCAGCCATTGCGATGGGAAAGTGCTCGCCCGTAGCCCGCAGTCGGGCCACTATTTTGAGTGACAGATAGTGCCTTTTGTGGGTGGTAACAAGGGAAGGGTGCTTGTAAACGGGGGTGTGGATGTGTGAACGCAGGCGTGCCTGACCGTCAGAACGGCGTTTAATGGGCGTGCATAATTAGCAGGGTAGCGTCATTACACACGTGACTGGGTTGTATTTTAGCCTGAACTGCTCGCAATGTTGTGGTGGGAAAAGGCTACCACAAGCGCTGCGAGCAGCTCCGATGGCTCTCGATGTTCCCGATTAATCCTACAGCTGCCGGAGATGATGTGTGTTGCGAGTGGCAAAGGGGCGCCTTTATACAGGTACGAGCGCATAGTGGGCGGATTTACTCAATGCAGTGCGAGCACATGATTTAAACAGCCGGCACCTTTTAGCCAGCGAGCAGACGCAAATAGCGTCCGGGTCTGAATCAGGCCCTGTATACAGTTTGCAGGTACAATGTTAGAATAACTGTGTAACCTTAAATAAGTTTATTGCGTGTGCTGTAAAGAATCCAGCACTTACAATAACACATTGGATGGTGTAGAGCAACGTCTGTCTTTGTTATTAAGTGAAAGCTTCCTATCCCCCCCTCCCCATGGGGATGTAAAGATCAGGATGAGACGAGATACCTCAGGTGTTCTGCAAAGGCTTCAACACTATAATCCTGAGACTTACTGTAGTGATGAATGAAATTCCTGTTCTGCCGGTAACATTGTAAACCTTAGGGGTCAGGGTAGCCTGATACTTACTGTTATTCTTTACAAGCAATGAAACAATTGTAGGGCGAGCGTAGGGTCAGTATATCCTTCCCTCCCTACTGATTGCATTGTACGATGCACAGTGAGGGCAATTAGCTGCTTTATGCCAGGTTTTGTGCATGCTGTATGTTCAAAATGGCTTTTATTTTTCCAGTTACATGAATGCTTACAGCCTTACACGGATACACGATTCCACTGAACAGGTTCGTGCATGTATTTCCAAATCTTTCCCTAATATTACATTTGTTCCCCCATCCCAACAGCATGAACTTTTCATGTGTATCCTAGTACAGTATATTGTTAATTTTACTTTTTATTTATATTTCATACGTCTCCTATAGGGACATCTGAGCCACCTGTATTATATGCCTTATGCAGGAATACTGCCTGGAAGGTTTATTTGTATTGTCCTTAGTAAATGTTTAGTACAACTGATGGCAGATGGGGGAGAAGGAGGAGTGGTAGTCACAGTAAGACAGAGCTCTGAGGGGTATCCAATGCCTCTCTGCTCACTAAATCATGTGCCATCTGACTGTGGTTGTCATGGTGGCCCATGTCACGCTAAAGAATTATGCTAACAGTGGTTAAAGGGTGCCTGGAAAAGCAAACCATGGAGTATTGGTAAATATCTACCCAGCCTGCCACATGCATCTCTGGGGCATGAGATACGAGTGAAATCGGACTGAATTCTGCACACGCACAGCTCAGAATAGGATGGAAATCTGTCTGCGCACCCACAGGGCGTGTCTCTTATGTACAAAAGTTCCCTTGATGCCTCATTGCTGCCCGTTAATCCATAACATTCAGTCTTATGTGACAATTGGCTGGGATACGGCTGAAACAGAATCACTCCTAATTCTTCTAAGTTGCGTATCCAGGCCACGACGACTGGGCAGCTCACCAAGAAATTGCCAGGTCTGCCTGCTTTCGTAATTATGCGCATCTCTAAACAAGGCCCATTATATATCTATTATAATAATTTAGATCTCTTTCCTGTGCACACTCAAAGATACGTTTGAAGTTGTGAAACGCGTTGCACAGTCATATTTTGAATAACTGCACATCATTCCATTGACTACTTTCTCAAATAAGGTGTGATGTAAGAATTCTGCAGCACTCAGTCATTCGGAGTTAGCCCTGAGATCAGCCATGATAAATCGCACTCAGAGGTAGTTTGCATCTTGGGAGATGGAATGTAAGCAGTGGCATCTTTGCTGACCCAGTGCAATGTTGCTTTGCTTTGTAAATTGTGCCCATTGCAGTATGCCATTTGCAAGACCATCAATGAGACATTACAATGAAGCCATGGAAGAGCGAGGTTACGGCTCTGCAACACGGCATCTTGTTTCAAATCTATGCAATGGCTGGATTTATATACCCTCTTGTTTCTACAACCTTTAACTTCTATTCATCAATCACGAGCACTATATTGTAGCTGTTGTCCGTTTCAATGGGCCCCACCGGTAATTGCTGCCTAGCCTAGTGATTGCTGTAGCGAAATATGTCTTCTGGATCCCGTTTATCAACACCGGCCTCTAAGAAGATAATACCAGCAATATAGGGAGAATGAGATAAATGGTATCATTCCGTGTGTGCACGAGGGACATTACTCCAGCACTTCTCTGAAAGTAATTTTTTGACTGAATGCAAAACTATTTATTGCTTGCTTGAAAACCAACATTTTACCTTTGAGATCTATTACCTATTGTCAATTCCAAAGAAATAATAAATAAGCTACATTTATTATATACCACTACCAGGGTGCGTTAGTTGGCAATTACTGTGTTGTTGTAATATATATCGGAAGGAGTATATTCCCTATACTGTATATTTGTCACATCCCTGGATGGGTTGCATTTAGTTCATTAGGAATGAAACAGAAGACAGTTGCTTGACCAGCTTGTGTAAAATTGCAAATATTGGTCATGTCGTGGCACCAAAGGCGCAACTACCATGGGTACAGGGGGTGTTGTTGCTGTGGGGTAGCCACACATCCAATCCCCTGCAGCCACACACTTCTTAGCTGCAATGGTTATAAACTGACCATTATAACTAACTTCATATAGTTAGAATTACCAGGCATCCTGTACAGGAGCAAACAGCTCCATGTGTTAGGTGTCTGACTGTAGCGTATGAGGTTGTGAGTTTAAGTACCGGGTATGAGAAATATGTCTTTATATGGAATTTAAGTGAAGGTGTCTCCCTGCCCCGCAATTCAAAAGCAGAACATTGACTTCTCGTAGAGTCAGAGGTCTTTCTATCTCAGAAAAAAAAATCAGTCAGTCATGGAGGGTTTCTGGGCATTCAGCACTTCCCCCTGCATGCACCACTAATTATTACATTTGGAGCTGCTGGGTGTTGGGGCACAATTTAGCCAGTCCTTTGGGGTATATATATATATATATATATATATATATATATATGTCATTTCAAGTATGCATTTTCAAGTAAGTCTTGTTTATTAAAAATGTCATTAAATGCAATGGTTATGGCTAAAAATACTATAATACAAGTGATAGAAAGACATAAAACATAAGTTCTAAAAAAAGATGCATGATATAATTTAAATGAACTATGCAAAGGATAACGCTGTTGATACTTCACAGGGTAGACTTGTACCAATAGAGGGCGCCTCAAGTTGTAGCAGAGAATTCATATGTAAAAATAGGTGGCAATAATCACCCCCTCTGGGCAGTACTGGGCAGGTGCACTCTGGTGGAGCTCTGCGGAGAGAGCTGTCTCTCTAGAACAGGGGTGGGCATTAAGCGGGACTCCAGCTGCTGTCGGACTACACATCCCAGAATGCCCTGCCACAGTATTGGTATCAGTGTTTGCTAAAACTGTGACAGGAAATGCTGGAATGTGTAGTCCAACAGCAGCTGGAGGCCCGCTTATTACCTATCCCTGCTCTAGAAGCCATTGGGGGCAACTTAAAAATCTTGCTGTTGGACAACAAATTTCTAGCTATGTCCCTGTTTGGGACTTTTCCTTAGTAGATGGGATACAACTGTTCTGTGGTTCAAAAGGTGATTTCCCTTCCCATGCTCCCTCTTACACCATTAAATACTGCTCTATGATGCGACAGACTGCCATGTGTTGTCCTGGGTTGGGTACAGGATGCTGGCGCTTGGAATCCTGGAGGTCAGAATCCCAACATCAGCATCCTGTCAGGGTTAGGATAACGACACTTGTCGGTCAGTAACCTAACCCTACTCATACACCTACCCCTAACCCTCCCTCTCCACTGCCTAAATCTAACCTTCCCCTCCTAGTAAACTAATGATACTGGCGCTTATCAGGAAAATAATAAATAAATTCAATTAAATACACAGATGTCTGTAATTAATTAAATTGAAGCAGCAAGTCTTAAACTATGGGATTTGTGAATACCCAAAAAAAGACAGAACATGAATTATTCACAGACTGCGCTAATATGCCTTATTAGTGCTTAGATCGGAGGATTCACATGCATCAAAAAACAGTCATGGCTCCAAACATATAAAAATACACCCTTTTATTATAAAAATATATATGTTTCAATTAATAAAAAACAAACATTCAATTGTCAAATACACTGTCTCTTAAATTGCAACAGTAAAACTCTAATGAGCATATAAAACTAAATAAAAAATACTACTTGAATAAATAGTGCATTTGAGTATCTTGTGCAATCTGAATTGGAGTCATTGATGAGCACCTGATAGTGCAAAAAGAGTCCAGTTGATATTTTAAATTAATGTCCAGAAAAAGAGAGAAGAAAAAATATATATACCGTATATACTCGAGTATAAGCCGAGTTTTTCAGCACATTTTTTGTGCTGAAAAAGCACCCCCTCGGCTTATACTCGAGTCATGCCCGCATGGTACGCTGCTGAGTAGCGTACCATGCGGGCCGCGGTGCAGACTGTGTCACTGTGACACAGACTGCACCGTGTGTGTAGCGCTGACCGGACGGAGTTCGGTCAGCGCTACACACTGCTAAACACACAGCCGCCGGAGCCGGCAGCTATGTGTTTGGTGTAATCAGCAGCCGCTGAGAGTCTGTCAGACTCTCAGCGGCTACTGATGCTCCCACTGCGGGAGCCATCTTCCGGCTCCCGCAGTGGGTAATGGGAGAGACGTCGTCATGACGACGTCTCTCCTATTATGCAAAGCGGCGGAGGAGCCTGTAGCAGCGTCGGGACCAGGAGCGGGGTTACAGGTAAGTGTTTTTTTTTTTTACATTTCTTTCTACTGGGGGGGCTACTACCGGGGGGTACTACCAGGGGGGGATATCGCTACTGGGGCCACTACCAGAGGGGGGGGATTAATAATGGGGGAACTACCAGGGGAGGGATGTTGCTACTGGGGGCACTACCAGGGAGGGGGGGAATACTGGGGGCACTGCCAGGGGGGATGTTGCTACTGGGGGCACTACCAGGGGGGGTTAATACTGGGGGCACTACCAGGGGGAAATATTGCTACTGGGGGCACTACCAGGGGGGGGATTAATACTGGGGGCACTACCAGGGGGGGATATTGCTACTGAGGACACTACCAGGGGGGGATATTACTACTGGGGGCACTACCAGGGGGGGATATTACTACTGGGGGCACTACCAGGGGGGGATATTACTACTGGGGGCACTACCAGGGGGGGATTACTAATGGGGGCACTACCAGGGGGGGATTACTACTGGGGACAGTACCAGAGGGGGGATTACTACCAGTAGCTGCTGCAATTCCCACCCTAGGCTTATACTCGAGTCAATAAGTTTTCCCAGTTTTTTGTGGTAAAATTAGGTACCTCGGCTTATATTCGGGTCGACTTATACTCGAGTATATACGGTATATGGAAATAATGTGTCAAGTGCAATTGGTCTGATCAGATGTCGCTGTAAATCAATGATACCTGTCCATAGCCTATTAGGCTGTACAGCGCTGCGGTGTCTGGAGGAGGTCGGCTTTCCCAGAGACTGTCGGCGGGTGCCAGATGAGGGTTGACGTTGCCTCAGCAATTGCTACTGTCTCCCTTGGCGGCTGTGCAGCCCGCTATACTTGCCGGGTTAAAGCCAATTTAAAGTCACCTCCTTGTATTACCTGGAATACCGCTCAGCAGAACAGGAAACGGCTGTTGAAGTGCGGAGATGGTACATCCGATATGGAGCATCCGTATGCAAATGACACCTTAGAATGGGGGAAGTTCCCTGACGCATTCGCCCCTTGCAATGGGGCTTTTTCAAACTTTTTATTCAGTTTTATATGCTCATTAGAGTTTTACTGTTGCAATTTAAGAGACAGTGTATTTGACAATTGAATGTTTGTTTTTTATTTATTGAAACATATATATTTTTATAATAAAAGGGTGTATTTTTATATGTTTGGAGCCATGACTGTTTTTTGATGCATGTGAATCCTGCGATCTAAGCACTAATAAGGCGTATTAGCGCAGTCTGTGAATAATTCATGTTCTTCCCCTCCTAGTGCCTAAACCTAATCTCCCCCTAGTGCCTAACCGTAACCTCCTAGCTTAGTGCCTAACCCTTACCCTCCCCTAGTGTCTAACTCTAATTCTCCCCTCCTAGTGCCTAAACCCTCTGCCCCTAGTGCCTAAACCTAATCTCCCCCTAGTGCCTAACCCTAACCTCCTAGCTTATTGCCTAACACTTACCCTCCCCCTAGCACCTAACCCTAACCCTCCCCTCCTAGTGCCTAAACCTAACCTCCCCCTAGTGCCTAACCCTCCACTCCTAGTGCCGAAACCCTCCGCCCTAGTGCCTAAACCCTAACCTCCCCCTAGTGCCTAACCCTAACCCTCCCCTCCTACTGCCTAAACCCTCCACCCCTAGTGCCTAAACCTAACCTCCCCCTAGTGTCTAACCCTAACCCTCCCCTCCTAGTGCCTAAACCCTCCGCCCCTAGTGCCTAAACCTAACCTCCCCTAGTGCCTAACCCTAACTCTCCCCTCCTAGTGCCTAAACCCTCCACCCCTAGTGCCTAAACCTAACCTCTCCCTAGTGTCTAACCCTAACCCTCCGCTCCTAGTGCCTAAACCCTCTGCCCCTAGTGCCTAAACCTAACCTCCCTCTAGTGTCTAACCCTAACCCTCCCCTCCTAGTGCCTAAACTCCCTGCCCCTAGTGCCTAAACTCTCCCCTTTAGTGCCTACACCCTCCGCCCCTAGTGCCTAACCCTAACCTCTTAGCTTAGTGCCTAACCCTTACTCTCCCCCTAGTGTCTAACCCTAACCCCTAACCCTCCCGCAAACCAAAGTATTTATCGTCATGATCCCGGTGCTGGGATTTTGACAGGTGTCGGCATGCTAAGCGCCTGCATCCTGACTGTCGGTATTTTGAGCGGATCCCGTTGTCCTATACCACTCTATGCTCCTCTTTGTGAGACACTATATATTTGGAGACTCTGTAGCCAGTGGCAGAGCTACTAGTGGGGCACCCCCTCTGCTCTCTAACTGAGCCTGACAACAGAGCTACAGGAGGGGCCCCAGAAGCTAGAACTTAATCTTCAGGCCCTCACTTAAATGTTACTATGGAGACTAGAAATGCACTGTTACACCCCCTCTGTACCCATTACACTGCTCCCTGTTACCACACACATAGAACCTGAGAAGGTCACAATCCTAATTCCAATGGGATCACGGAATTCATATCTCCAGCCGTGTGTTTCATGTAAGATTAACCTGAGTTTTAGGTTCAATAACATAATAACAAGGATGTAACAAAACACTTTCACAGACACGGAAGGAGAAGCCGAATGGTGTTGAAGAATCTGACCTTTGGCTTTCTACAAACACTCAATGAGATCACAAAGGAAAATGCATCAGGGTGTAAGTGTTGTTCTATAGGAAATATTCGTAATACAACTTCTGATGCTTTTAAAAAAACATGAAATTTCAGCTTAAGGGCGTTCTGGTCTTATTAAGCAAAGTAAGAACAGTAGGGAAATGTACAACAAGATGCAAAGTTTAACACAAATGTTACAGAACCACGAAACAGTACAATAAGTTACTGGGGATAAAATAACTGCAGTCTCAATATCACAAAATATAGATGGAATAAAAACAGGAACTTGTAGCTACGGAGATGTCACAGACAGATATATACATCTATATAATGTACAAGGCTTTGGGCCTGATTCAGTTAGTGCACTGCTGAACACAGATTCCCGATGGCCGGGAATCTGCGTAGCGTCTGACCCGTACTGCGCATGTGCATGCGTTTGCGGGCGGGAGGGGGCGGCAACAGCCTCCGTTTCCCGAAACAGAGGCGTGTCGCCGCCGTTGGGGGGAGGGAAGAAGCCAGGATCTCTGTCGGCTGGTGGAGATTTCTTGGTCTCTTTCTCTCATCTATGGCGGGCAGCCTTAGCGACCTGGCCAATGTTCTCGCAGATTTTCCGATGCTGCCTTGTACAACGCAGCTCGGATAAGTAACGCACAGTGGCGTCTCTACCTGTTCTGACACCCGGTGCAGGTAGGGATGGGGTCAGGTCTGCCTTGTGCGCCGGCAAAAGGGGGCATGGACTCATGGGTGGGGGCGTGGCCTCGTGGCTCGAACCCCTGTTTTTGTCACTCTGGGTGTACCGGAGATGCGGACTGCCCCTGGGGACCAGTTTGTTTTGCAATGCTGGCTCCCTCACTGTCAGGAGCCAAGTGCTGCGTGTAACGCTACAGTGCAGCACCCGGCTCCTGTCACTGAGGAGGAGTCGGCACTTTGGTGTCACTCCTGGGCGGGTGACACCCGGGTGCGGTCCGCACCCCCCTTGTGACGCCACTGGTAATGCCTGCAGGAGGCGTAATGCCTCCTGCTGCATTACCATTTATTGCAAGGACAGAATTGCAAAGCTGCTTGGAGGGGGCCACACTGCACACTCGCTTAAAACCTCACTGGTCTATATGGTATGGCACAAGATGGCCGCCATGACTGAGAGGCTCCGAGAAAAGTCACGTACCATTGCGTTTCATTTGAATTGCAGATGCCACAAAACCCCACTTACAGTGTACTAGAGATGCTCAGGAATTAGTTTGAGACACGTACAAAGTGCGTGCACGACGGAACTTGGTGCGAGGAAAAGCCGCGGCCGCTGCATCGCGGCGCTCTGTACACAGATTCAGACTCTGTCGCACACAGATGTACAAATGTCGCTCATTAAATTGATCAGTGTAATCTCATTTTGTCGCTTCCAGTTGTTTTATTCGTGCGTAAAAGATGCACATATTGAGTGAGATGGACGCTCGGCGCAGCGAGTCATCTGGACCGGGTGCGACAAGAGGAGCTATTAGCCGCGATGAGCAACAGAGGATGAGAACACATCTGTACGTGAACTTATTTTTTAGGACCCCTGAGATAATAACCGGGCTGAGTTATACGTCTAAGAGACTGCGGGGAAACTCTTCTCGTGACTTTAGTTCTTCGATGTCTCTTTAACTTTTTCTCCAGAATACAAAGCTCACATTAAGAGATAATAAAAAAAAAATTGCTAAGTATCATTGTTCCATGAATACCGCATTGCGGATGCTTTAACAAGGAGAAAGTGGTAATTAACTTTTAAACAAATATGTGAATGTTCTTTGCTAAAACCAATTTTCACCCGGAAAGAAAATTTTCATATTAATGGTTCAAAGAAGGATGGCGCAAATTCCTGACGTCACCTTTCAGAAAACAGATTTACATGCAGAACAGCCCTGGTCCTGGGGTACAGTACCTGTCACTCAGCCGTCGCTCAGGGTCGTCACACTCAATATTCTTGGACCCCTTGTAGATGAGAAGTGCGGCCACAAAGAGCTGCAGAACAACTGAGACACACTGTAACAACACAATAATAATGTTATTATTATCTGATGGAGACGTATGTAGTCCTTTACAAAATATATATATATATATATATATACACATACATATCTATTGGCTTGTTTTAGAGTTGTACGCAGTGCTGATGATTACGGATTTCAGCGCTCATCAGTAAACCGCACAAATGCGTCTTAAGTCGTGCTGCGCATGCGTGACGGTACGTTGCCGTAGTCGTACACATCGTCTTTATACTCGCAGTGCTATTGACAGTTAGGCAGCATTTGGGGGAGGTAACGGGGAGTGGCGGGGTGATGCGATTATTCCCTGCGTCTGCGACATCGTGCTCAAGGAATATGGTTCTGGCGCCTCTGTTTCCGCGGCCATTCTGCTGGACCACCGGCTCACTCAGGACTGAGATGATCGAATGATCGGCAACCGATGCTGCATCTTTCTACGCAGATTCAGATACTTGGCAACTGTGGGCGGCTCAATACATCTCCAGGCGTCTGCGACATATGCGTATTTCCGCAGAGCAGCCGCGCACACATTGGGTGATTCAGCTGCGGCCGCAAATGCTAGCATGTTAGCAGCTGCGAAAGCACTGTCATGGTAATGCAGCAGGAGGAGTCACTGCTCCTGCATGTATTACTTATCCGTGCTGCGTCTAACGACGCAGCATCAGGTAGTCATGCGATCGCATCACCCGGTTGAGTGACCCACGGAGTCACGCGGGCCGGGCGCCGGAGATACAACAAACAGGACAGGAAATCTCCATCAGCCAACGGAGATCCTGGCCTCTTCCCTCCCCCCCTAACGGCGACGGCACGCCTCTGTTTTGGGTAATGGTGGCCGTTGCTGCCGCCTCCCCGTCCTTAAACGCAGCAGACTGTCAGTCACTGATAGATACTTAGATGTTACAGGACGGTAGAACAATCAGGATTTTTGCTGCATTACAGAATGTTCTCTCGTAACATTATCACACAATAATACACATGACATCGTGTGACTGACACTTGTCTGTCATCCTTAATTATTCATTTGATTTTATGAAACAACTCCTGTTTCTTGGGAGCCTACACAAGAATAATTAAGTCACATAATATCCTTTTCCTTTTTATTTTTTTTATCCAATTTCTGTTCATTGAGTGACAATGATTGTGAATAAGAAAATCGCACAATCTTCTTCTATGCGAACAAAACACATATTTATTCCTGCATTGCCGACAGCTCGGAGAATACATCACAATGTGTCTAATATTGTTGGAGGTACATTGATTTAGCGAGGTTATTTCCCCCATTAAAGTGACATACCCAGGCCAATACCGTTTCTACAATGATTTCAAATGATACAGTATAAAACAAAGGCTGAAACTGGGTTTATCTAAATATTATATAGGATTTGGATATGTGAAAAATTACTTGAGAATGATAGGTGACAATGGGCCTCATTCAGACCCTGAGCGCTCGCAAGCGAGTCGATGTTGAGGCCCTGCGCACGCGCAGCAGCCGCGCTGCGCATGCGCAAGCCCCGGAGCGAGAGAAAAATTATCTCGCTCCGGGGCTCACTACAATAGGGGCGGATGTCGATGGTGATCGACAGCTCGCACCGTTTTGTAGGCGGGGTGGGGGGGTTTTTGGCCAAATGGAGGCGTTCCCGAAGGAATGCCTGCCATTTGGGGGCGGCCCCACTGACATCACTCGTCAGGGGTGAGCTTCCGGCTCTATTAGAGCCGAAAGCTAACTGGGGCTTGCGGAAGATGAGACCCTACCACAAGGGTCTCGTCGCAAGCCCCGATGGTCGTGATGGTCTTGACCATCGCGACCATCAACCTGGCCGCTCGCTAAAGCTGTGGGTGGCAAGGAGGCTGGCTCTTTACAGAGAAGCCACCGCCCTCATTCAGAGCGAGCGCTCGCATTTTGCGAGCGGCTCTGAATGAGGTCCAATATGAAACAATATGAAACACAGGTATATATAAACACAATATTAATAAAACATGTTTCCCTGTAACATTGTATATTGACTATGGGCCGGATCATCATGTTCGGACGGTATCGCACAGATGAATCTCCATCCAGAAACCACCTGACACTGTCGGCTCTGCTCTTACTTCCTCCTTTAGTCTTCCCCCCATTGTGATAGATGCTGCCTGGTTTCCAGAGCCTGTCACTAAGACAGCAACCTCTTCTCCTTCCGCCTCTTCTTATCTTCTGAAACCACATTCATGGCCGCCCATTGACACCTTAAAGAACTTGACCTAATTCTCAGTTCCACTTCCACCACGTCTTCAATTGCTAAACTTTCCTTTCCTGATGGAAATGCAACTACTATCATTTTCCCTCACTGCTCAAGACTTTGAGAATAGCAAAATGGACAGCACCTGTGATAAAATCTCTTCTGGCTAGATCCAGCACCCCAAACCCACCCTCAGCTCCACTCCACTCCGGTAACCACCCTCAGTTATTTCTCTGCTATTCCGCAGAGTGAGGTCTACCCATAACACTGCGCCTAGTTCACCTTTCCAACCTTTTCTCCTCCACTGGCAATTTCCCTTTCATCTTCAAGCATGCATCCACCCTCAAGAAATCATCTTACCACCCTACCTCTCACCAGCTACTAACACCTTTCTTTCCTCCCCTTAGATTCCCAAGTACTTAGGTGGCTTATGTACAACTGCTTATCCCACCTAGTTCTTCCTTGAGCCTCAGCAATTAGTCTTCCACTAATGAGCTCAGAAGGTCTGCAGGAAGAGACCTCCTGCAGTGGTACGCGGTGCACCAAGAATGCCGGTGAAGGTTCCTGCCCACCCCCTACCCCCTAGAGGGAAAGGTAAGCGCTCGGGGGGGGGAGGGGGGCAGGGGGGAGCGTGATGGGTGGCAGTGCTGCACAGGGCGCACTGCCATCTAGATACGGTGCTGCAAAAACCCTTATCCATGTTCTCATTATCTCTTGCCTTGACCACTGCAGCCTCCTGCTACCTGTCCTTCCCTTCACCTGTCTCTCCCGTCTACAATTTGTCACCAATGCCACTGCAAGATTATCTACCTCTCGTGCCAACCTCACATCTACTGCACCACTCTGTAGTTCCAATGCGATGGCAGCAGTGCTGAAGCCGCCGGCCCTGTCCCCTGCGCAAGTGACATCATGATGTCACAAAAAGCAGGCTGGGACCACAAAAACTGCCCCAGGGCATCTTCTAAAGCTCTCAGGAGACTCTCCAGACTGGAGGGTGCTGTTCCAGGCATCCTGCAATTCAAATACAGCTGCCACCAGCCAAGACAGTGCCTGAGTGGGTGCCCTGGGAGGTGGGTTCTGCTCTTACACTCCTAGTTACAGTCCTGAATGGCTCCTGTTAAGCACCTGGAATCTTGGGAATGGTAGGACCACTGAGGAGATGCCTTCACAATGCTCCTCAGGAAGAGAGAAGATTGCACTGGGGGCTTCCGGAGATATCTGCTGTGGTCTCACCTTCATACATTTAGGGGATTCTTGTGAGTATCCCCTGAAAGCGTCTGTTTTTGGGGTAATATCCTGCATATATTCCTTGACAAATAGACCCCACCTTGTCATGTTTTTCCCAGATAAGTCTTTTTTTTTTTTTTTTGTTAGCAGTGTGTATGTCGTTATTTTATTTGTATGGTTCCATATAAAGTCAATGTTTTCTTTCTCCCACGCCAGCTGCCAGAAGGACACTGAATGTTGTGACAAGAAAGGACGGTCAGAACACGGCCAAATATGGCTTTAAGACAGGGCATTAATTTTTATGCAAAGTATGTATGATATATATATATATATATATATATATATATATATATATATATATATATATATATATATATACACACACACACAGTCTCCTTCATAATTCCTTTTTCCTTTACTTAGCGGAAATGTGAATAGACAAGAAAATTAGTTGTATACACTAAATCAATGTGGCAGCTCAGTTCCAAATACGTATGGCTTAAAGACTAAATAGCACAAGGGAGGAAAAACAAATGATAGCATAACGCATTAAGCCATGATCAGGGGGATGGGTTGCCATCTGTTATTAGTAGCTGTGGTACACATTGAACTTGACAGAGGCAGATCAAATATCACATGAAATTACAGAATGTGAAGCTACAGAATGAACGTCTTATACGACTGTAACTTTTTTTTTTTTACCTCAGACAGCCCGAGTATAGGACCAAGAGGACATGGACGAAATAGTGATACGAGGCTTCGCTTAAGTCAAAGTAATGCTTTTGTGACTTTCCATTTGCTGTAGTGAATGGAACGAGACAGTAAATTTGCCTAAGACTGGTGAAAATTACTTTACTACAATTGGTGGCTGTGGATTTCTGCCAATTTCTGTTATCTGTACCCTGTTATCAAAGAGTGTTACTGACACAGAGGCGGCAGCCATTTTGTGTGTTGAACCGATGTACTTGAGACCACAGGAGCCAATGAGATTACAGAGCTTGTTTGTGACCAATCTTCACAAGACAGACATTCTTAGCACACCGATAAGCCGTATGCTCATGAATATTGATTTAGCGCACCAAAATTTCTACCAGCAATGGGCCCAATCTCCAAAAAAGCTACCAGTTATGGGTTTACAATTATTTCAGGACCCCAGTCCAGAAAAGGAAATGTCATGGCATTCATACATTTCATGGCAAGTTACTGTCACACTATTCGCCGCTTGCCAGGGCTACCTGTGTCTTAAGTACAACGCTATACCCCAAAGCAGTACAAATAGCCGGAGTTGTTCATTGCACAGTGTCATTATTCTGTGAAAGTCTGTCCCATTTCACTGCCATCATGGATCACAACACAAACTCACTTGTTAGCAACAAAACATGATTAAAGCAGATTGTTTTACCTATTTCAGTTGTTTGCACATCACACAGAAAACAATAGGAAAACATATTTGTTACTAAGTTGTGTTTGCCCTCAGCACATGCTGCATATTCCTGTCTCCTACAGTATCTCCACCGACATACATCATTATGTCAGCTCCCTGTCGGCAAACATGGAAATAATAAAAATGTGATAAATCGGGAAATGCCTAGAACACATTTTTTTAAATCAGTGATTTAGGTTATAGATTTAGCCCTCGTTTACATAGACAGAAGGGAGAGCGAATAGGGGTTTTATTTCCAATGCTGCACTGGATTTACAAGGAGGACAGTTCACCTAAGACACAAACGGACAATAGGACCTGATTCAGGCTTTCACACAATTGCACAAGCGTCGGAGCCTACATACCCAACTGTAAATGCGTCAGAGCCTACATACACAACTGTACATGCGTCGGAGCCTACATATCCAACTGTACATGTGTTGGAGCCTATATACCCAACTGTACATGCGTCAGAGCCTACATACCCAACTGTACATGCATTGGAGCCTACATACCCAACTGTACAGGTGTCAGAGCCTACATACTCAACTGTACAGGTGTCAGATCCTACATACCCAACTGTACATGCGTCGGAGCCTACATACCCAACTGTACATGCGTCAGAGACTACATACCCAACTGTACAGGTGTCAGATCCTACATCCCCAACTGTACATGCGTCGGAGCCTACATACTCAACTGTACAGGTGTCAGACCCTACATACCCAACTGTACATGCTTCAGAGCCTACATACCCAACTGTACATGCGTCGGAGACTACATACCCAACTTTACATGCTTTGGAGCCTATATACCCAACTGTACAGGTGTCAGATCCTACATACCCAACTGTACATGCGTCGGAGCCTACATACCCAACTGTACTTGCATCAGAGCCTACATACCCAACTCTACAGGTGTCAGAGCCTACATACCCAACTGTACATGCGTCAGAGCCTACATACCCAACTGTACATGCGTCAGAGCCTACATACCCAACTGTACTTGCGTCAGAGCCTACATACCCAACTCTACAGGTGTCAGAGCCTACATACCCAACTGTACATGCGTCAGAGCCTACATACCCAACTGTACAGGTGTCAGAGCCTACATACCCAACTGTACATGCGTCAGAGCCTACATACCCAACTGTACAGGTGTCAGATCCTACATACCCAACTGTACATGCTTAGGAGCCTACATACCCAACTGTGCATGCGTCGGAGCCTACATATCCAACTGTACATGCGTCAGAGCCTACATACCCAACTGTACAGGTGACAGAACCTACATACCCAACTGTGCATGCGTCAGAGCCTACATACCCAATTGTACATGCGTCTGAGCCTACAGACCCAACTGTAGATGCGTTGGAGCCTACATACCCAATTGTACATGCGTCGGAGCCTACATACCCAACTGTACAGGTGACAGAACCTACATACCCAACTGTACATGTGTCAGAGCCTACATACCCAACTGTACAGGTAACAGAACCTACATACCCAACTGTACATGCGTCAGAGCCTAAATACCCAACTGTACAGGTGTCAAATCCTACATACCCAACTGTACATGCGTCGGAGGCACGGAGCCTACATACCCAACTGTACATGCGTCGGAGCCTACATACCCAACTGTACATGCGTTGGAGCCTTCAAACCCAACTGTACAGGTGTCAGAGCCTACATACCCAACTATACAGGTGTCAGATCCTACATACCCAACTGTACAGGTGACAGAGCCTACATACCCAACTGTACATGCGTCAGAGCCTACATACCCAACTGTACAGGTGACAGAGCCTACATACCCAACTGTACATGCGTCGGAGCCTACATACCCAACTGTACAGGTGTCAGAGCGTACATACCCAACTATACAGGTGTCAGATCCTACATACCCAACTGTACAGGTGACAGAGCCTACATACCCAACTGTACATGCGTCAGAGCCTACATACCCAACTGTACAGGTGTCAAATCCTACATACCCAAGTGTACATGCGTCGGAGGCTCGGAGCCTACATACCCAACTGTACATGCATTGGAGCCTTCAAACCCAACTGTACATACATTGGAGCCTACATACGCAACTGAGAGCTTTAAAGGGTGAGAGTTATATGACTCTTAATCGCATCTCTATCTGCTGCTGAGTGGGTGTAACTAGGCGCTTGCGCACATGTAGAATAAGTGTTCCATGGGTGTGCTGACAGAATAGAGGGTCATTCATAGGCGAGCTTCTGCAGTGATCCGTCCAGCTTCTTACTCATCTCTTGTGCCAAGGAAAAAGCTGGTGCAAATGCACGCTGATGATAATGGCAGCCACTTTTACTAGTGGTTGGATGGGCGCGGGGCAGTTGCATAGATGAGGGCGTCTCTGAATACAGATGCAGATCCACATTTATTTACAGATGCGGAAATCAATTGTGATGATAAAACAAGAAGTAAGCTACTGTGGCATTCATTTATTATACACAGGGAGGAGGGTTTGGGGCAACAATGGCCTTCATGCAGGGATAGGTCCTGATTCGGAGTCGGGGGTAGCATCATCTTTTTGCTGGAAGGGGAGCACTTTGTTATCTCCTTTCGTTACATTCTGGGCTGGAGTCGCGTCACTGGCGCAACCTCTGACCTGTATTCTTAGTGCGCTATTGTGCATGCCCAGCGTCTCAGCGCATCTTCTTAGTCTGTCCTCCATTGTGAGAGGATGTGCCCCTAAGTGTCTGTGCCCACATAACTTGCTGTGTGCCGGGGATTGTGCTATATGCTCTACAGCCCCACTGTGTCACCACTGATTACTGTTAAAGGGCCACTTCCACCATGTACTGTATATACAGATGTGTGTTACGCTATCTACGCACACCACCCGCTTTAACCCTGACGTTCCTGGCTGGATCTGTCTTGCTGTTAAATGTGCATGGCTGCATTAACCCTGTGTTGCCCCACATCTTGTTATCTGCCGTTTAATAAACCAGCAAACCTGGTTAAGTTATCTGAAGTGTGGACTGACCTTCATTGCACGCTGCTGACACCCATCACACCATAGATTCCGGTGATGCAAACAAAGCCCTTCCCTTGTGGGCATCCGTGCATATGATTATGCAAGGACTAAGATGCCCACCTTGAGTGCCTGTAGACCCTGTAATAATGACGGTACGTCTTTAGACGCCACTATCGGTCAGACTATAGAAACTAGCTCCAGCCCTAGTACGGCCTCCTATGCAGGGCCGGCTCTAGGGGTGTTCAACCTGAGCGGTCGCACAGGGGCACCACCCATAGAGGGCGCACCCCTCTCCAACATCCCGATTTCAGCGGGACAGCACTGTCCCGCTGTTCCACCCATGGGCCGAAGTGGCCGGCGGGTGGTGAAATCGGGAGGTTGGGGACCCCCACCGCCACAGCTGTGCCGGCGGTGCCGGAACCCGGAGACTCGGCATCCATTCAGTGACGATAGAAGGCTGGGGGAAGCACAGCTAGTGAGGCTCCCCCCAGCCTGACGGTATTTGGAGGCGGACACGCCTCCTAATAACATCACTTAGGGGGCGTGGACTATGGTAATTAGGCCATGCCCCCATTTTTGTAGTGCGCTCTGGAGGGGGCCGGCACAGGGTGCTCCGACCCCTGGAACTGGTCCTGCTCTTATGTCAGCGGCTGTGAATCTGTGTACTGTACGAGTCGATATCACTGACACACCCACGACACTCCCATAAAACGCCCATGAGATGGACCATTTTTGCGCACATTAATAGCCACCTCCCAGTGGCGTAACTAGGGTATTTGGAGCCCAGGGCAAATTTGAAAAGGGAGCCACCCCCCCCCCGATGACGGTAAAAAAATGGGCGCGGTCACTTAAAAATGGGGCTTGTCAACATGACACACCCCTTTATTTTCATGCTGAACATTCCTATCCATATGCACCTTAACCCCAGTAGTACCCCTTTTACAGTACCCCCAGTATGCAGTTGTGGTCCCTCTTATACAGCCCCCAATTAGTTCCCCTTACTCAGTACCCCCAGTAGTGGCCCCCCCAAATGCAGTGCCCCATGTAGTGTTCCCCCTTATGCAGTGCCCCCAGTAGCAGTCCCCACAATGCAGTACGCCCAGTAGCGGTATCCCCTTATGCAGTGCCCTTTATATAGTGCCCCCAGTAGTAGTCCCCCACCCCTATGCAGTGTCCTTTATATAGTGCCCCCAGCAGTAGTCTACACTACAGTGCATTGTAGTTACCAATCTGGTACATTACTATGCATGCACTATCAGTATTTACTATATATATTTGTAAAGGGACCATGCACTTTATAATGGTTAGCCAAGCCCCTGTGGAGGCTGGTCACTCACACCCCATAAGCATGGGCCTCTACTACTGTATTCCCCTGGTGGGCCCTTCATGGCCCAGGAGGACACTGCATGTGCTGCAAGAGAGCTTCCGGAGTTTTGTGCTTGCGCAGTTGTAAAAAAAATAACTTGACTTAGAGAAAAATCGGCATTAGGGCCTTAGGGCCATATTGAATTAGAGGAGAAAAGTACGAGGTCGGACTTTTCCCCGTCGTCGCAGGTTTTCCTGGGGATAAAGTATCGGGCGCGTGCCTGCGTATCCCCGTATCGAAAAGTCCTGTCACTTTTGGGAAATCAGCCTGTCACCCCCCAAAAGATGGTCTGACATCGGGGATCACTATGGGTACCCCTAAATTGGCCTGCTGAAGGTATTTGGGGTTTTCAAACGGTGTCGGCAGGTGCTTTTCTGCGTCTTTGAAAATGTGGTGAAGAATAGCATTTAGCAACATTTTTCTGGGAAAACAACTAGTCTCATCAAATTTTGGGTACATGAAAATGGGTGCAAGCATATTTTAAAGTCTCTAAAGTGAACTTTGAAAATTCTTCAAAAATCCACCTGCTGCAACCAACCGCATTCTAAAAAACACCTGTCGCATACCTGTGTCAATTTCGCTAGTTTTTAAGTTTGTCATCCAACTTTTTTTTTTTTTGCCCCCAAAATAAAACCACTTTTTTGGGGTGTCCTATGCTACTTTTTATTTTTTTTTGACACAGGTGACTTGGGGACATTCCAAGGGCTGCAGGGTACTTTTTTAAAGTCTGCACCCCAAAACCCCAATTCTGCACCTTTTTTCGCCACCTATTCTATGGTGAAAAGTTATCGCCGTTTTTTTACAAAGACTTTTTGCACATGCGACCTTTGAAACTGAATATGGGGAAAAGTGAAAATGGTGAAAATCACGTCATCGGCGATAAATTATCGACGATAACTGACTTTTCGCTTCTGATTGAATACGGCCCCTAGTGAGGGTACAGAGGAGGACGCGCAGTATTTCTATGGTATCAAACCTCACTTCTGTCTTTCTCCAAATCAGGAGGTAGAGTGCGAGACAGAGGGAACGGCAGCATTAAATGAAAAATATTTTCTTGGACCTCACACTAAATCAGCCTGCTTTCACTTTTAATGACGGCAAAGATTTAAAATTCCAATTTGGTAACATTATAACATGCTTTTTATGGCAATGAAACGGCAATTTATCTCTGAAAGAGTTTGGCAGCCTGTTAATGAATGGAGGGGTCTCGTGATATAATTCTTTATAAAACTGAGTAACAGATTTTAATGTCCCATCTAGAATCATTACACTATGTAAGTATTATATTTACTGTCATTAATGCAAGGTCTATTTATGGCTAATTACATTAGCATCGTGCCAATTTGCCCTTTTTAATTTCACTGAGATTTCTAAAGTATGCCGAGATAATTGATTTTGTTGTAAACTAGCGTAATACATCTTTTTTTTTTTAAATCTTAAAAAAAATATTAATTTAATATCTTAGGTACCGACATCTCTCAGATATAATTCCTTACGTGTAACAATGTACATGGTCTAATACATTGCAGTATTCTCACATTTGTTTGGTTTAAGATAAAGTTGTTTTTTTCTAAGAATTAGTAAATTTAGTCTTTGAACTATTTAATTATGAGTTCAAGTAAAGGTTAGCGAGAGAGAGGTCATTGAAAGAAATTAAGGCCCTGATTCAGAGCCGGACGCTCTGACCAGAGCACTCGCTCTGAATCAGGGCCCTCCTCCATTAAAATGGAGCATCCTCCTGGACGCTCGTATAGCTGTGGGTCACCACCCACAGCATATACGAGCGTCCAACAAGATGGTCGCGATGGTCTTGACTAGTGATGTCAGTGGGGCCGGCTTCAGACGGTAGGCGTTCCCATGGGAACGCCTCCGTCTGGCAGGCACGCCCCCGACACACCCACCAAAGGGGGCGTGCTGTCAATCAACATCGACAGCACGCCCCCTTTGGTGCGAGACCCGGAGCAATGGAAAGTCCTTAGCTCGCCGGGTCTCGCGCATGCGCACGACGGAGCTCCCTCCGTCGTGCGCATGCGCAGTGGGGAACATCGACCCACTTACAAGCGTACTGCCGCTCGCGAGTGGGTCTGAATGACCCCCTAAGTTCAGGAAGAGAGGGCCTGATTCAGAGCTGGACGCTCTTTGTGAACGCTCGCTCTGAATCAGGGCAACCTTTTTTTTTTTTTGGTTCGGCCTCCATGCCCTCTCTCAGGTGCACTATCTTATGTCTCTATTTATCCCTAGCATCTCCTGGCCTCCTCTATCTCTTCCCTGGCCCTTCCCCACGAGGCCATGGCCTTCTCTCAGGTGCACTATATTATGTCCCTATTTATCCCCAGCATCTCCTGGCCTCCCCTATCTCTTCCCTGGCCCTTCCCCATGAGGCCATCGCCCTCTCTCAGGTGCACTTTATTATGTCCCTATTTATCCCAGCATCTCCTGGCCTCCCCTATCTCTTCCCTGGCCCTTCCCCATGAGGCCATGGCCCTCTCTCAGGTGCACTATATTATGTCCCTATTTATCCCCAGCATCTCCTGGCCTCCCCTATCTCTTCCCTGGCCCTTCCCCATGAGGCCATGGCCCTTTTTCAGGTGTCCTTATTTAAAAAATGGCACCAAAAAGTCTAGTTAGGGCTCTGTGCCTTCACATTGCTTCAGCGGCGAGAGGTGGTGAAATGACGGTTAAGCCCAGAGGCTGAAGAATGACTAGATTCACCCCTTAATCCAATCACCATCTACTCATAAGTGAGATGGACAATAAGATAGTGAGCAGATAACTACTGAATATATCTTCTGGGAACAATAACATTTCTGCATTTCCTCTCTCAATAAAATCTGCCAGATATGAGCTGTTAATTAATCTGTTAATAGCCTTGTGGTTATTAGCATGTTTTCTCGGCTTACAGACGAAGCGGGACGAGGGGAGGACGTGAGGGGTGTACATTGCATCAGACGGGTGCGGTGTCTCCCCCCTTGTTTTAGACAGTGAGGAAGATGAAAGCAGACAGACCAATTACAACAGACCCTCATTCATAGAATTGTAAATGTCTATAATTAGGTTCATGATAGGCCACGTAAGCTTAAATCCAGCAGCTCGCAGGCACATACTGCATGATATTTTCATTATTATTTTGTGCTGGTGGTGTCCTCAGTGTCGGCAGAGTGGGGGTCTCTGACGTGTCCTCAGTACGTGGAGCAGCAGTGCAGGGGGGCGGCAGTGTCGACAGTGGTGGTGTCAGCATCGGGGGATGCTGCCAGTGGGGGTGCCGGCAGTGTTGGCAGCAGGGAGTGCCAGCGGGGTCAGGCAGCGGGGGATGGCGGACGCCATCTTCTTTTTCTTCTGTGTGTATTTTCAATGGGCTTAACGCTGATTGGCTGAAAGCCATGCCAGATGGCTCTCTCAGCCAATCAGCGTTAAGCCTGCTCAATACAAAACCTTGCGACCCGCCAGCGGGGTCGCGAGGTTTTGCCTCAGGCGAGGGATCTGGGGCAGGCAGGGAGATCGCCCCGGCTCCCCGAAATTTGGGTGGGTTTGGATCTCTGAGATCCGAACCCGCTCATCTCTAGTTTCAAAGTGTATGGTCGCTCTTTGCCCTCATGCGATACTTCTGCAAACTAGTGCATAGGTCTACAGATGGGTGGGTCTGCAAAGAGGTGGAAAAAGAAGCACTGTGCAGATGTGGGCAAAATGCCACCTCCTACAACTTTAGAATCACCTCTGGGAGACGTGGCATGTGACCACGCCATCTTTATTGTGTGCACATCGCTGCAAAGCGCTGTGGCAGTGTTGGGAGTTACGGTGAGCGCGTAATGTCACAAAAAGAGCGTTACCATCTGGTGTCTGCATTGCTGCATGCTCACAATGTAGCCTTCATGTCTCTAAAACAAGAATCACAGCTGCAGAATTGTCACGTTTACAACTGATTATGGCAGGAGGAGAGTGTAACTGTGTAGAACAGGGGGACGTCGCCAGCGCACTCCCAGGAATTGTACCGTTTATCTTGATTTAAGTTGGTGTTTCCAGCACACACAATTATGCATTCTGTATTTGCACGGCTAGTCGCATTTAAAGACTGCAGAAATATTTAGTTGCTAAATCATGCCCAGGGGGAACAAAGACTAGATTATTTAAATGTACTTATGCCTCTCAACTAAGCCTTTATAATTGGTTCAGCATTACGAGTACATGTGTAAAACTGGCAATCAACCATTGTCTAATTATACAGTGAACTGTAAGTGATTTAAAACCCTCCGCGATAACCTGTGTCATTTTATGCTCGGATGCAGTAAATGTCTGCGTCAGCTGATTGAAGTGTTTATGTATATAGATGTTCTATGCATGAGTCTGAAGGTAAAGTAAACCTATTTTTTTTATTTCAGAGTACAATGTAAAGTCTGTCTTCATCAAGATAAATATTTAAGAGATGCTGCATTTTTATGCATTGCTATAAGCCGTGTTTTATGTTTGTCACTTGCTGTTACTGCAGATCTTCTCCTGAAGAGCTTTTTCTAGAGCTTTTTTGGGACCCAGGAAATGCTGTACTCTGCTTTATACTTTCTGAGAGTCCAGCTGGAGTATTATATAGAGGGACTGGTTCTCAGTTGGAACCGAAGCAATAAAGAGACCTTGATGCACTGCAGGCAGGGGTGATGTAACATGGGCAGAGCATGCCTACCCTCCCGATTTCCCGGGAGCCTCCCGAAGATCGGATGATGCTCCCGGCTCCCCGGAAAGGCAGGCAAGCCTCCCGGCAGCCGCCGACCCCTCCTGCCTCACCCCCCCCCCGCGGTTGTATATGAGAGTCCCCCACAGCGGAGAGCGATATGCGCTCGCCAGCGGGTCTGAATCAGGCCCTAAGTCTACTATTGTGTCTTTCCGAGTGGGCTCCCTCACCAATTGCTGGAGGTAGGCTCCCTCATAGGAGCTAAGTAGGAGACTTCTGTTTCCCACCATGTCACTCTTCACAGTACAGACAAGATGTCCCCTGTAGTGAGCTTGGCAGTCATCTTGAGACAGGGCATGAAGCCTCCCTGGGGAACAGGAAGATAGGAGTCTGTATGCAGTACTGTACTCCTCTTTCAAGAGGTTATACTGTATATGCAGTGATCCCTATTGTTAAGGATAAAGGCCAGGATGTACTAAAGGAAAAAGCGGTAAAAACCCCGTTTTGGGGGTTTTTACTGCATTTTCTTATGTACTAAGTCCCAGCCAACTAAGTCCCAGCCAACCTATTTTCAATGCAGAGGGTAACGACAGGTTATCTGGTGTTACCCTATAGAAGCCTATGGGCTTCTTATCGAATCCCGCTCCCCGTCGCTTCACCGCAGCCCAGCACCTCTCACTGCCGGCCCCACTCACCTCATTCTCCTGGGTCACCCGACGCCTTGTGCAGGGAGGAGGAGGAGGAGGAGGAGCCCGGGACTTCCTGCAGAGTTCACAATAATTGGACTATAAAAATAGGAGGGGGAGGAGACCACCTCACCCGGCGTCGGGAGCTTCACAAAGGGCAGCTTTTATTGCAAGAGTTGTCCTTTGCGATTAGTAATTTTGCGATGACTGACGGGATGCACACCGCAAGGTCAGTACATCCCGGCCAAAGAAACAATCCCATACCCTATATTTGTATAAATCTTGTGATATATAACAGCTTTTAAGTTGGGGCATATTATTTTTTTATTCAACGTGTCTTGATACTACTTTTCTGTCATATCAGTTTCAGTATTTATCATTAGCTCAGTTCCTTAGTTCGTATTATAGGGGGATATTTACTAAAGTGAGAGTTTTTAGAAGTGGAAATGTTGCCCATAGCAACCAATCAGATTCTAGCTATTATCTTATAGAAGATGCTAGATAAATGTTAAGTAGAATCTGATTGGTTGCTGCAACATCTATATATTGTAAGCTTGCGAGCAGGGCCCTCTAACCTTTATGTATGTCTTTTACGTGTGTCTTGTATGTATGTATGTCTGTCTGTCTTTTACAACCCAGTAAAATGTTAATGTGGATTCGAATTGTAAAGCGCAACAGAATTTGCAGCGCTATATAAGAAACTGTTAATAAATAATAATCTCCAATTCTAAAAACCCGCACTTTAGTAAATATATCCCGTTAGTGTTATTGGAAGTTTTGAAGGGACGTACCACTAGTCCATTTCCGGAACTAGTAGCTTTATTCATTTATCTATTCATATTTTACAATATATTTTATTTTTATTATAGATCTGTTTTTAGCTCCTGGGGATTTTTCATATGTGCTTTCATTTAATAGCCTGTTAGCCAGACTTACTACAAACGAGAACAGACAGAGGAGAGGAGCGTACTGTAACTATGTAATGCAAAGTAGAATTTTACAAGTATCACACCAGACAGATTAATATAACGGAGGTTTGGGCTAGAACCGACGGCACATAAACTTCAAGTCAGGGATAGAGGGGTTAATAAAGTTAAAGATGTTTGTTTGACAGCAGGTAGGCAGATGTGATAGGGCGATAGGTTAGGGGGCGTGTTATATGAGAGGGTGTGGTGATAGGATGAGAGGTTAGGGGGCGTGTTATGTGAGAGGGTGTGGTGATAGGATGAGAGGTTAGGGGGCGTGTTATATGAGAGGGTATGGTGATAGGATGAGAGGTTAGGGGGCGTGTTATGTGAGAGGATGTGGTGATAGGATGAGAGGTTAGGGGGCGTGTTATATGAGAGGGTGTGGTGATAGGATGAGAGGTTAGGGGGCGTGTTATGTGAGAGGGTGTGGTGATAGGTTGAGAGGTTAGGGGGCGTGTTATGTGAGAGGGTGTGGTGATAGGATGAAAGGTTAGGGGTGTGTTATATGAGAGGGTGTGGTGATAGGATGAGAGGTTAGGGGGCGTGTTATGTGAGAGGGTGTGGTGATAGGATGAGAGGTTAGGGGGCGTGTTATGTGAGAGGGTGTGGTGATAGGATGAGAGGTTAGGGGGCATGTTATATGAGAGGGTATGGTGATAGGAAGAGAGGTTAGGGTGCGTGTTATGTGAGAGGGTGTGGTGATAGGATGAGAGGTTAGGGGGCGTGTTATGTGAGAGGGTGTGGTGATAGGATGAGAGGTTAGGGGGCATGTTATATGAGAGGGTATGGTGATAGGATGAGAGGTTAGGGGGCGTGTTATATGAGAGGGTATGGTGATAGGATGAGAGGTTAGGGGGCGTGTTATGTGAGAGGGTGTGGTGATAGGAAGAGAGGTTAGGGTGCGTGTTATGTGAGAGGGTATGGTGATAGGATGAGAGGTTAGGGGGCGTGTTATGTGAGAGGATGTGGTGATAGGATGAGAGGTTAGGGGGCGTGTTATATGAGAGGGTGTGGTGATAGGATGAGAGGTTAGGGGGTGTATGTGAGAGGGTGTGGTGATAGGTTGAGAGGTTAGGGGGCGTGTTATGTGAGAGGGTGTGGTGATAGGATGAAAGGTTAGGGGGTGTGCTATATGAGAGGGTGTGGTGATAGGATGAGAGGTTAGGGGGTGTGTTATATGAGAGGGTATGGTGATAGGATGAGAGGTTAGGGGGCGTGTTATGTGAGAGGGTGTGGTGATAGGATGAGAGGTTAGGGGGCGTGTTATGTGAGAGGGTGTGGTGATAGGATGAGAGGTTAGGGGGCGTGTTATATGAGAGGGTATCGTGATAGGATGAGAGGTTAGGGGGTGTGTTATATGAGAGGGTATGGTGATAGGATGAGAGGTTAGGGGGCGTGTTATATGAGAGGGTGTAGGAAATCTACTGTTGAAAATCTGCCTCTTTGAATTTGATCTCCCACCCTCCCTCCCCTATTGTGTCTTGTGTCGGCTTTATTTCATAGCAGGGAAAGACCGGCAATATTGAAGTGTCCATCTTGCAGCAGTAATAGCGGTGTGCACTGATAGGCTGATTTCACCCTATTGGGGTCAGCGGCACCTCTCGACCGAGCAGGATGAATGGTGCATTGGCATGGGTGTTGGGGCCGCATCACTTGCTCTGAAAGGAATAGTTGGCCCTTGCAAGTTTTAAGATCACACTTGCCCTTGTCTGGGATAGTTGGCCCTCACAAGTTGTGATATACTTTTGGCCTAAGACAAGTGGACGCTGGTTATTTGCCGTTCTTTCTCCTGCCACCATACCTACCATTGTAACTAAATAAAGCTGATCAATTAATTTAAACGGCATAACTTGGTCTCATGTCTTTATTTTAGTTAAGTTTAGTTTAAGTTTATGGGCAACATCTATCATCTGACGATAGAAAGTTTATGGCTTATAACCTTCATAAAAAAAACTGGGAGATCACTTTCTGGTCATTATCAGGTGCAGTCATTTATTTGATTCCTGCACTGTGGGCCTGATTCATCACGGATCGCAAATGTTGCGTACAGCGCTTGCGTATGCATTGCAGTGCGCAGGTGTGAAGACTTCACTTCGATCACACTGCGATCGCAGTGACTACAGAGACCCATCGCAGAGTGATTGACAGGAAGTGAGCGTTTGGAGGTGTTGACGGGGGTGGTCTGCGAAACGCAGGCGCGTCAGTGTGTTTGAGCGCCGTTACAGGGGCGTGCATAAATTAGCCACTGCCATGGCATAGGCAGATTGAGCTTTCACTGTGTACGATGAGGTTGCAAATTCTGAGTAAGGTCAGACCTGTTGTAGTTGTGCGTGAGTCTCCGATGGTGCTCGATGTTACCGATGGTTTTGAAGACTTGCAATGTATTATGGATGTGAGTAAGGGGAAGTGGGCGTCCTTATGTTAGGCTGCGATGGCATAGCGATGTGATGTCACTATAGATTTGCTCCGGGAAAGCTGGCTCAGGTCCTTTCTAGGGACAGAGGAATCAGCTGAAACCTTAGGGCCTGATTCAGAGCCGCTCGTTCGCTCCGAGCGATGTTTGCCCAACTGTGCATGCGTACGGATCGTTATACGCATGCGCGAACCAGTCAGTGCGGTAGAAATTAATGTGCTCGCAAAATAGCAAATGCCTGATAATTTGAGTGACAGAAAGAGGCGTATGTGGGTGGTAACGGGGGAAGGTGCTTGAAAACGGGGAGTGGAGATCCGAACGCAGGCGTGCTTAAAGGTCAAAACGGGCGTTTTATCGGTGTGCATAATTAAAACAGCAGCGTCATTGACCACGTCACTGGGTTATTTTATAGTCAGAACTGCTCGCAAAATTGTGGTAGGAAAAACCAACCCCAAGAATAGCGAGTGGTTCATACCCTGGTCGATGTACTCGATTAATCTAATAAATAACGGACATGACGTAGGATGCGAGCGGCCAGGGGGCGTATTTTTTCAAAAAACGACCGCAAGTTTGGTTCGCTCGTTCAGACCTAGAGGCGTAAACAGACCGCAAAGAGCAAACGGTTGATTTGAATAGCCACCCCTATTTTCTGGACAAGCGAGCGCTAATTGCGTCCGGCTCTGAATCAGGCCCTTAGCTCCTTGCTAACATGTATCTATTATCAACTGCTATTGTAGTTACTAATTGATCAAGGTTTCTGCTAGCGATACAAATTATCGGTGACCAATTAGAATCTTTGCTGACTCCTAAATGTCTCTCATATCAAAAAGCAGCAAAAAAAAAAAAAGTGAAAAATAAAATTTGGTGCGCCCCTTAGCAACATTTTAAGGGGCTCCTTCCCCCTTCTAGAGAGACCCCGGTCTTCACAGCAGCTGTTTATTTTATGCCCCATAGTAGTGCCCTAGTTAATGTTATGCCCCATAGTAGTGCCCTAGTTCACATTATCCCAAACAGTGCCCCCAGGTCATGTTATGTCACACTATAGTGCCCCAATTCCAATTTAACAATGCATCACATTGTACTGCTGCCAGTACACATGCAATACAGTACCCTCAGGTCACATTATCCCACACAGTGCCCCCAGGTCATGTTATGCCATACTATAGTGCCCCAATTCCAATTTAACAATGCATCACATTGTACTGCTGCCAGTACACATGCAATACAGTACCCTCAGGTCACATTATCCCACACAGTGCCCCCAGGTCATGTTATGCCATACTATAGTGCCCCAATTCCAATTTAACAATGCATCACATTGTACTGCTGCCAGTACACATGCAATACAGTACCCTCAGGTCACATTATGCTACACAGTGCTTAGCTGGGAACCTGGTAGACAACTTTATCACCTGGGTGCAGTTGAATCAGACCCCAGGGGTGGGTCTCCTAATCCTCCCCCCCTGCTCCCACTATAGCTACACCCATGGGTGTAAACCACTCCAGTCTTGAAAGGCTTAAAAGGCATATTTATCAAATAAAATTTGTGTGATATTCCATGAAAACTGCTGTTTTACGGTGATCCCCTCAAATGCACAAGAATATAAGAAGAGGGGACCACAGAACATAACTACCATGGGCCCTCCATTTTTTACCGCAAAGAAGCCCCCATAAGTTTCTATAGGTGTTTCTAACTTTCTAGAGGTCCTGCTCAATGGTCAGATGTAACACGCTCTGAATATGAAGCGTTCCAAAGCTTGGCCCTGGCACCTGAAGCCATCTTCGGATGGCGTTAGCCCATAATAGCTTATGGGTTACTCTAACAGATTTTTTATTCAGAGAGGGATCTCTAGATAACACTTCGCCGGCCCTTAGTGACGCACACACAAGCCGACAGCCGCGCATGCACAGTGCGCTCATCGTGTCCAAACCCATGATAGCAGCAGTTATCACTATGCTTCTAGCCCATCACCAGGACAGGGATTTTTTAGGAAGCTCTGTCCTGGCACCCTAACAATAAAAGTGCCTGCTAAAATATTCATTGTCACCTTCCGAAGTTGGGGCATAATTACTACCTCCCAACTGCATTAAAAATGAGGTTGGTGATACCTATGCCCCTAAGGAACGCTAGTAAAGAAAATGTTACCAATGGGTTAATACAAAATGGATAATAAAGAACAAGCACAGATCTGAATCTCGCCATTGCCGTGACTATAATTATTCCTAATAGCTGCACAGAAATAATGCCATTGGGTTAAGACGTAAGGACTCACCAGTAAGGTAAAGAGGAAATAATAGCATGGCGTCTCGGGCCCCTCCTGGAGTAAGTGCTTCATCTGAGAGGCGTTGGCGGTGAAAAGCGCCATGTCCAGAAATCCTTGGGCCAATGTCTTTGTTCTGGCAAAGGTATTAATGTTCCTTATTACCTGCAGGAATATTGAAGGCTTAGCGAATTGTCCCCATCAATAATTCACACGCCACATTCTTTCTCGTATTAGCAAAAATGTTTGTACCCTGAGGTCCTTAGTTATGGAGAAGCTTCACCAGCTGTTCCTATCTGTTTTATAGATGCATTGTTACCTGATGCTCCCTGTATAATACAGTTTTATTGGTAAGGTAATTAGACTGCTCTATCCCCCTCTCCATGTGTCTTACTCCCATACAAAAAAATAATAGGCAGTGTAAAATGTTTTTATTTAATGCTCCGGATTCAGGGGGAGATGTATCAAACTTCGGAGAGAGAAAGTGGAGAGAGATAAAGTACCAACCAATCAGCCCCTAACTGTCACTTTACAGGCTGTGCTTGAAAAATGACAGAAACTGATTGGTTGGTATTTTTTCTCTCTAGACTTTATCTCTCGCCAAGGTTTGAAACATCTCCCCCTATGAGAGGTGCTGGCTGTGTGATCAGTATTGTGTGATCACTATTGTGTGCCCAGCTTCCTGAGCTTCATCAGTATGACCCATGGGGTAAGAGAAGAGAGGTCTAGGAAAGTAGGTGAACTATACACTGAAACACACAAACTATGGGGGAAATGTAGCAAACTGTCTGAAGAGTGGAGACGAGGGTAACTGGAGAAGTTACCCATAGCTATCGGCTTCTACCTACCATTTTGTAGAATTTGCTAAATAAAAGACAATTACGAAGCTGAGTGGTTGCTATAGGTAACTTCTCCACTTGTCTACCTTATCCACTCTAGAAAGTTTGCTACATTTCCCCCTCATTTTCTTAGGGGTGTGGTATAACAGATAGACAGTTCAAAGGTTGGCAATGTCTAGATAGACACCATGGGGTAAATTTACTAAGATTCAAGTTTGGTTGAGATGACCATCTCGGGTGAGTTTAGGCATGTTTTTCATCTTGCAAATTTACTAAAGACAAACTCGGGTGAGTTTGGGAGAGAGTTCTTTAATCTCACTCGTAAAACTCGGGTGAGATTGCATACTTGAATCTTCTCACCATTGGGCAAACTCGGGAGTACTTTTCATGAAAATTATGCATCTTGCAAATTTAACTATAACTCGAGATTTCAATCTCGGGTGAGATTAAAGCAAACTCGTTGAGAAATTGAAGTTTCAAACACTCCACCTCCTGCGCTGCGAGTTTGCCAGAAACCTACACAGATCATTGTGAGTTGTGCATGTTTCTGCATGTATAGTTAATGTATAGTGTATATATTTAAAAAAATGATGTGGGGTCCCCCCCCCAAAAGTTATTAACAGCCCAGGACTGGTCAGCCAGTCCTGGTTCCAAAAAGTACGGGGAACAAAATGAGTAGGGTTTCCCCGTAGTTTAGGAACCAGCACCTGGTTGCAGGGCCAATGCTGGTTTTTAATATAGGGGGGAAAAATTGTGTAGGGCTACCCCTATATTTAAAACCAGAACCGGATCCAAACCGACCGGGGTGCAATGCCACAGCCAGGAGAACCTATTACCGGCTCTCGATGGCCAAAACATTCGCACCCTAAGCCAGTCTGGCCAAGCCGAGAATTTCAGGGGAGGTGGGGGCCCCCACAAGAAGGGGTCCCCCCTCTCCCGAAACCCCAGGCTTGGTCTGAAGCCCGGGGCTCTTCTCTGCACCCCTGGGCTGTGGGTACGGGGGTAATAATGTGTTAAACAGTATTAAACTATTGTATTTTACAGTGGAACTACAGGTGCCAGCATGCCAGGCGGCTGACACCCATACCCCCACTGTAAAATAAATAGTTAAAAAACCACAATACTCACACACCGTATCCAGTAAAACTGTTTTACATACACATAACCCACTCACACATACTTACCTCTGCCAGCTGGTATGTCCAGTTCTGTCATGTAGATTCCACAGATGTACCTGGGAAAAAGATCCCATACTCACCTCCATCCTTGCGCCGCTCTCTGTAGCATCCATAGCATCCACGTACTTGGCAAAATAAGAAAATGACTTATGCGGGGTGCAGGGAAAAGCCCCGGGCTGCAGACCAAGCCTGGGGTTTCAGGAGAGGGGGGATCCTTTTTTGGGGGGTCCCCACCTCTCCTGAGACCCCCGGCTTGGCCTGACCGGCTTGGGGTGAGAATGCTTTGGCCATCAAGACCTGGTAATAGGGTCTCCTGGCTGTGGCATTACACACTGGTCGGTTTGGGTCCTGTGCTGGTTTTAAATATAGGGGAACCCCTACACAATTTTTCCTTCCCTATATTTAAAACCAGCACTGGCCCTCTATTCGTTTTGTTCCCCATAATTTTTGGAACCAGGACTGGCTGATCAGTCCGGGGCTGGTTATGCTTTTGGGGGGGACCATACATATTTTTTTTTTAGAATTTAGCCCTTCTTTAACAGGTAAAATACAGAAGCAGCCTTCACATATCTCACTGATATGTGCAGGTTGCTAGCTTGGGAGAGTTTTGCAGAGAGAAAACACTGCAATCGTGGGTGACTAATCTCATCTAAACTTGCAACTCTGAGCGCTCGCAAGCGGGTCGATGTTGCCCAAGTGCGCTTGCGTACGATGGAGGCGGCTCCGTCATGCGCATGTGCGAGACCCGAATAACGACGGCCAAGCCATCGTTATGGGTCTCGCACCAAAGGGGGCGTGCTGTCGATGGTGATTGACAGCACGCCCCCTTTTGTGGGCGTGCCGGGGGCGTGGCTGCCCAGACAGAGGCGTTCCCATGGGAACCCACAGCTATGCGAGCGGCCAGGAGGCGGCTCCAAACAGTAAGAGGGAAGGCCCTGATTCAGAGCGAGCGCTCTGTCAGAGTGTCCGGCTCTGAATCAGGGCCTCTATTACCAAGTCTGAATCAGGCCCACAGTACATATACAGCAGCTAACTGTTATTTAACCATCAATTAAACTTTTATGTCACTATTTTTGTTTAATTTATTTCAGACGGGAAATTAATCTATTCAACGTCATTAGAGAGCAGTTTGGGTACACGTTACATTTAGCGTAAGGTGCTTTGTATCAGAAGCTTGCTTTGAAGAGACTTCATAAGGAATCACTGATTAAGTATTGTTATGCATAACACAGCAGCACCTGCATCATAAAGAAGCTTTAAGCGTGGCTCCGGCTTCCCAGTGATTACAATCATTTTGCATAATGCATTTTCCTGCCCTCTGTCAATAACTGTGTGTTTGAAAGGGGGCAAGCTATGCAATCTGCTGCAAGCCCCGTATACGTGCTGCACCCCCCCAAATGAAGTATAAATGTGTAGCTTTATGAAAACACAGAAGTTATGTGTAATGATTCTTGTGCTGTTTATTAAACTAGATTGTCAGGATTAAATCAGTATATTGAGGGCTGGCGGGGTGCCCTCGAATTGCTGTCTGCTATAAATAAACCTGGATTTGATCAAATCATCAGGATGATGCTATACGTATGAATAATATTTCAAGTTTACAGTGACTTTGAGTAGTATTGATGATCTATGTGTCCACAAAGTACTGAGCAAATAACATTACAGTGGAAAACAACTTGATTTATCTGTTCAATGGGCCCAGATTCATCATGGATCGCTACTGCGATAGCGTACGCAGATGGACGATTGTTGCGTACTGGGCATGTGTATGCACCGCAGACCGTGAGTTAGCATTGCGATTGCTCTGAGTTCACCTACGCAGATACAAAGACTTTGCAGGCAGAGAGGCAGGATGTCAGCGTTTGGGGGTGGTGACGGGGGAGTGGTCTGTTTGAAAGCCGTTACTTGGGCGTACATAAATTAGCCACTGCGACAGCACACGCGGCTTTAATTACTATGTGTGACGACAGTTGTAATTTCTGAGACAGGTCAGGGCTGCTGTAATTGTGCGTGAGGGGCCGATGCTAATCGATGGTACCGATGCATACGCAGGACTGCAAGGTATTACAGATGTGCGAAAGCGGTATTGGGCGTCTCTATGCTGGCTTTGGATGTCTCTATACTAGCTTTAAGATTGCAGTCATTAGCACAGGGGCGTATTTATAATAGGTTCAGGGTGTGCAGGCCACATGGGCCCCTGTGTCCAGGGGGGCCCGCACCGCACACCCTGCACCCATATTAAACCTACCTCTCCGGAGTCCCACTTCAGCGCCGGTGTCTGCGCTGTAAACCGCGGCCATTTTCCCGATGGATCTGCGCATGCACTGTAGACTCTGGGCACACTCTATCCCAGAGTCTATAAGTGCGGCGCTGGCCACACACCACCAGACAGAGAGGAGGGGGCCCATGACGGAAACTGCACGCGGGCACCATACTCTATAGAAACCCCCCCGCATTAGCAGCATAATCGCAGCTGCGACCGCAATAGCGATCCGTAGCAAATCAAGTCCAATGTTTCATTATATTTTTTCATGTATTAATAGAATACATCTTATATGCACACAATGGTGTTATATTTTTTTAACCCTGTCTAAGTATAGTCTACAAACTTCATTAAGCAATATATAGGGCCTATTTACTAGAGCGCAATATAAGTGCAAATGTGTGACCTAAAGCTGCATCTTGCTGCATTATTGCACGTGTCTTGCACTTGCGTAACACTCTGCTACCTAGAGAGCTGTTGCAGGTGCATTACAGAAAGTGCACGGAGACACAAGTTAGCCACGCCCCTTTGAAATTCATTTTTTTTCTATGGTTGCCAATATGTTAGCCATAATAAGTAACTTTTGCATGTACATAAACCGGGTGTGAGTTAGAAGAAGATGATTGTTGCATCCTAGCTGCGCACACAGGAATATGCAAGGTTTATCATTGCAATGTACATATGTCAGGATTGGTGCAGCAGAAAATACAGGTGAATTTGCCTGATGTACGCTATTCCGATCATTACGGAGTCGAGCGATTATTAGTAAACCGTTCATGCGGCCAAGTCGCCATATGCATGCGTCAAGGTGCATCACCGTAGTTGCTCGCAGTGACTATTTATTCACAATATGATTAACACCCAGGGTACGTTTGTGGGAGGTAACGGGGAGTGTCAGCAAAGAACACAGGCGTCTCGCGTCCATTTCAGGGGCGTGTCAAATCCTGCAACTGCCGTCATCCCATACGCACAGGACATGGCTCCGATGTCTCAATTCCCACGTCCATTTTGCGGGACCATAGACTCACTCAGGGGACTGCGACAATCAAATGATCTGCGAACGATGATGCATCTTTGTATTGAGATGCTGCGACTTTTTAAGGCAGATTTTGGGTTGGCAAAGCCGCAGGCTGGGGTTTCAATACACCTCCTGGCGGCTGTGACCTTTGCATATTTTTTCGCATCGCAGCTGCATAAAATGATGCAGCAGCATCAGCATTAGCGCACAACCCTGCATCATGCCCTGTAATCGCCAATGTGTAGATGCATCTTTGCTGATACACAGAAGGGACATTTCAGCATTCAACACTAAGGGGCATATTTACTAAAGTGCGGGTTTATAGAGGTGGAGTTGTTGCCCATAGCAACCAATCAGATTCTACTTATCATTTATCTAGCACCTTCTAGAAGATAATAGCTAGAATCTGATTGTTTGCTATGGGCAACATCTCCCCTTATAAAAACCTGCACTTTGGTAAATATAACCCTAACTAACTAATAAATCCCATAGGGTAAATGGAAGGACCCTTCTATGCTGCTAACACTAGTGTTCATTAGTGGTACTGCACTTTTTGAAAATAAAAAATGTTGTCTAGGCACCATTAAACCTCACCTTACCTAGTGATGGTCATTGACCACCGACGGTCGATGGTTTTGCCATTGATGGTGTAGATCCAATGGTTCTTTTTTCTTTCTTTGTCCGGCACAGAGGCATTGCCCTTGCACCCGTACCCCGCTCAGTCCTGTCCCCTTCTCTGATTGTAAAGCCGATTAGGCCTTCCTCTGTTCAGTCCCACCTCCTTCTCTTATTTGCCTACTGCCCGAATGCCCATCGATGGGTAAAACCATTGATGGTTTCCCATCAATGGTTTCATGCCATCAATGCAGAGCACTGATGTCACCATCAATGCTGACCATCGATGGTGACCCCTTCAATGGCCATTACTATCCCCTACCATTAATGCAAGTATATTTTCCTACTGTATATTAAATTGGCCATGCATAGGCAGATGTGGACAGTTAAATACCAAATCCTAGCGCTCTTCCCAACGCCTGTATTTTTCTATATTCCTTGTTTTTTTATTGCAGTTTTGAGCATTTCAGGAGAAGTCTGTAGTTGCCTTGATGCTAATAATGTAGTAATGTTCCTGGCACAAGACCGCAGGCAGTCTCTTATATTCACTGATCTGTGCCTTGGTGAGATGATGGAAAGCGCCCTGGGGCTGAAATATTTATATACCAATAAATGAAACTACAATCTGTTCTTTGTTTAATGTAAACTTACCAGAGGGAAAAAAACAGTAATGTATGCTGGAGCGCTTACCTAAATGTCTACTGTACTTTATATGCTGCAGAGAGAATCTATAATGGATACTGCTTTGTGGGTTTTCATAGTTGTTGGAAGAGGACGTCATATGACCTGTCCTGAAGTCATGTGACACACTATGAATCTTTTAATGGTGATTTAACTAATACTCCACAATCATCTCATTGCTGTATCATATTAGAGGGATTAAATAGTGAATTGCAACTCTTACTGATGACTTCTATCGCATTTCCCCGAGCCCCTTCCTCAGTTTAGCAAATGGCTGGGGGGTTGTGATTAGACGTCTGCAAATTGCCCACTTTTTGGTTTTGCCATTTGGAAATTCCAGTTTAAACCAAGTAACCAATTCTCTAAATTGCTGAACAATATATACAAGCATGCCTAGAATTAAGTGGGATGGCTACGGGATGCCGGAGCTCGGGATTCCGGTGGGCAAAAGGCAGACACCAGCATCCTGATAGGGTTAGGACACCAACAACTGTTGGTAGGTATCCTAACCCTCCCCCTCTCCCTACCCTACCCCTAACCCTCTCTCCCCGGTGCCTGACCCTAACCTCCCCCCCAGTGCCTAAACATAACCTCCCCCTCCCCACACCCTAAACCTAACCCTCCCCCCCTAGTGCCTAACCTTAACACTCCTCCTAGTGCCTAACCCTAACCCAAACCCTAACCCTCCCCCCAACCCCCTCTACATACCTTTGGGATGCCGGCACCGGAATTCTGACGGGTGGTGGAGGGTATTCTAAGTGCCGACATCTCCTGCATCAGGATATTGAATGTGGAACCCCCCTTTACCCTGTAAAGGGACACCAGGTTACTGACTCCCATATTGTATAATGTACCCACCATTAACCTCTCTCTAAGTGGTGTACCATTTTCTATCAGTTCCTCCACCCAAGTATCTAACATAAGTCTCGGCCTACTTGGGAACACCCTATGATGTGTTGTTTTGGCTGAAGTTCCGTATTCCAAAAACAACCCTGCTCCTAGGTATACCTAGGCTACCATCTCATCTGACCCCTCTCTTCATTCTCCCAGATAAACGACAATTAGATTTTAAATGAAACTTTTTTCTTTTATATTTGCACAAACAGGCAAATAGATATAGATATGTTTTCATCTGAACAGTGAATAACTTCATACAGATAAGACAACAATAATGAAATTAATTCTTAGAAATAATATTGGAGGGTCTTGTAGTGGCTTCTTAGTTTGGGAAGTATACAGCAAGCCCTTGTATCACTCTCTGCGGATAACTTAACTATAACTCTTCTCTCCTGGGTATAGTTTAATTATTATTTAAATCTGCAGAGAGCACCAACAACCTAGAGTGACTGTCACTAACATGTTCACATAACAGTAATAATGTACATAAGAAGATATAAGCTTAGTCTGCAGTAGGTAAAGGTCCTGGCTATGAGTTATTATTCTCTTATAGAAGGTTTCTGAAGTTGTTACAGTGGCTACAGAAAGAGTTACTTTGTATCCTTTGCTCCTGCTGCACAAGTAAAAGTATCTAATTGATACAACAGTTTCCGATTATGGCTGTTATGAGATTCTTGAATATCTTCAATCAACTGTGCAGAAAAGACTATAAATAAATATAAGTGCACTTTAAAGATTTAAATGGCTATCTCTGTGTCCCAATATCATTACAGTAGTGACAAGAAGAAGGTAAGTTTATATTATATATATTATTGACTTTTAAATATTATATTTCCTTGAGAATATATGAATTATATTTATCTACATATCACATATTGCCATAACCCTTAACCAGGGTTACACTCTCCACCTGATAATCTGTGAATGATACAGGTTTATCATCCAGATTATCACTTAACCAACCTCTATTGGCCACTGTCATTACTACTATTGAATTCTCTTACTTTATCACTGACACATCTGTGACTTCCTCTAACCACTATACTCACTCGATAAGTGAGTTTCCTCACTTTTTCGTTCATATTTTAAAGAAGTAGAACATCAATCTACTCTCCCCTACATTTTTCTTAGGGTGGTCCCCCTTCTATCTACTCCTCAGGTTCAGCCCACATGGCTCCCGGCTATAATCTACTCCCCCTACTCTGTGTTGCATCCGTCTCTCACAATATTTATGTACCGGTCATGACTACTTCCCCATATTCTCCTACTCTCTATGAGACTATGAGAGCACGGCTATCTCCGTCTCTCAATATAAATACCGGTCATCTCTACTCCTACTCTGCCATACCATGCTATAGCCGGTCCCCATAACTCCTTTACTACATTCCCTGTCTCCCTGAGACTCACTTATCAAGTGAGTATAGTGGTTAGAGGAAGCCACAGATGTGTCAGTGACAAAATAGGAGAATTCCCCAGTAGTATTGACAGTGGCCAATAGAGGTTGGTTGAGTGATAATTTGGATGATAAACCTGTATTATTCACAGATCATCAGGGGGAGAGTGTAACCCCGGTTAAGGGTTTCGCAAATATGTGATATGTATATAAATATTATTCATATATTCTCAAGGAAATATATTATTTAAAAGTTAATAATATATATAATATTTGATTGCAATTTATGTATAAAATCTTTAAAAATATGTGTACTTGGGGGAATGTGTAATGCTGTCACTGTACAGTAAGGGTTAATTTGCAGGTGTGGTTACCTGCATACACCCCTAAATAAATACATATTTAGTGAATGGATGAGGTAGAAGGGGGAGGAGTCCCGTGGTAAGCACAGGGTTAGCACTGGCATGGGCACTGGGCAGGAAGGTGAAATAGCTTAGTGCTCTGAGAAAGTGCCAGAAGCTAGGGCTCATGCTGCGTGAGGGTCGTGTGGCCAAGTGAGTGTGGGATATAAATAGAATGGCCGGCGGCTCTGCCAGCCAGTCTGGTGTTCCCTCCCTCCAGTGCCTGCCCCCCTGTTGCCCGAGTGGTAAATGAGCAATGCTGCCAGGCGCAGGGGGTGGAGCTGGAGAGGGAGCTGCAGCGATAGGAGGCTGGTGGGCAAGGAAACTCTCCCTACCTGAAAGGCAGCATCCGGAGCGGCTATGTGTGACCATGGAGCCCAGCGGCAGTCAGAACAGCCTCCTATAGGGCAGTTGTCAAAAGGACCCAGCCAGAGGCAGTGACAGGAAGCGTAGGTGTCCCGTTGACACATGGAGCAGAGCAGCACTCATTATACCGCTGTCAGCCTGTGTTCAAGGAGAGGGGGTTTGGCCAACCCTCAGAGGTGGAGCCGCAGCAGCAGGGTGGCCAGTGTAGCAGCTGAATCCAATGGTCAGCAGCAGATCCTGGCAGGACAGCTGATCAACGATAACACAAGCTGGCTGCAGCTATCACAGTTGATGAGTGGAGTTTAGGTAGTGACAGCAGCGCCCCCTACCTTAGTGACTAAGTTCTAGCACTGCACACCCATAATTATTGGCAGTAGCAGTACAGATTATAGGGGCAGTTTAGACATTTTCCTGAGAAAAGACTCTGCACCCAGCACCTCTATTGCAGCTCGTTACCATAAAGAAGGCTGTAATATTAATAACAATCACCAGGAGAATAATAACACTTATATAGCCTTCAGTCTTAGAATGAACTTGGGGGAGCCTATTTTAGGCAAAGTTATAGAGAAGAACTTGGTGCTGGCTACTTCTTGGAACACAAGTAGCAGAAACTTACCTTCTTCTTGTCATTACTGTAATGATAGTGTTTCACGGAGATCGCAATTTAAACCTTTAAAGTGGACTTATATTTATTTATAGTCTTTCCTGCACAGTTTATTGAAAATATTTAGGACTCTCATAACAGCCATAATCCAAAACTGTTGTATCAATTAGATACTTTTACTTATGCAGCAGGAGCAAAGGACACAAAGTAACTATATCTATAGCCACTGTAGCAACTTCAGAAACCTTCTATAAGAGAATATTAACTCATAGCCTGGACCTTTACCTACTGCAGGCTAAGCTTATATCTTCTTATGTACATTATTACTGTTATGTGAACATGTTAGTGACAGTCACTCTAGGTTGTTGGTGCTCTCTGCAGATTTAAATAATAGTTAAACTATCCCCAGGAGAGAAGAGTTATAGTTAAGTTATCCGCAGAGAGTGATATAAGGGCTTGCTGTATACTTCCCAAACTGCAAGATCCTCCAATCTTATTTCTAAGTATTAATTTCATTATTGTTGTCATATCTGTATGAAGTTATTCACTGTTCAGATGAAAACATATCTATATGCATGTGTGTAGGAGAAGTGTATGTGTTCACATGTATTTTCTAAGTGCTCCGGTATTTTGTGATATGATCGGGGTAGGGGTCCCTCTCCTGGGGTAGGTGGACACCTCCTTACACACAGCAGCCAGGAAACAGCACTCCAGTTGTGGGTTTTCATGCAAGCTGGTTGGCACCAGTTTTTATTATGCAACATCAATAGTCAAATAAACCAAACATAAAATAAATCCTAGCCCGGCTGGGCACTAACTAGACAGGTAATTTCCTCTCTACAAGTGGCAAGGCCTACTACCTCACCACAAACACACCACTTTCAAAAGGTCACAGTGTCTCTGAACAAACCTCTGTGTCTGTTCTCCCCAGGGTGTGTGAGACACTGCATCTAAACTCTTACACAGCTATATTTAGCCACTTCCAGGTGTAATCCCTAATTAGCCTGCTCCCAGGCTGAAAGGCCTAACACCTGAAACAGCCCTGTGGATGGAGCCCTCCCTTCTCTCTCACATCCACACCTCCAGGACCCATTCTCCAGCTTTTACCAAAAGCCAACACTCAGTTCTGTTTGTAAAACAGACTTTTCCTGGGGGTTAAAATACATATTACAGGAATCTGGGATACATATACATGCCATCCCTAATTTCTACAGTGCTCCTATCACAATTTGTAATGTGTTGAATGGGCATTACTATATTCATTTACCTGTTTATGCAAATATAAAAGAAAACAGTTTCATTTAAAATCTAATTGTTGTTTATCTGGGAGAATGAAGAGAGGGGTCAGTTGACATGGTAGCCTAGGTATACCTAGGAGCACGGTTGTTTTTAGAATATGGAACTTCAGCCAAAACAACACATCATAGGGTTTTCCCAAGTAGGCCGAGACTTACTTTAGATACTTGGGTGGAAGCAAAGATAGAAAAAGGTACACCACTTAGAGAGAGGTTAATGGTGGGTACATTATACAACATGGGAGTCAGTAACCTGGTGTCCCTTTAGAGGGTAAAGGGGGGTTACAAATGTATCCCGAATTAAGCACAGTTCCTCCACTTTGGCTAAACGAGAAGCTGCAGAAAACAGTGATGATAGGGTTCATAAATTTTATAAAATAGCACAGTCAGGGGGATTGTGACCCAGGGAATACATGTGTCCTTCACACTGGCATACACAGTTCAAATATATAATAGCCAATTGGCTTCTAACTAAATTGTATCTCTGTGAAGTATTTGTGTGACTGGCATAGTAGGGTAATTAGATTGCAAGCTCCAATGGCTCAGCGATAGATGTTACATAGTAGACACAGCAAGGTCAAAATATATGACCATCCTTCAAGTTTAATCTATTCATATACATTGTGGCAGTGTTATTCCGCAGGAAGTCACGCTCACAACTTCAGCTGCCAGTTTATTCTCACAGAGGCCCTCATTCAAAGGTGGTGATGTCACACCTAAACGCCTAATGTTTTAATTCTGCACATGGCGTTCAGACTGTCTGCACACATAGACGCGGCACACAATTGGACGCACGGTTTGAGAATCTTAGTGGGCATTCCTGGAAGGTAACAAAGAGGTGTTGTAGCTGACGCAGGTGTGTCCCTGAAAGCGGATGCGTCCAACACCACACAGCCGCCCACACGGGAGGCCAAACTCGGATGGAAATTCTACCCCCGCCATAGGACTGGAGCAAGTTTCCATGGTGCAAACGATGGTGCCTCTAAATATATGCGCAGTGGCGGAAATCCGCTGTTCTCAGACGCTGCAAGTGGGCATCTCAGTTGTTTGACAATCAGACGCAGCGTAAGAAGAAAGATGGAGACGTGGTGAAAAATGCCTCCTCCTCAGAATGAGGCTCAGAGACCTAACAATTCGTTCCTGAGTCCGATAAGTGACACTCACATGAATTCTCTGCACCAACCACCCCAATAATACATTGTGAATTTGAACTGGAGATATATTTCCTGCAACAAATACGACCATCTAATACACTATCAGATCCAGGTAAGGCGGAGGGAAAGTCAGGTGACCATCTCCCTTTCTGCACACTCCACGGTCTTCATGACATGGGGCCTGATGGAATACCAGATGGTATTTCATGTTACCACGCAGTCTTCTGATGTTAGGAAAATTGCACATGCGCAGGTCCCGAACCGCACATGGGCAGGTCCTGCGTATGGCTGCAAACATCAGGTGAGTGACAGTCTGCTGCCATTTGTGGGCAGGGAGGGGTGCGTTCTTGGGAACGGGGATGTGTCCTCGGAAGCGGCCAGTAGCCGTCTAGGCTGAGTAAGCTCCTTCAGTACGACCTGTACATTGACCACACACAAATTTACCCCGCTTCCTTTTCTGTGCTGTCTCCTCTCACCATCATTACCACCACTGTGAGCTCAGGGCCTGATTCAGACCCGGACGCTATGCTGCGCTGGCTCGCATTGAGCGATTTTTCACAAGCTGCGCATGCGTATGAGTTGCAATGCGCATGCGCAAACCAGTCATTGCGATGGGAAAGTGCTCGCCCATAGCCCGCAGTCGGGTCGCTATTTTGAGTGATAGATAGTGCCTTTTGTGGGTGGTAACAGGGGAAGGTGCTTGAAAACGGGGCTGTGGATGTGCGACCGCAGGCGTGCCCGACCGTCAGAACGGCGTTTAATGGGTGTGCATAATTAGCAAAGTAGCATCATTACATACATGACTGGGTTGTATTTTAGCCAGAACTGCTCGCAATGTTGTGGTGGGAAAAGGCTACCACAAGCGCTGCGAGCAGCTCCGATGGCTCTCCATGTTCCCGATTAATCCTACGACTGCCGGAGATGATGTGTGTTGCGAGTGGCAAAGGGGCGTCTTTATACAGATGCGAGTGCATAGTGCGGCCGCTCGCTATTATTTAGTGGGCGGCTTTACACGACACAGTGTGAGCGAATGATTTAAATAGCCGACCCCTTTTAGCCAGCGAGCGGACGCAAATAGCGTCTGGGTCTGAATCAGGCCCTTTGGTTGCTACATTGTAACCCTGGGCTGTGAATTCAAACTAGATCAAAAGAACACAGCTAAACTGTTTTGCAGGGCTCCTTTCACCTGGCGCTATTGTATTGGCATAACTGAAGTGTCAGGGTCCCGGGCAATATGTCTCACCTCTCAATGGTCAAACAAAAATAGTTCAGTGTAATCATTTCCAAACATACAGTGTTACCAGGGACTTTACTCACCCCCTTAACTGTTGCCGCTCTCCCCATAAAATCACCCTCCAATACTCCTGGATGATAGGTGCAGCAGACGTGAGATAATTATTATGATATATACTGTACTTGCCAACTTTAACATCAACCCTTCCGGGAGACGCCCTGGGGAAGAGAAGCGTTTGATCACTGTTGGGGGAGGGTCTATGCGCTTCTCATCATTATTCTCTGAGAATCGCCTAATTTTGCCTCCACCTCGTCCTGCCCATTTCACTAGGAATGGAAGTGGGCGAAATGCGGAATGGTGACCTTCTTTTCTGGGAGATTCCATTAAATGTGGGAGTCCCCTTTTTATTGCGGGGGTGTAGCCAAGTATGTGGTGACAGGGCGACGATAGAATCTGCGTGGATGATTCTGAGTCTGCGTCTGTTACCGGTCGGACGTCTGCAACTTTATGCAAAAACAAGCCCAACCGTGTGTCTGACTGCACAAATGTTGAGACGCCCACTTTAAAGGATCAATCCAATTAGGTGCAAAGGGTGCGATGTGCCGTTGCAACAGCGTTTAAATGTCAGCAACCGCACTGCATCTCGCACCCCTAGCTACCCAACCCGAGCTTAGATTCTCATCATTTTTCTCGGAGCCCTATGGGGCTGTGAGCAATATTAGGCGACTCTGGGCTGCTGTAAAGTGAGGCCACTGCCGCGATGAATCGCACACGAGGGATCATTGCACCTCAAATGATTGACCCCTAAGCGTCTTTGGATGCAATCATTGGTTATACTGACGTAACTTGCAGCAGCCCCATGCCTGCCATGGCTCAGTCGGCATAAAGACACCCACTGCGGTCTTCTCATGTTGCTCTTCTGCATAAACATTGGTACCACTGACGCACATCGGCGAGGTACGCAGCATTTCCATTAGGTTTGACCAGCTGCAGACACTGCAGGTCTCCTCGTGCGCAGAGAGCTCTCACACTGCGTATGCAATCGCATTGACTAATTTATACTTGTACAGGAAATGGCGCTCAAATGGACAGGCGCGCTTGCGTTCTTCCGCCCACCCCACATCACCAACCCAAATGCTGATATCCTGTCACTCGCTCTGTGATGGATACCTCCGTGCGTCCGTAATCGCAGGCCCTGAATTTGCAACTACTATAGCGACACGCCCACGACACTCCCATAACACATCCATAAGGCAGATCCAGGGGTGTATCTATAATGGTGCAGACAGGGCCGCCATCAGTGGGCCCACCTGATGCTACCGCCCACCAGCTACTTCCCCCCCCCTGCCACAATAAGATGAGTACTGTCTGTCACAGACAGGCCCGGCTGGGGCCTGCTGCTCCTACCGGCATGCTGCTGCGAGGCCGCCCAGCTCTCTTCTCCCTGCCACAGTCATATTCATGGCTGGCTGTGAGAGGCAGGCAGAGAGGATACTGCCCGGGAAGTTCGGCTTTCCTGAACTTTGCTGGGGAAGGGGGGGTTGAGCCTCATGATTATTGAAGGAAGGAGGCACTTTGGGGTGATATTTGAAGGGGGGACTTGCTGCGGAGATTACTGAAGAAGGGGTGCTGTGAGGTGATTACTGAAGGGGGGTGCTGTGAGGTGATTACTGAAGGGGGGTGCTGTGAGGTGATTGCTGAAAGGGGGGGACTTTCTGTGAGGTGATTACTGAAGGGGGGGTGCTGTGAGGTGATTGCGGAAAGGGGAGGACTTTCTGTGAGATGATTACTGAAGGGGGGGTGCTGTGAGGTGTTTATTGAACTAGGGATTGCTGATTGAGATGATTACTGTAAGATGGTCGGCTCCACTGGCTCCAGCTATTTTTAATATGCCTCCATTTTCTAGATGTGCTCTGTATAATTGGGGCTGGGGGGAAACTGCCTATTTTGTCAGTCCCGGACCCTACAATTTCTGATGGCAGCCTTGGGTGCATGGTGTGTGGGGCACAAATGCCCATGGGTCCAGGGGGGTCCACACAGCACACCGTGCATCTATATAGTCTTATACTTACCTATCCGTAGTCGCCGGAGTGCTGCTCCACACCGGAATAAAGGCAGCGTCCATTTTCCTGGTTTCTCACACATACGCAATTCTGCTGTCCCCGGGATAACAGCCAGGGTGACATTTTCCAGGAGACCCGCACATGCCCAGTACATTCTGCACAAGGGCCTCATCCTCTTTTAAAATGCCCCTGGACAGATCATCTCCATTTGTCCCCATAGCCACCTCCTTATCACTGCCCAGGCATACTGTAGGCATATTTATAAGGGATGCAGGGTAAGGGTGTGCACATGGGCCCCTGGGTCCAGGGGGACCCATCACTGCACACCCTGCACCCAAAATGTAGTCACTTCACTCTGGCAAGCAGGTCCCTCCTCATCTGCGGCGCCATCTTCCAAGTGACATCTTTGGGAAGATGACGCTACGCAATGACAGAGGGGTTGCTGCTCAGATGAGGGGGTCCGCTGCACACGGGGCCCTTTCTGCATTTATGCACCCCTGTGCCCAATTAATTTTCAAGAGAATTTTGAGACCATGAATCTCAATCGCAACTGTGACTATGGACACATGTGCAGTGCGACTTAGATGCAGAAGAAAAAAACACTCAACTAAGTCTAACAACCTACATTCTGCTGTGTGGAGTGGTCAGGTAAGACATAACCATTGAAGTTTTATTCCGATGGTGATTTGTGAAATTTCACAGCCAAATGTGAATAACATTTTGCAGAACAGTTTTGAAAGTTTTGCAGAGCTCTAATGTGCATCCAGCAGTACAGTACATGACACAACTGTCCTAAATGAGAGGCAACCAGCAGTACAGTACATGACACAACTGTCCTAGATGAGAGGCAACCAGCAGTACAGTACAGTACATGACACAACTGTCCTAGATGAGAGGCAACCAGCAGTACAGGACATGACACAACTGTCCTAGATGAGAGGCAACCAGCAGTACAGTACAGTACATGACACAACTGTCCTAGATGAGAGGCAACCAGCAGTACAGTACATGACACAACTGCCCTAGATGAGAGGCAGCCAGCAGTACAGGACATGACACAACTGTCCTAGATGAGAGGCAACCAGCAGTACAGTACAGTACATGACACAACTGTCCTAGATGAGAGGCAGCCAGCAGTACAGTACATGACACAACTGTCCTAGATGAGAGGCAACCAGCAGTACAGTACAGTACATAACACAACTGTCCTAGATGAGAGGCAGCCAGCAGTACAGTACATGACACAACTGTCCTATATGAGAGGCAGCCAGCAGTACAGTACATGACACAACTGTCCTAGATGAGAGGCAGCCAGCAGTACAGTACAGTACATGACACAACTGTCCTAGATGAGAGGCAGCCAGCAGTACAGTACATGACACAACTATCCTAGATGAGAGGCAACCAACAGTACAGTACATGACACAACTGTCCTAGATGAGAGGCAGCCAGCAGTACAGTACAGTACATGACACAACTGTCCTAGATGAGAGGCAACCAGCAGTACAGTACAGTACATGACACAACTGTCCTAGATGAGAGGCAGCCAGCAGTACAGTACATGACACAACTGTCCTAGATGAGAGGCAACCAGCAGTACAGTACAGTACATGACACAACTGTCCTAGATGAGAGGCAACCAGCAGTACAGTACATGACACAACTGTCCTAGATGAGAGGCAACCAACAGTACAGTACAGTACATGACACAACTGTCCTAGATGAGAGGCAACCAGCAGTACAGTACATGACACAACTGTCCTAGATGAGAGGCAGCCAGCAGTACAGTACAGTACATGACACAACTGTCCTAGATGAGAGGCAGCCAGCAGTACAGTACATGACACAACTGTCCTAGATGAGAGGCAACCAACAGTACAGTACAGTACATGAAACAACTGTCCTAGATGAGAGGCAACCAGCAGTACAGTACATGACACAACTGTCCTAGATGAGAGGCAACCAACAGTACAGTACAGTACATGACACAACTGTCCTAGATGAGAGGCAACCAGCAGTACAGTACATGACACAACTATCCTAGATGAGAGGCAACCAGCAGTACAGTACATGACACAACTGTCCTAGATGAGAGGCAACCAACAGTACAGTACGGTACATGAAACAACTGTCCAAGATGAGAGGCAGCCAGCAGTACAGTACATGACACAACTGCCCTAGATGAGAGGCAACCAGCAGTACAGTACAGTACATGACACAACTGCCCTAGATGAGAGGCAACCAGCAGTACAGTACAGTACATGACACAACTGTCCTAGAAGAGAGGCAGCCAGCAGTACTGTACAGTACATGAAACAACTGTCCTAGATGAGAGGCAACCAGCAGTACAGTACATGACACAACTGTCCTAGATGAGAGGCAGCCAGCAGTACAGTACAGTACATGACACAACTGTCCTAGATGAGAGGCAACCAGCAGTACAGTATATGAAAAACTATCCTAGATGAGAGGCAACCAGCAGTACAGTACAGTACATGACACAACTGTCCTAGATGAGAGGCAGCCAGCAGTACAGTACAGTACATGACACAACTGTCCTAGATGAGAGGCAACCAACAGTACAGTACGGTACATGAAACAACTGTCCTAGATGAGAGGCAGCCAGCAGTACAGTACATGACACAACTGCCCTAGATGAGAGGCAACCATCAGTACAGTACATGACACAACTGTCCTAGATGAGAGGCAACCAGCAGTACAGTACAGTACATGACACAACTGTCCTAGATGAGAGGCAAACAGCAGTACAGTACAGTACATGAAACAACTGTCCTAGATGAGAGGCAACCAGCAGTACAGTACAGTACATGACACAACTGTCCTAGAAGAGAGGCAGCCAGCAGTACAGTACAGTACATGACACAACTGTCCTAGATGAGGGGCAGCCAGCAGTACAGTACATGAAACAACTATCCTAGATGAGAGGCAACCAGCAGTACTGTATAGTACATGACACAACTGTCCTAGATGAGAGGCAACCAACAGTACAGTACGGTACATGACACAACTGTCCTAGATGAGAGGCAGCCAGCAGTACAGTACAGTACATGACATAACTGCCCTAGATGAGAGGCAACCATCAGTACAGTACGGTACATGAAACAACTGTCCTAGATGAGAGGCAACCAGCAGTACAGTATATGAAACAACTATCCTAGATGAGAGGCAACCAGCAGTACAGTATATGACACAACTGTCCTAGATGAGGGGCAGCCAGCAGTACAGTACATGACACAACTATCCTAGATGAGAGGCAACCAGCAGTACTGTATAGTACATGACACAACTGTCCTAGAGGAGAGGCAACCAGCAGTACAGTACATGACACAACAATCCTAGATGAGAGGCAACCAGCAGTACAGTATATGACACAACTGTCCTAGATGAGGGGCAGCCAGCAGTACAGTACATGACACAACTATCCTAGATGGGAGGCAACCAGCAGTACAGTACAGTACATGACACAACTGTCCTAGATGAGAGGCAACCAGCAGTACAGTACAGTACAGTTCATGACACAACTGTCCTAGAAGAGAGGCAGCCAGCAGTACTGTACAGTACATGACACAACTGTCCTAGATGAGAGGCAACCAGCAGTACAGTACATGACACAACTGTCCTAGATGAGAGGCAACCAACAGTACAGTACGGTACATGAAACAACTGTCCTAGATGAGAGGCAGCCAGCAGTACAGTACATGACACAACTGCCCTAGATGAGAGGCAACCATCAGTACAGTACATGACACAACTGTCCTAGATGAGAGGCAACCAGCAGTACAGTACAGTACATGACACAACTGCCCTAGATGAGAGGCAACCATCAGTACAGTACATGACACAACTGTCCTAGATGAGAGGCAACCAGCAGTACAGTACAGTACAGTTCATGACACAACTGTCCTAGAAGAGAGGCAGCCAGCAGTACTGTACAGTACATGACACAACTGTCCTAGATGAGAGGCAACCAGCAGTACAGTACATGACACAACTGTCCTAGATGAGAGGCAACCAGCAGTACAGTACAGTACAGTACATGACACAACTGCCCTAGATGAGAGGCAACCATCAGTACAGTACATGACACAACTGCCCTAGATGAGAGGCAACCAACAGTACAGTACATGACACAACTGTCCTAGATGAGAGGCAACCAGCAGTACAGTATATGAAACAACTATCCTAGATGAGAGGCAACCAGCAGTACAGTATATGACACAACTGTCCTAGATGAGGGGCAGCCAGCAGTACAGTACAGTACATGACACAACTATCCTAGATGAGAGGCAACCAGCAGTACTGTATAGTACATGACACAACTGTCCTAGAAGAGAGGCAACCAGCAGTACAGTACATGACACAACTGTCCTAGATGAGAGGCAGCCAGCAGTTACAGAGTACAGTATTTATACACAGATCAGTGACTGATATAATAGCTGGGAATTCAGTTCCCAGTACCTGATTCAGCAGCATAGGCAACGGCAATTACGCACAAAGATTGAGCAATGGTTTGCCATTGTGCATGCGTATAAGCCCCACTGCCTGTATGCAGCTTTCACATTGCGATTATGGACGCACAGAAGAATCCATCGCAAAGTGAGTGACATGCTGTCAGCGTTTGAAGGTGGTGACAGGGGGGGTTGGTTATAAAAACACAGGCGCGTCTGTTCATTTGAAAGCTGTTTCCTGGTCGTAGACAATGTTTGGGTAGACAATGGAAGTTACACACGCAATAGGTCGACAGGGTCTGAAGGTCGACAGGGTCTGAAGGTTAACAGGTACAGAAGGTCGACATGGTCATTAGGTTGACACAAAGAGTCAACACATTTTTTAGGGTTAGGGTTAGGCACCAGGAGGGAGGGTTAGGCACTTACCAGAGGGTTAGGGTTAGACACTAGAAGGGACTTTAGGGTCAGGCACCTACCCCAGGAGGGTCGGTTAGGGTTAGGCACCAGGAGAGCTGATTAGGGCTAGGCACCAGGAGGGAAGGTTAGGGCTAGGCACCAGGAGGGAAGGTTAGGGCTAGGCACCAGGTGGGAGGGTTAGGGTTAGGCACCAGGAGGGAGGGTTAGGGCTAGGCACCAGGAGGGAGGGTTAGGGCTAGGCACCAGGAGGGAGGGTTAGGGTGAAGATTAGGGCTAGAAAAAAAAATGTGTAGACCATTTTTGTATCGACCATTTGTGTGTCGACCTTCTGTACCTGTTGACCTTCAGACCCTGTCGACCTTCAGACCCTGTCGACCTATTACCTGTCTAACTTCCATTGTCTACCCAAACATTGTCTACCTATTTACTGTAGACCTAATGATCCACACCCGCATAAATTAGCCAGTGCGATTGCACACACAGCATGAGAGCTCTCTGCGTTCGAGGAGACTTGCAGTGTCTGCGTCTGGTCAGACCTGCTGTAAATGCTGCGTATTTTGCCAACGTGCATTGTTGGTACCGATATTTATGCAGGAGTGCGGCATTGGACACCTATGAGAAAGCGGCAGTTGGCGTCTTTATGCCAGCTGAGCTGCGGCATGCTTCGCATATTCTCGTAGCTGCATTCCGTGTGAAATCGCTGCTGTGATCGCATTTGCGTCCTCTGCTGAATGAGGCCCTTAGTACTAAGGTTCCAACACACAGCCATTTGTGCATATGCAGTGTTAAAAAACTAAGATTTTCTAAACGGCTTACTTCCTTTTTAGGACATTTTAACAGTTTCTACATCAATGGAGCAGTGTGAATTTAGGGCTAGCCTGCATGAACCATTGTGACGGTGCATATGGAGTAGGTCACAAGGTCGCTGGGTACTTTTGTTCAGTTCCTTTTGTCCTTCTGTAACTGCTGATACACTATGGGACAGGCTACACTGGTACTCTTGTGCAACAAAGTCAGAGCAAGTAGTCACGCCAGAGCAGAAAGAGGAGAGGCGGGGGAAGCGGGGTAAATCAGCGAGTGGCCCTATAATTATAGGACGAGGGGAGAAAATACTCGGGGGAAATGTATCAATTTTGTGTGTGTAGTTTTTAGAACCGCCACACAACGCTTGAGTGTTTCAACCCCAAACGCATAGTAAATATTGCAGTTTACAGGGTGAAACCTCCAGCTGAATTTGATACAGGGCTGGCTCTTGGGGTGTTCGACCGCACCACCCAAAAGAGGGCACACCCCCTCCCAACATCCCGATTTCAGTGGGACAGCACTGTCCCGCCGTTCCACCCGTGGGCTGAAGTGTCCCGCGGGTGGTAAAATCGGGATGTTGGGCAACCCCCACCGCCGCAGCTGTGTGTCGGTGCTGGAGCCCCGGAGTAGCTGAATGGATGCTGTGCGCATGTGCGTGGCATCCATTAAGTGCCGGGAGAGAGATGGGGGCAGCCCAGCTAGTGACGGAGTGCTGGGCTCACCCTTAGCCTGATGTTACACGGGAGGCGTGCCATGCGGGCACGCTCCCAAATGATATCACTTAGGGGTGTGGACTATGGTAATTAGGCCACACCCCATTTCCGGTCCATGTTCCCATCCGGCACAGGGCGCAGCTACCCCTGGATATGTTTCAATTTACCAACACCTAAATCACATGGGATATCGGCTAAGGGGTCTGTGTACTGAGCCTTGGAGAGAGACAAAGGGGAGTGAGAAAAAAGTACCAACCAATCAGCTCCTAACTCTCACTTTACAAGCATTTTAAAAATGACAGTTAGGAGCTGATTGGTTGGTACCTTATCTCCGTCCACTTTATCTCTCTCCAAGGCTTAGAACGCGGACCCCTATATCCCTAGAATATTCATTTATTTTTTGTATTATTTCATGATGCGCACTTTTGGCTTACATTACTGATATGACTAGGGAGCCTCCTCTTATGTTCTGAAAGCGGTATGAGCTATCTGGCCTATCAGAGGCAGGTCTGAAAAGCCTCTTCTCGCACTAATTGTCATGTGGTTTTGCCAATTTGCCAATCGCACACTTTGTATACAGGACCTGACGTTTGTACTGTAATAAAGTTCTCCCCTTAGTGTTAATGCCCTGGAGCTGCATGGCACTATCGCTGACCATAAAGAGCCCCTTCCGACGACATTGAAATGTAGGACACAGCAGCAGGCAAACTTGAGCCTGTTTGTAGTAAACTCCTCACTGCAGGTCTAACCGAAAGTTCTTCTGCACTGTGGGCCTGATTCAGACCCGAACGCTATTTGCGTCTGCTCGCTGGCTAAAAGGGGCCGGCTATTTAAATCATGTGGTCGCACTGCTTCACGTAAAGCCGCCCACTAAGTAATAGCGATCGGCCGCACTATGCGCTCGCACCTGTATAAAAATGCCCCTTTGCCACTCGCAACACACGTCATCTCCGGCAGTTGTAGGATTAATCGGGAACATGGAAAGCCATCGGAGCTGCTCGCAGCGCTTGTGGTAGCCTTTTCCCACCACAACATTGCGAGCAGTTCTGGCTAAAATACAACCCAGTCACGTGTATAATGACGCTATTTTGCTAATTATGCACACCCATTAAACGCCATTCTGACGGTCGGGCATGCCTGCGTTCGCACAGTCACACGCCCGTTTTCAAGCACCTTCTCCTGTTACCACCCACAAACGGCACTATCTGTCACTCAAAATAGCGGCCCGACTGCGGGCTACGGGCGAGCACTTTCCCATCACAATGTCTGGTTCGCGCATGCGCATCGGACTCATTTTGCGAAAAATCGCTCAATGCGAGCGAGCACAGCATAGCGTCTGGGTCTGAATCAAGCCCTATGTGTAAAGCCCCCAATACTTATAGGCACATTCGGTAATTTAGCAATACTGGTCGGCCTCGCCTTTAGCCTCTTAAGGCCCCCATACATCAGCAATGGATTGCAGCAATCGTGCAATTTGCGATTGTGTATATAAATCTTTCCCTTTTTCAATCGATTGTGGCAATTCTGCAATCTGCAATCGATTGAAAAATGGAAAGATTTTTATACACAATCGATTGCAATTTGCGCGATTGCTGCAATCAATTGCTGATGTATGGGGGCCTTCACACCATGTATTCATGATTAGCTAAATGTCCCGGTGTATGGGTCTGCTCAGGAGTGAGAGAGCTCTGCACAGAATTCTCCGCCACTGCTGACCTGACGACACATAGCAACAATTAGGTTTATTGTGGATTAAACTTTGATGAAAACGACAAGGTTAAAACTCTTCATAGACCGTTACTGTCAAACAGAATTATCTGCAATCTCCGCTAATTCATTCTGCAGAGTTACTGATGCATCTGCTGAGAGACTGGCTCTCTTTGCCTCTGTATTCATGTATTGCAGCACGTGGGTTTTATTTTTATACCCCCCTACCCTTTTTTTTTTTTTTTTTAATAAAGATCCTCTGCCTGGATCCTCACATTTGGAATCTATACGGAAGAATAGCAAGTAATCGAAGCCGGGCGGCTTTAGCCAGGATTTAAATGACACAACTGCCACTAAAGTTGCCAGGTGAAGGTCAAAGTTAAACGACACACTGCCACTTACATTAATCCTAGTCTCATCGTACGGGTCTGGGGGAAGAAGCTGGTCTTCGTCGCTGGACAAGTCGCTGCCGTCCTCAGGTGCTCTTCGGTGCATTGCTCGGTGGATTATTGAGGTCATGGTTAGCTGGGGAAAAACATAAAACCGCTGGAACAAAATATGCTCTGTGAAGTTCAACAGCTACCAGGGGGAACAAATGCGGCTTGTTGTCCTGATGTGTACAGTAATAAAACACACTTAATCTAGGTCGATTCACACTTGGTGTCACACCCACAGTCACTAACCTTGCCATTTAGCTCTCTCTACAGAGGCCTGTAACTCAGCTGATCTCTGGTTTCTAGTTGTGTCTGCTCTGTGTTACGCTCTCATTTATTCTATGGTCACAGCTGCCGGCTGCTGGGTGCTGACTCGTTCTAGGAATTTCAAAGCTTTTAGCCGCATGGCACTTTTTTATTTTTTTTTTTAATAAAAAGAAAAACAAGGATTTACTATCAGGATCTGATTATGACAGCTGCAGGCGGAATTGTAGTTACTATCATATTTGGCCTGTAGGGAGCAGTACTGCTCAGGGGGGGGCAGCCAGGCTATTATGCAAACTGATACACTAAATTGATATATATATTTTTTTGTAATAATGAATGTGGCACGCTACAAAATATTTAATGTGCTATGAAATAATAATCCCTCTTTGTGTCAGTCTACCTTTGTGGCCGAGGAACCCGTAGCTCCAGCTTATATTACCGCTATGGTCTTTGACTTATGAAAAGTTATTCTAGGCTAACCCACTAAACCATGGCAATCAGCCCCCTCATTCTCCTGATGTCACAGGATCCATAGTCCCGGGACGTATTTCATTTTTTACTTTTTTAACCTGACATATACTATACATAGTAGAAAAAGGAGGGGGATTTAACCCCCTATTGTACCTCAGCACACTGAATAATACCTGCAACAATATATGAAGACTATATGGTCATAGAAATTCAGAGATATTAGTTGCATGCATTTGCAAATGCAAATACATGGGAGGCTGCTGGGCCACGTCACGGCTTCTCTGTTACCAGCAGTCCCTAACACTAAGGGGTTCACGTCCGGGGCGCAGTGCACCCCAAAAAACATCCAGCCCAGGACCCCCCCAGGGCATCACACGAAAATGGAAAAAGAGTGACAGTGCAGTGTAAAGTATAGCTGTGTGTGAGTAATCATTAAGTGTGGAATGAGAGGTTAAAATATATGTGAAAAAATACATGAATAATAAACAAACATAAAAGGTGATGTGAAAAGCAACTATGTGTATTAAGTGGTGATGCCCTGAGGAGGCCCAGCCAGACCAGTCCCAGGGGCCCTACGCCCAAACGCTCACCCCAAATGTAAAATATACCAATTATAAGGCCTCATGATAAAGGCACATATATAATTTTGTCAAATGTAAGGCCTCATGATAAAGGCACATACATAAATGCATCCAAATTGAGAGCCAGCTTACCTGGGAGTCACCCCTGGGAACTCCAACTAGCACTACTAGAACCAGCATGCCCTACTAATGCTGGCTCCTTCATGCAACTCATAACAAGCAAACAAAAATGGCAGCTGCTCAATCAATCTAGCAGTACTAATCAGGTGCATGAAAGGGAGGGGTCAGACTAAGTAGAAAAAGGAGGGGGATTTAACCCCCTATTGTACCTCAGCACACTGAATAATACCTGCAACAATATATGAAGACTATATGGTCATAGAAATTCAGAGATATTAGTTGCATGCATTTGCAAATACATGGGAGGCTGCTGGGCCACGTCATGGCTTCTCTGTTACCAGCAGTCCCTAACACTAAGGGGTTCACGTCCGGGGCGCAGTGCACCCCAAAAAACGTCCAGCCCAGGACCCCCCCAGGGCATCACACGAAAATGGAAAAAGAGTGACAGTGCAGTGTAAAGTATAGCTGTGTGTGAGTAATCATTAAGTGTGGAATGAGAGGTTAAAATATATGTGAAAAAATACATGAATAATAAACAAACATAAAAGGTGATGTGAAAAGCAACTATGTGTATTAAGTGGTGATGCCCTGAGGAGGCCCAGCCAGACCAGTCCCAGGGGCCCTACGCCCAAACGCTCACCCCACTGCACTGCGCCCCGGACGTGAACCCCTTAGTGTTAGGGACTGCTGGTAACAGAGAAGCCGTGACGTGGCCCAGCAGCCTCCCATGTATTTGCAAATGCATGCAACTAATATCTCTGAATTTCTATGACCATATAGTCTTCATATATTGTTGCAGGTATTATTCAGTGTGCTGAGGTACAATAGGGGGTTAAATCCCCCTCCTTTTTCTACTTAGTCTGACCCCTCCCTTTCATGCACCTGATTAGTACTGCTAGATTGATTGAGCAGCTGCCATTTTTGTTTATATACTATACATACGCAGCTCACCGAACAGTGGGCCTCATTCAGCAAGGATGGCTATTCTGCTAATATGTACGCTCCGCAGTTGCTAATATCAGCGGTGATATGTAAATGCTTGCATTCGCATGGCGATCGCAGCCTAACATAAGGACGCCCACTTCCCCTTACACACATCCGTACATTTTTTCAATATAGCGAAACAATCGGTAACATTGAGTAACATCGGATCCATACGCACAGTAAGGCAAGCCAGACCTCACTCAGGAATTGCTAACTTCAGCACACGCTATGAGGCCTCAGGCTGCGTATAGTATCGCAGTGGATCATTTTTGCAAGCCCCAGCAACGCCATTGAAACGCACTGGCACGCCTGCGTTCGCCCGTCCCCCCCCCCATCACCACCCACAAATGGCACTTCCTGTCAATCACTCTGCGATGGGTCTGTATCGCCACTGAGATTGCAGTTCCGATCGCAGCGACTGATTGCGGCACTGCGATGCATACGCAGTGCAAAACAATCGTCCGATTGCGTGCGTATTAGCAACTGCTATCCAAGCTGAATCAGGCCAGTATTGGCCCACTTCCCCTGACATTCATGAGTTTTGGTTCCTGTTAAACAGTATCTTGTCTAAGGTCACTTGGCGTTGCCACAAGGTCACCAATATGTCTCTCAGTGGGCGGGATGTACCAAGCCTTAGCGATAGATAAAGTGGAGCAATTGCCCAAAACATCCAATCAGCTTCTAACTGTCAATTCAAACACTGTGCTAGATTAGTGACAGTTAGGAGCTGATTGGTGGCATAGGGCAACTGCCCCACTTTATCTCCAAGGCTTGATACAGAACCTTTAGTCACCCTTAATGGACCCCTAGGCTTCTGTAACAACAGTGCTGGCCCTGGTTATAGTATATACAGTTCTGTAACCTTTACATCCTAGCTTACTTTTATGTTTCAGCAATGCCTTTATATTATCCGATCCCAGTTGATTATTTTTGCTATTCGGGGAAACGGCACAAAAGATGCACTCTGGATATAATTGTATATTATGCAGAGAGCCCAGCAAAGCTGTAACGTTTGCCAGGACAAAGAAAATACACAATCCCGATGATATACATACATGACTGAAAAACACAGAATAAAAAACAATAAATCACACTGGGCACCAGGTTAAGGACTGGGCGCCAAGGTGAAGCAATTCTCCTGATCACAGCAGCTTCTATTGATCCAGGCCCTCATTCAGAGCAGCTCGCAATTTGCGGTCGTTCGTTCAAAAACAAGGGGTGGCTATTCAAATGAACCGTTCGCTCATTGCGGTCTGTTCACGCCTCTAAGTCTGAACGAGCGAGCAAAACTTGCGGTTGTAATTTTGAAAAATACGCCCCCTTGCCGCTCGCACCATACGTCATGTCCGCTATTTATTAGATTAATCGAGTACATCGAACAGCGTATGAACTGCTCGCTATTCTTGTGGTTGGTTTTTTCAACAGCTATTTTGCAAGCAGTCCTGAGTCAAAAAAAACCAAGTGACGTGGTCAATGATGCTGCTGAATTAATTATGCACACCCATAAAATGCCCGTTTTGACCTTTAAGCACGCCTGCGTTCTGAATTCCACTCCCCGTTTTGAAGCACCTTCCCGTTACCACCCACATACGCCTTATCCTGTCACTCAAAATAGCAGGCATTCGCTATATAGCGAACAAACGATTTTTGGCCACACTGACTGGTTTGCGCATGCGTATTACAATCCGTATGCATGCGCAGATGTGCGAACATCGGTCAGAACGAACGAGCGGCCGCTTACGAGCGGCTCTGAATGAGGGCCCCTGTTCATAGACTTTTGGCCTTATATAAACATCCGCCAACAAATACCTACTTGTATACAATCACTGGTTGCTTATGCCCTGTCTCTTCTGGCCGAGCAGGGGCTATGTATGTAACACATGGAAAATAGGAGGAATGAACATGGCCGTGAAATATGCAATTTTTGTTGCAGAAACAATTCACGTCACGACTGAGCAAGTTCATCATCACCTTTACAAATAAACGGATCCTCACGCGGTTGAACAGAATCCATACGAGATAAAATCACATATACAGAATGGAAAGGGACAGCCATCCGGGGCGGCGCAGAATTCTGCAAACATCAAACTACACGGGCATGTGGCAAAAGCTTATGAGACAATAACGACGTAGGAAAGTGAAAACGCTAATGATACCGACAGTAAGATTACAAATAATATTTCCTTATCTGTTATAATCCATTGTCAAACACCACGAATTACTCAGTAATCCTATAAAACCAAGCTACTTCCGTAAGGGGTTCACTTTGCAAATGATTGTAAGGCAGGATGGAGAATTGCTGTGGCAGCTGGTACTGCAGAGCTGTTCAGCCGGCTGCTCGTGCTCTGCGCTGGCAACTCGCGGAAACATCATGTGAATTTAAAATGTGACCCAAAAAATGTGACAAAAGTAGATTGGTAAATAATTAAACAAAAGGTCAGACAGCGAAAAAATCCATGTCAATGGTTCCTAAGTCTGTGAGGCCCAAGTTATGGAGGTTAATAGGCATGGTTGGCTTAGTGGCTAGCACTACTGCCTCACAGCCCTGAGGTTATCAGCTCAATTCCTGACCAAGGCATCACGGGTTTGGAGTTTGTATGTTCTCTCCACGTTTGCGTGGGTTTCCTCAGGTAATCCAGTTACCATACTGGTAAGGGAATTGGCTTCTGTCACAACTTGAACCCTAGTGTATGCGTCCATGTAATAGGGAATATAGATTGTAAGCTCCAGTGGGGCAGGGACTGATGTGAATGACTGAATTATTCTCTGTAAAGTGCTGCGGAATATGTGTGCGCTTTATTTTAACTATTAACAAATAATAATAATGCCAGCAATTTTTTGAGGTCAAAATATAATGTAAACTGTTATGCCGGGTGCACAGTAGATGATGTGAGTACCCAGTGATGCGACAGGTGACACCCACTGACAGGCCAACATATCGGGTGGCCAGTACACATTAGATGATCTGGTGTCCACCCGCTTGATATGTTGACCCCGCTACATGGGGTCATCAGCCGCATCATCAGGTTGAGTTGCTGACAACCAAACGGGAGCGCGCAACAGCCGACATAGTGGGTACACAGTACACACTAGACATTTTCGATGATATGTCAGCCCAATCCTTTGAAATTGGAAATAACGTTGGAGAAATCGTCTAATGCAGTGGTCTCTAACCTGTAGCTCGCCAGCTAACCGTAGCTCACGGTCTTAACTTTGCTAACTCACCTAGCTGCAGTTCTGCCGAGTCAACTAGAAGGAAGTGCCCTCTGACGTGTGCACCCCCGTGGCATCGACGCCATGGGTGGAGCCACAGGGAAGCACATCAGGTGATTTCCGCAGCCTCTACAGCAATCACCTGACATGCTTCACCGTGATTCCACCCACGGCGTCTACGCGGAGCGAGTGACTCCCGCCCAGCCCGGCTGGAAAATCACACAGCAGCCCTGCCTATACTGTATCTTCTGCTCCTGTCCTGCACGTACCTCCGGTAATTAACAGTGAAATGTGCCTGTGCTTACATTTTATTTACAAACTACAACAATATCACTGTAATAATTAAATACATTTTTATTTTCTATAAAACATTTTTTTTTCTTTTAATTTTCATAAAATTACATTCAATTGTTCGGTTATTAGCCAGAGTTTTATTTTCTACAATTTTAGTAGCTCTTCAGGAGGTTTCATTTCCTAAAGTAGCTCACACCAATTAACGTTGGAGACCACTGGTCTAATGTGTACCCAGCTTAACACACCCGTGCTGTATTGGCCCGGCGGGAAGTCCTCTCTTGGGCGTGCCTAGTTTAAGGTTGTCAAAACCTCTTCCCGTGAATGTCCCAGTCATGTAAATGAGAGGAACAAGTGGGAGGAGCATTGACAACTCCAAACATCGACGTCTTTAGTAGGAGAAAGGTCTCCTGCTCAGACAGGTGCATCACGGGAGCTATCTCAACTGGGCCCTTTCACTCTGGTCAGTAACCTGGGTTATTTGATGGCAGTGTGAAAAGGGTGTAAATGACACAATACAGGCACTGTAAGTAACATTTGGGGGTCTTGTTACTAAGCAGTGTTAGGAGACAGAGTGAAAAGTGATAAGAAAGTGATAAGGTGCCAACTGTCATTTTTCAAACACAGCCTGTTAGATGACAGTTGGGAGCTGATTGGCTGGCACCTTATCACTTTCTTATCACTTTTCACTCTGGGCCTGTTTCAGACCCACTGCGCGCGCACGAGCCCCGTAGCGAGTGATTTTTCACTCGCTGCGGGACTCACTACAAGACAGGGCGGCTGTCGATTGTGATTGACAGCTCCCCTTGTAGGCGTGCAGGGGGGTGGAGCTAGACAAATGGAGGCGTTCCTGAAGGAATGCCTGCCGTTTGTGGGTTGCCCTACTGACATCACCAGTGATGTCAGTAGTGAACTTCATGCTCTATTAGAGCAGGAAGTTCACTGGGGCTTGCGGTGGACGAGACCCTACCACAAGGGTCTCGTCGCAAGCCCGATGGTCGCAATAATCGTGACCATCGCCAGGCCGCCCACTAAAGCTGTGGGTGGTCACCCACAGCTTAGCGAGCAGCCTGGAGGACGGTGAAAAAAAAACACCGGCCCACCCTGATTCAGAGCAAGTGCTCGCAAATAGCCCATGTTTCCCCATCAGGGCTTCCTCTGAGTCATACACAACAGGGATGGAACCATAGGGGCAGCGATTATGGAACTATGGCCCTCATTCAGAGCCGGATGCTCTGAGCAGAGCGCTCGCTCTGAATGAGGGCCATCCTCCATAAATATGGAGCGTCCTCCTGGACGCTCATATAGCTGTGGGTCACCACCCACAGCTCATACGAGCGTGCAGGATGATGGTCGCGATGGTCTTGACCATCGCGACCATCGCCAGTGCGACCAGAAGCCTGTGGTCGGGGTTTTCGACCACAATCCCTGGAGTGATTTTGGCTCTATCAGAGCCAAAATCACTCCCACTGACATCACTAGTGATGTCAGTGGGGCCGGCTTCAGACGGTAGGCGTTCCCTTGGGAACGCCTCCGTCTGGGACGCACGCCCCCGACACGCCCACCAAAGGGGGCGTGCTATCAATCAACATCGACAGCACGCCCCCTTTGATCAGACACAACGAGCGAAGGAAAGTCCTTCGCTCGTCGCGTCTGGCGCATGCACATGACGGAGCTCCCTCCGTCGTGCGCATGCGCAGTGCACACCATCGACCCACTTGCGAGTGGACAGCCGCTTGCGAGTGGGTCTGAATGAGGCCCTATGGCTTTTCAATAATTAGTTTGTTCTTAGATTATATATAATGACCTGCGGGTAATAGAACTATTCATAAAGAAAAATGTGTAAGGTTCACCCCAGGGCCGTAACTAGGGTGGTACAACATGTACCATGGCACAGGGCACCGCAGTACCTGTCAGTTTTCTGTTTATAATCATTCTCACTTATAACTTCATCACATACTTGCCTACCCTCCCGATTTGGCCGGGAGCCTCCCGAAAATCGAGTGGTGCCCCCCAGAAAGGCAGGCAAACCCCTCCGGGTCCCCCTCACGATAACCTGAGAAAGCCCCGCAGTGTAGGGGGGCGGTGACATGATTCACGTCATTTTGGCCCCGCCCCTGCTTTACAATGCCTGTAATATTGGCATTGTGTAGCAGGGGCAGGGCCAAAATTATGTAACCACGTAGCCCCACTCAGCTGGCCCCACGCCCCCCTGCCATGCCGATCTGTCTGCTCTCTCCCGGAAGGGGCAGCCAGAATGTTGGCAACCAAGTTTATCGTCATACGGGGCAAATCAGATTTGTCATGGACCTTCTCTGTAAGGCCATACCTTTTTATGGGTGCTCATCTTATGTCCCTATTTGAAAAATTGTGGGGGGCGGGATGCGCAAATGCTCTTTATGGCCCAGGGCACCAAAAAGTCTAGTTATGGCTCTGGTGCACCCTAGTATGATATGATGGTCAAATATCTAATGTCTTGACCTGGAAAAACCGGCCGCCACGCTGACAGAGTGGACTGTTTGGTAACCTATATGCACTTACCAGTAAGCCGCTCGATATGTCTGGCCGGACATCACAGCCGGACGGGAACCTAAATTTGCCCAGCCAGTTGTGATGCCAGTGTCGGCGGTCCCTGCTGTGCTGCAAGGCATACTTGCCGCCTTCGTATTACTCCTCCCAGGGAGAAGACTGGGTAGGAGAAGCAGGTGGGTGGAGTTGGGGGCGGGGCTGACCAAAATCGCGTCATTAAACCCCCTTCCCCTTGCGTGAATTTGACACGATGATGCATATTTTAAGTAGGGGGCGAGGCTAAATGACGAGATTCTCATATAATCGCCTCATTAGGCCCCGCCCCCAATGCTCAGACCCACCGATTACCGCTAATAGTCTCCCCATTCTGCCTACTTCACTAGGAAGTGAGCAGAATGCGGGAGACGTGGCTACCCTTCCTGGGGTACAGGGGGGGGGTCACCCGAAAAATCGGGAGCCTCCTGCGAATTCTGTGCGGGTAGGTATGTATGCTGCAAGGCCGACTTGATATGTCTGTGAACAATGACAGATATATCAGGCATACAGACACGCCGATGACCTCGTGATATATCGTTTGTCGTTCAATCAAACAGTATATCTACTAATGTATACCCAGCTTTAGAACCAGAATTAGGAGTTCCATGATTCTCAGATATAAAGTTAGATGTACTAAGCCTTTTTAGAAATATAAAGTGGACAGAGATAAAGGCTCTGATTCAGAGATGTACGTACACTAGCCCAATGGTTAGCGCACGCCTCCGATGTTTTAGAGTCTGCGCATGTGCAGAATGGTTCCTGCAATCTCGCACACAGGGCCTGATTCAGAACCGCTCGTAAGCGGCCGCTAATTCGCATGCGTATGGGTCGTAATTAGGGGTGAGCGGGTTCGGATTTCTGAAATCCAACCCCCCCCGAGCCCCCCCGATCCGAGGCAGATCCGAGTCAGGCTCGACTTTTCCCGCCTGACTCGGATCTGAAATCGAGGCAAAACGTCATCATCCCGCCTTCCGGGTCTCGCGGGTTTTGGATCCTATATAAGGTACCCGCGTCGGCGCCATTTTCTCACTCGGCTGTGGACAGTGAAGAGGGAGGGTGGGAGTAAGGGCTGGCTGGGCTGTGTAGTGTAATGTAATGTAGTGCAGAGTAGTGTTGTGCTGTGCTGTGCTGCGCTGTGCTGCTGTTGTCCATAGGGGCTGTGTCCACTACTTCAAAGTCCATAGGGGCTGGCTGTGTTGTGCTGTGCTGCTGTTGTCCATAGGGGCTGTGTCCACTACTTCAAAGTCCATAGGGGCTGGCTGGACTGTGTTGTGCTGTCAGTTCTCCATAGGGGCTGTGTCCACTCCAAAGTCCTGTGCAGTGTCCCAGTCCTAAAGGGGTGATGTAGTGTTGTCCAGGGGGTGCTCTGTCCATCAGGGGTGCTCCCCCCAAGTGCTAAAAAAAATATATTTTTTCTGTGTTTGTGAATTGTGTGCGCAGTAGCCGCACGTGCATCTACAAAGTAGTGCCAAGCGTGCGCCTGTGTCATAAGTAAAGGGCCGGCTGGCTTGACCGTTAAAGGGTGCTGTAACCCCCAAAGTACACTCCAAACCAAATAAAAAAATATTTTCTGTGTTTGTGAATTGTGTGCGCAGTAGCCGCACGTGCATCAACAAAGTAGTGCCAAGCGTGCGCCTGTGTCATAAGTAAAGGGCCGGCTGGCTTGACCGTTAAAGGGTGCTGTAACCCCCAAAGTACACTCCAAACCAAATCAAAAAATATTTTCTGTGTTTGTGAATTGTGTGCGCAGTAGCCGCACGTGCATCAACAAAGTAGTGCCAAGCGTGCGCCTGTGTCATAAGTAAAGGGCCGGCTGGCTTGACCATTAAAGGGTGCTGTAACCCCCAAAGTACACTCCAAACCAAATAAAAAAATATTTTCTGTGTTTGTGAATTGTGTGCGCAGTAGCCGCACGTGCATCAACAAAGTAGTGCCAAGCGTGCGCCTGTGTCATAAGTAAAGGGCCGGCTGGCTTGACCGTTAAAGGGTGCTGTAACCCCCAAAGTACACTTCAGTCCAAACCAAATAAAAAAATATTTTCTGTGTTTGTGAATTGTGTGCGCAGTAGCCGCACGTGCATCAACAAAGGAGCAGCGCCAAGCGTGCGCCTGTGTCATAAGTAAAGGGCCGGCTGGCTTGACCGTTAAAGGGTGCTGTAACCCCCAAAGTACACTCCAAACCAAATAAAAAAATATTTTCTGTGTTTGTGAATTGTGTGCGCAGTAGCCGCACGTGCATCAACAAAGTAGTGCCAAGCGTGCGCCTGTGTCATAAGTAAAGTGCCGGCTGGCTTGACCGTTAAAGGGTGCTGTAACCCCCAAAGTACACTCCAAACCAAATAAAAAATATATTTTCTGTGTTTGTGAATTGTGTGCACTGTGGCTGCACGTGCATCAACAAAGGAGCAGCGCCAAGCGTGCGCCTGTGTCCCATAAGTAAAGAGCCGGCTGGCTCATTTCTTAAAGGGTGGTGTAACCCACAAAGTGCACTACTCTCCAGCAAAAATAAAAACAGTGTTTGTGTGCGCCTTAGCCGCACATATATATCAATATAACATAAATGGAGGACCAAACTTTCTCCGATAAAAATAAAATAGGGAAAGATCAAGAACCACTTCCTCCTAGTGCTGTTGCTGCTGCTGGGAGTTGTTCATCATCCCAGAGAGGAAGTAGGAACACCACTACTTTTACTAAACAATTGACCCTCCAACAGTCCCTAGCGATGAGGATGAAGTACGACAGCAGTCATCCTGAAGCAAAACGTATAACTGAGGCCTTGACTGCTATGTTGGTGTTAGACGTGCGTCCGGTATCCACCATTAGTGCAGTGGGATTTAGACAATTGATGGAGGTAGTGTGTCCCCGGTTCCAAATCCCGTCTAGATTCCAATTGCATCCTCAAAGCAGCAGCGACAAGCGTGCTTCTGTCTGTTAAAGGGTGGTGTAACCCTCAAAGTGTGCTCCACAAACAATAAAAAAATTCTTCTTTTTTTTTCTGTCTTTGTGAAATGTGTGGGCTGTAGCCGCACCTGCATCCTTAAAGCAGCAGCGACAAGCGTGCGTCTGTCTGTTAAAGGGTGGTGTAACCCTCAAAGTGCGCTCCACAAACAATAAAAAAATTCTTATTTTTTTTTCTGTCTTTGTGAATTGTGTGGGCTGTAGCCGCACTTGCATCCTCAAAGCAGCAGCGACAAGCATGCGTCTGTCTGTTAAAGGGTGGTGTAACCCTCAAAGTGCGCTCCACAAACAATAAAAAAATTCTTATTTTTTTTTCTGTCTTTGTGAAATGTGTGGGCTGTAGCCGCACTGGCATCCTTAAAGCAGCAGCGACAAGCGTGCGTCTGTTTGTTAAAGGGTGGTGTAACCCTCAAAGTGTGCTCCACAAACAATAAAAAAATTCTTATTTTTTTTTCTGTCTTTGTGAAATGTGTGGGCTGTAGCCGCACCTGCATCCTTAAAGCAGCAGTGACAAGCGTGCGTCTGTCTGTTAAAGGGTGGTGTAACCCTCAAAGTGCGCTCCACAAACAATAAAAAAATTCTTATTTTTTTTCTGTCTTTGTGAATTGTGTGGGCTGTAGCCGCACTTGCATCCTCAAAGCAGCAGCGACAAGCGTGCGTCTGTCTGTTAAAAGGTGGTGTAACCCTCAAAGTGCGCTCCACAAACAATAAAAATATTCTTCTTTTTTTTTCTGTCTTTGTGAATTGTGTGGGCTGTAGCCGCACTTGCATCCTCAAAGCAGCAGCGACAAGCGTGCGTCTGTCTGTTAAAGGGTGGTGTAACCCTCAAAGTGCGCTCCACAAACAATAAAAATATTCTTCTTTTTTTTTCTGTCTTTGTGAATTGTGTGGGCAGTAGCCGCACCTGCATCCTTAAAGCAGCAGCGACAAGCATGCGTCTGTCTGTTAAAGGGTGGTGTAACCCTCAAAGTGCGCTCCACAAACAATAAAAAAATTCTTATTTTTTTTTCTGTCTTTGTGAATTGTGTGGGCTGTAGCCGCACTTGCATCCTCAAAGCAGCAGCGACAAGCATGCGTCTGTCTGTTAAAGGGTGGTGTAACCCTCAAAGTGCGCTCCACAAACAATAAAAAAATTCTTATTTTTTTTTCTGTCTTTGTGAAATGTGTGGGCTGTAGCCGCACTGGCATCCTTAAAGCAGCAGCGACAAGCGTGCGTCTGTTTGTTAAAGGGTGGTGTAACCCTCAAAGTGCGCTCCACAAACAATAAAAAAATTCTTATTTTTTTTCTGTCTTTGTGAATTGTGTGGGCTGTAGCTGCACTTGCATCCTCAAAGCAGCAGCGACAAGCGTGCGTCTGTCTGTTAAAGGGTGGTGTAACCCTCATAGTGCGCTCCACAAACAATAAAAAAATTCTTCTTTTTTTTTCTGTCTTTGTGAAATGTGTGGGCTGTAGCCGCACTGGCATCCTTAAAGCAGCAGCGACAAGCGTGCGTCTGTCTGTTAAAGGGTGGTGTAACCCTCAAAGTGCGCTCCACAAGCAATAAAAAAATTCTTATTTTTTTTCTGTCTTTGTGAATTGTGTGGGCTGTAGCCGCACTTGCATCCTCAAAGCAGCAGCGACAAGCGTGCGTCTGTCTGTTAAAAGGTGGTGTAACCCTCAAAGTGCGCTCCACAAACAATAAAAATATTCTTCTTTTTTTTCTGTCTTTGTGAATTGTGTGGGCTGTAGCCGCACTTGCATCCTCAAAGCAGCAGCGACAAGCGTGCGTCTGTCTGTTAAAGGGTGGTGTAACCCTCAAAGTGCGCTCCACAAACAATAAAAATATTCTTCTTTTTTTTTCTGTCTTTGTGAATTGTGTGGGCAGTAGCCGCACTTGCATCCTCAAAGCAGCAGCGACAAGCATGCGTCTGTCTGTTAAAGGGTGGTGTAACCCTCAAAGTGCTCCAAAAAATAAAAACAATTTTTTTATGTGTTTGTGACTTGTGTGCGATGTAGCTGCACGTGCATCAACACAGTAGCAGCGCCAAGCGTGCGCCTTTATCATAAGTCAAGGGCTTGTTTGGACATCTGGTCCGGACTGAAGGACGTGCCAACAATTTCTGACAAGTCTACTGTCACTGCATATGATACTGTCCTCAAAGCAGCAGCGACAAGCGTGCGTCTGTCTGTTAAAGGGTGGTGTAACCCTCAAAGTGCGCTCCACAAACAATAAAAATATTCTTCTTTTTTTTTCTGTCTTTGTGAAATGTGTGGGCTGTAGCCGCACCTGCATCCTTAAAGCAGCAGCGACAAGCGTGCGTCTGTCTGTTAAAGGGTGGTGACACCCTCAAAGTGTGCTCCACAAACAATAAAAATATTCTTCTTTTTTTTTCTGTCTTTGTGAATTGTGTGGGCTGTAGCCGCACCTGCATCCTTAAAGCAGCAGCGACAAGCGTGCGTCTGTCTGTTAAAGGGTGGTGTAACCCTCAAAGTGCGCTCCACAAACAATAAAAAAATTCTTATTTTTTTTTCTGTCTTTGTGAGTTGCGTGGGCTGTAGCCGCACTTGCATCCTCAAAGCAGCAGCGACAAGCGTGCGTCTGTCTGTTAAAGGATTACATCGGTGACAACATCCAAGTAGGCATGTCAGACAGTCCGTACCTGTACTGGCAGGAAAAAGAAGAAATTTGGAGGTCCCTGTACAAACTGGCTCTATTTTACCTGAGTTGCCCCCCCTCCAGTGTGTACTCCGAAAGAGTGTTTAGTGCAGCCGGGAACCTTGTCAGCGAAAGGCGTAGGAGGTTGCTTCCACAAAATGTGGAGAAGATGATGTTCATAAAATGAATTATCAACTCTTCCAGGGAGACCAGCCTCCTGAACGTACAGAGGGACCTGTGGTTGTGGATTCCAGCGGGGACGAATTAATACTCTGTGAGGATGAGGATGTACACAACACTGAAGAGGGTGAGGAATCGGTGGATGAGGAGGATGAGGACGACATCTTGCCTCCGTAGAGCCAGTTTGTGCAGGGACAGATTAATTGCCAGCTTGTTTTGTGGGGGCCCAAACGAACCAATCATTTCAGCCACAGTCGTGTGGCAGACCCTGGCGCTGAAATGTTTGGTTTGTTAAAGTGTGCATGTCCTGTTTATACAACATAAGGGTGGGTGGGAGGGCCCAAGGACAATTCCATATTGCACCTCTTTTTTTTCTTTGAATTATGTACTGTTTGGGGCCTAGTTTTTCAAACTGCCATCCTGTCTGCCACTGCAGTGCCACTCCTAGATGGGCCACGTGTTTGTGCCACCCACTCGTATCACTTAGCATAGTCATCCAGCTACCTCGGTGCAACCTTTTGGATATAAAAACACTATTGTGAGGTGTGAGGTATTCAGAATAGACAGGAAATGAGTGGAAATTAAGGTTATTGAGGTTAATAATAGCATAGGAGCAGAAAAACACACAAATTCTGTGATTTTAGCTGTTTTTATGCTTTTTTAAAAAAAAAATACAGATCCAAAACACAAAACCCAGAACCCAAAACACACAAGGGTGGTTTTGGCAAAACCAATCCAGATCCAAAACACGAAGAAAGATCCAGATCCAAAACCCAAACACAAAACACGAAAAGTGGCCGGTGCACACCCCTAGTCGTAATGCGCATGCGCAAACCAGTCATTGCGGTCGGAAATTGTGCGCTCGCAAAACATCGAGGGGCTGCTAATTTGATTGACAGAATGTACCGTTTGTGGGTGGTAACAGGGGAAGGCGCTTGAAAACGGGGGAGTGGAGATCCGAACGCAGGCGTGCCAAACGATCAAAAGGGCATTTAATGGGAGTGCATAATTAGTAAAGGAGCGTCATCGACCACGTCACTTGGTTGTCTTTTAGCCTGATAGCGGTAAGAAAAACCTACCACAAGCACTGCGAGCAGTTCATACGCCTTTCGATGTACCCGATTAATCTAATAAATACCGGAGATGACGTGTGATGCGAACGGCAAAGGGGCGTCTTTACAAAATAGCGAGCACATTTTTCGTTCGCTCGCTCAGACATAGAGGCGTCAGCAAACCGCAAAGAGCGAGCGCTCAATTTAAATAGCCGGCTCCTTTTTTGGAACGACCGTCCGCAAATAGCGTCCGGCTCTGAATCAGGCCCACAATTCCCCCAAGCCTCTGCATGATTAACAAGCAGAAACATTTTTTTGGGGGGGAAGGGGCTGAGGTATTGACGGCCTGTGGGGGTCATTCAGACCCGCTCGTGAGCGGCAGTACGCTCGCAAGCGGATCGATGTCCCCCCACTGCGCATGCGCACGACGGAGGGAGCTCCGTTGTGCGCATGCGCGAGACCCTGCGAGCGACGGGCTCTCCATCGCTCCGGGTCTCGCACCAAAGGGGGCGTGCTGTCGATGTTGATTGACTGCACGCCCCCTTTGGTGGGCGTGCCGGGGGCGTGCCGGCCAGATGGAGGCGTTCCCATGGGAACGCCTACCGTCTCAAGCCGGCCCCACTGACATCACTAGTGATGTCAGTGGGAGTGATTTTGGCTCTGATAGAGCCAAAATCACTCCAGGGCTTGCGGCAGCGAGACCCTACCGCAGGGTCTCCGTCGCAAGCCCGATGGTCATGGTGGTCAAGACCATCATCATGGACGCTCACTATAGCTGTGGGTGGTAACCCACAGCTATGCGATCGTCCATGAGGACGCTCCAAAAAAAGGTAGGAGGGCCCTGATTCAGAGCGAGCGCTCTGGTCAGAGCGTTCAGCTCTGAATCAGACCCTGTGTTCCCAGAAGTGGGGCGTGTTGCCCCCATTTTCTGGGAGTGCTTGGACAATGGATGCAGACTCCCTGGCCTCACAAGCCGCCAGGACCTGGTCAGGCTGCGGTAAGCTTCAGCTAATGCAGCCTGGCCAAAGGAGTAACCATAGCGATCGATGGTGATCTCAGACTGCGACCTCGGTTGCAGCGCTGGAATCGCAGATACAACAAGGAAGTGTCTAGAGACACCTCCTGCTGCATTTGCATTTGAGGTGAAAGGAATCGCACAGCCGCTTGTGTGTTGTCTCTGCAATTCCGCCCATCTCTGAATTAGGTACAAAGTACCAACCAATCAGCTCCTAACTTAAATTTTTCAAACACAGCCTGAAATATAACAGTTAGGAGATGATTGGTTGGACCTTTATCTCTCCATTTTCTCTCTCTCCAAGACTTAGCACATCTCCCCCATACACTCCATTTTAAGTCACAAAATAATGGCATGCCCCCAGTTCTGAGCTCTTACCTGTGCTAAATCACTGTAAAAATGCGGCAGTGCCCTTGATGATAAAGTCTTTTTTTTACATAATTTTTTCGTGACATTTTTTTATAAGTTATTATACCTGGTAGAAATACTGTACATGGAGAGTCAGCTCTCATTTACGGTATGCAGTCGGGAAGCCGGCACAGACCTAATCCAGACAACTGGCTTCTCGACTGCTTAATCCCGGCGAGGGTTAAATGACAGGCATCTAAATCTAGACGCCTGTCATTTTAGCGACACAGGGAGAACGGCGTCCGGCATTCCGATCGAAGTGATGCTGAGCGCGGACAGCCGCGGGAGGGGGAGGATTAGGTTAGGGGCTCCCGTGGGGAAGTTAGGGATAGGCACCCCCCCGGGAGGTTAGGCTAGGGGGAGGGAGGGTTAGGCACCCCCGGGGGGATTTAGGTTTAGGCGGTGGGGAAGGAGGGGTTAGGTTTAGGCACTTAGAGGGGGGATTAGGGTTAGGCACTGGGGGGGAAGGTAAGGGTTAGACACCACTAAGGGAGGGTTAGGGGGTAGAATTAGGTTAGACAATAATTACCTTGGACGATCGGGATTTCCTACTCTTCCGGGATGCCAACCGCCAGGCATGGGTCCGGCGGTAATCATACCGATTCCCTCATTTACATGTACATTCTGGATGTATCATATGGAGTTGTGACAAAATTGTAAATGACCAAATGACACAATATTTACACGTATTTTATATACCTTTATTAGAAATATTGGTACTTGTGTACTTTACGGACTCATTGCAGAGAGAACCCAAATGTCCTACACTCATTAATATTATCAGTCATTAATCAGTCAGTAATGTCTAAATCCCCTTCACGGAGAGGACCCTGACGTCAGCAGCCAGTGTCCAGTGTCATTCCCAGTGTCCAGCATCATTCCCTACCATCCAAGTGGGCATAGAGGGGGAATATAACCTTGTGGCGAGGGGACAACTTTCTTCTTTAGCTGGGGACAACTTTCGGTACTTGTGTACGTAAAGTACACAAGTACCATTTAAAACATTCATTGGGTTCTCTCTGCAATGAGTCCGTAAAGTACACAAGTACTGAAATATTTAAATGATACATGCTGACGCACATGCTCAAAATTTCTGTTTGCTCTGAGGCAAAATGACCGTCTTAGGATGCCATTATTATTACATTAGTCCCTGGTGGAAACCATTTTATTGGCACCCCCCTGCTCTCTCTCTCTCAATGCTCTCTGCCTCTGATACATCGCATTCCCCACTGGCTCGGCATGTGATCTGAGCCAGAAAATGACATTTATTGACGTTCCTGTAATTGTTTTTGGCTCACAAAGATTTGAGGACACCATATAATGTCAGTCTCCTGACACGGAACAACTTCAAAAATGGCGCAGCAAATTTGGAGATGCTATTAATAATACTTATATTAAAGTTAATTTCACTCAGATCCTCTAAAGACATAATTGCCAGGACCCAATCAGGTCCGAGCATGGGCACATTTCTTTTCTGTTTTGTGTTAAAATTTTGCCTGGTGCTATCATGGCTGCTTCCAATCAGGGCTACTGTATGAAAGGCCTAGTTGGGCAGGGCCAGATTAACAATGGGGCGGATGGAACTACAGCTCCAGGCCTCCACATAAAAATAGGCCCATTGTCATGACAACATGATGTTGACTGGCCATCTGCTCTCCACATGGTCAGCCATAAATCATAAGTCCTAAAATTTTATTTCTATTTACCTCACAAAATGAAGCATGTTTTTTTCTTTTACATATTTACGGAGACATTGGGGCTGAGAGTATAGTTGGTGTGCACACCCACATGGCACTGGTCACACCCTCACAGCACTGGTCATGCCTCCTCTGCTTCTCATAATAGGCCCTTGGTCATTTTCAGCTCCAGGCCCATGTGGCCCTCAATCCGGCCCTGTAGTTGGGTGAGGCTCACAAGCCAGACCCTGTGTAGATGTCACCTTCTGTACCTGAGAGATGAGTGCATGTAACTGCCAAGTAATGGTGTGTTGGGCATATATGCTAGTGTAGGGACTTGCAGAGATTTGGGGTCCCTTAACGATGGGCTGCAAGCTTATGGGGCCTATTCATAAAATAATAAATAGCCCGGTAACCATGTGGGAACGCTAGTTTACGCATATTTAAGTTACCGGACCATACATCATCAGGGGTCCGATAGGACCTCTGACCTGATATAACGTAAAGTTTTCGGAGTTTGCTGGCGAGAAAAAAGCGCCACCTTCAGACTGCGCTTAATCTCGTAGCCCCTCTCCTTCCTATGGGAAGGCGTTCCGGGATGCGAAGAGGGATCCGAGCACCTTCTCATTAACTCCCCGATGGCTGTGCGCCTGCATGACCTTGGGTCACGCATGCGTAGCCGGGACGACGGGGAGGAGGTAAGTAACGCAGCTACATCTGTAGCTGCAATACTAACCGAGGGGACAGCTGCTTTTCGGAGCAGTTGTCCCCTCACCAGCGCAATGATGAATTGCTCCGGTGTCACTTTTCCCTCACAGCGAGTTCGATACTTCATCATCGGAGGCCATACGGCTTTCGATGATGAATAGGCTCCTAAATGTTTTGATCAAAGTATGAGCAAAATCCCCATGCTTTTATTTGCGCTATACGCATGATTTGCAGTATATTATTGTCAGCACCGATAGCGATAGTCTTTCTGTTTTGTATACATATATGGCATTGGTACTGCCATGCAGCTGGTACCATGTACAATATGGGTAACACCGAGGGCCTGATTCAGACCCGTTCACAAGCGGGTCGATGGTGACCCAGTGCGCATGCGCGAGACCCGGATAGCGATGGGCAAACCGTCGCTCCGGGTCTTGTACCAAAGGGGGCGTGCTGTCGATGTTGAGTGACAGCACGCCCCCTTTGGTGGGCGGGCCGGGGGCGTGGCTGCCCAGACGGAGGCGTTCCCATGGAAACGCCTACCATCTGGGGCCGGCCCCACTGACATCACAAGTGATGTCAGTGGGAGTGCTTTCGGGCGTTCTAGGGCTTGCGGCAACGAGACCCTACCACAAGGGTCTCGTCGCAAGCCCGATGGTTGCGATGGTCTTGACCATCGCGACCATCTTCCTGGCCGACCACTATTACTGTGGGTGGTCACCCACAGCTATGCGAGTGGTCAGGAGGCCGCTCTAAAAAAACAGAAGGCCGGTCCTGATTCAGAGCGAGCGCTCTGTCAGAGCGTCCGGCTCTGAATCAGGCCCTGAGTGCGGCTATCTTTCTTTTCTGTTTTCTTTCCAGGTTGATCTTTATTTTTTTTTCTCTGTCACTTTTTCTGTGACAACAACAACAGCCAAGGTTATCCATGGTCCCAAGCCCCCAGGCATCTCATCTGCAAAAAATCAATACCTGGAATTGATACAAACCCATGAAGATCATGGTTAAAAGTGAATAATATCTGAATACATTGTTAATATCATTTAAAAGAAAATGGAAAACAATGGTGCATACAGTGAGCATGGTATCACCTGTCTGCCCCTGGTACCCTAAGCCTGGGCATCGACTTTAGACCCAACACTAACTAATTTCAGACATTGGGCGGGATTCTTCAGAGGGAGAAATACGGTCAAACCCCGAAAATGCGTGTTTGACCACATTTCTCACATGCACCAAGCTGCGCGGTGCGTTGCAATCCGGGGTTTGGATGCAGTGGGTAATGTCAACCTCCTGATGGCGTTACCCTATAGAAGTCTATGGGCTTCTATCGTGAGAGTGCTGAGAGAGAGATCCAATCAGAGCCCTCCCAGCACCCCCCGTGGCACGTGCATCCTGCGCACTAGTGGGAGGGTTAGGCTGCAGGAGGGAAGGTTAGGGTTAGGCACTAGGGGGAGGGTTAGACTGCAGGAGGGAAGGTTAGGGTTAGGCACTAGGGGGAGGGTTAGACTGCAGGAGGGAAGGTTAGGGTTAGGCACTAGAGGGAGGGTTAGGCTGCAGGAGGGAAGGTTAGGGTTAGGCACAAGGGGGAGGGTTAGGCTGCAGGAGGGAAGGTTAGGGTTAGGCACTAGGGGGAGGGTTAGACTGCAGGAGGGAAGGTTAGGGTTAGGCACTAGGGGGAGGGTTAGACTGCAGGAGGGAAGGTAAGGGTTAGGCACTAGGGGGAGGGTTAGGCTGCAGGAGGGAAGGTTAGGGTTAGGCACAAGGGGGAGGGTTAGGCTGCAGGAGGGAAGGTTAGGGTTAGGCACTAGGGGGAGGGTTAGACTGCAGGAGGGAAGGTTAGGGTTAGGCACTAGGGGGAGGGTTAGACTGCAGGAGGGAAGGTAAGGGTTAGGCACTAGGGGGAGGGTTAGACTGCAGGAGGGAAGGTAAGGGTTAGGCTGCAGGAGGGAAGGTTAGGGTTAGGCACAAGGGGGATGGTTAGGCTGCAGGAGGGAAGGTTAGGGTTAGGCACTAGGGGGAGGGTTAGACTGCAGGAGGGAAGGTTAGGGTTAGGTATTAGGGGGAGGGTTAGACTGCAGGAGGGAAGGTTAGGGTTAGGTATTAGGGGGAGGGTTAGGCTGCAGGAGGGAAGGTTAGGGTTAGGTATTAGGGGGAGGGTTAGGCTGCAGGAGGGAAGGTTAGGGTTAGGCACTTGGGGGAGGGTTAGGGGTTAGAATAAGTGATACTCCCTGCAGGAAGTTGTACAGGATCCACCGGAATTCAGCAGGAGCTGTTGTACCAATTAAGTCACCACTAGACCACCAGGGACGTTTTATCGACATTCTAATCATGTCGACATTTCAATAGTGTTGAAATGATGAATATTGATGTAGTCAATGTCGACATCATGACAGGGCCGAAACTAGGATATCTGTCACCCGGTGCAAGGCAGCAATTTTGCGCCCCCTCCCTTCCCGTACCTGGATTTTGTCATTGCTCCTCCATAAGGCAGTGCATTACTCAGACGTCCCTGGTATAGTGACTTACATTATTCCATACACCATAATGCCCATTACACATTATGCCACACACTGTAATGCCTATTACCAAAGTGCCACTTACATATTTGCCCGACACCATTTTATGCCCCACAGTAATGCTTCTAATTACTTTAAAATTACCTGCTGGTTGCCATGGGGTTTCATGCTCGTTGCCAGGGGTTACATGCTCATTGCCAGGGGGTTTCATGCTTGTTGTCAGGGAATTTATGCTCATTGCCAGGGGGTTTCATGCTTGTTGTCAGGGGTTCCATGCTCGTTGCCATGGGGTTCCATGCTCGTTGCCATGGGGTTCCATGCTCGTTGCCATGGGGGTTCCATGCTCGTTGCCATGGGGGTTTATGCTCAGCCAGGGGGGTTTATGCTCGTTGCCAGGGGGGTTTGAAGGGAGAATATACAGCTCTCAGCATCCTCTCCCTGCAGCACCAGCGTTCCCGGCACTTCCGGGAACGCTGTGTGCATTGCTCTCTGCTAACAGACACTAGAGGTCCAGTAGGACCTCTAGCATCTGTCTCTTCCTTGGCGGCGGCCATTTTTTGATGGCCGTTTTCAGCAGAGTCGATGCGGACAGCTAGTCCGCATGGAATCTGCTGAAAACGGCCATCCAAAAATGGCCGCCGCCAAGAAAGAGACAGACACTAGAGGTCCAGTAAGGACCTCTAACATTAGTCTCCTCTTCAGCAGCGGCCATTTTCAGATGGCAGAGTTTGCTTTTTCACCCCCCCGCAATCCCCTCCCGGTGCACGTGCACCTCTAGCCCCCCCCCTAGTTGCAGCCCTGATCATGACCATGTTTAGCATTCTCATGTCGGCATGATGAATGTACAGTGGGCCTGATTCAGAGCCGCTCATAAGCGGCCGCTCGTTCGCTCCGAGCGTTGTTTGCTCAACTGCGCATGCGTATGGGTCGCAATGCGCATGCGCCAACCAGTCATTGCGGTCAGAAATCGAGCGCTCGCAAAATAGTGAATGCCTGCTAATTTGAGTGACAGGATGAGGCGTTTCTGGGTGGTAACAGGAGAAGGTACTTGAAAACGGGGAGTGGTGACCCGAACGCAAGCGTGCCAAACGGTCAAAACGGGCGTTTTAAGGGTGTGCATAATTAACAAAGCAGCGTCAACGACCACGTCACTTGGTTGTTTCTTAGCCTGAACTGTTCGCATGATTGCGGTAGGAAAATCCAACCACAAGCACTGTGAGCAGTTCAGATGCCTTTCGATGTACTCAATTAATCTAATCAATAGCGGAGATGACGTAGGATGGGAGTGGCTAGGGGGCGTTTTTACAAAATAGTGCGCGCATGTTTTGTTCGCTCGCTCAGACATAGAGGCGTCAACAGACCGCAAAGAGTGAGCGCTCAATTTAAATAGCCGGCCCCTTTTTCTGAACGAGCGAGCGCAAATAGCGTCCGGCTCTGAATCAGGCCCAATATTCAAAATATACCACACCTGCTAGAAGGTGTCCTATCACATATAATGTACATGCTGTATAAGGAAAGTTTTTGAAAACAAAAGTGAAACACTTCTTTTCTGTGATAACAAGACCTTGTATGCCCCAGTCCTCATCTATCTATCTATCTATCTATCTATCTATCTATCTATCTATCTATCTATCTATCTATCTATCTATCTATCCCATAGGGCAGTCAGATGGTGGGACCAGGCCCGCTGAGAGCTGCGGCGGGCCCGGGTAATAGGGGGCGTGGCCTAAGCGCAGGAGGCGTGGCCACGCCCCCTTCCCGGAAAAAAAGGATTTGCAGTGCCGCTGCGCGCTGGGGAGGGGGGGCGCTCTGGGCCCCCTCAACCCTGCTCAAAGCCAGGGGAGGCACGATCAGTGTGATTGCTCCCCCCAGGCATAGGAGACTGCTGTGGCTGCTGCTCAGCAGCCACGAGCAGTCTCCACTGCAGCTCAGCACACGCTGGGTGCTGGGCTGCTGTGAGGGAGGGGGAGCGGCGCCGGACCCGGGCCCCCGCCGGGCCCCTCAGGAAGCCCGGGCCCCAGTAATCTGTACCCGCCCCCCCCTCTCAGCGCCTCTGGGTGGGACCATGGCAGTTAAAGGGCAGGGCTGCGACAGTCAGAGGGCAGGGCCATGGCAGAGGACAGGGCCATGGGAGTCAGAGGGCAGGGCCATGGCAGTTAGAGAGCAGGGCCAGGGCAGTTAGAAGGTAGGGCCATGGCAGTTAGAGGGCATGGCCAGGGCAGTCAGAGGGCAGGGCCATGGCAGTTAGAGGGCATGGCCATGGCAGTTAGAGGGCAGGGCCATGGCAGTCAGAGGGTAGGGCCATGGCAGTTAGAGGGCAGGGCCATTTCAGTTAGAGGGTAGGACCCTGGCAGTTAGAGGGCAAGGCCAGGGCCGTCAGAGGGCAGGGCTATGGCAGTTAGAGGGTAGGATCATGGCAATTAGAGGGCATGGCTATGGCAGTTAGAGGTCAGGGACATTGCAGTTAGAGGGAAGGGCCAGGGCAGTCAGGGGGTAGGGCCATGGCAGTTAGAAGGCAGGGCCATATCAGTTAGAGGGCAGGGCCCTGGCAGTTAGAGGACAGGGCCATGGCAGTTACAGAGGAGCATAAGACTGTTCCCCCAGTTACAGCAGGTGATGCTATTACTCATGTCACTCAGACCTTTTTCCTGTGTGCTACAGGTGACCTTGGCGTCTCAGCTGATTGGGTTGTATAGGCGCATGGAACGCCCCTAGAGAGGAAACACACAAAGCAGGATGAAAATTGTTGTTGGTGTTTTTGTGTTATGTTATTCCACTAAGACTTATCTGAAAATGGCGCTTGGTATATATACGCGGCCACTTTACTGTAGTGGTTTAATGCTGATTTATACATCAATTTGTACACATTCCACTAAGTATTTGTCCTAAACTTGACAAACACACCATCTAAAAATAGTACTAAAGATTTATCTGACATGTTTATGCTAACGAGTATCTGTTTTGTCAGCCAGTAGTTTACTTCCCCGCAAAACATTTGTCATGAGCGAAGGGTGAACGGAACGTTTCCTGTCCTTAATAATATGTAAAGTGCATTCTGAGTGTGCGGCTCAGTGCCTTCTAGACAGTCATTACTGAGATTAATGTAGACAAATTAATTTGATTTTAATTTTTATAAGTATCTGCTTTGGAGTCTTGGGAGGAAACATATTCCGTAATTCAAGTAGGAAGCATAAAAAATGAGGCACAGACGCGCAAGAAAAATGTCCGGGATCCATTTAGTTGTAGGAGACGAATAATAACATTGAAGACGTAACCAATTTAAGGCATATTTCTGAAGCCTAAGTGTTAATTGATAGCACTGCCCCATTTAATACGACTTAGTATGGCTTACAGTAAATCAAGCCCAGTGCCTTTTTTTATCTTAATGAAAAATATGACCCGAGTGTAAAAATGTGATATTCTATTTATCTAAACATGTTTGATGGCTTCACGACTTTTTTTTAACCTTCAGCTCAATTAACCTAACAGACCATGGCCCTCATTCAGAGCCGGACGCTCTGAGCAGAGCGCACGCTCTGAATGAGGGCCGCCCTCCATAATTATGGAGCGTCCTCCTGGACGCTTGTATAGCTGTGGGTCACCACCCACAGCCTATACGAGCGTGCAGTTTGATGGCCGCGATGGTCGTGACCATCGCGACCATGGAAACTGCGAGCCGGAGCCTGCGGTTGAGGTTTTCAACCGCAAGGCCCGGAGTGATTTTGGCTCTATCAGAGCCAAAATCACTCCCACTGACATCACTAGTGATGTCAGTGGGCCGGCTTCTGACGTAGGCGTTCCCTTGGGAACGCCCCTGTCAGGGAGGCACGCCCCCGGCACTCCCACCAAAGGGGGCGTGCTGTCAATCAACATCGACAGCACGCCCCCTTTGATCAGACACAACGAGCGAAGGAAAGTCCTTCGCTCGTCGCGTCTTTCGCATGCGCACGACGGAGCTCCCTCCGTCGTGCGCATGCTCAGTGCAGACCATCGACCCACTTGTGAGCGGACAGCCGCTTGCGAGTGGGTCTGAATCAGGCCCCATGTTCTAAGGATGTGATGGAATGTGCTGGACTACTACAGCGTGAAGAATCAGGCTATGCCTGGATATAAGGGACATCTGATCACCCTACTGTATACCTGGATTCTGATATTGTGATGGGATGGTTTTAGTATAGGGGAGATAAAGCAAGCTTTGGAGAGAGGTAAAGTGGAGCAGTTGCCAACACTTGATACATCTCCACCTATGCCCCCCCCCCACTCCACCACTGTCACTGTACACTCCTATTGGTGCTACTTGTCCAAGTCACCAACTTTCCAATCGTGAGAAATCAAGGCAACATATTGTACCCCCCAACTGTACCGAATTTGGCAGGACTATCCCAAATAGTGGACCTCAAAAGGGCTTCAGTGTTACACAAACTGGGTGCTCATGGGCATATCTGGGTGTAGACTGGTTGCTCAGGGGCGGGGCATATCCACCAATACACCAATACATCAATGTAATTTCCTCGGTTTTAGCAAACTGCCACCAGGCTTTGTCATTGACATTTGGGGAGGCGGCAGAGCGCTATCTGTGTGTGTTACCCTGAATTTCAGCTATGTTCGGTATATACTGTAGATGTGAGTGCGGGAAATTAGAACCTTTCCTGATTGGTTACAAATTTTGCATGCAGAGATGAGTGCCTTAGGCATGCATTGGAACGCAATGATTGGCCAGATCACGGCTGTTCTCGCGCTCTGATTGTTTCAATGCATTTCTGTGGCAGTGGCGGGAGTGAACTGTCATCTGCATTGGGACCCGTTAGGGATAGCTCTGCATTTTCAGTGCACTTCAGATCCCAGCAGCCCCTATAGGCCAGTCATGGCATTGCAGTTCTCCAAGTGCACTGGCAGCAATTTCAATTGGACATGACAGGGCTAGCTGGGACCAGTAGTCCAACAGTAATGAATAGTGATAATTATATTCTCTCACTAATATTTATTAGACTAGGGGGGGAGGGGTGGCTGCATTTTATTTTTAGTGGGACTGACTTCACTAGGGATCCCAGCCCCATGCTGACCGACTTAGGGCTGGTTAGCACTATGACGAGGGGACCCTGTGCCCTTGTGTCCCCCTGCTATAGTACCCCCAGCTCTGGATGGTAAAGATTAATGCTGGTTAGTGAAAATTTAAAGGGACCACAAGCTCTTTGTCCCCATTGATATTCCCATTACCAGCCTAAGTCTTAACGGGCAAGTGTTGGTTATGGATTTTCAGGTGTACCCCATACATTATTTTTTAGGATTTTTCTTTTTCTAAACAAAATGGCTGCAAGATCCTAGGGATCTGTGGGTCACTTCTAAACCACAGCGAGTTGGAGACAGGATCGGGATTTATAAACCCATAGACATGGATGGCAGGCTGAGGTTAGGACTTTCAAAACAACCTGTAGTAAATTCAGTGGTTTCAACAATCAACCCACAATTGATCCGTGGTGATGTCCATTGGTTTTAAAACTCATCTGAATCCAACCCTTGGTAAATTTGCCCTATGGTATGCAGAGGCTGACACGACAAACTGGAGTTGTGGAACTGCCACCACCCATATATCCAGTCACTCAAGTCCTTATGGGACACGTTGTTCCATAGGAATCGGTAGGAAATACCGCCGGCCGCATGGACGCCCGGCATTTCACCCTTGCCGGGATATGACAGTCGGGACGCCGGCTGCCGGTATTTAGGCAGTCGGCTTCCCGATTGCATACCGTTCCATAATATCTATTCCCTGAAGTAATCCGGGAAAAATTGAAAAGTACTTCCTGTCAGAAGTCGAATAACATTATTTTCAATGGGGCTGGAGCTTAGTAACACTTTAACCAAACACAAGTGGCCAACGTGTAAACATTGCTTGTGATTGGCTGGGAATTTCCCATTCATTTGAATAGACAATGCATTGCAGTGGGCTTTAAGTACTCATAGAAAAACAATGAGCATTGAAAATGAATAGGAAAAGTGATGACATTCACCTATTTTATAAAGTAATTGCTGTTTAAGAATAGTTTGGACAACAAATTTTATGGTAACATTGAAGGATAAGATTCGGGCGATATAGAAATAGAGCTGGTTTATTTGGGGTGTGATGAGGCTGGGGAATAAGAATTCAGAAATCAGAGTGGAACTAAAGCGATAGTGGAATCACATATAAAACAAACATGATAAGGGGAATTGTAGTCTGCCTTCCGCCCGGGAAATGTGTGACACTCTGCAGCCATGTGTGGTGGATATTCTGCACAAATTTCTATTTGCATGTTTTAGTCAAGATATGTCACTAATGTCAATGGGGGAGTTGTATCAAGCCTTGGAGAGGGGTCTATACACTAAACTTTGGAGAAAGATAAAGTGGACGGACATAAAGCACCAACCAATCAGCTCCTAACTGTCACTTGTCAGTTTGTTTGAAAATTGACAGGTAGGAGCTGATTGGTTGGTACTTTATCTCCGTCCACTTTATCTGTCTCCAAGGCTTAGGGCCTGATTCAGAGCCGGGCACTATTTGCGTTCGCTCGTTCAGAAAATGGGGGTGGCTATTCAAATGAACTGTTCGCTCTTTGCGGTCTGTTCACGCCTCTATGCCTGAACGAGTGAACAAAACTTGCGGTCGTTTTTTGGAAAAATACGCCCCCTGGCCGCTCGCATCCTACGTCATGTCCGCTATTTCTTAGATTAATTGAGTACATCGACCAGGGTATGAACTGCTCGCTATTCTTGTGGTTGGTTTTTGCTACCACAATTTTGCGAGCAGTTCTGGCTATAAAATAACCCAGTGACGTGGTCAATGACGCTGCTGTATTAATTATGCACACCCTTAAAACGCCCGTTTTGACCTTTAAGCACGCCTGCGTTCGGATCTCCACTCCCCGTTTTCAAGCACCTTCTCCTGTTACCACCCACATACGCCTCCTCCTGTCACTCAAAATAGCAGGCATTCGCTATTTAGTGAACAAACGATTTTCGGCCGCACTGACTGGTTCGCGCATGCGTATTACGATCCGTACGCATGCAAAGTTGGGCAAACATCGCTCGGTGCGAACGAGCGGCCGCTTACGAGCAGCTCTGAATCAGGCCCTTAGTACTTAGACCCCATATTACAGTCAGTGCTTGAAAAATGACAGTTAGGAGCTGACTGGTTGGTAATTTATCTCTTTACACTTTATCTCTCTCCAAGGCTTGATACATTTCCCCCTATATTTGTACTGTGATTGAGCAAAACAACCAAAAAAAAAAAAACATAAATGAAAAACTAAAGCTAGAAACAACATCACGGGCCTGATTCTGAATCGGACGCGGTGGAGCGATGTCTTTTCGCCAGCATCCTGTTTTGTAGGTCCAGAGACACAGTACAGATATGGCCGCACAGTAGCAGAAGTGTATTAGATATGTATTGGGCGTTGCCGGGCGGTGGCTGAGGGGGGGTAGCTAACGACGCACAGAGATGTTGCGTCTAATGGGGGTGTCGCAGGTGAATATGAGCAGTATATTAAGAGAACAATCACTGTGCTCTGTGCAAATGTATCAAACTCCAAAAACGGTTTCGGGACTTGCCGTCTTATCGCAGCGTCAGCCATTGTTCCCCACAAGCCACAAATTCGCAATATTCAAAATGGTGTCCACTTCCCTGCATTATTTTATTAATAATGTATTTTTTTGCTCATATACTGTAATATGCTTTATACATAGGGCTCGATTCAATTGAATGCAAACTAAATAGCGCCGGGAAGGAGCTCCCGATGCTATTCAATCCTGCGCGCTGTTAAGGATTTCTTCTCGCGTCCCTCCAGGGGTGCGATCAGAAATCCGACAAAAGTACCGGCGCGATGCTGTTTTCAGCGCTTAGCACCATGGAAACAGCAACGTGCCGGAAAGTTTAGTCAGAGAATGCCCGTTCTTGCGACTAAACACTATGTTTAAGGATCGAGGGGCGCGAGAACGGGCATTCTCCAACGTAACAGCGCGCAGAATTGAATAGCTTCTGGTGCTCCTTCCCGGCGATATTTGATTCGCGTTCAATTGAATCGAGCCCATAGATTCAATTTGCGACCAGAAATCTTCAATATCTGCTGTGCTACCCTCTTAATACATATGGGAGGACACTTAATACCGTTTTTGGAGGATTTTCCGCCAAAAGCTAGATAAATAGTCCCCTTAAAGAGCATTTTTTTTTTTTTTTAGTAGTCCAAACATTATGAATTGTGATTGACGCTCCTATGCTACAGAATTGAGGATTGAATGAGTCACACGTACTCACCCACCTCCCCGTTGGACTGTTCTGGAAAATTTAATAATCTTAAAATGTCAAACAATTCAGCCGTGTTGATCACAAGGAAACCAATATTAGCCCTAACCTCCAAAAATCAATACCCGTGTACACCGAGCCTTATACCTGTACAGAGTGGGGGCAGTTGGTGTCCTATGTTTAGATCGGTTTATGTATTTAATTTTTATTGATTTCTTCTAGCTCCCGTCATGTAACAGAAATGGTTACAAGGCTGTAATCTGTCTCTGTGATCCTCTGCTGATAGGTGATGTGAAAACTGAGAGCGTAAACAGCGAATGACGGGGGGAAAAAAGTGTCAAAGGGAATTATTTAAACATATTTTAGATAATCAGTATTTAATCCTAACACTTTTGCCTCAGAGTGGAGAACATTATACAGCGTTGAAATAAAAATGAGCTCACATTTAATATTATCACCACAGGCCCTATGGCTGGAATAATAATTGCAGGAGGTTTACAACACAGATAAGGAAAAAAAAAAGAGTTACAGATGTGTCCTCATTCAAGTTTGCTCAAGTCACACCAAAAAGCCGGTCTTAGTGCGTCGGGTTTCTTTCCGCTCAAAATGTGCGTCCTATGTGCAAAAATGCACAAATAAAACTGCTAGATAATATTAAGCTGTGGTTAATACACAGGGAGCACCCTTAGGATGCTTCAGACAGTCACACTGCTGCCCTTACACCTCTCCGTAGCATCTTCTGGATGCTCCGGGCATTGCTGTAATCACCAGCTATTTTGGCCTCGCCCCCATGTGAGGTCACACAAAGGGGGCGTGGCCTGCACTGGGCCCACAAATAATGTTATATATATCAAAATGGCCCTCGGCAGATAAAAGGTTCCCCACCCCTGCTCTAGGTCATACTTGCAGACTTTTGATTTCTCCTCTCTGGGAGAAGCACGGAGAGGGGATGTAGACGGCCACTCAAGGCGCGGGGCAGGGTTCTTCATGTCATTGCGAATTGCTTCATATTGACCCTGTCCCCTCTCTACGGACCTGTGGTTGCCGGTATTATCTCCCCATCCTGTAGAGGGGGCGGGACAATGCTGAAGTGATTTGCATTTCCCCTCCCACCAGCGCTAGTCACCTGCATCTCCCTCTGGGAACTCCCAGAGTGTAGTAAAATCGGCACCTACTGTACTGTATGCTTATTGTGTGACCGTGGGCCCCATTTATCAGCAATGCACACTCGCTAAAGGGGTTATGTCATCCTTTCCATATTCAACTAACTGCAGTAATCTAAGATTGCCGCTGTTTGTCACTGCAAACTGCTGTTTGCCGGCAATGGGGACCCAGCGCTGCCTCTTCGGTTTCAGCGAAGTCCACGCCGGGTTAAAGTGCCTTGTCCTTGTGCAAACGGACCGTCGCGCATGTGCATTACACAGAAGCCTGTCGCTGGCAAGGTTAGGCGGCCGGCAGCTGAGCGGAGGACCTCGCCAACGAGGAGGACATCACTGGACCTCACCAGAGGAGTAAGTAATGATTAATACCAGTGGCATTTTCATTTGTAACACTGCGATGCTAAATTAAATATGCCGCTGTTTACTGATGTTACAGCGCTGATAAATTTGTGGCCGCTATGTCAATAAAACATGATTCAGACAAAGATTTGCGCACGATACAGTATTCAGCTCCATGACACGTCTTCAAACTCGTTACGTGCTGTTTCACTAATTAAGGACAGAAGGAAACATTTAGCAAATACGAAACATACATACAAACTGTCGGGTATGTAATATCGGCAGTCGGGATGCCTACTTTCAAAATGCCAGCAGCAACATCCCGATGCTCGGTATCCCGACAGGGGTCGGGTAAGTATACTAACCCTCCACCCTTCTCCCCCTAACCCTCCATTCATGCCAGGGGCGTCTTAAGAGAGGAGGGGGCTCATGTTCACTCACCATGCGGGGCCCCCTCCTCTCTTTCCGGTGTCCGGCAGCCGACTGACGCGTCTGGCCAGCCCCCGAAGCATTAGTAGACTCCGGGCACTAGAGTGTGCCCGGAGTCTACTGCGTATGCGCAGAACACTGGAAAAATGGCCACGCGGCCATTTTCCAGTGTTCTGAGCAGCGCTGACACCCGCCGCGTGACCACGGACAGGTAAGTTTAAAATAATATGGGTGCAGCGTGTGCGGTGCGGGCCCCCCCCAGACCCAGGGGCCCATGTGCCCCACACACACTGCACCCATTATAGATATGCTGTTGATTCATGCACCCTAACCCTCCCCACCCCGCACCCTAACCCTCCACCATTTTAGTGCCTAAACCTAACTGTCCCCCCTTAGTGTCTAACCACCCCCCAGCGGTGCCTAACCCCAACCCCCCCAGTGGTGCCTAACCCTAACCTCCCCCCAGTGGTGCCTAACCCTAACCTCCCCCCCCAAAATCTAACCCTAACCCGCTGTGGTGCCTAAACCTAACCCCCCCCGCACCTAACAGCTAATACGCCCGTGTACCTTCGATTGGGATGGCGGCTGTCGAGATTCCGGCTTTGGTATTTAGATAGGCATCAGGATTTCGGCGCCTATCTTTAGTCTTGGGTTGGGATTTCGACAGCCGGAATCCCATCTGCCGGCATCCTCACTTCATCCCGATACAAACATACATAAATCACATTTGTATAATCTCATGAAAGCCATTGTGGAGACGTATAATAATAAGTGATAATTGTCAGGTGTCGCGGTCACGAGTAAACATTTCTCAGTTCTCTGGCGCCCTTGAATTTCGTTTTTTTCTCTCTCGCTATAAAGCGCACATCACACAATAAAGGAAATCATCTTCAAGGACTGGGCCTTAGAATCTATGTATTATTTTTTCTTGTATCTTAAAGGATTTCCACTCTATATTTTTAGTTGTGAAGTGTAAAGGTCAGAACTGAGAACTCTGAACGCTGGGACTGTGCGATATGAGCTTTTATCTTATTGCGGAATGCTGGAGGGTTAATCACTATGGCAGAAGAAAGGCTTCGGCTTGTATCTGTTGATTGATTTTGTGCTCATCGCTGACCGCACTCCTGATCTTCAATGACTTTTTGCACCTTTTTTATTTGTACGTAGAGACTTTTAAGGTTTGAGAGCAAGAAATACAACTTTCTTCTTTCTTAACCTCTCCGGCGATCGCCAGCCTCACAAAACGCGGCGGCGGATGAGGAGATTCTTCTCTCAAGGCACTGCCAACAGTTAAAAGTTAACATTAGCTGTCAAAACGCATAGTACGATTTTACAAGTAGCTGAAATCGATAGGTTTTCTTTTAAATCTAATTTTGGCATTGCTTTGATATGCTATCAGTGTTGGAATGCTACTCTCAATTCATCATACCTACTGTAGTAAGCACAGTCACCGCAATGGTAGGGAGATTTGCTGTGAGATGTTGACCTTCCAGATTGACCTTTTCCGATTCAGGATACTATAAAATATGGCCTCTGACATTTTGGTTCTGGCTCATGTAAACACCATTGATTGATTTGGGCCACTAATGTGACTCTTTAGCTGCCCTCTTCAATTTAATATAAAAAAAAACTGCTCATTTATAGAGTGGGATGTATCATGCGGAATCGGTATGTAATGTCGGCCGTCTGGATGCCTACTGTCACAATACCGACAGCAGCATCTCAATGGTTGGTATCCCGACACGGGGTTGGGTAAGTATACTTACCCTCCACCCTTCTCTCCCTAAGACTAACCCTCCCTTCTTGTAGCCTAACCCTAACCCTCCCCACCCCCCACCGTAACCCTTTAGTGCCTAAACCTACATTTCACCCCTTTCTCACCCTAACCCCTCCCCCTGTGATGCCTGACCCTAACCCTCCCTCCTAGGCCGGGCTGGATTAAGGTCTGTGGAGGCCCCTGGGCAACAAACATGTGGGGGCCTCTGTTAAATGTGACATACTGGGGGTATGCGCAATGGGGACCTTATGCAGAGCCCCCAGTAGTGTCAGTGCCCACACTGGTAGTGCTCCGTATGCAATGCTCCCATTAGTAGTGCCCCTGGTAGTAATGCCCTCTGTATATATGCCCCCAGTAGTAATATCCCTGTAGTTGTGCCCCAAATAGTAATGCCCCCAGTAGTAATGCCCCCTGCATATGCCCAATAGTAATAACTCCTGTATAAATCCCCCAGTAGTAATACCCCTGTAGTTGTGCCCCCCAATAGTTATGCCCCCAGTAGTTATACCCCCTGTAGTAGAGCCCCCAGTAGTAATGCCCCTCTATTAGTGCCCCCAATACTAATGCTCCCTCTGTAGTAGAGCCCCCAATAGTAATGCCTCCTGATTAATGCACCCAGTATTAATGCCTCCCCCCTCAAAGAGTAATGCCCCAGTAGCAATGCCCCCCCTCCGAGTAGTGCCCCCTGTAGTAATGCCTCCCCCCCACGGATAATGCCCCAGTAGTAATGCCTCCCCCCGAGTAATGCCCCAGTAGTAATGTGCCCCCCCCCGAGTGATGCCCCCAGTAAGCCACTTGCACTGAAAAAAAAATATATAAAGCTCATACTTACCTTAAGCTAAGCCCCGCGTCCGCTGCAATCCGCTCGACTGCTCCTCTGCACTATGGGAGAGACATCATGACGTCTCTCCCATAGTGCACTGCGTGAGCCGGAAGTCGGAGCTCAGGAGTGAGCTCCGTCCTCTGACGCCGGCTGCCGCTGCGGAGAGGGAGCCGGGCGCCCGCTGGTTACAAGAAACCAGCGGGCGTCTGGCAAATGAAGCCGCCCTGCAGCGCCGGGGTTAGGTTGGCCGGAGGAGGCGGAACTGGTTCCATCTCCTCCGGTCCACTTTAACCCCAATAGGTGTGGGGGCCATTAATGGTCGATCGCCCCTGTCCCCCCCCCATTAATCCGGCCCTGCTCCTAGGGGTGCCTATCCCTAACCTCTCCCCCAAAACCTAACACTAACCCTGCTATGCATCCTAAACCTAACCTTCCCCCCCCCGCCGGCTAACACTAAGGGCCTGATTCAGACCCACTCGCAAGCGCTATGCGCTCGCAAGAGGGTCGAAGGTTGTGCATTCCGGGGCTTGCTACAAACAGGGCGGCTTTCAATGTTGATCGGCAGCTCGCCCCATTTTGTAGGCGGGGAGGTGGGGTGGCTGGACAAACGGAGGTGTTCCTGAAGTCAGTAGTGAGCTTCCGGCTATATTAGAGCCAGAAGCTCACTGGGGCTTGCGCAGACGAGACCCTTACCTTCTGGAGTTGGGATTAAGATAGGCGTCAGTATTTCGCCACCTATCTTAAGTCCCTTGTCAGGCTTCCAGCATCGGGATTGAGACCGGCGGCATCGCGGCCGCCAGTCTCATAACTACATCCCGTATCACGCATATTGCATGACATACATCCCGCCACTTACCCATATTTGCTTACACTCTTGGAATTGGTGGTCTCCCTCAAAAGTAGGCAAGTTTCCCGCACCCTCCTCCACACCCCGCAGCCCCCTCTTCATCCCGGTGGGTAACGCCATCTTCAGGTGGTGTTACCCAATAGAAGCCTATGGGCTTCTTTCCGGGACGCTCCCCCTTGGGAGTGATCCGATCGAATCACTCCCATCATCCCCCAGAGCCCAGCTCTGCTCCCAAGTGGTCAGCTGCGTCTCCTCTGGGGTAGGATGGAAGAGTGGACAAGTATGATTACATTCCTGGCTTCAATTTCCAGTATAAAAGTAAGTAAGAATCCATTGTACATGACATTTTTGTGATATATAAAAATAAAAGCTATTTATACTGTGAAAAATCTCTGGCATCACACAGCACTACCATGCGCAACTGCCTATGCAATTGCGGAGGCTTGCCTACCCTCCCGATTTGGCCGGGAGCCTCCCGAATATCGTGGCCCCACCCCCCGCTTTACAATGCCGTTTATTCTGGTATTGTGAAGAGGGGACGGGGCCACGATGACGCGATCTCGCTGCCACACCCCCGTCCCCACAACGTCATTATTGTATGGCCATACCCCCTGCGGTAAACTGACTTTCAGCTCCCTCCCGGAAGGAGGGAGCTGAATGTCGGCAAGTATGCAATTGCGGTTACGCACACAGGGTCTGATTCAGAGTCGGACGCTCGCTCTGAATCAGGATTTGTTGTTGTTGTTGTTGCGGCCTCCTGGCCGCTTGCTAAGCTGTGGGTGACCACCCACATCTTTTGCGAGCGACCAGGTGACGGTCGAGACCATCGCGACCATCGGGGCTTGCGACGAGACCCTTGTGATAGGGTCTCGTCCGTTGCAAGCCCCAGAGAGCTTCCTGCTCTAACAGAGCTGGAAGCTCTCCACTGACATCACTGGTGATGTCAGTGGTGCCTCCCACAAACGGCAGGCGTTCCTTTGGAAACGCTTCCGTTTGTGTAGCCACCCCCCTTCCCCGCCTACAAAATGGGGCGAGCTGTCGATCAACATCAACAGCCGCCCCTTTTGTAGTGAGCCCCGGAGCGAGATAAATTTGCGCGATGCATGAGCACAACGAAACTGCGTAATCGCAGTTGCGTACGGTAGTAAATCAGCATGATAAATAGACCCCTATATACAAGTGCTGTGCTTGTGCTGAAAATTCTATAAGGTATATATTCACCAGACAGATGGGCAGCCTGCTCCTGCTATTGTATATTAGTGAGCTGTTTTGCATCTATTAGATTATGTAATAAGATCGGGGAGCTTATAAATATGTGAAGAGTCAGAATTATTTGGAATATGCATTAGAGACTATGGAGATACTTTGCATTAATTTCCTCACGCTGCGTGTCAGAAAGCGATACACACAGGGCTGCACAGGTACAGAAAACTTTATTGAACTCAGTGGAGCAAGACAAAAGCACGGAATACCCTTATTATAATAACTGCCAGTTATTACAAAATAAAACACACACATTTCATTTCAGCCCACTGCATATACAGAAAATACTCTTTTAAATGTCCCCACAGGAAAACATGGCCGTTATAACTGGTACTGCTGCAGCACGCTCCAGGCACGTTTGATGAAGACGAGGATACAGCAGATTCAGGGCCTGATTCAGCAAACAACGCAAGTGAGAGAACGCACGGTGCAAGCCGATGTTTGCCATCTGCACATGCGTATGCATCGCATTGTGCGTGCGGGAACAGGTCGCTGAGTACGGTAAGGGCTCTCTCAGAGTACGCAGGGAGCCCTTCGATGTTGATTGACAGGAAGTGCCGGTTGTGGGTGGTGACGGGGGTGGTCGGCCGTTACAGGGGCGTGCAAAAATTAATCTCAGTGGTGCCGCGTGCAGCCAGACGGCACTCTGCGTGCGGGTATCTCTCGAGTCCTGCGGCATGATCAGGTCTACCCTAAGCTTACACGCAGCTTTGATGGCACTCAATGTTCCCGATGTTTACGCTGTCAATCACGGCATAGGTGGGCGACTTTATGTTTTGCTGGGTGTCTGCTTCTTGTGCTGCGGTCTCTGTGCTTATGCATTGATTAGCATATTCTCGCAGTGGTTGGGTGCGTGCGTCTGCTAGCGTGCGTTCCTTGCTGAATGCATAGAAATATCACGCCAGATAGAAGTACTTGACCATTACGGGCCTGTAATGCACGTAGGCGTACGTAATGGCGATGCCACGTGCAAGTGGACAATGTTTTCTGTCTATGCATAGGTCTGAGTCGGACCACGCACAGAATCCGATGGTTACGGCAGAACGAATTTGGATGCAAGAGCTGTGGGCTTCCGTGGGCATTCCTGGGAGGGTGGCGTGGCCAGATGCAGGCGTAATGCGGTCAGCGGCTGAGTCTTTTGCTGCAGCTGCACATTGACGCCACCGGTGACCATGTTCAGAGGGAGATTCTGCACCTTCACATTCTCTGATTGTGAGCCCGATAGCGCTTCTTAAAAACACACAGTGGCAGACTAGCGGTGCAGCCGGTGGACGTCTCGGTAGGAGAGCCATGGGTCGCGACATTGGCATAAAGACGCAATTGCACTGCGGCAAATCACGCAGCCGTGGCTGCTATAGCATACACCTATGAATCAGAGCCTAAATCTGTATACATTATGCCATGTCCCTCATCCATCTAAAAACATCCCCAATACAGTCAAACCGTAGCCACTCCAATCAAACCTCAACCATTTTGGAGTTGACCACTACCTCTGTCCATGGTCATGGCTCTATTATGGGCCTATGTACTAAGCCCTGGAGAGAGATAAAGTGGAGGAAGATAAAGTACCAACCAATCAGCTCCTAACGGACACTTTACTGGCTGTGTTTGAAAAATGATTGGAGCTGATTGGTTGGTACTTTATCTTTCTCCAAGGCTTAGCGCCTGATTCAGCAAGGATCGCAAGTGCGATTATGCACACAATCGGCCGATTGTTGCCGTTCTGCACATGCGTATGCATCGCGGGCGCGAACCAGCCACTGCAATCGGGACGGCAATCTTAGTGGCTACGCAGACCCATCGCAGAGTGACTGACAGAAAGTACCGTTTGGGGGTGCCAGTGCGTTTGAACGCCGTTGCAGGGGAGTGCATAAATTAGGCACTGCGATGCCGTACGCAGCTGGGCTTTCACTACGTGCGATGAGGTTTGCAATTCCTGAGTAAAGTCAGAGCTTGTGCAAGTGTGCGTGAGGCTGCGATGGTACTCACTGTTACCGATGGATTCCCAGTCTTGCTATGTATTACAGATGTGTGTAAGGTAAGGTGGGTGTCCTTATGTTGTGCTGTGACGGCATAGCGATCGCAGTGGATTAGCATATCATCGCAGGTGGGATCCTAACTGAATCAGGCCCTTACTACAGAGAGTAAAAAAAGTTGTTGACAATTATTATTATTATTGTTTAATTTGATAGAACCAATCATATTACATAATATACAATATGTACTCATTCACACCAGTCCTTGCCCCAGTGGTGCAAACCTTCTAAATGTTGTAGTATTCATGAAATCAGAAAGAAAAATATATTGCATGTAATTTAAATAATGAATCCCTTCCCCGCACCACAAACACTATTATAATTCTATGGGCCAGGTCATTAGCGGCCTTTAAAATCCATGCTGCCCTGTTATTGAATATGGCCTAAATCAGTAATTGTGCTTCCCACATATTTATACCTAGAAATTGGGTGTATAACTAGAACTAGGATACTACAGCAAATGATGGGTGGCGGGCAAAGATCAAGTTGCAAAAACGTAAGAGGTGAGTTTTCAGGGAGTGCTTAAAGGTTTAAAGACTAGAGGAAAGTCTTATTGTGCATGGGAGGGCATTCCACAGAGTGGGTGCAGCCCAAAATGAGTCCTGTAACCATGAATAGGAGCAGATGATGCGTCTGGAAGAGAGATGCAGATCTTATGCATAGTGGAGGGACAGAGTTGGGAGATATTTAGAGATAATGGAACGTATGTTGGTGTTGTTTGGTTGATAGCATTACTGTATATATAAACTGAACTATTTTATATTGAATGTGGGAAAATACAGGCAACCAATTTAAGCACTGACAGAGCGGAGCAACAGAAGCAGAATGTTTTGTAAGGAAGATACATTCAAAATAGAGCGGTTAAACTCTTCTTAGGGGAAGCCCTCTATGGACACTATTGCAATAATCATTGTGGGATATATTGTCTGCATGAATTCGAGTTTTTGCTAGAGATGTGCGGTTTAGTTTTCTTGAAAATCAAACAGGTTCCAAACTTTGGGGTTCCAAGTCAAATCGAGTCCCGGCTCAGATTACTTTTGGGTTTTCGAGTAGAACCGAGTCCTGGCTTGGATCTGCTGTAAATTGGGAACTCGGATTTAAACACCGAACCTTGGGTTTTAGATTTTGTGTCAACAGGTCCACATTACATGATGTTACAATAGCTGTTTTTATCAATTTTAATGAAAACCAAAACCAAATCCGTGCCATAACATTTGAGGGTGGTTTTGCCAAAACCAGAACAAAGGGATCGGCACACAACTCTAGTATTTGCAGAGTCTCGTGTGAGTTTCCATCTCATCGATCAGCCATGAAAGTACTGAGAGGGAACTGAAGTGAATTGTCTTGTAACTTTTTCAGCCCTGAGAGCTGTGTAACTATGTACAGACCCATTGATAGCACTTCCACAGCTATAGTTTAAGACACCATTAGTGCCCCTGAGAGGACCTGGTTATAAATAAAATAGCCTGAGGAATGCTTTTCCTTGAAATGCCAGAAGTGAAGCTGCATAAACACTATATTTTGCAGAACAATAATTGACTGTAAGTCACAGAGTATCATGGTAACACCATCGCAGAGAACGAGGGCTGTGTGATGCGAGGAGCATTGCTAAAGGGTTGCTGAATAAGGTACTGTAAATGAAAAATAATTTTAATACTTTAATATGTGCGGGTTTTAAGAATTACAAGCCAGTGTACAGATGGAGTAGGTTTATGTGAGACACCTGGCACGGTGCAGAGCGGAGGGAGCACGTGACGCGGCACACCAAGCCCACTAATGTGCAGCACTAAACAAAATGGACGCAACATGTAACATTTTTTGCATGCCTACTTACTGTATGTCTCAAATAAGCACATTTCTTCACGTGTCGATCATACAGAGCAGAATATTGGTAAATACTATTTGTTTTTTCACTATCACTGAAATCTTTGTTACCTCTTTCATTGGAACTGCACAGGAAAAATGATTATTTCCCAGTGGCGCAGAGATTCTATAGCACCCCGGAGATTATATTTATGTTACTGTGTTAGATCATATTTTGTTGAATAACTGCAACAAATTGCCACACTTTACTCGTCATTGTAATATGACTGAAAATGCTCTAGAATAGAAGAGGTTATACTCAGTCTGAATAGTATAATGGACTGTAAATTATAGGCATTGATGTAAATATTGAAACCTTCGTGTTCCCATTTAAATTCCGCCTTAAATAGCCCATTGTACATGCTGAAGGACTGGCTGTTAGTGGCACTTGGGTACGTCCACACAGATCTGGGTTTACCTGTTCAATCTAGCGTAAATTGACTTACTGTGGGTGGGAGGGAGGTAGGGGGGTGGTAACGAGCACCTGTAATTTCTGAAATTCAGTAAGTATTGTAATATCCACATTATGATGCAATCCACTTCCCATAATGTAATATGGATATTGAGAAATTAATTATTCAGTTTTAGGTATTATAGGCTGCCCCCTTCCCGGAGGTCAGCGGTGCGGGGGGCGTGTCCTGGTACGTGGCATGATTGTGGCCCTGTTACACAATACTGTGATTAAATTATGTAAAAGAAGCGCTATATATATATATATATATATATATATATATATATAAAATATGTTTGAAATGTACCGGAGGAGGTGAAACAGACAAACAACACTCAATACATACAATATGCAACAATAGATGTTTAAAGCGCTTTCTGTGAAAAGTTAAATGTCCTGGAAATCAGTGAAAACCCATGACTGGCGCAGCGGTGAAGACCGGATGTGTAGACTGACCCTACCTTTCCCTATGTCCCTCCGTGCGGGGCTCGCTTGGTCCGGGCTGCTGCTGTTGAATCAGCTGTGCGCCTGTTCCGTTCGCCGCTTGTGAAGTAAACGGTTTGTCAGGGCAGCGTTCTTCTGTAGTGTCCCTGGGACCGTCTGTTAGCTAACCACCGCTTTCCTGGGGAATCCAATCTCCGCGCTCACTGGCTGGTGACGTCAGTCGGGTCGTGAACACCAACGCGTTTCATCCTTTCGGACTTTGTCAAGGTAGAGTCAGTTTACACACCCTGTCTTCACCGCCGCGCCAGTCACGGGTTTTCACTGATTTCCAGGACATTTAACTTTTCACAGATAGCGCTTTAAACATCTATTGTTGCATATTGTATGTATTGAGTGTTGTTTGTCTGTTTCACCTCCTCTGGTACATTTCAAACATATTTCGTTATATTTATAGCGCTTCTTTTACATAATTTAACCCTTACTTGGCCAGGTGTCTGACCACTTATAATAAAGCTGCTTTTTATTACATCCAGGAGCGCGTGATCACCACTTAAACAATACTGTGATTACTGGCATTGTGAAGAGGGTGGGTGGCCTCTGGGAGTCTTGCCCACTCTTCAGGGTCGTCCTGGGAGAGCCACCCTGACATTCGGTAGCCTCGTGGTGGGAGTTGGTGAGTCTGGTAAAGTATTGCTGACATGCCGTTAGAATTTAGGTCGCAGTTCACACTAATAATATTTAAGAGCTATTCAGCAGTTGAACAAGAGGGGAACTAGGGGCCATAAATGATAAGACAGACAAAATTGTGCATAAAAAAAACACAGCTCACCCATGGTCAGTGGTCACCAACAATATGGACGTTTTATCCTGTCCTACATGCCCATGGACCCAGCACCATACCGCAGCACAGAGTCTTACTGGCCCACAGGGATACAGAGGACCTCCCCACTGCCACAGTGCCCCACCCCCTCCTCTAGGGGTCAGTAACTTGGTAGAGCAGGATCCTGGGTGAAATTGGGTGTTTGGCTTGTTTCTATGGAAACTACACCAAGATTAGCCCTCCTGCCAATCAAATAGGGTGGTCCTGACATGCCCTGTCCCCTCCTTTATAAAGGGACCCTGCTCTTTGCATATCCTCAGTAATGGTTGCCCAAGTCCCTCTCTGGTGACTGGCCACACCCCCTCTGGTGGCTGGCCACACCCCTTAAGCTTAGACTCGTACCACTGAATTCCCTGGTGGGTCCTTCATACCCCATTCCAACACTGCTGCAGCATTACCGTCCCTATGGAGTGTTACAGAGGCACAACTAGTACACTTCCATAAACACCTTATATTAGATTGTAGAATGCCCAAATGTTTGGCACAAATAAACTCCATCTATAATCTATATATAAGTCTATGGCCCCGATTCCCCATTCTGACGAACCGATCTGATCTGCGGATTGACGGCCATCGATAATCTGAGATACAGATGCAAAAAAACCCCTGACTCACAGATTCTGACCGCTATCGGGTCGGGATTAGGGAATTGAGATTATTCAACATGTTGATTGCTGTACATCACCAGGAGTTGTGGATGGTGTTTCCATAGCACAGAGGAGTTTGGTGATTTCAGTGGGAGAGAGAAAAACAATGTTTACCTTCTAGGTGTCCTCTCCATAGGTTGGTTGGTGAAGTAGTATGCTTTCCTTGTAAGTGCCCTCATGGTAGGTTGATCTGTTTAGTATTAGGCTTATTTTATAGATGTCCTCACCATAAGTTGGTTGGTGAAGTAACATGCTGTAGATGTCCTTGCCATAGGTTGGTTGGTGAAGTAGCATGCTGTAGATGTCCATACCATAGGTTGGTTGGTGAAGTAGCATGCTGTAGATGTCCTCGCCATAGGTTGGTTGGTGAAGTAGCAAGCTGTAGATGTCCTTATCATAGGTTGGTTGGTGAAGTAGCATGCTGTAGATGTCCTCACCATAGGTTTGTTGGTAAAGTAGCATGCTGTAGATGTCCTCACCATAGGTTGGTTGGTGAAGTAGCATGCTGTAGATGTCCTCATCATACTGTAGGTTGGGGAAAGTAGCATGGTGTAGATGTCCTCACCATAGGTTGGTTGGTGAAGTAGCATGCTGTAGATGTCCTCACCATAGGTTGGTTGGTGAAGTAGCATGCTGTAGATGTCCTCGTCATACTGTAGGTTGGCGAAAGTAGCATGCTGTAGATGTCCTCACCATAGGTTGGTTGGTGAAGTAACATGCTGACCTTGCAGATGTCCTTATTAATGCCATAGGAGGCATCTAAAGAAAAAGACGCCTCCTGACGGCATCTCAGATCCGATGCCAGTGTCCGAAAACACAGGTTTCCTTTGGAACCCTCTCTCGGTAAGTTGTGTGATGTGTAGCCAATGGACTAATGCCATCTTCAGATGGCATTAGCTGCAGGGGCCAAACTCTGGAATGCATCCAGTTGGTAAAGTTGGAAGTTGGTAAATTGGGCAGCATCACATCCCCCATAGAAACCTATGGGGGATGCGGCTGTCCACGGGAATAGAGGGATATCAGAGATATCTGCTGTGGACCCTCCTTCATACATCTGGGGGAAACTTAATATTTGTGGTTAACCCCCGAAAACTGGTGTTTTCGGTGATTAAGCCACAAATATACAATGATAACTGGGTCCCAAGTGTTATCCTAGTTCAACCGACCCTCATCCCCGCTGGTTAGGTTATATCCTCACTGGACTATAATTCTTTACAATACAGGAGTACTTACCACATACAATATGTTGTTACATTTTCCATGAATATTTTATCATTTGCTCATACTGTATGTTGTTATGCATATTTCTTTAACTGTCTTTTACCTGTATCTGTTTTTTTTTATTGTGTCCTTCACATTTCAGCCCATGCTACTGTAGTCTTACATCTACTGTCTATATGTCTGGACATAAATGTATTATTAGTGCTACATGGTTAGTGTAGGTCGGCCTTGTGAGTGAGCTTGTTCAATGGTGTTTGGATATATAAACTAGATATATAATTTTATATATTTATATATATATATATATATATATTATATATATATATATATATATATATATATATATATAATTATATACATACATAGTTCTAGATAAAAACGTGCTGAAATTTCAGAGCATGGAGAATGAGTATTTATTTTGAAATTTCCATTATATCTCAAGTGAGTTTTTCCTTTGACAAATGTGGTTTCTTATGTTAGTGACTGATACACGTCCTCCCTGCACTGTAACACCTAGTGACAGAGCTTGATAAATAGAATCTATAGGTTCCTGATGCTGACAGTGATTGGCTGTCATGCCAATCGATCAACCCGTCCAACCCAAATTTTTATTGGGGGGGGGGGGGGGAATAGTGGCAGATTGTCTTTTAACTTTCAGTAGCCCATGTTAGCTCTCATCTCAAAGCCGTTGGACCTCATCCAGACCCGCTCGCTAGCGCTGTGCGCTCGCAAGCGGCCCGATGGTTTGCTTACGCATATGCGCACGCTTCATTCTGCGCGTGAGTGAACTACTCTGTGCGATCGCAGGCCGCTCGCCCAGCAAAGGTAGCCCAGTGAAATGAGTGACAGGAGAGGCCGTTTGTGGGTGGTAACAGGGGCAGGACACTAATATCGGGGGGGTGTAGGTGTGAACGCAGGCGTGCCTGGGTGTTTCAATGCCGTTTCTAAGGCATGCATAATTAACAGGCAGCATCATAGTACACGTCACATGCCTGTTTTTTACACTGAAGTCCTCGCAGTCCTTGCGGTAGGGTAACACAACCACAAGCGCTGCGATCACTACCGATGGTGCTCGATGTACCAATGTTTTAATACACTTCCTGGAGATTACGTGCGCTAGTGGGCGTCTCTACATACGCTAATGGTGGTGTGCATACACAGAGCGATCGCTCGCACAGCCAAAGTGGGTGTGCTTATGCCTTGGCGAGTGATTGCTTCCCATGGCATCACTTTGACAAATTTAGGACAGAAAGCATTTCATATGCAAGGAGTTAAAGTAAACACCTGAGCCTGTGGGTTTTGGCCTCTAGACAAGAAGGGGCTAGTTGTTTAGTGAGATAGTGTTGTGGGGTGGGGTTAGGTTTTGGTTAGCCTATAGGATTGGCAGAGGGTGGGTCAGTGCTATTTCAGAGTTGCTGCTTGTCAGTCATTTTATAGAAATTTCTCTGGTCGGGTGTTTCCCGCCCTCCCTCCCATATTCATTGAGTTAGTGTTTCCCGCCCTCCCTCCCATATTCATTGAGTTATTTGGTGTCGGCTTTTCTTGTGACGGGAAAGAACGGTAGCAGTCGCCATCTGTCTTTGGAGCTTGAGGTGCTCTCCCTTCCAATACATGGCATAGGCTGATTCTACCCTACTGGGGTCAGCGGCAACCACCTAACCAGGTGGGCCTCACGTCATGTCATTGGGGTGGGAGGTGGATACCTTGGGCGTGGTAATGGGCTGGCTGCTCGCCTCCCATTTAAAAGATCGATGTGAGTATGCAGTTGGTGATCTTGCATTGTGGGGCCGTTCTTTCTGCGCTACCATACTTTGTCTGTCTTTCTTTCTTATTCTATTAGTTAGTTCAGTTATACATTAAATAGTTTAATTAGTTTAAAATTAAATAAAGCTGACCTTCCTTTCCCCTTATATAAGTCTCTGTGTCATTATTTCATTATGACTATGGTTGATGATTTACCCTGCACTGTTAGGAGGGAACACTCATCAGGCGATGGGGAGTTTATTGCATACGCTGGATGCGAGCGATCGCATCTAGCGAGCGGGTCTGAATGAGGTCCATTGTGTGTACTGTTAGAAAAACACAAAAATCTCATTATTTGCTCTGCTGAAACTTTAGTGATCTGTAGTTAATATTCACCAGTGGCCTTATGTAACCTGGCGGGAGGGATAAAAATAAACGTATAGTTGATATTGAAAGAGGTTAACAAGAATATGCAGCTATAAAACATTGGTGACATATAACACACCTATAAATATTTGTGGCTGAACCTGTTTTGAAATTCTCATATATGCTGTTTATAATTAGGGTTTGTTATCATGTAATTTTTAAGACATCTTCTGTGAAATCTGTGAACATATGTGTCTTTGCCCAGAGCCATATGCTTTGCGCATTCACAGAACTGGCTCGGGTAGGGGCTGTCACACCACTTCTCAGTTGTGGTAACATAAGCTAACATTCAGGAGAGTGATTTATAATGCAACACAATTCAGCAACAGCATGCCTTTATTTTTACACAAATTTGACTTGCTTTTGTGGACTAGAGACAGATTAGCACAGCTGGGTATCAGGTTAGTAACGCTTCTAAGTTTTGGCCATTGTACGATGTTAAGAACACAGGTATTCCCATCAATAGGAGTACTATACAGCCTTCCTACTTATTAATACCGTGAAATGCTCAGAAACTGTATTCTGGACCTCATTCAGACCTGCTCGATGGATGCGTTCGCTCGCACGATGTGTATGCAAGTTTGGAATGGCAGGCGATCGCACGGCAAGGCTTTAGCACGCCCACTATGTCTTGTTGTGCGATCGCTCTGTGTATGCAGATGCCCACAAGCCCGTCTTAAGGCGCCCACTTGTGCACACCATCTCCAGGAAGTGTATGCAACCATCAGTATCATCAAGTGCCACCGGATGCGATCGCAGCGCTTGAGGCAGACCATACCCTACCGCAAGCACTGCGAGCACTTCAGTGTAAATACCAGCCAGGTGACGTGTACTATGACGCTGCCTGTTAATTATGCACGCCTCTGGAATGGCGTTGAGATGCTCAGGCACGCCTGCGTTCGCACCTCCACTCCCCCGTTTTTAATGGCCAGCCCGTCACCACCCACAAACGGCTTCTCCTGTTACTCACTCTGCGGGGCTGTCTATGCTCAGCGAGCGAACACTTCCCGATCTCTCGCAGTGGTTCGCACACGCACACTGCGATGCATACGTATGCGCACAATGCGAAAATCGTCTGGAAAATCGGAGTGAACGCATCCTAGCGAGTGGGTCTGAATCAGGTCTATAGTCCTTAGAGACCCATTTATCTTCAACTGCATATAAAATGCATTTGTCTGGTAAGGAAATTTCTCCCAACTTGCAATGCGATCATGAAAATTACCGCTTACATTTACTAAGTTTGAGGCACTGGGACAACGTTTCCAAAAAAAATCTGTCCTGGTGAATGCCTAGAAGCAAAGTGAGAGCTAATGCTATTACTTTGCTTCTGGATTCAGCATTGGCGAATACTGTGAATGTGCGCCCATCGCAGTGACGTATCTATAATGGGTGCAGTGTGTGTGGGGCACACGGGCCCCCGGGTCCAGGGGGGCCCCACACCACACACCCTGCACCCATATTGTTTTAAGCTTACCTGTCCGTGGTTCCGCGGTGGGTCTCAGCGTTGCTTAGAACACCGGAAAATGGCAGCCGCAGCCATTTTCCGGGTGTTCTGCGCATGTGCAGTAGACTCTGGGCAGACTCTACTGCCCAGAGTCTACTAACGCTCTGGAGGCTGGCCACCATGGACAGAGGAGGGAGCCCCGCACAGGGAGTGCACATGGGCCCCCTCCTCTGTTAAGACACTCGGCCCATCGGCTGGCGCATGCATCAGTGGGGCAGTTGAAAAGAGATCCGGAGGAAATAAAGGCTACTATGGGCTAATGCCGTCTTTGCATTCCGGTGCATGGTAAACCCAATATGAACAGCAGCCCCCTTAGTAACCTATGAAGATATCTGTTGCAGTCTCTCCATGTTAAATTTAGGGTATACTTAGATTTTGCAAGGACATTTTTGGAGCATTTCCTTTATTAAACAGGCCTATTAGAGTGATCTAGTGACAACTGGTCTCACACCGTCGCGTCAGAGGTCTGTGCTACCACTAGGTGATCCTGGCAGTTGCCTTGGTTGGCAGGCAGGGCATAGGAGGCGCTTAAAACACCGAATGATTCCTGTCGCTGGATAAGCACGGTAGCCTGGCAATCTTATATGGGCTCTCCCTTTGGGTGAGGATGTATGGGAATCCATTTTCACCAGAATAGCAGAATGTGTCACAATCAGGGGACCCCCAACCACTCCGTTAGCATCCCAGACCAATTGCCGCCCCTCTGTGAAGTTTTTATCAAAATCCATCCATTGGAAGGCCCAGAACAGGCTCCCTGAGTCAAAGTTCTGCCCAGCGTACACCATCGGGAGGTCCAACTGGGACCTCAACCCACCTAGTATGTCTTCTGGGATCCAATGTTACCACTCCAAGTTTTCATCCTAATTATGCGATGTCTTACAAATCCATCCAGTGGAAGGTCCAGAACAGGCTCCCTGGGTCAACGTTCTGCCCAGTGCACTCCACCATGAGATCCGACTGGGACCCCAACCACTCCATCAGACATCTCAGATCAACTGCCAGCCCTCTGTGAAGTTTCCATCAAAATCTGTCCAGTGGAAGAACCAGAACAGGTTCCCCGGGTCATAGTTCTACCCAGTGTATGCCATCGGGATGTCCACCGGATGATTAGCGCACATTTCCGATTGTTTGAGGACTGCACACGTTTGTACTGCGCATGAGCAGCCTTCCATCTACAAGTCCGCTCGCTACGCCTCCCAGCCACAGCCTGATTGATAGGCTGCAGCATTTGGGAGGTGGAGCGGGGTTCTTCCTGGCGGGTGTGTTGCCCCCGTTTTCTGGGAGATATAAGGCCAGGGTCTGCATTTTCTGGCCTCGTAAGTGCTAGGATAGGGTAAACTTCAACTTGTGTAGCAAAGGGGCAACCACCATGACTGATGGTTGCCAAGGTGATCTGAGGCAGCGGCTACGGTCCCTGCACTCGGATCTATGTCATACAGACATCTACTGCTGCATTTACATTTTGTTGGACGGTATTGCACAATCACCGTCCATTTACGAATCAGGCCCTCTGTTTACACAGCTGAGCGCTGTTTTTCTACTTTGCATGCGCATAAAGGGCCTGATTCAGAGCCGCTCGTAAGCGGCCGCTCGTTCGCTACGAGCGATGTTTGCCCAACTGCGCATGCGTACGGATCCTAATACGCATGCGCGAACCAGTCAGTGCGGCTGAAAATCGTTTGTTCGCTAAATAGCGAATGCCTGCTATTTTGAGTGACAGAATGAGGCGTATGTGGGTGAAAACGGGGAGTGGAGATCAGAACGCAGGCGTGCTTAAAGGTCAAAACAGGCGTTTTAAGGGTGTGCATAATTAATACAGCAGCGTCATCGACCACCACATTGGGTTATTTTATAGCCAGAACTGCTCACATGATTGCGGTAGCAAAAACCAACCCCAAGAATAGCGAGCAGTTCATACGCTGGTCGATGTACTCGATTAATCTAATAAATAGCGGACATGACATAGGATGCGAGCGGCCAGGGGGCGTAGTTTTCCAAAAAACCGCATGTTTGGTTCGCTCGTTCAGACCTAGAGGTGTGAACAGACCGCAAAGAGCGAACGGTTCATTTGAATAGCCACCCCTTTTTTCTGAACGAGCGAGCACAAATAGCGTCCGGCTCTGAATCAGGCCCAATGTTCAGAAATCCCTTACTGCGCATGTGCGAACCCGAGTGTCCTATGCCATTCGCCATTGCCTAATTTGGTGACTGGTGTTTTTGTCTTTGTTCATCACTTCCGACATTAAGTAGAAATAGTAATTGGGATTCCGGCAGAGTGAGGCGTTTGTACAAGTTTATAAGTAACAAATGTTAGGTATCTGTAGGGAAATCAGATTTACTTGGCTGAAACGCAAAGCTAAAAGTTAAAAGAAAGTCTTATTGAAATCCACATTAACCCCGAGTACTCGACAAGACGTCTTTGGCAGCGAAAACTTCACTTACGAAATAAGTCAGGAAAGGCTCATGATCGGTCAGCCGCTCTCGGCCACGACGCACGCCTTCCACGAGCTGACAAGTAATCTCTTTAGTAGATTGGGGTGAACTACAAACTTACAATCCGTTTTACTGACGCTTGATTCTTTGACAAGGAGATATACCTTGCCGATGGCTGGCCTCCGGGAAACAAATTGCTCATTTCAGAAATGTTTCAGCCTGGGCCGTAAATCTGAGACCAGAATTTAATTCACACACTCACTACCCTACTTTTGAGTTTTCTTTTTTTTTTGTGTAACTATCACAGAAAGATATTTGATAAATTGCAATTTATGTTGCGATGTTGATAAATATTCATGGCCCTTCAATGATAATTTAGGCTCTGTACACTTACATAATGCAGTTTTAGACTGAAATGGATTATACATCAGATTGTTACAATTCTATAAATTAGAGGTGGAAGTGTGGATTTATCGGGAGACGGATAGTGTCTGCTTTAATAATGGACACTATTATTAATATACATGCGTGAACTGCTGATAAGGAAGCAGACATGGGGAATTGCATTTTATCTGGGCCTCAGTATACAGAAGAGACAATTATAACTGATATCTTATAGGGTGTATTCACTTTGTACAGCCCAGGCTCTTGCTATTTCCAGTACTCCCCACCCCCCCACCATTATAATTGCCCCCTTTAAAGTACCAATTACTGATCATACTCATCAGACACAAAAATAAAGGCACATAGAGCTACCATTGTGGACTAAGGGCCTGATTCAGAGGCGCTCGCTATTTGCGAGCGCACGCTTTAGATCAGGGCGCGGAGGAATTTTATTTTTTCCTGTCCGCTCGCAAAGCTGTGGGTGCCCACCCACAGCTAGTGCAAGCAGGCAGGAGATGGTCGCAATTATCGCGACCATTGGGCTTGCGAGGAGACCCTTGTGGTAGGTCTCGGTTCCCGCAAGCCCAAGTGAACTTCCTGCTCTAATAGAGCAGGAGGTTCACTACTGACACCACGAGTGATGTCAGTAGGGCCGCCCACAAACAGCAGGTGTTCCTTTGGGAACGCCTCCATTTGTCCAGCCACCCCCCCTCCCCGCCTACAAAATAGGGCGAACTGTCAATCAACATCGACAGCCGCCCCGTTTTGTAGCGAGCCCCGGAGTGAGTGGTTCTCACTCGCTACGGAGCTCGCACATGCGCATTGTGCATGCCGCGCATGCGCACTGGCTGAACATTTAGCAGTTTGTGCGCTCGCGAGCGGGTCAGAATCAGGCCCCAAGGGCCTTATTCAGGTTGGATCACAAGGCTGTGTTCGCACGCAGCCAGTCAGATTTATTACAGTGTGTGTGCGCGAACCGGCCACTGCGACTGCAGTGAGCACGCAGTCCATGCTTGCCGACTTATAAATTCTCCACCCCGGGAGAAGCCTGGGGAGGAGAAGCAGGTGGGCGGAGTTGGGGAAGAGGCTGGTCGGATCATGCCATTAAGCTCCACCCCCTCACAGGAATTCGCCACAAGCACCGTATATTTAAAATAGGGGGTGGGGCTAAATGACGCCATTCTCATAGAATTGCGTCTTTAGGCCCCGCCCCAATGCACGGACCCGCCGATCCCCGGTAATATTCTCCCCATTCTGCCCACTTCACTAATAGGTGGGCAGAATGCGAGAGAAGTGCCTACCCTTCCGGGGAGAGTGCGGGGAGGTTACCCGAAAAATTGAGAGCCTCCCGCGACTTCCGGGAGGATAGGCAAGTATGACGCAGTTAATTGACTTGGAGTGACCATTTGGGGGTGGAGAGGGCGGGTGGTCGGCGGAACGCAGGCGTGCCTGTGCATTTGAACGCCGTTACAGGGACGTGCATAATTAAGCCCCTGCGACAGCATACGCTGGCAGAGGTCTAGATGGCGACAGGAAGTTTAGCATTTTGTGTGGTAGGGTCAGGTCAACCACATCTGTGCGAATGGTTCCGATGTTACTCGATGTAACCGATGTTTTTGCTGACTTGCATGTCATGGGAAGTGGGCGGCTTTATACAGTGATGGCGTCTTGGTCTAGTGCTGCGGTCGCCGTGCGATTCCATTAATTAGCATTTTATCGCAGCGAGCGGCTTTAACCAGTGATGGCACACCTCCAAGTAATGTCAGGCTGGGGGTAAAGCCCAGCCCTCTGTCACTGGCTGGGCTTCCCCCAGCCCTCTCCCGTCTGTGAATGGATGCCGCTCGCATGTGCGCTGCATCAATTCACACTCAGAGGGTCCGGTACTGCCACACAGATGGGGCGGTGGGGGTCCCCAACCTCCCGATTTCACCACCCGTGGGCCACTTCGGCCCATGGGTGGAACAGCGGGAAAGTACTGTCCCGCTGAAATCGGGATGTTGGGGAAGGGTGCGCCCTCCATGGGTGGCGCCCCTGTTTGACCACACTGGTCGAACACCCCTAGAGCCGGCCCTGGTGATGGCGTCTTGGTCTAGTGCTACGGTCGCCGTGCGATTGCATTCATTAGCATATTATCGCAGCGAGCAGGCGCATGTGAACGCAGCCTTGCCATCCTTGCTGAATCAGGTCCTAAACCCATCTAATTTACTTTCTCTAATAATTTGCCCCTTCTACCTCACAGCAGTCCCCTCGCTGGCTTGTAGAATTGTACGGTGCTGACTTCTCACAAGACCAGAGGGGTCTTGTATCCTGTACACTAGTTTAACCTGGCCTATCATACTGAAAGCTATGTACTTCCTCTAATATCTGGAAACACAGGGGTAGGTGACTGTGTGCTAGACCAGGTGCCCAAGCATTGATCTGAGATGGAAGCTTGATGCAGGGCACAAGATCTGTCGGCTCCAGTTGGTACATTTTAGGAGTCATGGCTGTTGTCCCCATACATTATTCTGTTATTGTATTCCAAATAAATGCACAATTTTGGTCTTCTGCCCATTTGGCACACTTGCGTGCGCTGGTGAAACATGCAACTCTCAGGCCCCCTTGCATGTAAATCCAAATTGGGGAACATCATGGTTCCTGGGCATGCTTGGGAGAGGAGAGAGGATGCATGGGCATTGCCAGCTCCCCATAACCTTCAGGCCCCATAGTCATTGCACTACCCACCAACTGCTTACATTGCTTTAGTAAGTCTGAATGCATTTATAAATATGACGTTAACACTCTAAAATTTGATCTACTTTCACTGTTCTAAAATCAAATCTGTCTTAATTCCTGCATTAATACGTTTTCCATTTTTATTGCATTGGGCTAAAAGAAAAACTATTACGCTTTTATGAATATGGAGATAAGTAAAATGTAAGATTATTAAAGCCAATTTTTTTATTTAGCCTCCACTCTTGTAAATTGGGCCCTTTGTCGGTTGATGAGTTTAGTCGGGGAGCCCTGCCTGCCAACCAAATGCCCGCAACCGCCATTGGGTGAACCGGTGAGGTAAAGTAATATAAGTCCTTTAACTTTAGTATGCAGCAGGTACACAATGCAGTATCTCCAGGTGTAGCTGGGAACGTATGGGGTTAATGCAGGTGGTGTGGCACACACCTGTATGTATATCTATATATATATAAAATCAAATGTCCTGAATGGCTCACTGACTGACTGACTGATCAAAGCCCAGCCCAAACCCCTGGACCTAGAAACATGAAAATCAGGGAGTATATTCCTTCCTTCCATGACGTAGGTGCCCACTAAGAAGGGATTTTTCTAAATTTGACTCTTAAGGGGGTGACAAGGGCTAAAATGTTTCCACCCCCTGTACAATGTCCTGGCTGACATTCGCATCGTGGCTGTAGCACAATTGAATACTCAAACACCAACTGTCACCCCAAGTGCTGCCAAACATCACTGGCAGTTGGTGTGGCTCCTCTATTTGTATAGTGATGGAAGGGAATGTGTTACTACACAGGTGAGAGAGGAAAATGTGTTACAACAGCAGTGAGAGGGGGATGTGTTACTATAGAGGTGAGGGAGGGGAATGTGTTACTTCCATACAGGATGGAGGAGAGAAGACACGCGGAGAAACCACTAAACTGGAACACACCAGACAAGTTGTAATACCGAAATGATGGAATTACGTGATGTATTCCACGGCTTATATATAGCTATTACTAAAATTGCTACTTCCAACTCAATGAGGTATAATTATGCTCCATAAAGAGACATTGTTTTCAGTACTAAATATAATGTGACCCACTTTTTTCCAGTGGCTCAGTTGTGATGATACCCCATCCTTTTGGGGTGGGGGATGAGGGTGGGTTGTGTATGATCCCCACATGCAGTATAAGGAGGACCAAAGTTTTTCGGGGACATGTTAGTTTACTCTAGTTGAGCTGTGAATAGAATGGTGCGATGGACTCTGCAAAGCATCTTTATGAATGGATCACAGTTTTCCACTGAAGGTACTGTAGGTACATCTTGTTACGTACAGTAGGTATCACATTTTAAATGTGCAGTACAGTATTTCTAATAGCTATTCAAATCCAGCTCTGCTGGATCAATAAGGCACAGGTTTCCTAAACTCTGTCCTAAGGACACAAATAGTGCATGTTTTCAAGGTCTCCTCACAGAATCACCAGTGAAATAATTAGATCCACCTGTGGATCTTTAAAAATGTGTCAGTGAGTAATGATTACACCTGTGCACCTGCTGGGTGACCTGGAAAACGTCACCTGTGTGGGGTCCTGAGGACTGAGTTTGAGAACCATTGCAATAAGGTTTTGATGGAGGTTCAGCCCATTTTTTTATTTTTAGAGCACCACCAAGTGCCCGTAATGCCATACAGATAAAATAAAAAAAACATACAAAAGATCAATACGACATAAAAAGGTTCAAATATACAGTAGCAGGGGAAAAATCAAACAGTGAGGTATAAATACTGTGTGACCCTTAATAACAATAGCACTCAATAGTGGCGTATCTAGGGGAGGTCGAGCAGGGAACATGTCCTGGGCACCATGGCAGGGCCGACAAAGGGGGGCGCCTTCAGCCACAGCTGCTGTATAGGTGGTTATTAATATGCTGCTCTTCCCTAGCTGCTGTATAGGTGGTTATTAATATGCTGCTCTTCCCTAGCCTCCCACAGCTCTAACGTCAGTAACAAAGCATCACCAGTCCCCCTCTGTCTCCTCTGTTCTTACCAGTCTCCTCAATTGATTTGCTTGTGTGTGTATCAGGCTTCTTACTGTATATGTCCCTTTATTTCATAAACATTTAAAATTAGAGAGATTAAATAATTTTTCTTTCTTTTTTCTAATATATATTCAGGGAAAGAGGGAAATACCACATCTATCACAATGCACAATTCACAAGGTAATTTGCATATATGCAAATTATTTTGCCCACAATGCATCTTGTTATTGATGCACTCTTTTCCTGTGTTGTGTTGCTTTGCATGTAGCAACTGTTATATAAAAAATATATATACAGTGTAAATATAAAAAAATGTAGTCTCCCTATTTCTACAGGTGTCTGAATTAAACTACCCTCAGTGTAAATTTGCTGTATTTTAATGTGGAGATTAAACTTGACCTTTATGGGCTGATTTCACTCCAATGTGGTGAATTGGATCCTCATGGGCTGGACAAAATCCTCATGGGCTGTTTTCCCACTAATGTAGGGGCTGGACAAGATCCTCATGGGTTGTCTCTACTTCTATTTGGGGAATTTGGATATGGTCCTTATGGGCTGTGTATACTCCTATGTGGAGTTTAGAACATGACTCTTATAGGCTGCTTACCTTTTCATTTTACAGATCATCACATAAGTATGATGGCAGTGAATGATATAAGTGCAATATTGCCACTGGATGTTAAGAGCGTAATTTATATGTAAATTATTTTACCCAGAATGCCTCTTGTTTGTTATTGATGCAATGTTTGTGCTCTTTATCTGTGTAGTTTGCATAAAGAAATTAATAAAAAGTGGTTTGCAACATAGTACGTTTTTACACTGAAGTGCTCGCAGTGCTTGCAGCAGTGTAAGGTCAACCTCAAGTGCTGCAATCGCATCCCATGTTGCCCGATGTACCGATGGTTGCATACACTTCCTGGACATGACGTGCACAAGTGGGCGTCTTAAGACAGGCTGGTGGGTGTCTGCATACATTATGTGATCACTCTAAGAAATACTGGAAGTGCTAATGCAGTGCTGTGTGATTGTACTGCCTACGCAATTTGCATACACATCGTGCGAGCGATCGCATCTAGCGAGCGTCTCTGAATCAGCTCCAAATGACCCAATTGAGTTGAAACAATCAAATGTTGCATTGAAAGTATAATAGGTTTATTTAGCCTCAGGGGCCAATTTATCATTGTATATTTGAGGTATGATAACCACAAATACTTAGTATCCCCCGGATGTATGAAGGAGGGACCGCAGCAGATCTCAGATACCTGCTGTGATCCCATCATTCCCGCTGACAGCCGCATCCCCCATAGGTTTCTATGGGGGATACGATGTTGCCTTTCGGAGCCATTGTCCCTGCATGTGCCGGATGATATATCCGGGCACTACGATCGCATATTGCAATGCGATCATGGCCGGAAATGTCATTCCCATTTTGCATTGCAATAGCGATCACTAATAAACGGGCCCCTTAAACCACATATCTACGTCTGCATAATCCATCTTTACAAATCCCCCTAATAGCCCCGTTAAATATAAAATGAGCAGCACAATGTGCAGGGCAGATATTCTTTGTTTGCTAAACAATGGCGCTGTTTGCTGACGTCCTTGTGCTTTGTGGATCTCTCTGAGACAGACCAAAATGTTGTTTAATCAGTTCTGCATTTGGCTAAATAAGCAGCGCTTGGCTTCCAGGCCGGCTTTTATTAACTGGCACAAGCAGTGGATGACTTGCAATAGTCTCATTCCAAATGAGAGCCGGAGACTTTGAATCTACCCTGCCAACACTGTCAGCATTATTCCAATGCGCAGTCTCTACATCTGTGCAGGAAGGTCTTTGGTGTCAGTTATAGAGTACGGGCATATAAAATGATTTACGCCACACTGTAAATTTTATGAACTATAGTAGATTTGCCTGTACTAAATCTGGATTTCATTTACAGACATCATGTGGCTTAATTATCAGTTAGTCCTGCAGGTCCACTATTGATAACTTTATAAAATAGAACTGTCCCCAGGGACCTAAAAACCTATTAAGTTTCTTTAACAGATCCATCTAAGACCTTGTAAAGAGGAGCTGATCAGGTGTCTAAGCTGTATACTGAGGATACTTAGGGCCTGATTCAGAGCCGCTCGTTAGCGGCCGCTCGTTCGTTCCGAGCGATGTTTGCCCAACTGCGCATGCGTACGGATCGTTATACGCATGCGCTAACCAGTCAGTGCGGCCGAAATTCATGTGCTCGCAAAATAGCGAATGCCTGCTATTTTGAGTGACAGAAAGAGGCGTATGTGGGTGGTAACAGGGGAAGGTGCTTGAAAATGGGGAGTGGAGATCAGAACGCAGGCGTGCTTAAAGGTCAAAACGGGCTTTTTATGGGTGTGCATATTTAAAACAGCAGCGTCATTGACCACGTCACTGGGTTATTTTATAGTCAGAACTGCTCGCAAAATTGTGGTAGCAAACACCAACCACAAGAATAGCGAGCAGCTCATACCCTGGTCGATGTACTCGATTAATCTAATAAATAGCGGACATGACGTAGGATGCGAGCGGCCAGGGGGCGTATTTTTCCAAAAAACGAACGCAAGTTTTGTTCACTCGTTCAGACATAGAGGCGTGAACACAACGCAAACAGCGAACGGTTCATTTGAATAGCCACCCCTAGTTTTAGAACGAACGACCGCAAATAGCGAGTGGCTCTGAATGAGGGCCTTAGTTTCAATGTGCTGTGAATAAGAATTCACTGATATTTTTCACCTATTGCTCTCTGTGTGCCCGCTGTAAATTCGGAGAGGTGGCAGTGGTAGACAGTATAGTTTGTAAGCTCCTCTGAGGCAGGGGCTGATGTGAATAATTACATATCGGGGTACATTTACTAAAGTGTTGGTTTTTAGAAGTGGAGTTGTTGCCCATAGCAACCAATCAGATTCTAGCTATTATCATCTAGAACAGGGGTCAGGGAACTGTTTTACCTTTTACCCCAAAATATATTTAGATACGCCGATGTTACCCCCTTGATTTCAAAGGAAGGAAATCATATAGTAGTGCCCCCATAGTTATGCCCCTGTAGTAGTGCCCCAATATAATGCCCCTGTAGTAGTGCCCCCATATAATGCCCTGTAGTAGTGCCCCCATAGTTATGCCCCTGTAGTAGTGCCCCCATATAATGCCCCCATAGTTATGCCCCTGTAGTAGTGCCCCCATATAATGCCCTGTAGTAGTGCCCCATACAGGGGCGTATCTACCCATTAGCCAGGATGGCACTAGAGACTCAGAGCGGACAGCGGCGGTCGCGTCAGGAGCGGGGATCAGGTACGTAGAATTTTTGTTCTTTGTGTGTGTGTTTGTGTGTGTAAGCCTGGCACCACAGGGGGGGCACTGAACTAGGGGGTGGCCACTACTGGGGGCACTTTATGGGGGGGTGCCCGCTAGTGGGGGGCACTGTAGAGGAGTGGCCACTACTGGGGGCAATTTATGGGTGTGGCCACTACTGGGAGCACTGTATAAGGGTGGCCACTACTGGGGGCAATTTAGGGGGTGGGTGGCCACTACTGGGGGCACTGTATAGGGGTGGCCAATACTGGGGGCAATTTAGGGGGTGGCCACTACTGGGGGCACTGTATAGGGGGGACTACTACTGGGGGCTGCTACTGGGGGGCACTGTTTAGGGGGGCTACTACTGGGGGGGACTGTATTGGGGGGGCTGCTACTGGGGGCACTATATAGGGGGGGCTACTACTGGGGGCAATGCAGCATAGGGGGGATTACTACTGGGGGAGTACTACTGGGGGCACTGCATAGGGGGGGCGCCATTCCATTACATTGCCAAGGGCGCTTGGATCACTAGATACACCCCTTGCCCCATAGTTATGCCCCTGTAGTAGGGCCCCCATATAATGCCCCTGTAGTAGTGCCCCCATAGATATGCCCCTGTAGTAGTGCCCCTGTAGTAGTGCCCCCATATAATGCCCCTGTAGTAGTGCTCCCATATAATGCCCCTGTAGTGCCGCTTGTACAAAAAAAAAAAAAACACTTACCTTAATCCCCGCTCCTGCCTCCGCCGCCGTCCTGTCCGCCCGGCTGCTCCTCGGAACTATGGGAGAGACGTCATGACACTCCGCATCCCCGGAAGGGTAGTCAATAAGATGAAGCTATAAGTGAGAATGATAATAAACAGGAAAATAGACAGGCCCAAACAGCGCCCCCTGCCCTGCGGTTCCCTGTGCCATGGCACTGGTCGCACTAACCTAGTTATAGCCCTGTTTGAGCTGGCATGTATCAATACAGTTTGAAGTGCCAGAAGCCCAGGCTCCCATAATAGAAGAACACCAGTACAGTATGTGTTTCAGTTTTTAAATTGGCTTTAAAAAAAATAATTTTTATTTACTTTTCCCCCTTTCCACTAATTATAAACCCCCTGCCTTAAAGAGATGGTGAGTGGTAATGTAAGATTCGGAGGGCAAATGATGGCATAGCTTGTGGACACTGGGCAAAGGAGAATGGCTGTAAATGAGATAATAGTGAAATACAGACAGCAGATAGAGATGGAATAACTAATTAGTGGTGAGAAAACAGATACAATAAAATATATGAATGAAAAATGTGTATAAAGAGAGATAACAATAGGAAATAAATAATAACAACAGATATTATTGATAAAAACGTAGCAATTGTAATATAATAACCAGACCTACGAAGGACGTTTATGCAAATGCAGTTTTTTTATTTTTTTTATTTTTTATAGGAAGGTCGTATTTGAGAATCGGATTGAAACTTTCAGTTACAGGTCAAATTATAATGAACCAAGCTGATATATAGCATTGGGTATACATTCATAATATCCTAATTCAGAATGTCGACAAGAGAATGTCAGCATGGTTTGAATGACGACATTGACAGGACATAATGACGACATGACATCATTGTGAATGTCGACAGATAAATTTCTGATGATTTTAGGGTTTGGGTTAATATGTCGACAGTCACACAGTCAACACTTGACAGAATGTCGACATGACAAAATGACTACAGTGTGAATGTCGACAATAGAATGTAATCGATTGACGATTTTAGGGTTAGGATTAGGAAACAGAAATCTGCACGGTCAACATGCTGACGTTGTGAATTTCAACAGTTGACGTGTCGACCTCCTGTCCATGTTGACATTCTGAACATCAACATTTTCTTCCACGAAATAGGCATAGTTTATGCATACACATATCCAAAGAAAGCACGGCACTCCCAGGCTCTTGTTAAAGATGCAAAAATATCAGTGTACAGTATTAAGTTATTAACACATAGCTGTCAACGTTTCAGGGCCCTGAAACGTTGACAACTATGGGCCTTATTCAATTAGCTGCGATAATGTCGCAGTCGTCAGCGGAATGTACTTTTCGACTACTTCACTTATTTTGGCCCAAAAACTTTTCATGCGCGGCCCCGCTTTTCGCCCTATTCAATTCCAAAGGACGCGAAAACGGGCCCCGGCGAAAAGCAAATTGCCATCAGATATGGGGAAATCAGCCTGACATCCCCCAAAAGATGCACTAACATTGGGGATCAATCTAGATGCCCTCGATTAGCTCTACTGAAGCTACTTAAGTGCTGTCAATTGCTCCAAATTAGCGTCTTTGCAAGTGGTGAAGAATAACATTAAGCAGTATTTTTTTGTGAAAATAAGTAGTCCTGTCAAATTTGGGGTGCTTGATAATGGGTGCAAGCATAGTTACAAATCGTTAAAGTCAAGTTTTAAGTGCCGCAAAAAAACGCACCTTAAGCAAACACCTGCAATAAAAAAAAACTCCCCCATACTTGCAGACCCTCCACAAGTCTATTTCACTAGTTTTTGGGTTTGTACCCCCACTTTGTACTTTTTTGCCACCATTTTCAAAGTGCTTTTTTGGGGTGTTCCACTTTTGTTTTTGCATTTTTTTTTACACAGTTATCCTTTGGGGGGCTGTCCAAAGGGTGCAGAGTGGTTTCCGCAACTTTGCAACCCAAAACCCGCAATTCTGCACTTTTTTCTGCCGTGTATTCCTAGGCGAAACTTTTTTGCCTATTATATTTCATTGACTTTCCGCGTACACGAAAAGTCTTTGCAATTGAATACGGCGAATAGTTTCCACGTGCCGAAAAGACGCAATTGGCGATACTTTTTCGCCGATCACAGCTTTTCGCACCTAATTGAATACGGCCCTATGTGTTAACACACAGATTTTTTTGCATCTTTAAAAAGAGCCTGGTAGTGCCATGCTTTCTTTGGATATGTATACTGTATATATATATATATATATATATATATATTACCAAGATTCTGGTACTCAACATACAGAGCTTACAGATGGCTTGCCTAGGTGCTCCCCCTGAGGTATTTAGCCCCCTCAATATACTCCATAAGAAAAAAGGTGGCACTCCAGGACTGACATATTGAAGCAAAATTAGACGGTGTTTAATTCAAAGTTTTTGCATAACTTTCTAAGGCGCAGATGTACCAAGCCTTGGAGAGAGATAAAGTGGAGAGAGATAAAGTACCAACCAATCAGCTCCTAACTGTCACTTTTCAAACACAGCCTGTAATATGACAGTTAGGAGCTGATTGGCTGGTACTTAATCTCTTTCCACTTTATCACTCTCCAAGGTTTATGTCTGATAATAAGAACTGCTTATAATAATTAATAAATAATCTAATTGAATAATGAATATAACAATAACCAGACTAAATAGTAAAAATAGGCAAGCAAAGTTATAACACTATAAATAGAAACTGTATATAAGTTAAATAAGTATAACTACTCAAACTTGGTGGGGAGTCTTCTGTGGATTTCCTTTCCAGTTTGTGGCTTCCTCAGTGGTCTCTTTTTCAATAAAAAAATATACTTTTACCTTACAAGGTGTTTATGTAATGTGTATAGTATGGATGTCATTTGGATGCTCTCTGTATTGTATGGCAGTCATTTGGTTGCTCTCTGTATTGTATATTGGTTTCTAGATTGCTCTCTGTATTGCATATTGGTTACTGGGATGCTCTCTGTATTGTATATCAGGAACTATGATGCGCTCTGTATTGTATATCAGGAACTATGGTGCTCTCTGTGTTGTATATTAGTCACTAGGTTGAACTCTGTATTGTATATTACTTTATATATGTAGTTATAATAGCTATATTGGTTACTAGGTTAATCTCTGTATTGTTAATTGGTTGCTGGGAAGCTCTCTGTATTTTATATCAATCACTTTGCATTGTATATCAGTTACTAGGATGCTCTTTGTATTGTATGTCCATTACTATTGGGATATTGACCATGGATTAGTCCCGAGACTGGACCACTATCACTTCAGGGCTAAGCTTGAACTTTCTGCTGCTGCTGCTGGATAAGGTTGAATTATTTGTGTAACTAATGCACTTACTCCACTCACTACTAGTGAGATGACTCTGCTTTCTTGTGCTTGCTTACCCACCTTTATTGTAATACAGTATTTGCCAATCAGTGCAATGTTCCAACTACTTGTGTGTTAACTCCTCCTGCCATTGTTGTGACACCTTATACTCATACCTGTCACGCTGGGAGGCGGGTTTTTGAAAGCCAAGGTCTGAGGCTGTGGGAGGAGGCGAAGGCAAGGGGCCTGGACATATGATCTCCACATCCACAAGTCTTGGTCGTTGCCTAGACCTAGTCAATGGTGCGGAGTCTAACTCACAAGGAGGTGTTCGCCAGTGACCCCTCCAAGGGGGATATGGGCTTGTGCGGCTCCCTGTAAGCAGGTCGCGGTCCTTTGACTTGATGACCAAGGCCTGCAGGGAAAAGAGAATCAAAACACCTGTGGCCCAAGGGTAATGCATGGAATAGGCACGTGGGGAGTGGGATAGAACTCCTGGCTGGAGAAAGGCACTTGAGGTGCTTGCTAAAGAGGTGTGGAGATTTATTGGTAGGCTGAGGTAACAGCTGGATATCCCACGAAGTATATACCGGATTGCCGGCTGGAGATCATGCACTAGGGTGCAATGAGATGAAGGGTTAACCTGCACACAGGCTGTGATGGTGAAAGCACTGCGATGAGATGAAGGGTTAACTTGCAAATAGGCTGTGATGGTAAAAGCACTGCGGTGAGATGAAGGGTTAACTTGCACACAGGCTGTGATGGTAAAAGCACTGTGATGAGGTGAAGGGTTAACTTGCACACAGGCTGTTGATTAGTAAAGGCACTGTGGAGAGATGGAGGTTAGCTTTCACACAGGCTGTTGATAGTAAAGTCACTGTGGAGAGATGGAGGTTAGCTTTCACACAGGCTGTTGATAACAAAGGCACTGTGGAGAGATGGAGATTAAACTTGCACACAGGCTGTTGATAGTAAAGGCACTGTGGTGAGATGGAGGTTAGCTTTCACACAGGCTGCTGATAGTAAAGGCACTGTGATGAGATAGCTTAGAAGCTCTGGAAGAAACACACTGGAAGCACGGGAACCTGGAACGAGACTCCTTTAGTTACACTAGTGGCGACAATGATTGTTCAGGCAACTACCTGGAGCACAGGAGCCGGATATATACCCCATGGAAGCCTGCTGATAGGGCCACAGCATCAGCTGACCAGCCGGGCCACTCAGGGAAGGAAGTACTGACATAGGGAAAGTGTCATGGCGGCGCCCATGACGTAAACTGCGATCCCCACTCACCGGGTCGCCTGACACCACAGCTACAGGGTGAATGCTCAGCTCCTCCCACGTCGCCACACCAGCCGCCCGACTGCCCGGGAAGTCAGAGGAAGCCGGCAAGACGGTAAGGGACGGCCGATCCCCGGCTGAACTCTGACAATACCATTGCATGTTGCATAGGCCTCGCCTACTTTTGTGTTGACTCCGCCTATTATTTATTTGCTATTACCTACGTGAGGCACTTTCAGAACTTTGTTACTGGACAACTTAAGTTCCCAATCTGCTCCAGATGGTAGCAGAACCTCTTAGAACCACAGTGCTTCAGGTGCTAACTGAAGAACAAAGCTAACACAACTTAATTTGTATAAATGCCTTATTCTGGCTCACCGTTCTTTAACTTTGGCTAGCAAAACACACAATAGAGCTTTTAGGCAGCTTAGAAGCTCATCCGTGAGTTCTTGAGAGATTTATTTTGTTCGGTAGGGATTCGCATGTTTACAGAAAAAAGGTAGTCATTGTATATAGATGGAAATGGGATAAAAGTGTCTTGAAGTTCAGGGTGACCCAAGACTACTAATCTATTCTAAAGATCAAACCTGTCAGACATCAGAATCATTTAAACTTTAAATTACAGTAATTTTTGTGCATCATCTTCTAGAAGCTTGTACTGTAGAAGATAAAAGAGGCTTTTTGGGATGAGAGACAGAATTAAAACTTATGCACAGGTTTCATGAACTTTTGTACATTTGTATCAAAATGGATGTAAAAGTACTGTATTCCTTCAACGATCTTTGACTGCGGTCGCGTCACACGTCTGCTGAACCGTGCTGCCAATTTGGTCTTTTCCAGCCAAAGCGTTGTCTTCTGATTACACTGTACAACAAATTAATACTTTTAATTTGTTTCCTTCCTAAAAATAGTCATACATTACTAATTTGAGGTCAAGAAAAACTAAAATGATTTCAGAATGTTGTTACTAGCTCTATTTTTTGAGCTACACTACTTGCACTATACTGTATGTACATTAGTAATATAGTCATAGTGATAAGCTATTTTAAAATAATCTGATATTTTCTTGATAGAAAATAATAACAGTTGTTTTAATTCAATCAGTCACAAATAAGAACAAAAAACGAAACAAACACAGCATACAAAACAAACATACAGCATAGGAAACAACCATACAGCATACGAAACAAACATACAGCATAGGAAACAAACATACAGGATAGGAAACAAACATACAGCATAGGAAACAAACATACAGCATACGAAACAAACATACAGCATAGGAAACAAACATACAGCATAGGAAACAAACATACAGGATAGGAAATAAACATACAGCATAGGAAACAAACATACAGCATAGGAAACAAACATACAGCATAGGAAACAAACATACAGCATAGGAAAGTACTGTGTAATATAGTGGCCTATATATGGAGGTGCTTTCTCTTTGCTTGTCGCTTGTACTCCTCTTCTGGGGCATCTCTTGTCACTGTCACCTACCCTGATATCTTTGTCCCATTGCTGAGATGTCTTGGTGGAATCGCTCCCTAAGCTGTCACTCAGTGCACCACAGTTATCTTGTGGGGGTAATCCCGTGAATCGCATATATTTGAATAGGGGAGGGGACAAATAACTGGTTCATTTAATTGGGTCATTAGGCCCCGCCCCCTCTGCGCAGAACGCAGATTGCTGGTAAGATTCTCTCCATTCTGCCCACGTCACTAGGAATACCCCTACATCGTCATAAATGGGCTATATCTCGGAACTCAGAGCAAACTGAGAGTTTTAACTGTCATAGTCATTCTTTGCATGCTGACATCAATTAGAAGTAACCAATTTCACATTGGAAATATTTTCATTGTTGTGCAGTGTAATTTTATTTATTATTACTAGAAGTCATGCATGAAGTGCAAAATCAGCCCTGTCCCTGTGTAAATAGTACGGATGTGCAGGCTCGGATTAGTTTGGATGTTCCCGCCAAATTAGATTATTTTTTTTCCCGCCAAAAATCGGGTCTCAGAAAGAGGCAAAACATAAACTTTCATGGACAAACATCATCATTCTAACAAAAATCCATGAAAGATGACATTTTGCCTCATTCTGAGACCCAATTGTTGTCGGGAAAAATTCAGAATTTGGCGGGAAGGTCTGAAGTAATCCGAGCCTGCACATCCCTTGTAAATAGGTCTCCGCCATTGCACATGGGGTGTCAGAGTCAAGTGGAGACATTTTTGGAGGAGCAAAAATTTGTACGGGCTGAGGTGAGAAGTTGGGGGAGCCGTTTTAAAGTACTAGAGCAGCACCATATTACGCCCTGCTTTGCAGTGCAGGTTCATGATTTCCTAAGCAATTGAAATAAAATAAGGGGGGGAGGGGACGTCTCTCGCCGTGTGAGGGGAGCTGGTAACCGGTTGCTGTCAAACGCGAACAGCGTTTCCACCGGATGGGAGTTTAGCAAAGCTGGAAAGACTTTGCTGGATCCCCATTACTGGCAATGGGGACTGCACCACCAACACCACCTATGTATGGTGTAAATTTTTTTACAAAAACAGTGGTGAGTACAACATGTCCATATCTGTTACAAAGTGCTGTCATAACCTCTACCTATTAGCATTGGAAGCCAGTGAAAACGTGGTTAGGACTCGTTGTTAGATAGAGCCCAAGACATAGCCATAGGGGAAACATAATAGAAAACAAACAAACATGTTTTTAACATCACAGTGGGGTCTATGCAGAATTGGACACAAGTTGGTGTAATTACACCAACATTGCGTTTATGTAGAAAAATGCAGATCTTCGCCCATATGTTGAGTTGTACTTATGGTATGCAGTCAGGAAGCCGGCGGACCTAATCCCGACAGCCGGTTTCCCGACTGCTTGATCCCGGAGAGGGTTAAATGACAGGCGTCTAAATCTAGACACCTGTCATTTCACCAACGCCGGGCGCCGAGAGCGGACAGCCATGTGGGAGATGGTTAGGTTTAGGGCTCCCGGGGGCACTTAGGGTTAGGCATCCCCCAGGAGGTTAGGGTTAGGCTAGCGGGATGGAAAGTTAGGCACCCCCGGGGGGGACTTAGGGTTAGGCACCCCCACCAGGTTTAGGCGGCAGGGAAAGGGGGGTTAGGTTTAGGCACTTAGACGGGGGATAATCATTAGGCACTGGGGGGGAAGGTTAAGGTTAGGCACCCCTAAGGGAGAGTTAGGGTTAGGAAAGGGAATTAGGTTAGTGAATACTTACTCTAGGGACGATCGGGATTTTCACCCATGTCGGGCAGCCGCTGCCGGGATTCCAACCGACGGACAGGCGTCCAGCGGTATATCATACCGATTCTGTACTTATCTATGTGACCTCACTTCCCCTATCTGTACCCTTGGTATCATAGCTGTCATTATTTTCAGTGCGCACTGGCACCAGCTCTGACCAGCTCTGAAATTGGTGTAAACAAGTGCAGCGTACAACGCTGAGTAACTCTCAATTCTGCTGACGCATCTTCCCTGTGCTTTGCCTGCTTTTGAACACCCCTCCGTTATCACTTTGGTTGCAGGTGGAGACACGACCATACTAGCCTACTTTCCAGAAAATTCGGTAGCGCTCCAAGCCAGCCAGAAAAGTGGGCAAGTATCTCTGAGCATGTGAATAAAAAACAAATAGTAGGCGGCGCTGATCACTCACAGCAATGGATCATTTCAATGTTTTATTAATACAAAACAAATATATTTCAAGAAAAAGCCTGGTATGGGGAAACGCGTCGAGGATACGGGATCTGTGGCAGAGCTTCCCTGTGAAACCCAACTGCATTTACCGGCACCCCCACGTGATACCGCTTAGCCTTGCGGGGGTTTCCTACTTGCAGGGCTCAGGTCGGTGAATTCCGTGGAGAGGGGAGCCGTGTGGTTGCATCGGGAGGAATATTCACATCATTGGATGACTCGCTGTTAACCTGCTATCTGAGCAATTCCCTAGCTCACACCAACATTGTGAGTACTGCGGAGAGCTTGGATCCCGGACGGCTCATTGTTTAATATTATCTCAAGTTGAAATTTGCAAGTACTAACATTCTATTGTTGGAGTATTGTGGAGAGCTGGGATTCCCGGCATCTGGCTGTGAATGATCTGAAGCTGCAACACTTCGCTACATACTTTGCTACTTATCAGTGGCATATAGTTATCAATTTGCAACTGTAACAAAGATTGCTGTATGCAAGTATAGCAATTGCAAAGAGACTCTGTGGGACAGAGAGATCCTATTTCTATTTCTATTGAAGAGTTTGTATATAGGGTAACTAATGCTTGCCATTAGTTAACCTATATGTGTTGGCTTTATTAGATATATGTACTCTTTATTATAATATTTATTTTGTATATCTATGTATCTATAACCCCACTCCCGGGAGTATTATAAATGTTGGTTTTCTATTAACAAATATATTTGATTTGTATTAATAAAATATTGAAATGATCCACTGCTGTGAGGGGATGCAGTCAGGATGCTGACGGTCGAAATGTCGACCACCGGCTTCCCGACTGTCATATCCCAGCAAGGTACTAATGACAGGCGGCAAAATCCCGACGGCTGTCATTAGACCTATGCCGTTAGCTCGATGCCCGGCATACCGAACGAAGGTGAATCGGGCGTGGGGGGTGAGGGTTAGGTTTAGAGCTCCCGGGGGGGACTTAGGGTTAGGCACCCCCCCGGGAGGGTTAGGTTTAAGCTAGGGGAAGAGGGAGTTAGGGTTAGGCATCCCCGGGGGGTGGTTAGAATTAGGCACCCCCCGGGAGACTTAGGTGTAGGCTGTGGGGAAGTGGGGGTTAGGTTTAGGGCTCCCAAGGGGGACTTAGGGTTAGGCACCCCCCGGGAGGGTTAGGTTTAAGGTAGGGGAAGGGGGGGGTTAGGGTTAGGCATCCCCGGGGGGTGGTTAGGTTAGGCACCCCCCGGGAGACTTAGGTGTAGGCTGTGGGGAAGGGGGGGGTTAGGTTTAGGCACTTAGAGGGGGGTTAGGTACTAGGGACGGAGGTTAGGGTTAGGCACCCCTAAAGGAGGGTTAGGGGGGGTAAGGTTAGTTAATACTTACCTTTGGAGCTGTCGAGATCTTCACTGGTGCTGGTCTTCCGGCATCAGGATTTGAACCGCTGGACATAGGTCTGGCGGTATTTCATACCGATCCCGCTGTGAGTGATTAGCTCCTCCTAATATTTGTTTTTTTTTAACGTTTTGTTGTTTGAGGTTTGGCAAAACCTCTTGTAGGTGTGCAGCTTTCATTATCAGCAGAGGATAGATCACCTATACAACCCTGCTGGCGTCCGGATTATTATGCTTTCAAGTATCTCTGAGCAGGCCGTCATCCGCCCCCAGCCGCCTACTTACCGGGTGAAGTAGGCAGTCCAGATGGCAGATGACGAGATTTGCGCTGAATTGCTCCATTGTAGCCACACACCCTGCTGTGCAATGCCAGTAATTTATGCATTGTACAGCAGAGGCGTAGCCACAATGATGCAATCGCGCCACCATGCCCCTCACACTGCCTACTATGCCGTGCCATGTCCCCCGTACCTCCCCCTATGTAGTGTTGCAAAGCCCCGCACCTGCCCCCACTGTGGCAATTATGGACCTGACTGTGTTGCATAAAACTTGGCCGTGGAGCAAGCACAGTGTGAAGATACGCACGCTGATGTGCGTTCTACTTGCCATCAGCCTCAACGTGTTTTATGGTCTGAGAAGTAGGAATATTGCTTTCTGCTCACGGTGATACAGATGAATTATGTCTGACTATTAAATGACAGTAGATCGTTGAGTCTATAACAAAAAGAAACCAAATACTGTAAAGTATTAGATGTAATCTACCTTTCATTGTCAGATATGGAACAGCACACAGCCGTCACACAGCACCAGACACCACAGCTAATGATTATATAATTATATTTGTTAAGTAATCCAGAGGGCATTAGTCTAATTATAGATCAAAATCCTTCTTAGCCATCCCCAGAGAAATCATTTGTGTGATGTCAGTCATCCTCTCCACTTACAGAAATCATTCTTATATAACAAAAGCAATATCAGGTTATACTTGGATGGAATGGCTTGCAGCTTTTAAATACTATACTATGGCCCTGATTCAGAGCCGCTCGCAAAAAGCGAGCGCTCGCTCTGAATCAGGGCGGCCGCTTTTTTTTTTTTTTTTTTAAAACCAGCCTCCTGGCCACTTGCTAAGCTGTGGGTGACCACCCACAGCTTTTGCGAGTAGCCAGGTGATGGTCGTGACCATCGCGACCATCAGGCTTGCGACAAGACCCTTGTGGTAGGGTCTCGTCTGCCGCAAGCCCCAGTGAGCTTCCGGCTCTAATGGAGCCGGAAGCTCACTACTGACATCACTGGTGATGTCAGTAGGGCCACCCTCAAACAGCAGGTGTTCCTTGAGGAACGCGTCTGATTGTCCAGCCACCTCACCCCACCCCACCTACAAAACGGGGCGAGCTGTCGATCAACATCAACAGCCACCCCGTTTGTAGCAAGCCCCGGAGCGAGTGAATTTCTCACTCACTATGGGGCTTGCGCACGCACATTGCGCACACCGCTCGTGCGCAATGCACAACCATCGACCCGCTTGCGAGCGGGTTTGAATCAGGCCCTATATCTATTGCTGTTTATTACATTATATAACAATAGTTGTTTTTTTTTTTAGATACTTACAGTAAATTGTCTTTTAGAAAAAATACTGGGAGATTGTGTCTGAGCATGTGCCGCTGCTGGATACCATGACCCCCCCTCAATTACAAATATGGGAAATGCGATCTGCTTGCTAAGATTATGTGTTGATTATTGTTTGGAGTAGAATTTTGCAAATTCCACTCCATTTGCCCTTTAGTAATTTAGGGGCCTATTCATCAAACGATAAATGGCCTGGTAACCATGCGGAAAGGCTAGTTTAAGTTACCGGGCCATTCATCATGAGGGGTCCGATAGGACCCCCTTGGTATTCAGATAACTCCGAAAACTGAAAGTGTGTCTGTCTGTTTGTTCTTTATGAATGGCCTAAGTTTTGTACCTAGCTCCTCCAAATTTGGCATGGTGGTGTAGTTTGAAGAGGATTAAGTTTTTGACCAGGCTTGAACTTCGTCAGGGCCACCCATTGTCACACAAACCCATAAAAGAGGGACACATTAATTACATAGGTTCTGGGGCTGAGGGGCTGACTACATACACACACTGTCACACTCCCATCTCTTCCAAAGCAGAGTTAAAAACTTGCACTCTATTACATTGACCAAGTTGTATCCTCACAGTGTGCAAAACGTCTGGATGCGAATTGTGGGGGTGTGAGAAACATGCGAGTTTGCATGTTCTCGCACCCTATTATATAGGGCGAGTTCTAAAAATGTGTGAGTATAGTTCTATACTTACACATTTTCAAAACTCGGACCCTATTATATTTTGCCCCTGGTCTGGAGCATACACACGGTCAGATTTGTCAGACTTGTCAGATTTGTCAGATGAACGACTGAACGATTGAACGATTTTTGACTGCATTAAAATGAATGGAATCGTCCAAGTCTGACTGCAAACCCATCAGATGTCAGATATCGTTATCTGACAAACGGGAACGCGCATCGTTGATCGTCCATCGTTCAGGCATGTCAGATATGAACGATTTTCCTTCAGATATGAACGACTGAACGATTTTTAAATCGTTATCGTTCATATCTGAAGGAAAAATCTGATCGTGTGTATGCACCATTAGGATCTAGAAGAACTCAGGGCCTGATTCAGAGCCGCTCGTAAGCGGCCGCTCGTTCGCTCCGAGCGATGTTCGCACATCTGCGCATGCATATGGGTCGTAATGCGCATGCGCCAACCAGTCATTGCGGTCGGAAATCGAGCGCTCGCAAAATAGCGAGTGCCTGCTAATTTGAGTGACAGGATGAGGCATTTGTGGGTGGTAACAGGGGAAGGTGCTTGAAAACGGGGAGTGGAGATCCGAATGTAGGCGTGCCAAATGGTCAAAACGGGCGTTTTAAGGGTGTGCATAATTAGCAAAGCAGCGTCATTGACCACGTCACTTTGTTGTCTCTTAGCCTGAACTGTTCGCATGATTGCGGTAGGAAAATCCAACCACAAGCACTGCGAGCAGTTCAGACGCCTTTCGATGTACTCGATTAATCTAATAAATAGCGGAGATGACGTAGGATGTGAGCGGCCAGGGGGCGTTTTTACAAAATAGCGAGCGCATGTTTCGTTCGCTCGCTCAGACATAGAGGCGTCTACAGACCGCAAAGAGCGAGCGCTCAATTTAAATAGCCGGCCCCTTTTTCTGACCGAGCGAGCGCAAATAGCGTCCGGCTCTGAATCAGGCCCTTTCTTCACTACTCAGCTTTATTGAGTTTACACGTCTTTACATAATATGTTAGTGTTTGTTAGCACTTGGGAATACACGAGCCACAGCAGGAAAAACAATACACTTTCTTGAAAACAATTAATCACCTTAAGTTTACGTTTACTGCTCTCCCGGTCCTTGGGAGAGGTATCAGATCTGTATGATAGTCCTGCTTGTATGGACAGTGGGTGTCATCGGGAAAGAAAAATATGGCTACGCAGTGTTCTGCTTTAAAGCCGAGCCTACATAAATTCTGCTGGAAGCTCACGGAAGCACAGAATGCTATTATTATTATTCAAACAATTTGGAGACCAGTAGCAAACACTTGTCACCACAAATGGTTATTGTGCGCTGATCCAAGCAAGCAGATGGGTTTCTCAGAAATTTGCTGGCTGTTATTTGGATTATTTAATTTGCTTAAGTACTGTAATCAATTTCTTTTAAATATGTTCAATTTAATGCAATAGGCCGGGGTCTAGATTCTATGTGGCCCGCTTAATGTACCAATCATTTGGCAGAACCTTTGGTCATCTTCACCCAGATAACTAGGCTCTGCTTTGAAAAACTCATTTATTTCAGCAATTTGAAAAACTCTGAGGATGAGCTACCATCATATTAAGGGAGTTTTAGGACAGTTGTGAAAAGTTCTGCACTAAATATAGTGCTGCACCCAGTTCTAATGCTCACTTTACTACTGCAGTTTAGAAACTGAAAGAAACACCTGATTGGTTGACGTAAATTGCAACATCTTTTATCTGTGCGCCAGTTTTTTGCTACGCTCCAGAGTATTACATAAAGAACAGTTTCCCAATGAGAGCATGTTTACCTACTGTCCCGGAACAACCGGGAGACTCAAAATTTTTGAGGTAGTTCCCGGACCCCTGAAAGAGTAGGGGAGTGTAATGCCAAGAATTGCAGATCTGTGGGGAGGGGGTCAATATGAGAATCAGGTAATTTTGGCCCTGCTCTCTCACCATAGATCCATGATTCGTAGCATTAAGCCATGCTGGGGGTGGGGATTAATGGAACAGAGCGTCTGGCCACGCCCCTTCAGTGGGCAGCTCCAACTCCTCTCCAGTTTTCCCCAGGAGAAAAGTTAATAAAGTCTGCAAGTATGAATCAGAGAAACATATTTATATTTATCAGGGCCGGCTCCAGGTCACGGCCCCTACATGATGATAATTGGGAGCGTGGCCGTATGGCACACCTCTCGTTAACGCCAGGCTGGGGGCGAGCCCAGCACTACGTCAGTAGCTGGGATGCCCCCAGCCCTCTTCCTGCATTGAATGGATGCCGCGCGCATGTGCGCAGCAACCATTCCTCTTCTCCGGGGCTGGCACAGCTGCCGCGGTGGAGGTGCCCAACCTCCCGACCGCCCAAGAGACACTTAGTCCCACCTGTGGAACAGCGGGGTAGTGCCCAAAAAACTGCACTGTCCCGCTGAAATCGGGAATGGCTGAGAGGGGTGCGCCCTCTATGAGGTTGCGCCCATGTTTGACCACACTGGTCGAACATGTCTCGAGCCGGCCCTGATATTTATTTTGTAGATAAAAAATGGCAGCTGCTCAATCAATCTGGCAGTATTTTTCAGGTGCATGAAAGGGAGGGGTCATACCAAGTAGAAAAAGGTGGGGTTTTAACCCCCTATTTACTGGAATCGGTATGATTTACCACCGGGCATGGGTCCCGACAGCGGCATCCCGGCAGAGGAAGAAATCCAGATCGTCAAAGGTAAACATATATTAACCTATTTCTACCCCCTAACCCTCCCTTAGGGGTGCCTAACTCTAACCTTCTCCCCCAGTGCCTAACCCTAATCCCCCCTCTAAGTGCCTACACCTAACCCCCCCCTTCCCGGCTACCTAAAATTAAGTCCCCCGGGGGGGTGCCTAACCCTCAAACCCCCCGGGGGTGCCTAACGCTAACCCCCTTCCACCTAGCTTAAACCTAACCTCCCGGGGGTTGCCTAACCCTAAGTCCCCCCGGGATTCCTAAACCGAACCCTCTCCCCCCTGCGGCTATTTGGGCTCGGCGCCCGGCGTCCCTTCGATCGGGATGCCGGGTGTTGGGCTCCCGGCGTATGTCTAATGACAGGCGTCGGCATATCGACGCCTGTCTTTAGACTCTTGCCGGGATATGACAGTCGGGAAGCCGGCTGTCGAGATTAGTTCCACCGGCTTCCAGACTGCATACCGTTCCTCAGCACACTGAATTGTACCTGCAACAATATATGAAGACTATGGGCCAAATGTAATAGGGTGAGAGTTTAGAAAAGTGAGAGTTTCTGACACTTTTTAAACTTTGCCAATGTAATAGAGTCCAAAAACAAAGTAACCGAGCGAACTTGCATGTTTTTTTAGACTTAAAAAACTCTTAAGATTTAAAATCTCATTCAGATGTTTTCCCATTTTGAAGATAAAACTCTACCAATGTGAGAGTTTACTGCTAAACTCTCACATTTTCTAAACTCTCACCCTATTACATTTGGCCCTATATGGTAATAGAGATTCAGAGAGATTAGTTGCATGCATTTGCAGTGCACATACATGGGAAGCTGCTAGGCCACATCACGGCTTCTCTGTCACTAGCAGTCCCTAACACTTATTATGTAGATGTATATGAGTAATTTCACAGCAGTTGAGTGCCTAGCTCTGCTCTAGATCGGTGTGTCTAAAATGTGGTTCTCAGGACCCCTAATACTTTCGTTCTCATTTTCTAGACAACCTAGATGGTGCACAGGTGCCTGCCTATATATTACACTTTAGGCAAATTCTAAAGATCCACACGTAGGGGTCATAGTTACTAAGCAGTGTCAGGAGACAGAGTGAAAAGTGATAAGGTGCCAGCCAATCAGCTCCCAACTGTCAATTTTCAAACACAGCCTGTTAGATGACAGTTGGGAGCTGATTGGCTGGCACCTTATCACTTTTCACTCTGTCTCCTATCACAGCTTAGTAAATAGACCCCATAAACTGTTAAGTTCCAAGTTTGAATAATACTGATCTACAGTAATTCACTTTCTGACCAGGAAACCATTGTGTTCTAAAGCTCTGAGACACAAAGTGATCAAATACCAACCAACCAGCTTCTAACTGACATTTTTCTATCTCAGGCCGGGATGTACTAAATGGAAAATACAGTAAAAACTCTGCTTTCTGGGTTTTAGCGCATTTTCCATATGTATCATTGGCTGCCCTCCCGGGGCTCTGATGCGGAAGGGAAGCGCAAACTTTTGCTGGCGTTACCCTGTAGTAGCCTATGGGCTTCTACCGCATCGCGTTGGTATGAGGGATTCAATTGGATCCCTCCCAGCATGCCCCGCGGCTGCCGCATCACTCTTCGCATGCGCAGATGGGCTCCTGGGTAATAAACCTGGAAGTCCAAGGCGCAGCGCTGACCGCAAACGACAGCTCTTATCGGAAGAGCTGTCCTTTGCTGTACTGATCGCATATGTTAGCGCATATGCGATCAGTAGGTATGCAATATCTGGCGGGATGTACTCAGAAAGGTTAGTACATCCCACCCACAGCTTGTTAAGATGACAGTTAGAAGCTAATTGGTTTGTGCTTTATCTCTCTCCAAGATTTGATAAATCTCCCCCTCGGTTTACGTCCCTAATTTATATCCCGTGCGATAGTGTTCTCTGCCGAGTTTCTAAGTTGTCTTTTGACAATGAAAATTCCTCAAGTTATCCTGTGTAGGGGAGATCCCCATTCTCAGGCCTGAAGGAGGCCCGATGTGTAGACAGCCTACTGTCTGGTCGCTGGATGTGTCATCTCACGGTATTATTTCACCACACATTGGGCCTGATTGTGAGTCACATGCAAGTCCGAGTGCGGCCACGTGTCGCGATTTCCAGCAAACCGCGCATGTGCCGCAGCCGTTATACGCAGCTTAGAGCAGCATCAAGTGATTCTGCATTGAACGCATCTCAGTCGCTTCTCACCAACATCTGACTGGGCCTCACCAGGCGTCAGCTGGGTAGCAACGGGGCGCATTCATGTAAGAGAAGCGTTGGGCGAATGGAGTCCGCACGCCATTTTTCAGTTTCTTCTTCTGCACATAGCAAGGGCTATATCTGAGCGTCATTACTAGTGATAATGGCTGCTCTTGCGGGCTGAGGGCCTGATTCAGAGCCGGATGCTATTTGCGCTCGCTCGTTCTGAAAAAGGGGCCGGCTATTTAAATTGAGCGCTCGCTCTTTGCGGTCTGTTGACGCCTCTATGTCTGAGCGAGCGAACGAAACATGCGCTCGCTATTTTGTAAAGACGCTTCCTGGCCGCTCGCATCCTACGTCATCTCCGCTATTTATTTGATCAATCGAGTACATCGAAAGGCGTCTGAACTGCTTGCAGTGCTTGTGGTTGGATTTTCCTACCGCAATCATGCGATCAGTTCAGGCTAAGAAACAACCCAGTGACGTGGTCGATGACGCTGCTTTGTTAAGTATGCACACCCATAAAACGCCCGTTTTGACCGTTTGGCACGCCTGCGTTCGGATCTCCACTCCCCGTTTTCAAGCACCTTCCCCTGTTACCACCCACAAACGCCTCATCCTGTCACTCAAATTAGCAGGTACTCGCTATTTTGCGAGCGCTTGATTTCCGACCGCAACGACTGGTTGGCGCATGCGCATTACGACCCATACACATGCGCAGTTGTGCGAACATCGCTCGGAGCGAACGAGCGGCCGCTTACGAGCGGCTCTGAATCAGGCTCTGAGGGTGGTGCGATCGCATAGGTGTGTACGATAGTCGCATAGGACAATTGCCGCAGGTGTCCGGAATTGCAGCACCATTACCTTATCAGTATTCTCATTAAACTACTAGATTGCCTTCTATCTATTTTCTCGCTATAGGATGAGGAAGAGTTTGCTGTCAAAGGAGGAGACTAATACAGTATAACACACAGTGGCGTTTCTACCTTTAGATGCACCTGGTGTGGGTGGTGGAGCAGTGCTGGGGAGAAAGAGGCGTGGCCTCATGACAAGGGGGCGTGACAAGGAAATGTGACCTCATGACAAGGGGGCGTGGCCTCATGTGTGGGGGCGGGGTCACACACCTGAACCCCAGTTTAAGTCTCTCCGGGGGGCCGGGAGGTGCGGGCTGCCCCCTGGGACCACTGTACTTGTAGTGCCGGCTCCCTTACTGTGATAGGAGCAAGTGCTGCACAGAATTCTACAGTGCAGCACCCGGCTCCTGTCACTGAGGGAGAGTCTGCACTTTGGTGTCACCCCTTGGCGGGTAACACTCGGGCGCGGACCGTACCCCCTGCACCCCCCTTGTGACGCCACTGATAATACAAAACACTGTAACTAAGAATACAAAGACATATTTTTGTATTTTTGGTTTGGTTGGTACTTTTTCTCTCTCCACTTTATCACTGTTCAAGGCTTAGTACATCTCCCCCTATATGTGATCGGCAGATGGCTCCATGATATACGTGTACACCAGGCATATGGCTTACACACAGCAGAGCTGTAACTAGACTTTTTGGTACCCTGTGCCAGAAAGAGCATTGGTGCCCCCCTCATTTTTCAAAGGGACATAATGCACCCAAAAAGGGGAATGGCCTCATGGGGAAGGGCCAGGGAAGAGATAGGAGAGGCCAGGAGATGCTGGGGATGAAATAAGAGGAAGCTACAAGTGTGAATGATAATAAACAGAAATTTGACAGGCCCAAACAGTGCCCCCTGATCTGTGGTGCCCTGTGCCATGGCACCGGCCGCAGTACCCTAGCTACGGCTCTGACACACAGCAATGTATAGAATTCATTGATCTATTCTATTGTATCCTTCCTGCACTGGTCACTCCTTTCCCGTACCCTCCGCAAGCCTTTAATTTGTGCCTGGCCAATCGGAACGCACATCCTGGGGGGGCTACAACAAGCATCTTGTTGTGCCCAGTGACTTCCCAGAACATGGTGTCCACAATCAATTGTGCCTGTGAGGGTACATTGCAACTGTTTGTTAACTCCCAGCATTATATTCCTGGAAAACAACACTAATCAACCCATTTCAGTTGATTATTTGAATGCACCTAAAGCAAAAAACAGCACGACTTGGAATAAATAAGCTGCAAATTGTCTATGTAAATCTCAGAATTGAAAGTGAAGCCTGTTGTAAGGGAACAAGCCAAAGATTGCCTTTGTACTGGGATGTAGAGTGCACAGTAATTGGATGCTATATGCTATATATTTATATGTGCTGTCTGAAGACCTGAAACAGACTCATTACATGCCAAATAATGTATGTTTCCGTGTAAGTGGGTGTATGTACAGTAAGTGTTGTGCATGCAGGTAATTGTATGTTGTCTGTGTTGTGTATGTGTGTGAGCAATAAAACAAAAATGAAATAATAGATATTGCTACTCTTGCAGTGTACAGGCAGTTTAACCCTTTGATAGCTGGAGTGTTGCAATCCTGAGATAACCTGCGGCACTTTACTGGTTCGTCTGTGTTAAGCTGCATACACACACACACAACGATTTTGTTACCAACGATTTTATGAACGATTATCTGTCAGATTTTTTTAAAGTGTAATGAACGATTTTTTTGAACTACAAACGATTTTTGCATATTCCCTTAATGAAAATCGTTGAGTTGACAAGTCTGACTGAACTACAAACTACAAACTACAAACGTGAACGTGCATGAACGATAATCGTTCATCGTTTGACTCAATAAGTGAACGATTTTGTCAAATCATTATCGTTAAACGATTTCGTTAAAAATCGTTGTGTGTGTATGCAGCTTTACTGTTATAATTAGACCAAATGTGTGAGGTTGGAATTCTAGAACCATATAAGAATCATCCATTGGGCAATCCAGGCTCCTGTCTAAGGGCCAGTAAGAACTTGGGGGCCCAGATTACTGTAGCATGTTTTTTTATATTGTTTTCTTTCTTCTTTTTTACAAATGAATTGGATCCAAAACAGTATATGATGTCTTGGACCAAATGGGGTCTTAATCCTGCTCTGTCTAGGGCAGTGCACTGTAATGCCATATACTGTACCAAGGTGGAGTACCAACCTTTGAAAGAAATCCTACGCATTTTACTAGAGGCTCTGCAAGTAACCCAAATACAGTGGAACAATCTGATGTTACAACAATATTCTAATAGGGCAGTGGTTCACAAACTTTCTTGAATCATGGTGTCTAGAGCAGGGATGGGGAACCTCCGGCCCAGGGGCCGTATAAGGCCCCTGGAGTCATTTGGTCTGGCCCTTGGAGCTTTTATCTGCTTGCCTCATCTGGCTAGCAGGGTGCCTAGAATGGATGCTTCAGACAGTCACATCGCTGCCCTTACAGTTCCCCAGAGCATCCTTAGGTATTGCTGTAATCACTGGCGATTGTGGCCCCCTCCCCGTGTGACATCACATGAAGGGGGCGTGGTCTGCACCGGGCCCGCAAATAATGTTATATATATCAAAATGGCCCTCGGCAGAAAAAAGGTTCCCCACCCCGCCCTAGAGTATCGCCATTTATTTTCATGGGACCCCCTAGGTCAAAAATGTCTTATTTAGAGATTCAGAGAAAAAATATTAAATAAGAAAATGTGCGTACTTTACCTGTCATCCTTTGGTTCAGTTATTTGGTGGTGCACATGGTTGTGCTCCTGTTTGTCCACGAATTTTATGATTGGCAGCCACCAGCACTGGTTTTGCCTATCACATAGACCATAAATATTTTTTTGGTCCTGGATCATCAACCTGCGGCACTCCAGTTGGGGAAACACTGTAATATTAGCTAATTACAACCACTAAGGCACAAGCTCATGCCACCGATCTGGCAAAGCCATGATCAAAACTACTTGGGGGCTACTTTTGGCCGTCCAACAAATTGGGACTTTCCCAGCAAAATGTGTACAGTGTATATATACAGTACGTTGCTTTTCCTGGCTGCCTAGTTTTGCAGAGATAATGGACCCATTGTCTATTTCATGGACAGCTCAAGCTTGAAAAATTATTAGTATTAGCCTTATTATCCTTTATTTCTATGGGGCCGCAAGGGTTCCGCAGTGCCTTACAAAGTACAATGTCCCAATTTTTATAATCAACCAGTCAAATTTCCTTTCTTTGGGATGTAGTTAATAACCCGAAGGACTAGATGCCGGCGGTCGATATATACCGACACCGTCATCCCGCCGCCGGGCAAACTGCCGACACCGCTATCTCTGCACAAATCAGGATACCGGTGTCGGAATCTCAACAGCCGTCATCCCGATCATAAGAGAATGGAGGCAGGTAAGTATGAGCCGCGGCGCGTGGGGGGTAGGGTTAGGTTTAGGCACGTCCTAGGGGGACTTAGGGTTAGGCACTCCCCAGGGAGGGTTAGCATTAGGCACCACCAGGGGGAGGTTAGGGTTAGGCACCTCCCCCGGGAGGGTTAGGTTTAGAGTGTGGCAAGGAGGGGTTAGGCACCACCAGGGAAGGTTAGGGTTAGGGTGGGGAGAGGGGGAGTTAGCGTTAGGCACCACCAGGGGGAAGTTAGGGTTAGGCACCCCCCCGGGAGGGTTAGGTTTAGGGTGCGGGGGGTGAGGGTTAGGTTTAGGCACCCTCGGGGGAACTTAGGGTTAGGCACCACCCTGGCAGTTTTAAGGTTAGGGGGGAGAAGGGAGGGTTAAGATACCTTCCTTCGTTGAGATCTCCTCCTGTCGGGCTTCTGTGGTTGGGATTTGAACAGCCGCCGGTATTTCTGTCCCATTCCCTTTCTTCTTGGTGTTATTGTCAGTTTGTACTTCTTTTAATATATGGACCTTAATTAATATTTAATGAGAAGTAGTATTTGAAATACTGGCAAATTAATGGTCGCTGGGACCACATCTCACGAACTGGCCGTCAGCTACATTTCCCTGAAAATTCTTTTAAAATGTTGCGTTAATATATTGTTAATATATTGCTACAGTAGATAATGGCGGGAGCGCTGTCAAGGGGCACACAGACCTGATCATCAGGTAATCTTCCGGGCTTTCCCTCCCCCTCCCCATCCTCTCCCCTCACTCCACAGCGGCCCGGATAAATTTTCCTCTGTGATTGCCTTCCTGAGTAGAAGTGTTGCGGCTCATCTACCGCTAAACCCGGCAAATATTACTGGTGGCAGGGGTACTACTCTCCGCTGGGGACCCCTTGGCATCAGTTTTAAGCCAAAGGACTAAATCGCCATGTGATAAATAAATCCTTTCAGTGTTAAATGCGAAATCATAGGGTCCCCCAGCAACACACAATAGAAGGTTAGGGGGAGATGTATCAAATCTTCTAGCGAGGACAAGAAGAGTTGTTGCCCGTGACAACCAATCAGCCATTAGCTACAACTTTATAGAACGTACTTGATGAATGAGAGCTAGAAGCTGATTGGTTGCTTGGGCTCTCATTAGAAGATTCGGTACATCTTCCCCCTGGTGTCAAAGGCACATTCATGCTAAAAATAAAAAGTTGACAAGCCCCTCTACAGTCTACATTTATTTTTTAATAACGTTTCTTTACTACAATGTTTTTTTCTTTTTAACTCAAACACCTACTGTATATTTCTAATTAAAAATAATTTAGGGTCGGTTGCATAAAGAGGCATGAACGTGAATTATTACTAATTTAGGGTGTACCGAGGGCAGAGTGAGTTCTCTATACCCCCCTGCTAACACGAATACAGGCCCAAGGTGTTTATAATCCAGCGCTGCGCGTCAGCCGTACAGAATATCACGTGCTCAGTGGCTTATGTGCAGGTTCCATTCTGCAGCACAGACTAGGGATATGCTTATTAATCTGCACAGCCTGATAAACATATCTTGTTCTGTCTCTCACCCACTGAGCTCATCAGCGAGAGAACACAGATCACAGGACTGAATACTCATTAGCATCATATAGGAATATATTACTGCACAATACTGCTAAGCCTAATACCTTACTACCTCTAGCCGAAAATACAATTAGATGAGGCTGGAACTTCTCTGGTCTTTAAAAATACAGTGAAGACCTGTAAAAATGTGTGTGTGTGTATATATATATATATAGTTTACAATTAAATTTGTAATTGCAGAATTAATAATTGCTACCAGTAATATTAAATATGTCTACAGAATATGCATTGCGTCCTTTGATAAATGATAATAATTAAAAGAAGAGTTGGTTTATTAATCAGTATAAAGCTGCAATATTGTTGCCACTCTCTGCCCATTCGTGTCTGTGCAAGCGGTTTTATTAGGCCACCGCGCACGTATAAAGATGCTGCCGCTACTCCATATTTTGAAGTATATCTGTACGACTGTTTTCCATGATCGTTTGCAGGATTTAATTAAACTCAATATACACGGATCTCACATGTCGGTAAAATGCAAAGACCTCTGTATAATTGGCCTGATTCAAAGTTGTAGGCTAACGCTGCAGCAGCTGCGATGTGCGCAAATGTGCTAATGCAACATCGACCGAGACTTCTACTGAGACCGCAACCATCACAGCTGTCCGCAACCATCACAGCTGTCCGCAACATACACAGCATCAGACGCAGATCATTGACTCCTTGAATCTAATGGCCGCCGTTACTGAGACGCTGTAGCCCTGTTTCCTGCGTATGGGATCGCAGACGTGGGATGTGACATGCCCCCGAAACGGTGAAGACACGCTTGCGTTTTTAGCGGACACTCCCTGTTGCCTCCCACAAACTCCCTCTGACTGTCAATCACACTGCGAACAAAGACTCGCAGCGTGCAACTGCGGTAATGTACCTTGACTCAGCCGCATGGGCAGTGGCAAAAAATCGCCCCATTAGCGAAAACATCGGCATAGAGTGCACCTCTGAATCAGGCCCAATAACTTAAGAACCACAACTGTAAGTAATTTAATTTGTAAATTTTTCTCTTACACTATGGCTTGTTCCAGCCTCATGCACATTATTTCAGAAGGAGAACTTAGGGACTAGAGATGTGCAGGTTCAGTTTTGCTCGGTTCTTTTTGGCACATTAGCGCAAGTTCGGATTAGTTCGGATTTATCTTATCGGCTATCCGGCTCTCACGTGTTTTGGATAGCCAATAAGATAAATCCGAACAAATCTGAACTTGCACTAATGTGACGAAAAGAACCAAGTAATACCGAACCCGCACATCTCTATCACGGAGTCGCACGCAATACACATTCAGGTCCGTATTAAATTAGTTTCGCACCCACGATAGAGTTCCGCCTGCCGGACTTTTCGCCCACATCGTGTCTTTTGGCTGCGGAAACCTATTGTGCGCACCCCCGCTATTTGCCGTATTCAATTCCAAAAGACGCAAAAACAGCGATACACGAAGTCAGAACAGGCGGAAAGTGGTGTCAGAATACGGGAAATCAGTCTGAACCCCCCAAAAAGATGCAAAACATTGGGGATCAATGTAGTAGTGCCCGCTTAGTCCTAATTAAACTGTTTGGGGTACTTAAGTTGGTACAATTGCCTCTAATTAGCGTCTTTGCACAAGTGGTGAAGAATGGCATTAAGCAGTATTTTTTGGAAAAAGTAAGTAGTCCTGGCAAATTTGGGGTACCTGGGTGCTAGCATCTTTTAATGTCTCTAAAGTGAAATTTTAATAAAAGTAAAATTTATCCGCCATAAAAGCACCTGCAATCCCCAAAACACTTGGCCCTTTCTTAGAGCACCCCCAGAACCTTATTTCGCTAGTTTGCCCCCACTTTGTGCTTTTTTGCCCCCAAAATGAAAGTACTTTTTTGGTGTGTTCTTAAGTTTTATTTAAGCAATATTTTTATGTAGTTATCCTTTGGGGGGCTGTCCTAAGGGCTCTGAGTGGTGTCCCCACCTTTGCACCCCAAAATAAAAAAATGCACTTCTTTTCTCCTGCTATTCAGAGGCAAATCTATTTTGCCTATTACAGTGCATTGACTTTCCGCGTACGCGAGATAAGTTTCTGACAGGCGAAAAGTCGCAATCGGCGATACTTTTTCATGGATCTTGGCTTTTTGCATCTAGTTGAATACGGCCCTCAATGGCGATGTTTACGTAATTTAGCAATTATTTTGCAACTGCTCATGCACAAAAGCCCTGCCACGTACAGGTCAGACGTATCAGAAACGTGCTGGAGAAAAGTGAGGGGTATAGGCGCAGAGGAAAAGTGATGGGTATAGGCGCACGGGGGGAGGTGGGGCAAGGAGGCGGCTCGCCTTCCCAAAATACATTTCAGAGGCACCAGTAGCGCAGCGGCCACGGACGGTTAGGGGCTGTGCATTAACTCCTGACACTACCGCTAACACTAACCCCTAAAACTAACATCAACACATAACACTACCTCTAACACCACCCCTAACTCTAATGCTAACCCTAACCCCTAACACTACTATTAACCACCAACACTGATCCCTAACCCAAACGCTAACCCCTAACACTAATGCTAACGCTAACCCCTAACATTAATGCTAACACTAACCACTAGCACTAATGCCAGCACTAACCCCTAACACTAATACTAACCCCTAACACTAATACTAACCCCTAACACTAATGCTAACACTAACCACTAGTACTAATCCCTAACACTAACGCTAATACTAACCCCTAACACTAATGCTAACGCTAACACTAACCCCTAATGCTGATGCTAACACTAACCATTAACCTCAATGCTAACCCCCTAACACTAATGCTAACACTAACCTCTAACTCCAACACTAACCCCTAACCCTAATGCTAACACTAACCTCTAACACTAACCCCTAACCCTAATGCTAACACTAACCCCTGACACTAACCCCCTAATGCTAATACTAACCTCTAACACTAACCCACAACCCAAATGCTAATACTAACCTCTGACTCTAACCTCTAACACTAACCCCTAACCCTAATGCTAACACTAATCTCTACCTCTAACACTAACACCTAACACTAATACTAACCTCTAATTCTAACACTAACCTCTAATGCTGATGCTAACATTAACCATTAACCTCAATGCTAACCCCTAACACTAATGCTAACACTAACCTCTAACTCCAACACTAACCCCTAACCCTAATGCTAACACTAACCTCTAAGTCCAACACTAACCCCTAACCCTAATGCTAACACTAACCTCTAACACTAACCCCTAACCCTAATGCTAACACTAACCCCTGACACTAACCCCCTAATGCTAATACTAACCTCTAACACTAACCCACAACCCAAATGCTAATACTAACCTCTGACTCTAACCTCTAACACTAACCCCTAACCCTAATGCTAACACTAATCTCTACCTCTAACACTAACACCTAACACTAATACTAACCTCTAATTCTAACACTAACCTCTAATGCTGATGCTAACATTAACCATTAACCTCAATGCTAACCCCTAACACTAATGCTAACACTAACCTCTAACTCCAACACTAACCCCTAACCCTAATGCTAACACTAACCTCTAAGTCCAACACTAACCCCTAACCCTAATGCTAACACTAACCTCTAACTCCAGCACTAACCCTTAACCCTAATGCTAACACTAACCTCTAACTCCAGCACTAACCCCTAACCCTAATGCTAACACTAACCTCTAAGTCCAACACTAACCCCTAACCCTAATGCTAACACTAACCTCTAACTCCAGCACTAACCCCTAACCCTAATGCTAACACTAACCTATAACTCCAACACTAACCCCTAACCCTAATACTAACTTGTAATGCTAACACTAACAACTAACCCTAATATTAACCTCTAATGCTAACACTGACCCTTAACCCTAATGCTAACACTAACCTCTAACTCAAACACTAACCCCTAACCCTATTACTAACCTCTAATGCTAACACTAACACCTAATGCTGATGCTAACATTAACCATTAACCTCAATGCTAACCCCTAACACTAATGCTAACACTAACCTCTAACTCCAACACTAACCCCTAACCCTAATGCTAACACTAACCTCTAAGTCCAACACTAACCCCTAACCCTAATGCTAACACTAACCTCTAACTCCAGCACTAACCCTTAACCCTAATGCTAACACTAACCTCTAACTCCAGCACTAACCCCTAACCCTAATGCTAACACTAACCTATAACTCCAACACTAACCCCTAACCCTAATACTAACTTGTAATGCTAACACTAACAACTAACCCTAATATTAACCTCTAATGCTAACACTGACCCTTAACCCTAATGCTAACACTAACCTCTAACTCAAACACTAACCCCTAACCCTATTACTAACCTCTAATGCTAACACTAACACCTAATGCTAACACTAACAACTAACCCTAATATTAACCTCTAATGCTAACACTAACCCTTAACCCTAATGCTAACACTACCCTCTAACTCTAACACTAACCCATAACATTACCCCTAATGCTAATACTAACCTCTAACTCAAACACCAACCCCTAACACTAACCCCTAACCCTATTACTAACCCCTAATACTAACACTAACCCCTAACACTAACCCTCAACCCTAATGCTAACTCTACCCTCTAACACTAAACCCTAATACTAACCTCTAATGCTAACACTGGGCCTCATTCAGACCCACTCGCAAGCGGCTGTCCGCTCGCAAGTGGGTCGATGGTGTGCACTGCGCATGCGCACGATGGAGGGAGCTCCGTCGTGCGCATGTGCTAGACGCGACGAGCGAAGGACTTTCCTTCGCTCGTTGTGTTTGATCAAAGGGGGCGTGCTGTCAATGTTGATTGACAGCACGCCCCCTTTGGTGGGTGTGCCGGGGGCGTGCCTCCCAGACGGAGGCGTTCCCAAGGGAACGCCTACCATCAGAAGCCGGCCCCACTGACATCACTAGTGATGTCAGTGGGAGTGATTTTGGCTCTGATAGAGCCAAAATCACTCCAGGGCTTGTGGTCGAAAAACCCGACCACAGGCTTCTGGTCGCACTGGCGATGGTCGCGATGGTCAAGACCATCGCGACCATCATCCTGCACGCTCGTATGTGCTGTGGGTGGTGACCCACAGCTATACGAGCGTCCAAAAGGACGCTCCATTTTTATGGAGGACGGCCCTCATTCAGAGCGTGCGCTCTGCTCAGAGCGTCCGGCTCTGAATGAGGGTCACTAATCCCTAACACTAACCCCTAACACTAACTCTAACACTAAACCCTAACAGTAATGGTAATGTGAAGATTTCCATTTGTCTTACTGTATGTCTATGTTGATATTTTCCAGATGTTGACATGTTAGATGTTGATTTGATCAACACAATAACAATTGACATTCTGATGTTGACATTATGAATGTCAACATGTTGAATGTTGACACAGCGAATGCATACCCATTAGATAGAAGTTAACCGCTTGCCTACGAAAGTGAGAACACTTTGAACTTTCTTTAGAAGTTCTTTCCATTTTGTTGATGAAACACAAACTCCTGTGATGAAATTCTAACTGATAAACGATTCTCATCTAATGCAATTAGGGAACTTTGGCCCTCATTCAGAGCCGCACGTTAACAACAGTACGCTCGTTGCGTTCCGATGTTGACTAACCGCGCATGCGTCGGTGTTACACTGCGCATGTGCGTACGGCAGATTGCGTTTTTTTTTCTCTCGTTCCTAAAATAGCGTACAGGAAGTGACATGTCAAATGTGATTGACAGAACAGGGCGTTTTTGGGTGTTGACGGGGGTGGAGATGAAAAAACGCAGGCGTGGCGAGGCGTTTTTGGGGCGTACATACATTAGCAGATGCGAACGTCAAATGTGTTCGGACCGTCTCATACGTCACTGGAACATCCGCTTTCCCTTCAAAATGCTCGCACAGCTTAGGGTCAGGATTACTCGACCACATTGGCGATGGCCTTCTCCTCCGTCCCGGGACTCAAGGATGGTGCTGCGATTAATCGCGGCTGGTCAGTAAAGTAATTAGTGTTGGATTGAAAACCGGCTTGGTATGTGTTTGGAAAGCAGTTTATTGGGATAGCACAAAAGCGTACGCAGGTGGAAATCAGAGCTGCTAATGTCATGATTACACAATCAATTAGCGTACATTTTTGGTGTTTTATTTTGGCCACAATTTGTTGGTTATGGCCTATTGTGACAATAATGTCATCATGTTTTAATTAGCTCCCCTTTTTTTTGGTTTACTGTGGAATTTGCATCGCTATGTGATTTTTTAAACGTTCCTTAAAGAGGCCTTTTTTTTTTTTTTTAAGAGGGTCAGTTTTTGCCTTTAGGGCCAGGATTAAATGTAACCCATTTGTACAATAATGTCAAATACAATGTCAGTTTTTTGTTTTAAATTTATTGTTTAAACACAAACAAATTGGCCTAATATTTTGTTGCCTTTTTTTTGTGGCAAAGATATTTGTTAAAAAAAAAAAAAAAGCCATAACTGGTAACATAAACGTAAATACCAAATTTAAAAAAATTTCACAAGAAAGGAGAGGGAAGTTTTGACCAGAAAGGAATATGAGCCAAGCACAGAAGGAGTGTGGGAAAAGTCGCCATTGCTGTCACCGTTTTCTCGCCCGTTTGGCTGGGTGAGGGTGGGCGCCAGACCGGGTCCGGGATGCCATCGGGTTGGCCTGTCCAGAGGCAGATGTTGTGGCCTCTGGACTAGGCACAGGGCTAGGCACATTTGGAGGATTGGCTGATGTTGTGCCAGAGGTGGAGGATCCTGATGTTCCGGCAGGAAGGGAGGTCGGCTCTACCATGTGCTGGCGAACGAGCTGCTCCAGGGCATCGGCGATGCGGATGTTGGCCCTGGTATTTTCCGCCAGGGCCTGAGCAATGGTCACGTTGGCCGCAGCATTTTGCTCCAGGGCCTCAGCCACCCGTATCAGACTGGCGTCCATCCTCTGCAGAATCTCCGTATGGAAATCCGATTTAAAATTGAGTTCTGTGAGGAGGCCCACTGCCTGCGAGGGGGCACGCCCTGGACTGGCTTCTGCAGGGTCCTCAGCCGGATGTACTGGTTCCTCCCCTGCAGAGCCAGCAGAAATTCTGCGGCCAAGGCTCCCCTCTGGAGCAGACTCATCCGCCTCTGTCTCTGTTAGGAAAAATGCAAAAAGACTCACATTAGAATCTACATATTGGCACAATAGCATTTCAGAGTTGGTGACATCACAAGACTTACCTTGGCCAACATGAGGAGCCGCAAAGTCTGGCATGTCCGTATCCATGTTGGACACGCCAAACACCTCCACAGCCTGCACACACCCCTGTGCCAGCTCTTCTAAGTCTGTCAACTCCAATGACACAGGGGTGGGACCCCCACCTGTCCCCCTTGCATGCCTAGCCCTGTCGGCAAGTTTTTGCTTGAGACGATATTTGAAGTCTGCCCATCTGTGGAATGAAATTGGAACCATTATCCTTTTTTTTACAATGGGGTTTGTTTATAGGATGGGAAAGTGTTTACTTACCGCCGTTTGACATCCCGGGCTAGACGGACATAATCACCCACCCTATTGACAGCAACGGCGACCTCCTCCCACATTCTCCACTTCTGGCTTTGGCTCATATTCCTGGCTGCCTGGGGCAGGATGTCAACGCACTTCTGGATCAAAACCTCCATCTCCTTGCTTGTGAAATGTGGCTGCCTTTTTTTTTTGGCAGCTTTGGCGGGTTGACTGGGGCCAGCAGTCTCTTCCATGTCATCCTCCTCACCTATTTGGGTAAATATGCAGATTTAGCCACTTCACAACTTGCACAATATTATGTTTTAAAAGAATCATTGAGACAAAATGCATGAAGGCCTTACCGCCGGATTTTTGGCCATTGTTTCCCTGGTCTGAAGCCATGTCTCTGCTTCCAGAATGAAATCAACCAGAAATTAAATGTGATTTCGTGACGTATTTATACATGCGTCCTTAGTTTGCGGCCGCATCATTGATTGTGCGTCCCTATGATTCATCCTTAATTTGTGCGGGAAAATAAACACTATTTATGGCTTGGTGTGTGTGGAGTCGAGGTTGCGTTGTTGGATTGTTGGCGGTTAAGTTGGTTGGATTTGGTTGTTTGCGGTTGGAGGATTTGGCGGTGTTTGTATTTTTTTTGTTTTGCTACAGTTGTTTTGGTTTTCCGTTCGCATTTTTTTGGTTTATTTTTTGCCATCGTTTCCTGATTTGGTAAGTTTTGTGCAGTCTAATTTGTGGCCAATTGGTGTCTACTTCTGGTTTTTTGTTTTATATATTTTTATTTACACTAATTTCATCTATTTTAGTTTGTTTTGGCTTTCGGACCCAAAGACCTTTTTGTTGGAAATCTTATATATTCGATTTTGGTAAGTCCATTATTTTTCTTGCATTTGCGAACTAATTAACGCATTTTTGACTGTTGGTGTAGTGACTTGCATTTGCGAACTAATTAACGCATTTTTGACTGTTGGTGTAGTGACTTGCATTTGCGAACTAATTAACGCATTTTTGACTGTTGGTGTAGTGACTTGCATTTGCGAACTAATTAACGCATTTTTGACTGTTGGTGTAGTGACTTGCATTTGCGAACTAATTAACGCATTTTTCGAGGCTTATTCATCATGTAAACCAGTTTTGCTTTTCCCTTTTCCATTTTTGGGGTCCATTTGACCCCTATTTGACGTACGGTGTGCAATGTCGTTTTCATCGATGGCCAAATGTGTGTTTCGCCTATTTTATGTGTTGGCTTGCACCAATTTGACAAACATAAAATCACCCTCTACATTTTTGATGTCTCATTTTTGGCTTTTTTACAGTTTATACGTATCATGACAATACCCCGGCATGTAAGCAGCTAAGGATGGTATCATAAAGCTAAGTTGTTTTATGTTACTTTTGGGGTGGCTCAAAAGCCTTACATTGTAAACTTTGAATTTCAGGTAGATCTGGGGCGAATTGTTCTGGCCCTGCTCCCGGAAGACGACCAACCTCAAACTCGTCCCAGGCGTAGGCATCGTAGGCATGCAAGGCCCCAGATATTTCGAACACGTGTCACCCTTTTTGGAATGCCCGATGATGAGGTTTTAAGACGCTACCGTCTACCTCCCAAAATCATCATAGACACTCTCTCATTAATAGAAAGTGATCTTGAGCGGCAAATTGACAGTCCAACAGCAATACCACCACTGACGCAATTTATGGCGGTGTTACATTTCTGTGCCTCAGGATCGTTTCAAACAACGGTGGGAATAGTGGCGGGCATCTCCCAATCCTCCTTTTCCCGGATCCTGAGGGCAGTGATGGAGGCACTTTTCAAGCACCTCCATCATTTTATTAAAATGCCTTTGGATATGGGTGCCCTTAGTGTGGCCAAGGCCAATTTTTACCAAATAGCTGGCTTCCCACACATCATAGGGGTTGTGGATGGTACTCACATACCACTTCAGCCTCCAGCACGGCTGGAGGCAATATTTAGAAACAGGAAACACTATCACTCCCTGAATGTAATGGTGGTATGTGATGCCTCCCTCCAGATCCTGTCCCTGAATGCTAAATTACCAGGAAGTGCTCATGACTCCTTCGTCATCCGGCAATCAGGGATATGGCAGAAATTAACCAACCTACAAGCTGGTGATGCGTGGCTTCTGGGTAAGTGGAGACCTTTAGTACATAACAATGTTAAGCTTGATACACAGTGTTCCTGATGTTGTCTATTTTTTTTCACAGGAGACAGTGGATACCCTTGCATGTCCTGGCTGCTCACTCCTTATTTGGCTCCCACACCAGGGCCACAAAGTGCGTATAATTCCGCACTTACAGCCACCAGGCAAGTGGTGGAGCGCTGTATCGGCCTTTTAAAAGGCCGATTCAGATGCCTCCACCGCTCTGGTGGCGAGCTCATGTATGTGCCGGATATGGTGTCTAAAATTGTGGTCCTGTGTGGGATATTTCACAACATTGCCATAAGGAGTGGTGTCCCAATGCAGCCAGAGGATGCCTTACCTGAGGATGGCCCCCCCGAGGTTGGTCGGAGGTCAGTATGTGGGGGGGCCATACGCGATGATGTGGTGGCCAGATTTTTTAGGTAAGTTGTAACAAAACTACAGTGTTTATACCTAATGTGTTTGTGTTTGTTTGCGAACATCTAATTTTGTGTTTTTTTTCTCACCATCTTCTGTTTGTTCACATAATCTTTGGCACTCCAACACTCACTACTTCCTGCTACCCTTACCAAACCTGGATCTGGTCCTTTTGGGCATATATTCTGGAACCCATATTGCAACGCCATGTTTGTGGAATCATGTTGGCATGGTCCTTCATCAACCAGTTCTTGATTTTTTGTTTTTATTTAATTATTTCTTGGTATGTGTTGTATTTGAATTTATCACTGTGTTCTTTTTTGGGAGTGACCACTTTGTTTTCTCTGTTATGTTGTGAATAAATGTTTGGAGAGTGAAATGGTCTTCCTTTTTTGGGACGTTAACAGCAAGTGTAACCAGGTTAACACAAGTTACATTTGACTAAGGGGTAATCCAGTACTGACGCCAGTTGAGCTAAACTGAAATATGTTTTCAGCTTCCCAACCCACACCAAAAGGAAGCCTGGCCCAACCTTGGGATTTGTAAGATTGGCCTAAGCAGCTTGCGCACCAACTAGGAACCTGTAAAATGTAGAAATCTGTAATTGACACTACACCCAAAAAGGGAAATGACATTGTTACTGTTATGTGTTTCTTGTGTCTGTTTGACATACAAAGACAAAACACAATCTAACTTTTAAAAAAGGGAAATCCTTGCAGGAACAGTCTACTTATGTCATGCTAAACTATCTTGGTTTTGGATTTAAAAAATGAGCCAGAACGTATATATTTGTCTGAATAAATTTATTTTGAAACGTTAACAAAAATAAAAAAACTACTGGCGAAGGAGGCCAGACAGCCGGTCGAGGGCCACCAGAATGCCGATGACATGTTGGCGCATCTGGCCAACACAATCCGCCACCTCTTGCCGACGCCTCTGTTCCTCTGTGGGTGAGAAAAGTGTGTGGGTTAATACAACAATAGGGAATCCACATTAAAAAAACAAAAACACAACGAAATCACTCCTAAACCTAAAAAAAGCAAAAAAAAGGGGGTGCTGCCAAAAATACAAGGCCTATGTACAAATTCCCACAGGTGTGATATGTGTATGTTGAAATCACCAGGAAGAGGTAAAGGCAAACTGCAAAATCACCAAAAGTCAAGCCACAAAAACACGAAGAAAGGCACGACACATGATTACATACAAACAGTTTGTGCTTTAAAAAAAAACAAAATAATAACATACCGGGAGCCAAAATGGGAGCTCCGGAAATGCCTCCATGATCCTCCTCGGAGGATCCGTCATTCCCCAAAGAATGGGGAGGAGTTATGATGGACTCCGGGGAGGGGGTAATTGGAAGAGGGGTGGGTGGAGGAGAGGGGGAAGTGGGACGGAGGGGAAGGAGGCCCGACATTTCCGGGAGAGGGTCTGGGAAGGATGGGGAGGAGTGGGGAATAGGGGAAAGATTTGGGGTGGAGTGTTGGCTGGGGGTTGGGGATAGTGGCCGGGAACGCCGTCTGGACGGACGGTGACGGCGGAGTCTTGGCTGTCCCCCTAAAATATGTCAAAGAAATTGCGGTTAGTTTATGGACAAATCCTGGGACCAAAACTAAAAAAAAAAAACAACCCAAAAAATAAGCCAAATAGGAGTAGAATGAATAAATCAGAAATAGAGGGAAAACATGCACACGCAGATATGAGTACAAATAAGAAATAGGACAGACAGGAAAACATGCACACGCAGATATGAGTACAAATAAGAAATAGGACAGACAGGAAAACATGCACACGCAGATATGAGTACAAATAAGAAATAGGACAGACAGGAAAACATGCACACGCAGATATGAGTACAAATAAGAAATAGGACAGACAGGAAAACATGCACACGCAGATATGAGTACAAATAAGAAATAGGACAGACAGGAAAACATGCACACGCAGATATGAGTACAAATAAGAAATAGGACAGACAGGAAAACATGCACACGCAGTTTGCCCCACAAACACAAACATTAAAACCACAATACATAACACTTACTTTCCAGGATCTGCATGCGAAAGCATGCCAGCAAGCGGGGCGTTCGCCGTTGCAGGTCGGACCACCTGCGCTCCAGCTGCCCGATGTTGCGGCATGAGCCGAAGGACCGCAGGCGGGACCGTGCCTCCGCATACGCGGAGCGCTTCTGCCGGTTGGTCATGGGTTGAGGTTGGCTGGTGATCCGGCGATCCATGACCTCCGTAAGCACCAGCAGCTCGCGCCTGGTGAATGCGGAGGCTCTCATGATGGCAATGGTGTTTTTCTTAAAAATCATTTTTGATAAAGTGTGTAAAAATTTTCTGATTGGCTAATGTATTTTGGAAATTAACAGGAGCAATTTTATTGGTTAGTGTATGAGTCATGTGTTCAACAGGGCCAGAAATCTCTGGAGAGTTATGATAGGCTTGATGCAGTGACATGCGTAAGCAAATTTAAATAAAGAAATGAACCCAGGGAAATATGCGGGGATCCACAGCAATAGAACAATTGTTTAATTGTGGTTCACATGTTTTTTGAACAATAAAAGCGAATGTTTCATCCGTACGTATTCTGCGGGTAAACACAAACACGGACAAGAGTAAAGTTTCTTGCATTGTGTTGAAAAAAAACAAACAATTAAGCTAATTGATACATTGATTGGCATGATACGATTGATGGAGGTAGGCAGAATAAAGGAGCAGGTAATCGACATCTGACAAGGCCACTTCCTGTTTATACTTGTGCGTGCGTTCCTTTCAAGCCATTTCGGGGATGTACGCTCGCAATTTCGTACGCTCGTTAGTTAGAGGAGGGGTCGTCAGAGTTTAGGGAGGAATTTTAGATGCGAACGAAAATACGAGCGAGCCATTGAATTTAAATATTTTTGTACGTACGCCTAACGTACGTGCGCCCGCTTGCGAGTGGGTCTGAATGAGGGCCTTTATCTTAATTATATCACCAAATCTCCAAAGGTAGAACTTGCTCAGCTTTCTTAATTTTACATTTCAATTTGAAATATGAACTGCAGACGTTCGTGTAGAGTGCACCTGACACCGGCGGAGTGTCAGACGTTTCATCATCTATCTCTGCTCGGTTTTCACTTACTAAGCTATCAGAAATAGTTCACAGACACTGTGCCCTTTACATTCTCTACTCGGCTGCAGAGCTAGCCCTTAGACGACATTCCGCAACCTCCATTATTTTGATAATACATCAGACATCCGTGTGCGTGCAGCTGAGGGGACACGGGAGCTTATGGCTTGCCCGGACTAATCTATGTGTGCATAAATGTCATAAAATCACAAGATTATTCCGGACGTACTGACAGTAGCTTGTGAGATTACATCTGCGGACAAGGGAAAAGTCAGATGTGATTCAGACTCTGCTCATCTCTGTAAGGCATAAATATACATCACTGGTCACCACTAAGCACTCTCAACGCTGTACTGACGAGGGAAGAAGCAGCACTTCAGGTATTGCTAATCCTAGGTAGAGAGCGAGAAAGAGAGAGAGAGGGAGAGAGAGAGAGAGCATGAGTGTGAGAGAGAGAGAGAGAGAGAGAGAGAGAGAGCATGAGTGTGAAAGAGACACACACAAGAAAAAGGGCACTTACCAAGGGCCATATTCATCATCACTTAATTTCTACAAAAGTAGGTGAAAATTAACATTTTCACCTACTTTTGTAGAAATTAAGTTTTGGGGCCATTCATCATATTTACGAAAGTGCAGGTTTTTAGAAGGGGAGATGTTGCCCATAGCAGCCAATCAGATTCTGGCTGTTATCTTCTAGAAGGTGCTAGATAAATGTTAAGTAGAATCTGATTGGTGGCTATGGGTAACATCTCTACTTCTAAAAACCAGCACTAGAGTAAATATACCCCCTGATGTTTCCCGATGTACCCATACACTAGTATTTCCCGCTGTCCTCATGCACTAGTATTTCCCGCTGTCCCCATACACTAGTATTTCCCGCTGTCCTCATGCACTAGTATTTCCCGCTGTCCCCATACACTAGTATTTCCCGCTGTCCCCATGCACTAGCATTTCCCGCTGTCTCCATGCACTAGTATTTCCCGCTGTTCCCATGCACTAGTATTTCCCGCTGTCCCCATACACTAGTATTTCCCGCTGTCTCCATGCACTAGTATTTCCCGATGTCCCCATGCACTAGTATTTCCCGCTGTCTCCATGCACTAGTATTTCCCGCTGTTCCCATACACTAGTATTTCCCGCTGTCCCCATGCACTAGTATTTCCCGCTGTCTCCATGCACTAGTATTTCCCGCTGTCCCCATACACTAGTATTTCCCACTGTCTCCATGCACTAGTATTTCCCGCTGTCCCCATGCACTAGTATTACGCGCTGTCCCCATGCACTAGTATTTCCCGCTGTCCCCATACACTAGTATTTCCCGCTGTCTCCATGCACTAGTATTTCCCGCTGTCCCCATGCACTAGTATTTCCCGCTGTCTCTATGCACTAGTATTTCCCGCTGTCCCCATACACTAGTATTTCCCGCTGACCCCATACACTAGTATTTCCCGCTGTCTCTATCCACTAGTATTTCCCGGTGTACCCATACACTAGTATTTCCCGCTGTTCCCATACACTAGTATTTCCCGCTGACCCCATACACTAGTGTTTCCCGCTGTCCCCATGCACTAGTATTTCCCGGTGTACCCATACACTAGTATTTCCCGCTGTCCCCATGCACTAGTATTTCCCGCTGACCTCATACACTAGTATTTCCCGCTGTCTTTATCCACTAGTATTTCCCGCTGTCCCCATGCACTAGTATTTCCCGCTGTCCCCATACACTAGTATTTCCCGGTGTACCCATACACTAGTATTTCCCGCTGTCCCCATGCACTAGTATTTCCCGCTGTCTCCATGCACTAGTATTTCCCGCTGTTCCCATACACTAGTATTTCCCGCTGTCCCCATGCACTAGTATTTCCCGCTGTCTCCATGCACTAGTATTTCCCGCTGTCCCCATACACTAGTATTTCCCACTGTCTCCATGCACTAGTATTTCCCGCTGTCCCCATGCACTAGTATTACGCGCTGTCCCCATGCACTAGTATTTCCCGCTGTCCCCATACACTAGTATTTCCCGCTGTCTCCATGCACTAGTATTTCCCGCTGTCCCCATGCACTAGTATTTCCCGCTGTCTCTATGCACTAGTATTTCCCGCTGTCCCCATACACTAGTATTTCCCGCTGACCCCATACACTAGTATTTCCCGCTGTCTCTATCCACTAGTATTTCCCGGTGTACCCATACACTAGTATTTCCCGCTGTTCCCATACACTAGTATTTCCCGCTGACCCCATACACTAGTGTTTCCCGCTGTCCCCATGCACTAGTATTTCCCGGTGTACCCATACACTAGTATTTCCCGCTGTCCCCATGCACTAGTATTTCCCGCTGACCTCATACACTAGTATTTCCCGCTGTCTTTATCCACTAGTATTTCCCGCTGTCCCCATGCACTAGTATTTCCCGCTGTCCCCATACACTAGTATTTCCCGGTGTACCCATACACTAGTATTTCCCGCTGTCCCCATGCACTAGTATTTCCCGCTGTCTCCATGCACTAGTATTTCCTGCTGTCTCCATGCACTAGTATTTCCCGCTGTCTCCATGCACTAGTACTTCCCGATGTCCCCATGCACTAGTATTTCCCGCTGTCCCCATGCACTAGTATTTCCCGCTGTCCCCATACACTAGTATTTCCCGCTGTCCCCATGCACTAGTATTTCCCGCTGTCTCCATGCACTAGTATTTCCCGCTGTCCCCATACACTAGTATTTCCCGCTGACCCCATACACTAGTATTTCCCGCTGTCTCTATCCACTAGTATTTCCCGGTGTACCCATACACTAGTATTTCCCGCTGTTCCCATACACTAGTATTTCCCGCTGACCCCATACACTAGTATTTCCCGCTGTCCCCATGCACTAGTATTTCCCGGTGTACCCATACACTAGTATTTCCCGCTGTCCCCATGCACTAGTATTTCCCGCTGACCTCATACACTAGTATTTCCCGCTGTCTTTATCCACTAGTATTTCCCGCTGTCCCCATGCACTAGTATTTCCCGCTGTCCCCATACACTAGTATTTCCCGGTGTACCCATACACTAGTATTTCCCGCTGTCCCCATGCACTAGTATTTCCCGCTGTCCCCATACACTAGTATTTCCCGCTGTCTCCATGCACTAGTATTTCCCGCTGTCTCCATACACTAGTATTTCCCGCTGTCTCCATGCACTAGTATTTCCCGCTGTCTCCATACACTAGTATTTTCCGCTGTCCCCATACACTAGTATTTCCCGCTGTCTCCATACACTAGTATTTCCCGCTGTCCCCATGCACTAGTATTTCCCGCTGTCCCCATGCACTAGTATTTCCCGCTGTCCCCATACACTAGTATAACGAGCTAAAATTATCAATCTCTGAAAATACAATATTTTACAAGCTTGACTGTGGGAACATTCGCCATCTTCAAATGCCGTTTACTCCCACACACCCCGCTCCTTCCCTATGGGAAGAAGTCTTGAGTTGCGAAGAAGGACCCTATCAGAACCCTCCGCCCCTGTCCACCTCCTTTTGCTGGACGCCGGGGGTTTGTGTGTCTGCGTGAACCCTAGTCAGACTAGGCAGTGATCATTTTTACTGCTAAGAAAGTAACAGTGAAAAGATTTGTGGAGACAGATGATTTTCTGATCATCTTTCTCCACATCAGAGCAATGATGAATTGCTCCGGCACTCGCAGCGCGCGCAGGCGCGCACACAGGGGGGGTTTCCGAGTACCTAGAAAACCCCACTCCTCGCCGATCCGTCAGCGTGCAGCTTAACAATAAGGCACCCGGCGGCGCTGGGAGTGGACTTAAGTCTGTTTAAGTTTAGCCACTGGCGCCGGTTGTGTGAGCCAATCATGGCTCGCGGACTGGCAGCCAATCAAATGGCTGTTGGTCCGCACGGCCTGTGCCATATTCAAAATACCACCGGGGATCTAGATGGGAAGGGTGCACACTTCAGCATGCCGCCTCGGCAAGGTGAGTGCTGAGGGGCGGGGCTACTTGAAGGGGTTGCATGTAGAGATGCCGGTTAAGGGGCTGTGTATATGCAGATCAGATGAAGAGGGGCTGTGTGTACATATGGTGAGGGGCTGTGTGTGTAAATATGGTGAAGGGCTGTGTGTGTACAGATGATGAGGGGTTGTGTGTACATATGGTGAGGGGCTGTGTGTGTAAATATGGTGAAGGGCTGTGTGTGTACAGATGGTGAGCGGCTGTGTGTGTATAGATAAGGGGAACAGTGTGCTGTGGAGAGTGCTGAGGGGAGGGGTGGCGTGAGGTGAGTGGTGAGAAGAAGTGAGTGCTGCAGTGAGGTGAGTGGTGTGAGGAGAGGTGAGTGGTCGTGTGAGGAGAGGTGTGCTGCTGCTCAATAACCTTCATTTCTACTCATTTCCAGTCTATTCTGAACACCTCACACCTCACAATATTGTTTTTATGGCCAAAAGGTAGCACCGAGGTAGCTGGATGACTATGCTAAGCGACACAAGTGGGCGGCACAAACACGTGACCCATCTAGGAGTGACATTGCAGTGGCAGACAGGATGGCAGTTTGAAAAACTAGGCCCCAAACTGTACATAATGCAAAGAAAAAAAAGAGGTGCAAGATGGAATTGTCCTTGGGCCCTCTCACCCACCCTTATGTTGTATAAATAGGACATGCACACTTTAACAAACCAATCATTTCAGCGCCAGGGTCTGCCACATGACTGTAGCTGAAATGATTGGTTCGTTTGGGCCCCCACAACCAAGCTGGCAATTAATGTGTCCCTGCACAAACTGGCTCTACGGAGGCAAGATGTCGTCCTCATCCTCATCCACCGATTCCTCACCCTCTTCAGTGTTGTGTTCATCCTCATCCTCAGAGTATTAACTCGTCCCCGCTGGAATCCACCACCACAGGTCCCTCTGTACGTTCTGGAGGCTGGTCTCCCTGGAAGAGTTGATAATTCATTTTTATGAACATCATCTTCTCCACATTTTGTGGAAGCAACCTCCTACGCCTTTCGCTGACAAGGTTCCCGGCTGCACTAAACACTCTTTCGGAGTACACACTGGAGGGGGGCAACTCAGATAAAATAGAGCCAGTTTGTACAGGGGCCTCCAAATTGCCTCTTTTTCCTGCCAGTACAGGTACGGACTGTCTGACATGCCTACTTGGATGCTGTCACCGATGTAATCCTCCACCATTCTGTCAATGGTGACAGTATCATATGCAGTGACAGTAGACATGTCAGAAATTGTTGCCAGGTCTTTCAGTCCGGACCAGATGTCCAAACTTGGTCCTGCCTGCCCTACATCACTGCCAGCGGTTTGCTTAGGATACCTAAGTTTTTTCCTGGCAGCCCCAGTTGCGGGAGAAAATGAAGAAGGAGCTGTTGACGTGTCACGTTCTGCTTCAGCTGACAGTGTTTTCACAAGCAGGTCTTTGCACCTCTGCAGGCTTGTGTTGGCCGGAAAGAGAGACACCACATAGGCTTTAAACCTAGGATCGAGCATGGTGGCCAAAATGTAGTGGTCTGATTTCAACAGATTGACCACCCTGGAATCCCGGCAAAGCGAAAGAAGGGCTTCATCCACAAGTCCCACATGCCGAACGGAATCGCTCTGTCTTAGCTCTTCCTTCACTTTCTCCAGCTGCTTCTGAAAAAGCCTGATGAGGGGAATGACCTGCCTCAAGCTGGCAGTGTCTGAACTGACTTCACGTGTGGCAAGTTCGAAGGGCTGGAGAACCTTGCACAATACGGAAATCATTCTCCACTGTGCTTGAGTCAGGTGCATACCCCCTCCTTTGCCTATGTCATAGGTGGATGTATAGGCTTGAATGGCCTTTTGCTGCTCCTCCATCCTCTGAAGCATATAGAGGGTTGAGTTCCACTGCGTCACAACCTCTTGCTTCAGGTGATGGCGGGGCAGGTTCAAGAGTGTTTGCTGGTGCTCCAGTCTTCGGCACACAGTCGCTGAATGGCGAAAGTGGGCAGAAATTTTTCGGGCCACCCAAAGCGTCTCCTGCACGTCCCTGTCGCTTTACAGAAAATTCTGCACCACCAAGTTTATTGTGTGAGCAAAACATGGGACGTGCTGGAATTTGCCCAGATGTAATGCCCGCACAATATTGGTGGCGTTGTCAGATATCACAAATCCCCAGGAGAGTCTAAGTGGGGTAAGCCACTGGGCGATGATTTCCCTCAGTTTCTCTAAGAGGTTGTCGGCGGTGTGCCTCTTACTGAAACCGGTGATACACAGCGTAGCATGCCTTGGAACAAGCTGGCGTTTCTGAGATGCTGCTACTGGTGACGCTGCTGCTGTTGCTGCGTAAGGTGATACATCTACCCAGTGGGCTGTCACAGTCATATAGTCCTTAGTCTGCCCTGTTCCACTTGTCCGTGGTTAAGTGGACATTGGGTACAACGGCATTTTTCAGAACACTGAGGACACTTTTTCTGATGTTTCTGTACAGTCTCGGTATCGCCTGCCTAGTGAAGTGGAATCTAGATGGGATTTGGAACCGGGGACACACTACCTCCATCAATTGTCTAAATCCCACTGCACTAATGGCGGATACCGGACGCACATCTAACACCAACATAGCAGTCAAGGCCTCAGTTATACGTTTTGCTTCAGGATGACTGCTGTCGTACTTAAAGGACTGTTGGAGTGTCAATTGTTTAGTAAAAGTAGTGGTGTTCCTACTTCCTCTCTGGGATGATGAACGACTCCCAGCAGCAGCAACAGCAGCAGCGGCAGCAGGAGGCGTAGCAATGCAGGATCCTCCAGAGGAATCCCGGATAGGAGAGTCAGTCATGCCAGTGACATGGCCTGCAGGATTACTTCCGATCCTGACTAAGGCGGAAATTGACGAGGAGGGAGTTGACGGTGTGGTTTGCAGGCACTTGGATACAACAGGACAACGGGATTTAGGTGTCCCTGGACTGCTTACGGTCTTAGCCAAAGTTTCTGAACTTGACAGTAACTTTTTATGAACGCGCTGCAGGTGCCGTATAAGGGAGGATGTTCCTAGGTGGTAAACGTCCCTACCCCGACTTATTTCACCTTTACATATGGTACATATGGCAAGACAGTTGTTGTCCTGATTTTGATAGAAATATTGCCAGACCAAAGTGGTGGAATGTTTGGTCTTCTGCTCAGGCATGACCGTGATAGGCTTTTTCATCCCACGGACAACAACTGTCTCCCACGGAGCCTGATTTAAACAAACCACATCACCATCAGAATCCTCCTCGCCAACTTCCTCCTCAGCGCCAGCTACACCAGTATCCTCATCCTGTTGTACTTCAACAGTGACATCTTCAATTTGCATATCAGCAAGTGGACTGTGGGTGCTCCTTTCAGCACTTGCAGGGGGCGTGCAAATGGTGGAAAGAGCCACCTCTTCCCGTCCAGTGTTGGGAAGGTCAGGCATCGCAACCACCACCACACTTGGACTCTCCTTGGGGATTTGTGATATCTTCTTAGAACGCACAGTTCTTCGCTGTGCTTTTGCCAGCTTAACTCGTTTGATTTTTTTAGTGGGAGGAGGGCTTCCATCATCATGTGAAGCTGAACCACTAGTCATGAACATAGGGAAAGACCTTAGCCATTCCTTGCCACTCCGTGTCGTAAATGGCATATTGGCAAGTTTACGTTTCTCTTCAGATGATTTAAATGTTTTTTTCAAGGTCATTTTCCTGAACTTTGTCATTTGGGATTGTATGTGCCCTCTACTATGACATTGGGCATCGGCCTTGGCAGACGACGTTGATGGCATGTTATCGTCTATATCATGACTAGTGGCAGCAGCTTCAGCACTAGGAGGAAGTGGTTCTTGATCTTTCCCGATTTTATTTTTATCGGAGAAAGTTTGGTCCTCCATTTATGTTATATTGATATATACGTGCGGATAAGGCGCACACAAACACAGACATTTTTTTTTTATTTTTGTTGGAGAGTAGTGCACTTTGTGGGTTACACCAACCTTTAAGAAATGAGCCAGCCGGCCCTTTACTTATGGTACACAGGCGCACGCTTGGCGCTGCTCCTTTGTTGATGCACGTGCAGCCACAGTGCACACAATTCACAAACACAGAATTTTTTTTTTTATTTTGTTTGGAGTGCCCTTTGGGGGTTACAGCACCCTTTAGCGGTCAATCCAGCCGGCCCTTTATTTATGGGACACAGGCGCACGCTTGGCACTACTTTGTTGATGCATGTGCGGCTACTGCACGCACAATTCACAAACACAAAAAAATATATTTTGTTATTTTGTTTGGAGTGCCCTTTGGGGGTTACAGCACCCTTTAATGGACAAGCCAGCCAGCCTTTTACTTATGGGACAAAGGCGCACGCTTGGCGCTGCTCCTTTGTTGATGCACGTGCAGCCACAGTGCACACAATTCACAAACACAAAAAAATATATTTTTTTATTTTGTTTGGAGTGCCCTTTGGGGGTTACAGCACCTTTTAGCGGTCAATCCAGTTGGCCCTTTATTTATGGGACACAGGCGCACGCTTGGCACTACTTTGTTGATGCACGTGCGGCTACTGCGCACACAATTCACAAACACAAAAAAATAAATATTTTTATTTTGTTTGGAGTGCCCTTTCGGGGTTACAGCACCCTTTAGCGGTCAATAAAGCCGGCCCTTTATTTATGGGATACAGGCGCACGCTTGGCACTACTTTGATGATGCACGTGCGGCTACTGCGCACACAATTCACAAACACAAAAAAATATATTTTTTTATTTTGTTTGGAGTGCCCTTTGGGGGTTACAGCACCCTTTAGCGGTCAATCCAGCTGGCCCTTTATTTAGGGGACACAGGTGCACGCTTGGCACTACTTTGTTGATGCACGTGCGGCTACTGCGCACACAATTCACAAACACAAAAAAATATATTTTTTGATTTTGTTTGGAGTGCCCTTTGGGGGCTACAGCACCCTTTAGCGGTCAATCCAGCCGGCCCTTTACTTATGGGACACAGGCGCACGCTTGGCACTACTTTGTTGATGCACGTGCGGCTACTGTGCAAACAATTCACAAACACTGAAAATATTTTTTTATTTTGTTTGGAGTGCCCTTTGGTGGTTACAGCACCCTTTAGCGGTCAATCCAGCCGGCCCTTTATTTATGGGACACAGGCGCACGCTTGGCACTACTTTGTTGATGCATGTGCGGCTACTGCGCACACAATTCACAAACACAAAAAAATATATATTTTTATTTTGTTTGGAGTGCCCTTTGGGGGTTACAGCACCCTTTAGCGGTCAATCCAGCCAGTCCTTTATTTATGGGACACAGGCACATGCTTGGCATTACTTTGTTGATGCACATGCGGCTACTGCGCACACAATTCATAAACACAAAACAATATTTTTTTTTATTTTGTTTGGAGTGCCCTTTGGGGGTTACAGCACCCTTTAATAGACAAGCCAGCCGGCCTTTTACTTATGGGACACAGGCGCACGCTTGGCACTACTTTGTTGATGCATGTGCGGCTACTGCGCACACAATTCACAAACACAAAAAAATATATATTTTTATTTTGTTTGGAGTGCCCTTTGGGGGTTACAGCACCCTTTAGCGGTCAATCCAGCCAGTCCTTTATTTATGGGACACAGGCGCATGCTTGGCATTACTTTGTTGATGCACATGCGGCTACTGCGCACACAATTCATAAACACAAAACAATATTTTTTTTTATTTTGTTTGGAGTGCCCTTTGGGGGTTACAGCACCCTTTAATAGACAAGCCAGCCGGCCTTTTACTTATGGGACACAGGCGCACGCTTGGCGCTGCTCCTTTGTTGATGCACATGCAGCCACAGTGCACACAATTCACAAACACAGAAAAAATATTTTTTTTTTAGCACTTGGGGGGAGCACCCCTGATGGACAGAGCACCCCCTGGACAACACTACAGCACCCCTTTAGGACTGGGACACTGCATAGGACTTTGGAGTGGACACAGCCCCTATGGACAACTGACTGCACAACACAGTCCAGCCAGCCCCTATGGACTTTGAAGTAGTGGACACAGCCCCTATGGACAACAGCAGCACAGCGCAGCACAGGACAGCACAACACTACACTGCACTACACTACACTACACTGCACTACACAGCCCAGCCAGCCCTAACTCCCACCCTCCCTCTTCACTGTCCACAGTCGAGTGAGAAAATGGCGCCGACGCGGGTACCTAATATAGGATCCAAAACCCACGAGACCCGGAAGGCGGGATGATGACGTTTTGCCTCGATTTCAGATCCGAGTCAGACGGGAAAAGTCGAGCCTGACTCGGATCGGCCTCGGATCGGGGGGGCTCGGGGGGGTTCGGATTTCAGAAATCCGAACCCGCTCACCCCTAGTGTGTACAGATGATGAGCGGCTGTGTGTGTATAGATAAGGGGAACAGAGTGCTGTGGAGAGGGGTGGCGTGAGGTGAGTGGTGAGAAGAAGTGAGTGCTGCAGTGAGGTGAGTGGTGATGTGAGGAGAGGTGAGTGGTCATGTGAGGAGAGGTGTGCTGCTGTGGGGAGGGGAGAAGTTAGTGCTGTGGGGAGGGGAGGTTTGAGGAGAAGTGAGTGCTGCAGTGAGGTGAGTGGTGTGAGGAGAGGTGAGTGGTGATGTGAGGAGAGGTGTGCTGCTGTGAGGGGAAGGGAGGTGTGAGGAGAGGTGTGCTGCTGTTTGGAGGGGAGGGGAGAAGAGTGCTGTGGGGAGGGGAGGTTTGATGAGAAGTGAGTGCTGTGGGGAGGGGAGGTGTGAGGAGAGGTGAGTGGTGATGTGAAGAGTGGTGTGCTGCTGTGAGGGGAAGGGAGGTGTGAGGAGAGGTGTGCTGCTGTAGGGAGGTTAGAGGAGAGGTGGGTGCTGTCGTAAGGCAGGGGCAAACGCAGGATATTTAAAGGGGGGTTTCGGAATCTCCAATCTCTTTTTTTTTTTAATAAACATTATATATATATATATATATATATATATACATATATATATATATATATATATATACATATATATATATATATATATATATATATGTATGTATATATATAAAAGTAGAAGTTTGATCCATCAACGTTTCTGGACCTTCTGTCCCTTCCTCAGGATGCACAGTACAGAATGAAAAAAAATTACATACAAACAACGACATTAAATAGCTTACCAGTCGGGACATATGGTGCTCCTCCCGCTCATCACGCCGGGGACAAGACCGGAACAAGGGCAGCAATATCCGCCGGAAACTCCGTGCGTGTCACGCACCGGAAATCCAATGCGTGTCAGGCGCCTATGTGATCACCCCAGAATGCGGCGGCTGAAGGAGATAGCACAAAGCCCAGTGGTTGCCATAACGACCTGCTGAAATTACACAAACTTGTGTGATAGGTGAAAAATACATACAACCAAACATAAATAGCAGTGAACACTGTTACCTTATGAAAAAAATCAGACCAATAGAGTCTGCTTATTGTGCAGGGAGTGACAATACGTGGGCTAGAAAAAGTGATAAAATGTATAAAATACAATAATGGCATGACACTGTGAAAAAATATCAATACATAACATGATACAAAAAAATATATTTTATAAGCATGAGTACAAAAAACTAAACATAAAAGTGAGGATGAAAAATGACAAAAAAATGTGATAAAGTGAAAAAACGTAATTAAAAAGCAGTATATAAAGTAATCAATCAAAAAATATGACAAGTGGCGAAAATGGTGAAAAAATGTCTAAACTCAACTTGAAAAAACCAAAAAGTGTCGGAATAGATCAAAAAACTCTTTTGACGAAATTAAACAAACTGTCGCGGCAAAAAATGCATATACCCTAAACACCGCTTATCCAAACAAAGTGAGCAGAAAAACTGCTATTAGTTTAATACATGAGCAAATAAGTGCCATGAAACCTTGCTAAACGTATTTAACGTGATATGTGGCAACAGTGTGTCAAAAGTACTCATGCTTACAGTAACATGAAGAAAGCTAACCAGTATTAGATAGATCAACTGTCTCAAAGAATGTAAATAATCACTTCTTTAAACCTCAATCAACTATGGACCAAACAAACGAGACAAAAGGTCCCAAGAAAAGGGAACCATAAAAAAAGACAACTATTATTACTTAACGCCAAAATTTGTCAAATAATGGCATATTAATAACCCCTTAAAGAAAACAGTTTAGGCCCAAAGATTCGTTAAGCCATCGCGGTGATAAAGTATCCAACCTATGTATCCATGACGATTCAAGTTGCAAAAGTTTTTTGGATCGATTACTGCCCCTTAATGAGGCTGGCACATGGTCAATAGCTTTGTAGCGAACTGTAGCGATACTATGTTTCATTAAGGCAAAATGCCTCGCTACCGGCTGCTCTGATGGCTGCACGATGCTGCGCCATCCGTTCTTTAAATTGGCGCTCTGTCTTGCCCACGTAGTGTAGGCCACATGGGCAAGACAGAATATACACCACAAACCGGGAGTTGCAAGATAAAGACCAATTAATACTGAACTTTCTACCTGAATAGGGATGTAATATATAAGGGCCCACCAAAATTCATAACCGGTGTCTTGAATGTTGAAATATCAGACTTCGTGACAAAGGGCCTGATTCAGAGCCACTCGTAAGCGGCAGCTCGTTCGCTCCGAGCGATGTTTGCCCAGCTGCGCATGCGTATGGATCGTTATACGCATGCGCGAACCAGTCAGTGCGGCCGAAATTCATGTGCTCGCAAAATAGCGAATGCCTGCTAATTTGAGTGACAGGATGAGGCGTATGTGGGTGGTAACAGGGGAAGGTGCTTGAAAACAGGGAGTGGAGATCCGATCGCAGGCGTGTTTAAAGGTCAAAACGGGCATTTTATGGGTGTGCATATTTAAAACAGCAGCGTCATTGACCACGTCACTGGATTATTTTATAGCCAGAACTGCTCGCAAAATTGTTGTAGCAAAAACCAACCACAAGAATAGCGAGCAGTTCATACGCTGGTCGATGTACTCGATTAATCTAATAAATAGCGGACATGACGTAGGATGCGAGCGGCCAGGGGGCGTAGTTTCCCACAAAACGACCGCAAGTTTTGTTCGCTCGTTCAGACCTAGAGGCGTGAACAGACCGCAAACAGCGAACGGTTCATTTGAATAGCCACCCCTATTTTCAGGACGAGCGAGCGCTAATTGTGTCCGGCTCTGAATCAGGCCCAATATCCTGTGTAACTAGGCATCAAAGAAATGTCATGGAGTAAGGATATATCCGGATCTGAAGCAACCATCGGCCACAATCGTTTAACCCTAGGAGCGATTACTTTACTCTTTACATTGAATTCATTAATCCAAGGTATACTACGTGAGAGACCTTTCTTAACTTTTGATTGTAACAATTCACTCCTGTTATGTGAGAGTGCCTTTTTCTTTGCTCTCATTAATACCATCAATGGGTAGCCCCGATCCAAAAACTTATTAGTCATGATTAGAGATGAGCGGTTCGGATTCTGTGGAATCCGAACCGCTCCGAACATTGGGGATCCGAGTCCACCCGAACCCTGTTCGGGTGTTCACCGCCTGACTCGGATCCCCGTTCGGGGCCGAACGGCGGCCGCCTGATGTCGGATTCTCACTAGAGAATCCGACATCAGGTCTCCTCGCGTGTAGGGCAGAGCGCAGTGATAGCGCTCTGCCCTACACAGACACAGACACACAGCCGCCAGCGGCAGCTGTGTGTTTGTTACAGCAGCCAATGAGAGTCACACAGACTCTCATTGGCTGCTGCACGGCGGGAGCCGGCTGGAGCTCACACATGAGCTCCGTCTTCCGGCTCCCTCCTCAGCGTGTGACAGAGCGGACGGCGCGGGAGCGGGGATACAGGTAAGTTTTATTTTTTTTATTTTTTTACTTGTCAAAGGTCCGGGGGCGCTACTGGGGGGGGGGTCTGCACTACTGGGGGGGTCTGCTACTGGGGGGGGCTATACTACTGGGGGGGCCATACTACAGAGGGGCCTGCTACTGGGGGGGCTATACTACTGGGGGGGGGTCTGCACTACTGGGGGGGGGTCTGCTACTGGGGGAGGCAATACTACTGGGGGGGCCATACTACAGAGGGGCCTGCTACTGGGGGGGGCTATACTACTGGGGGGGCCATACTACTGGGGGGGATCTGCACTATTGGGGGGCCATACTACAGAGGGGCCTGCTACTGGGGGGGGGCTATACTACTGGGGGGGTCTGCACTACTGGGGGGGGTCTGCTACTGGGCAGGGCTATACTACTGGGGGGGCCATACTACAGAGGGGCCTGCTACTGGGGGGGCTATACTACTGGGGGGGGTCTGCTACTGGGGGGGCCATACTACTGAGGGGCCTGCTACTGGGGGGGGCCATACTACTGGGGGGGCCTACTACAGGGGGGGCCATACTACAGGGGGGGCTACTACTGGAGCAGCCTACTACTGGGGGGGCCTGCTACTGGGGCAGCCTACTACTGGGGGAGCCATACTACTGGGGGGGCATACTACTGGGTGGCATGCTAATGGGGGGCATACTACTGGGGGGGCCTGCTAATGGGGGACATACTACTGGGGGGGCCTGCTAATGGGGGGCATACTACTGGGGAGCATTCAACTGGGGGCACTGCATAGTGGACCGTACTACTAAGGGGACTGCATAGGGGGCACCACTGCTGGGGGACATTGTGTAAGGGACACCGCTACTGTGGGCATTGTGTAAAAGGGTCACTACTGTGGGCATTGTGTAAAAGGGGCACTACTGTGTGTCGTAACATAAATAAGAGACACTACTTTATGGTGTAATGTGGATCAGGCCCTATGTGCGGTGTAATGCTAATAAGATTGTGCACTGTGACTCCTAGGGCCGTAGCCCACTTTGTAAACAAGTACTGTGACTCTGCTGGCCGTACCCCACTGGGTGGGTGCACTACTTTTCATTTCTGCCACTGCTGTGTGGCAATGTGTCATAGATGTGCTTTATACTGTGGTGTCTGTGTCGTTGTGCCGCTGCTTTGTCGCTTAGTAACCAGTCAGCTCACTGCAACCTTTGGCCAATAATGTTGAAAACAATATTATAAGCTGTGATATGGTCTATATTGACTGGAAATTAATGTTATTGAGGTTAATAATACTCTAGGAAGAAAAAAAAGACCAATTTATGTGATTTTAGCTTTTTTTGTCAATTTTTGTAAAAAAATCCAAATCCAAATCCAAATCTAAAGCCAGTCACCGCAGTTTGGCAAATCCAAATCCAAATCCAAAGCCGGACGACGAATTAGAACCAAATCCAAATCCAAATCCGGCAAAAATGGTCCGGCGCACATCCCTATCATGATATCTAACTGTTTATGGGTCTCTGACTCATCGCTAGTAATCCTGCACACTCTTAAATACTGGGAGTATGGTAACCCGTGTACGGTATTGCGGGGGTGGAAACTATCAAACCGTAAAAGATTATTCCTGTCTGTGGGTTTTACATATAGTTAAGTGATTATCTGTGCATTTTCAGTTTTAATGGTGACGTCACAAGACAGAGCGCCAATTTAAAGAACGGATGGCGCAGCATCGTGCAGCCATCAGAGCAGCCTTAATCTCCGGCCATAGCGAACAGCCGGTAGCGAGGCATTTTGCCTTAATGAAACGTTTGTTTGGTCCATAGTTGATTGAGGTTTAAAGAATAGATTATTTACATTCTTTGAGACAGTTGATCTATCTAATACTGGTTAGCTTTCTTCATGTTACTGTAAGCATGAGTACTTTTGACACACTGTTGCCACATATCACGTTAAATACGTTTAGCAAGGTTTCATGGCACTTATTTGCTCATGTATTAAACTAATAGCAGTTTTTCTGCTCACTTTGTTTGGATAAGCGGTGTTTAGGGTATATGCATTTTTTGCCGCGACAGTTTTTTTATTTTCGTCAAAAGAGTTTTTTGATCTATTCCGACACTTTTTGGTTTTTTCAAGTTGAGTTTAGACATTTTTTCACCATTTTCGTCACTTGTCATATTTTTTGATTGATTACTTTATATACTGCTTTTTAATTACGTTTTTTCACTTTATCACATTTTTTTGTCATTTTTCATCCTCACTTTTATGTTTAGTTTTTTGTACTCATGCTTCTAAAATATATTTTTTTGTATCATGTTATGTATTGATATTTTTTCACAGTGCCATGCCATTATTGTATTTTATACATTTTATCACTTTTTCTAGCCCACGTATTGTCACTCCCTGCACAATAAGCAGACTCTATTGGTCTGATTTTTTTCATAAGGTAACAGTGTTCACTGCTATTTATGTTTGGTTGTATGTATTTTCACCTATCACACAAGTTTGTGTAATTTCAGCAGGTCGTTATGGCAACCACTGGGCTTTGTGCTATCTCCTTCAGCCGCTGCGTCTGGGGTGATCACATGGGCGCCTGACACGCATTGGATTTCTGGTGCGTGACACGCACTGAGTTTCCGGCGGATATTGCTGCCCTTGTTCCGGTCTTGTCCCCGGCGTGATGAGCGGGAGGAGCACCATATGTCCTGACTGGTAAGCTATTTAATGTCGTTGTTTGTATGTAATTTTTTTTCATTCTGTACTGTGCATCCTGAGGAAGGGACGGAAGGTCCCGAAACGTTGATGGATTAAACTTCTACTTTTGCATATTTCGTTTGACGTCTCTGAGTGCCGCCTCTGTGTGCTATATGGATCTGGGACATTGTTCCCTGTAAGGAGGGCACCGGAGCAGGTATATCTATACCATTTATTGGGAGTGCCGGATCAGCTGTGTTTTACTATGTATATATAATATATATATATATATATATATATATATATATATATTAGGGGTATGCACCGGCCACTTTTCGTGTTTTATGTTTTGGTTTTGGATCTGGATCTTTCTTCGTGTTTTGGATCTGGATTGGTTTTGCCAAAACCACCCTTCCGTTTTTTGGGTTCTGGGTTTTGTGTTTTGGATCTGTATTTTTTTAAAAAAAAGAATAAAATCAGCTAAAATCACAGAATTTGTAGGTTTTTCTGCTCCTATGCTTTTATTAACCTCAATAACCTTAATTTCCACTCATTTCCAGTCTATTCTGAAAACCTCACACCTCACAATAATGTTTTTATGTCCAAAAGGCTATGCTAAGCGACACGAGTGGGCGGCACAAACACATGGCCCATCTAGGAGTGGCACTGCAGTGGCAGACAGGATGGCAGTTTGAAAAACTAGGCCCCAAACAGTACATAATGCAAAGAAAAAAAAAGAGGTGCAAGATGGAATTGTCCTTGGGCCCTCTCACCCACCCTTATGTTGTATAAACGGGACATGCACACTTTAACAAAGCAATCATTTCAGCGCCAGGGTCTGCCACACGACTGTGGCTGAAATGATTGGTTCGTTTGGGCCCCCACAACCAAGCTGGCAATTAATCTGTCCCTGCACAAACTGGTTCTACGGAGGCAAGATGTCGTCCTCATCCTCCTCATCCACCGATTCCTCACCCTCTTCAGTGTTGTGTACATCCTCATCCTCACAGACTATTAACTCGATCCCGCTGGAATCCACCACCACAGGTCCCTCTGTACGTTCTGGAGGCTGGTCTCCCTGGAAGAGTTGATAAATCATTTTTATGAACATCATCTTCTCCACATTTTGTGGAAGCAACCTCCTACACCTTTCGCTGACAAGGTTCCCCGCTGCACTAAACACTCTTTCGGAGTACACACTGGAGGGGGGGCAACTCAGGTAAAATAGAGCCAGTTTGTACAGGGGCCTCCAAATTGCCTCTTTTTCCTGCCAGTACATGTACGGACTGTCTGACATGCCTACTTGGATACTGTCACCGATGTAATCCTTTAACAGACAGACGCATGCTTGTCGCTGCTGCTTTGAGGATGCAGGTGCGGCTACAGCCCACACAATTCACAAAGACAGAATTTTTTTTTTTTTTGTGGAGCGCACTTTGAAGGTTACACCACCCTTTAACAGACAGACGCACGCTTGTCGCTGCTGCTTTGAGGATGCAGGTGCGGCTACTGGGCATACATTTCACACACAAACAGAAAAAAAGATTATTTATTTTGGTTGGAGCGCACTTTGGGGGTTACACCACCCTTTAACAGACAGACGCACGCTTGTCGCTGCTGCTTTGAGGATGCAGGTGCGGCTACAGCCCACACAATTTACAAAGACAAAAAATATGAAGAATTTTTTTATTGTTTGTGGAGCGCACTTTGAGGGTTACACCACCCTTTAACAGACAGACGCATGCTTGTTGCTGCTGCTTTGAGGATGCAGGTGCGGCAACAGCCCACACATTTCAAAAAGACAGAAAAAAAATAAGAATTTATTTATTGTTTGTGGAGCGCACTTTGAGGGTTACACCACCCTTTAACAGACAGACACACGCATGTCGCTGCTGCTTTGAGGATGCAGGTGCGGCTACAGCCCACACAATTCACAGAGAGAAAAAAAAAGAAGAATTTTTTTATTGTTTGAGGAGCGCACTTTGAGGGTTACACCACCCTTTAACAGACAGACGCATGCTTGTCGCTGTTGCTTTGAGGATGCAGGTGCAGCTACAGCCCACACAATTCACAAAGACAGAAAAAATAGAAGAATTCTTTTATTGTTTGTGGAGCGCACTTTGAGGGTTACACCATCCTTTAACAGACAGACGCACGCTTGTCACTGCTGCTTTGAGGATGCAGGTGCAGCTACAGCCCACACAATTCACAAAGACAGAAAAAAAGAAGAATTTTTTTATTGTTTGTGGAGCGCACTTTGAGGGTAACACCACCGTTTAACAGACAGACGCACGCTTGTCGCTGCTGCTTTGAGGATGCAGGTGGAATCTAGACGGGATTTGGAACCGGGGACACACTACCGCCATCAATTGTCTAAATCCCACTGCACTAATGGCGGATACCGGACGCACGTCTAACACCAACATAGCAGTCAAGGCCTCAGTTATACGTTTTGCTTCAGGATGACTGCTGTCATACTTCATCCTCCTCGCTAAGGACTGTTGGAGGGTCAATTGTTTAGTAAAAGTAGTGGTGTTCCTACTTCCTCTCTGGGATGATGAACAACTCCCAGCAGCAGCAACAGCACTAGGAGGAAGTGGTTCTTGATCTTTCCCTATTTTATTTTTATCGGAGAAAGTTTGGTCCTCTATTTATGTTATATTGATATATACGTGCGGCTAAGGCACACACAAACACAGAAAATAATTTTTTATTTTTGTTGGACACTAGTGCACTTTGTAGGTTACACCACCCTTTTAGAAATGAGCCAGCCAGCCCTTTACTTATGGGACACAGGCGCACGCTTGGCACTGCTCCTTTGTTGATGCACGTGCAGCCACAGTGCACACAATTCACAAACACAAAAAAAAATATATTTTTATTTTGTTTGGAGTGCCCTTTGGGGGTTACAGCACCCTTTAACGGACAATCCAGCCAGCCCTTTACTTATGGGACACAGGCGCACGCTTGGCGCTGCTCCTTTTGTTGATGCACGTGCAGCCACAGTGCACACAATTCACAAACACAGAAAATATTTTTTATTTTGTTTGGAGTGTACTTTTGGGGTTACAGCACCCTTTAATGGACAAGCCAGCTGGCCCTTTACTAATGGGACACAGGCGCACGCTTGGCACTGCTCCTTTGTTGATGCACGTGCAGCCACAGTGCACACAATTCACAAACACAGAAAATATTTTTTATTTTGTTTGGAGTGCACTTTGGGGGTTACAGCACCCTTTAACGGTCAAGCCAGCTGGCCCTTTACTTATGACACAGGCGCACGCTTGGCACTACTTTGTTGATGCACGTGCGGCTACTGTGCACACAATTCACAATCACAGAAAAAAAATATATTTTTTTGCACTTGGGGGGAGCACCCCTGATGGACAGAGCACCCCCTAGACAACACTACAGCACCCCTTTAGGACTGGGACACTGCACAGGACTTTGGAGTGGACACAGCCCCTATGGAGAACTGACTGCACAACACAGTCCAGCCAGCCTCTATGGACTTTGGAGGAGTGGATATTATGGACAACAGCAGCACAGCGCAGCATAGCACAGTACAACACTACACTGCACTACACTACACAGCCCAGCCAGCCCTTACTCCCACCCTCCCTCTTCACTGTCCACAGCCGAGAGAGAAAATGGCGCCGACGCGGGTACCTTATATAGGATCCAAAACCCGCGAGACCCGGAAGGCGGGATGATGACGTTTTGCCTCGATTTCAGATCTGAGTCAGGTGGGAAAAGTCGAGCCTGACTCGGATCGGCCTCGGATTGTGGGGGCTCGGGGGGGTTCGGATTTCAGAAATCCGAACCCGCTCACCCCTAATATATATATATAATATATATATATATATATATATACACACACAATTATATGTATATAGCTAGCAAAGGTAAAAAAAAACAAAAAAAACAACAACATTGAAAATATAAAATAGAAACTCCCTTTATTTGTAATAATGCCAGGGCTACTGATGTATTGGGAGAACGTCCATGTAGAAGTGCCATTCATAAGGAATTAATCTAGAAAACATCAAGGTTTTCAAAGAGTTAACTCACCATTGTGACTGTCCGTGTTGTGGGGTGAGCTCCGTGCAGCAGCGTGTGTAGAGGGGGAGGTTTCAGAAACCTGAGTGCAGAGAGAAAGTTCCCTTCCCTGTCTCGGCGACAGCTACAGTAGCAGACGTGCTAGGTTTTTTGACAGCCTGTGCGGAGGAAAGCTCGGGCTGTTGGTATGTGCACAGGGGGTGTTTCTAGGTACTCAAAAAAAAAACCTGCGTGTGCTACTGGTAAGGTGTGAGGAGAGGTGTGCAGTAAGGAGAGGTGTGTGCTGCAGTGAGGAGAGCTGTGTGCTGCAGTGAGGAAAGGTGTGTGCTGCAGTGAGGAGAGGTGTGTGCTACAGTGAGGAGAGGTGTGTGCTACAGTGAGGAGAGGTGTGTGCTACAGTGAGGAAAGGTGTGTGCTACAGTGAGGAGAGGTGTGTGCTGCAGTGAGGAGAGGTGTGTGCTACAGTGAGGAGAGATGTGTGCTACAGTGAGGAGAGGTGTGTGCTACAGTGAGGAGAGGTGTGTGCTACAGTGAGGAGAGGTATGTGCTGCAGTGAGGAAAGGTGTGTGCTGCAGTGAGGAAAGGTGTGTGCTACAGTGAGGAGAGATGTGTGCTACAGTGAGGAGAGGTGTGTGCTGCAGTGAGGAGAGCTGTGTGCTGCAGTGAGGAAAGGTGTGTGCTGCAGTGAGGAGAGGTGTGTGCTACAGTGAGGAGAGGTGTGTGCTACAGTGAGGAGAGGTGTGTGCTACAGTGAGGAGAGGTGTGTGCTGCAGTGAGGAGAGGTGTGTGCTACAGTGAGGAGAGATGTGTGCTACAGTGAGGAGAGGTGTGTGCTACAGTGAGGAGAGGTGTGTGCTACAGTGAGGAGAGGTATGTGCTGCAGTGAGGAAAGGTGTGTGCTGCAGTGAGGAAAGGTGTGTGCTACAGTGAGGAGAGATGTGTGCTACAGTGAGGAGAGGTGTGTGCTACAGTGAGGAGAGGTGTGTGCTACAGTGAGGAGAGGTATGTGCTGCAGTGAGGAAAGGTGTGTGCTGCAGTGAGGAGAGGTGTGTGCTACAGTGAGGAGAGGTGTGTGCTATAGTGAGGAAAGGTGTGTGCTACAGTGAGGAGAGGTGTGTGCTACAGTGAGAAAAGGTGTGTGCTACAGTGAGGAGAGGTGTGTGCTGCAGTGAGGAAAGGTGTTTGCTACAGTGAGGAGAGGTGTGTGCTACAGCGAGGAGAGGTGTGTGCTACAGTGAGGAGAGGTGTGTGCTGCAGTGAGGAAAGGTGTGCTGCTGCAAAGGGAGAGGAGCAGAGAGGGAGGAATGAAGACTTCCAGAAGAAAAGAAGAAGGAGGAGCTGGCCATGGAAGAATAGGAGGCGCTGCTGGCCAGGACGGACCACCAGCAAGAAGCTGAGGATCAAGAAGCTAATGACCGGAGAGTGCTGCAGTGGTGGAAAGGAAATTCCTAAACAAATCTCCCCACTGCAGCCTCTCCCAGCGCCATGGTAGGCAGCTTCGCCCACTTTCACTTATATAATCCTCCCGAGACCACCGGGGTTTTTGGACACTAGGCCCGTGGGCCCAGTCAGTCCTCAGGCCTTTGGTGCATGTTAAGCTGGCAAGGATCCCGTGCCCGTGGTAAGTGTCCCTATCCGTAGGCATTAGGCCCAGGTCACTGTCCTTATTTTGAAGTGGAGGTATGCAATTATCAGGGGGGTTCAAGATTTGGGCCTGTCTAAGCAAAGCCCCACTGATATTTCCATTCCCCCACTTCAAAATTTCCACTTCGACCACTGACATTCAACAGACGGGGTGGAAATCCTCAGATCTAAGCATACAGTAGCTCAGTCTCATACAATCAGATACAGGCAGCACTCCTCGGGTACTCAGTAATCCAAGCTTGTTAATCCATTTCTGTGCCACGTTTCAGATGCATTTATTATATATTTTGTCATGGCATCTGAAAGGTTGCACAGTAATGGATTACTAAACTTGGATTACTGAGTACCCGAGGAGTGCTGCCAGTATGTGGTTAGATTTTTTGCCACTGGTTTTGTAACCGAGTATTGGAAACCCCCCTTCAAAATCCTATGTTTGCCACTGGTAAGTCAGAATGATGATTATGGCATTGCCAAAGTATTAATCACCCCACACTAGTCAGTTGAGGCCATCTATAATGGGGACCGGAGCATATGCACTAGCAGCGGGGAGATGCACATGTGCATATAACCGGCTTCCAAAGGGCTGCATCATCTGCAACCCCCAGGAGCCGGGTAGGGCAGGGGACAAAAGCCAGAGGAGCGGCTTTCTACTGGAAGTCGCTCTCTGCTAATTGCAGCCTGAACTGGCAGTCCCAGCGGGAGGAGACACCTCCCCCTGAGACTGTATATGTGACTGGCAGGTAGCGCACCTCCAATCACAGACTGCACTGACTACACTGAAGTGGGAGATTTTACTGGGGGGGGTCTGCAGGCCCTAGGTGAAATCTGCCACTGGGTACAGGGGGGGGGTGGCCAGACCGCACACCATGCGCCCAAATTTTAAATACTCGCCTCTCCGGAGTCCCACATCGGCGATGTCAGCACTGGAAAAGTCACCGGGAAAATGGCGCAGTAAGGATATCGCCTGGAAAATGGCTGCAGTGCCATGTTCCCGGTGGCCTGCGCATGCGCGGTAGACTCTGGGGACAGACTCCATGTGTGCTGCTGCACATGGTCGCCAGGTCCGGCTGGAGAAGATCCCCGTCGTCCACCCAACTGTTGGCATTATTATTTTATGCTCAGGGGGAAGGTGCAGTGAGCAAAGCGGTGGAGGGGGAGCACAGGACGGAGCTGGATGCCAAGACACCTAGCACCGGCTCTCGAAGACTACACAAGGGCCCCCTCCTCTCTTAATATGCCCCTGGTCCCCCCTCTCCAGGGTAACTCCAGGCCGGGGCTGAAGCCTGGAGCTATCCGCTGCACCCCTGGGCGGTGGTTGCAGGGTTGATAGTAGTTTGGTAAAAGTCAGAGTTATAGTAATATTCAGGCTTGCCTACCCTCCCGCCCCCCCGGAAAGACAGGTAATCCTCCCGGCGGCTGCTGACCTGTCCGACCCCTCCGCAGTCAATGATAGAAACCCTCACACCTGGGGGGCGGTGACATGATTCGCGCTGAATTGCGTCATCGTGGCCCCGCCCCGTTTCATAATGCCGGTCATTTTGGCATTCTGAAGGGTGGGTTGGGCAACGGTCACCCTGCCACGCCCCACCCCCAATACGTTTTCATCGCCCAGCCACGCCCCAGCTGTACGCAGGCATTCAGCTCGATCCCGCAAGGAGGGAGCTGAGTGTCAACAAGTATGGTAATATTGTCCTTTACAGGAAGATTATAGGTAACAGCAAGCCATCCCTGCATGCCGGTACTGGGAGAACCACAAGTACAAGCATGCTGGGTATTAAGGGGCTGCTGGTACCTATAGTCCCGCTGTGATGGAAATATCAAACCAAAGACAGTACTCACACATGGCTGAAAGAGTAGAAATGTATTACAAGCTCAGTATTGTTTAAACTCGTCTTTGTAAGACAACTATTGCAGCTTTAGCACAAGTCTCAATGTGTGAAATGTACTTGGGGCAGTTTTCTGTCACCAGTGATTGTTTAGTGTTTTGTACAACACAGTGAGGAAGTTGTAATAAGCGTTACATTGGCTTATTCTAATGCTTAGATCATAGGAGACGAGACAGCACAGAGGACAATCGGAGTCTTCTTCCAATACTCTGTCCGCTACCAGATTACATATCGGATATCCACAAATAAGTAGCTATAAGGGGGCTCATTCAGAGATGGCCGTAAGTTGGGCCATGATGCAGCTTCATTACCTGCACGGAAATAAATGAGGATCTCTGCCAGCCATACTCCCATCCACTTGTTGAAATAACCGTCATCAACATCAGGCGTTATTGCACCAGCTCTATATTTGGTGCAAGAGATCCATATGCAATGAGATGGATATTGGCGTATGCTTACCAGGGGCGTCTTAAGAGAGGAGGGGGCTCGTGTGCACTACCCGTGTGGGGCCCCCTCCTCTCTCCCCGGTGGCTGGCAGCCGACTGACGCGGCTGGCCACAGTGGCCAGCCACCGGAGCATTAGTAGACTCCGGGCACTAGAGTGTGCCCGGAGTCTACTGCGCATGCGCAGAACACCAGAAAATTGGCCGCGGTGGCCATTTTCCGGTGTTCTGAGCAGCGCTGACACCCGCTGCGGTTCCACGGACTGGTAAGTTTAAAATAATATGGGTGCAGGGTGTGCGGTGCGGGGCCCCCCTGGACCCGGGAGCCCGTGTGCCCTGCACACACTGCGCCCATTATAGATACGCCACTGATGCTTACCTTTGAGTAGCCCGCAGTTCCGTCTACACACCCACGTCAGACCCATGGAACACTTATCCTACCAGGTGTAAAACACCCAGTTGATGGCCAGTTACACCCACTCTGCCCCAAGTGGTTGCTCAAAAAATGTGTTTGCTCAGCTACGGAGCCCACGCAGTGTGTAAAACCGCAAGATCCGGTAACAAAACAGCTGTGGGCGGGTGGCGGGCCAGGGGGTGGCTGCCCAAATGGAGGCGTTCCCATGACAACGCCTGTCGTTTAGGGACGGCCCCACTGACATCACTCAGTGGGAGAGATTTCGGCTCTGTGTGAGACCCGAAATCTCTCTGGGGCTTGCGGCAACGAGACCCTACCACAAGGAGCTCGTCGCAAGCCCGATGGTCATGATGGTCTTGACCATCACGACCATCATCATGGGCGCTCGCTGTAGCTGTGGGTAGTCACCCACAGCAATGCGAGTGGCCAGGAGGCCGTTCTAAAAAAAAAAAAAGCCCGGCCCTGATTCAGAGCGAGCGCTCTGTCAGAGTGAGCGGCTCTGAATCAGGGCCTATGGGGGTCATTCAGACCCGGTCGTTAGCGCCGATGCGCTCGGACCGGGTCGATGGCCCCCCACAGAGCATGCGCACGACGGCGCCGTCGCGCGCATGCGTGAGACCCGCTACGACTGACAGCGCCTGTCGTAGCGGGTCTCGATCCAAAGGGGGCGAGCTGTCGATGTTGATTGACAGCTCGCCCCGTTTGGAAGGCGGGCCGGGGGGGGGTGGCAGCCCAAACGGGGGCGTTCCCATGGGAACACCTACCATTTGGGGGCAGCCCCACTGACATCACTAGTGATGTCAGTGGAGAGCTTCCGGCTCAGACAGAGCCGAAAGCTCTCCGGGGCTTACGACAAGGGAGACCCTACCCTAGGGTCTCGTCGTAAGCCCCGATGGTCGCGATGGTCTTGACCATCGCGACCATCACCTTAGGCGGTCGTAAGGCTGTGGGTGTTAACACACAGCCTTACCACCGCAAAGGAGGACGTCTTGAAAAATCAAGTCGTCCTCCCCTCATTCAGACCGACCGCACGCTCTGTGCGACCGGCTCTGAATGAGGTCCTATATCTCTATCTATAAATATCTCTCTATATATCTATCTAAAATTATATATCTATCTCATCTATCTATATATATACCCCAACCCTAAATCCTGCGTTTTACCCTGGCAGTGGCCATTTGTTTTTATGGGGCCCCTATAACTTAGTTGCCCCGAGGCCCCCACAATCCATAATCTGGCCCTGCCCATTGTAGAAACTGTGAGAGATGACGCAGAGGGCGACCTGCAGATGGGTAATACAGATCCTGAGGGTCTGGGGCTAGTATCTAAACCATCGGGTTTGCATACTCAGGCCCATAGATTGTAAGCTCCACTGCGGCAGGGACTAGATGTGAATGCCTGAAGTATTCTCTGTAAAGCGCTGCGGAACACATGTGCGCTATTTAAAATAACTGGCAATTGATTGTATTATTGAGGAGAATTGCAGAATTCCTATACAGTATATCATTACCTATACAGAAAGCTATAGAACATGCCGACATGGGAGTTTAATTTGATTTACTTAGAATAAAGTTATTAATACATTCTAAATAAATATTGTAATGTCATTTTTGCTTCCCGTGAACTTTTAGTTTAATCGATATCGTATAATTTCTTTTATTATTTTGTTTATTTTTGCGAATCCCTTTGCAAGTAGATGTACCATTCTACAGACTATTGTTTAAGTTGCAGGTATCACGGGAGGGCGACAAGTTTCTTCTTCTAATATCCTATATAATAGTTCATGGTATCTCTTCTTACCACCCGCTTCCCGCTGCTGCGTTGCGTCGTCTGAGTGTTATCGGTAATCTCAGATTTCGTTGGAAACATTTCTCAGATACTGTCTTTAAAACGATGATATCGGATTTCCTCTGGGTCTACGGCACATCCAAGAATTTACATCCTTTCCATCTTTATCTTATTAAAATAATTATTCTCATTATCCCAACAGCCTGCAAGATGTAAAGCATCACATTTTGTTATGACAACGTTCAGGGACAAAGCGTTATCTGAAGTAACAGGCTTAGCGGGGAACAAGTCACTGACACAATAACAATATCTTGCCCTGCCCTACTTTCTCTCATGATGTGAAGTGTATGTATTCATTTAGCAGATTAAACTGGAATGACATTTAAATGCACACGCTCGTGTAAAGTAGGGCACATTCACTAGAAAACTCATTAAAAAAAAATAAAGGAAGGGGCGCTTAGGGGCTGATAAGGAATACTGCAATCCACACTTGCGAAGTATTATTGAATAAAGTAAAGCAGATTACCTATAGGCTAATTATTACATAGACATCCTATTACTGTATTAGACGATAGATGATAATGGAATGTGGGTTCATTTTGATAGGATTAGATGTGAGTGGAAAGTGTAGACCAGGAATAGTTTTCCCTTTTGTCCTGGACATAGATTAGCAGATTGAAAATAGACATGGATTAGCAAACTCCTAATGGAATGCTCCGTTTACGTGACTTTTCATTGTTTGCTTTAGATAAATGAATGAATACTTTTATTGATGTGTCTTATACGTGTCCTGTTAGGTATGTAGTCTTGAAGCCGGCAGACCTAATCCTGACAGCCGGCTTCCCGACTGCTTAATCCCGGTGAGGGTTAAATGACAGGCGTCTAAATCTAGATGCCTGTCATTTTTCCAACGCCGGGAGACCGGTGCCCGGCATTCCGATCGAAGGGACGCCGGGTGCCGATAGCCGCGGTGGGGGGGGGTTAGGTTTAGGGTTCCTGGGGGGGATTTAGGGTTAGGCACCCCCCGGGAGGTTAGGGTTAGGCTAGGGGAAGGTGGGGATTAGGGTTAGGCACCCCCGGGGGGGATTTAGGGTTAGGCACCCCCCTGCGGGACTTAGGTTTAGACAGCGGGGTGGGGGGGTTAGGTTTAGGGTTCCCAGGGGGGATTTAGGGTTAGGCACCCCCTCAGGAGGTTAGGGTTAGGCTAGGGAAGGGGGGGTTAGGGTTAGGCACCCCCGTGGGGGATTTAGGTTTAGGTGGCAGGGAAGGGGGGGTTAGGTTTAGGCACTTAGAGGGGGAATTAGGGTTAGGCACTGGGGGGAAGGTTAGGGTTAGGCACCCCTAAAGGAGAGTTAGGGTTAGGGAGTAGAATTAGGTCAGACAATACTTACCTTGGACGATCGGGATTTCCTCCTCTGCCAGGATGCCGCTGTCGGGATTCCAACCGCCGGGCATGGGTCCAGCGGTAAATCATACCGATTATATCCTGTTATGTTTGCAGATGCACTTTTGTATCATACTTGCCCAGAACCTGCAGGAGGCTCATGGTTTTTTCGGGAAGCCCCCCGCACCCCTATAAGAGTAGACACTTCTTCTCCCGCATCCTGCCCACTTCCTAGCGAAGTGGGCAGAATGGGGAAAATCCTGCCGCCAATCCGAGGTCTGCGTATAGAGGGCGGGGCCTAACGACGCGATTGATAATCACGTCATTTGGCCCCACCTTCTATTCAAATAAGCATGATTACGGGATTTCCCCACGAGGAGGCGGGGCCTAATGATGACAATACTCCGCCCCCTACCCCCATCACTGCCCCCATCACTGCCCCCTTTGCTCCAGGCTTAGTCCGGAGAGGTAAAAACAAAAGTAGGAAGTATGTTTTGTATGCACTTTGTACTGCGCTGCGGACTCCTGGCGCCACCCTATGAATAAAGGGTAATAACTAAATGAAATAAGTCTCTAAGATTTTGTTATTCTATAAATTTTCAGTTGAACACATAGAGATAAGTCAGTCTAATGCCGTCTGTGCGCCTGATTCAGTGTTGGATGCTGTAGCGCCCATTGGCAGTCGCCCATATGCGATTTTATGCAAATGCTGCTGCAGTCTCCTTCCCTTGGCTACATCCGTGCGGCAGGATGGGCAAGGATAGAGATGCCCCACTTTTAGTGCTACAGCATGCAGTAATACAGATTGGTGCGTCCTCATACGCCACCATCGGTTGCGCCATTGAAACTTGCACCAGCCCTATGGCAGTGTCTCCATCTGACCACGGCCTCCTTTGCTTGTGGCTGTGCGTCTGGGAACCCAGCCGATTGCATGGACACGTCCGCGACACTCCCAGAACACGCCCACTGAACAGACCATTTTTGCTTGCACTACTAGCCACCTCCCAGTCAGCACCCTGGTCTCCTTCTATGATGAAAATCCTCTCCTAGCCGCAGAAGCAGGCGCAGGATTCTCAAGAAAGACATAACGTAAGGCCTTAAAGGGTACATTTAATTTACTAAAGTGACAGTTTTTAGAAGTGATTTTTAGAAGTGATGTTGCTTGCCCATAGCAACCAATCAGATTCTAGCTATTATCTTCTAGAAAGTGCTAGGTAAATGTTAAGTAGAATCTGATTGGTTGCTATTGGCAACATCACTTCTAAAACTCACTTGTAAAAACTCTCACTTTAGTCAATTAAATTTACCCCTTAATCTTACACACACAGTGTTTTCCAAACCTGGTCCTCATGGCCCACTCACAGTCCAGGTTCTAAGGATATCCAGGCTTGAGCACAGGTGGCTTAATTATTAGTGCAGTCAGCCTAATTTACCTACCTGCGCTGAAGCAGGGATAGCCCTAATGTCTAGACTGTAAGTGGGTCATGAGGACCGGGTATGGTACACACAGGGCTAAAATGACCCCTTAATAAGCAGCAAGCATGCTGGGATTTGTAGTTCAACAACAGCAGGTTCGCCGCTTATTGCCCACACTAATAAAAAAAAGCTCTAATACCTGATTGCCTAGCATGCTATCGCAGTTACATAAGCTGAATAGTGTGATAATGACTATATGAATGTTTTAAAGAACGAGCTTCTCATTCATGAATTAAGCGCAGGCTATTGCAACATTAAAGTGCAACATTTGTAGGCAGAGAGTGCTGAGTAGTAACCAGCAGAGCGTGTGTATGATACCTGGCTGTGACTTTCATTCCAGTCATCATCCTGACAGCTGCCTTTGGGGGGTCCATGATGGAGTTTAATAAACACATGTAACTTCAATAGAATCAAATAACTGTTGCAGAAATTGCTGGTGAATGCAGAAATACAGTGGGGGGGAATCTGATAGGACAGCATACATTATAGCCATTAATAGCGAAGTAAAACTATCACTGATAGCGCACCACTTACGGTGATTATAAATAATGTGCGGCAGCGGGAGCTATACATGTTTAGCCCAATACCATCATCTATATTATTATTTCACGAGCTTTCAGGACTTCCGTTCTCTAGGATCTTGTTGGAAAGCTTTTTACCGAGCTTTTTGCAGAGAGCAACATTCCCATAATGACTGGATGTATTATTGACGTAACGTGCACCTGTCTGACAGGCAGTACACTGAAATTATATCCCAAGGGATCGAGATGTCTGTAATCCAGATACATCCAGATTATAGTGACACTACCGTGAAAATGGGTGTTTTCTGTTTTGCTCTATAATGATAACAAACGCACCTGGCGGTACCGTAACCATAAATAAATCGGATATAAAAGCACAGCGTGCTTATTCGGTATTTTATTTGTTCCATAGGAGTGTTAGGGACCTGCCTGATGGAGGTCACCTGGACGCGGTGGGCAGGCCCATAATTATGGCCATTATTATGCTAAGAACCTCTTGGATGCAATTTAGCAGAATTATTATTAGGTTCAGCACAGTTAGAGTGTGTACCTGCATCTGTTTTTTTTTTTGCTTGCAGCACTACAAGTCTCAGCAAGTAGCACCTCACATTGTGCTTAGGATGTGAAATCTAGGGCCCCTCCCCCCATGCACTCTTGGATAATAAAAACATTTGTTTCCTGATGTGCCATGTTGGAAGTTGAGCTGCCATGTGTTTGTGCCGCCCACTGCTGCTGCTTAGCTTAGTCAACCAGGTAGCTTGGTGCAAATTTTGGGCCTAAACTGGATGAAAAAAACATAATGAGCTGTGAGGTGGTCAAAAGTGACTGGAAACGGGTGGAAATAAATGTTATTGAGGTTAATAATACCGTAGGAACAAAACCAGGCCCATTTTATGTGATTTTAGCTGTTTTTATGATTTTTTAAGAATAAATCCAGATCCAAAAACAAAAAACAAAACACGTAAAGGAGGTTTTGGCAAAACCAATCCAGATCCAAAACCAGGGGAGATACAGATCCAAAACCACATCGGCGCACATCTCTAATCACGTCACCGAATCCCTATTAGACTCTCTAGCACAGTGTTTTCAAAACCCGGTCATCATGGCCCACTCACAGTAAAGTACTAAGGTTATCCAGGCTTGAACACAGGTGGCTTAATTATTAGTGCAGTTAGCCTAATGTACCTGCCTACGCTGAAGCAGAGATAGCCCTAATGTCTGGACTGTAAGTGGGCCATGATGTCAGGATCTGCAGCTTCCAGCCTGAGGCACTGCATTAATTACTGCCTATCTGTGTGCAGTGTCAGGTGCATGCTGATTAATTCTCCTCTCTATTAACCCTCAAAGCTGCTGCAACAGCCCAAAGGCTGCTTCACACCATTAGTCCCTTGGCCACGACTATAAAGGCCACAACCAGCCCTCATGGCTGCTCCAACAGCCCACAGGCTGCATCACACCTCTTGCCCTCGGCACAACTAGTCAAAACAATCCAGCCCTAAGGCAGCATCGACAGCCCAACGGCTGCAACCAAATACTTAACCCTTGGCCGCGACTAGTACAATACTTTCCAGCCCTCAAGGCTGTCATCAGTTGGCTCTACATTAATACCGTCGATTCCCTCCAGGAATCATAACACATGAGGACCTGGTTTGGTACACACACAGGGCTAAAATGGGATGCAATCGGGAAGCCGGCTGACATTATACCGACAGCCGGCTTCCCGACTGTCATATCCCGGGGAGGGTTAAATGACAGGCATCTAAAATCTAGACGCCTGTCATTACCCCTACACCGGGAGACCGGCACCCGGCATCCCAATTGAAGGGATGCCGGGCACTGCGAGCGGACATCCGCGGGGGGGAGGGTTAGGATTAGGGCTCCCGGGGGGGACGTAGGGTTAGGCACCCCCCGGGAGGGTTAGGGTTAGGCTAGGGGGAGGAAGGGTTACGATTAGGCACCCCCGGGGGGAGGTTTAGGGTTAGGTACTTGGGGGGGAGGTTAGGGTTAGGCACCCCTAAGGGAGGGTTAGGGGGGTAGGTTAGGTTAGTTAGTACTTACCTGGGGACGATTGGGATTTCCAGCTCTGTCGGGCTGCCGCTGCCGGAATCTCTTCCTCTGTCGGCCTGACGATGCCGGGATTCGAACTGCCGGCCATGCGGCCGGCGGTATTACATACCGATTCCGCTAAAATGACCCCTTAATAAGCAGCAAGCATGCTGGGATTTGTAGTTCAACAACAGCTGGGTCGCCAATTATTGCCCACACTAATTACATGTTTTAAAGAACAAACTTCTCATTCACGAATTAAGCGCAGGCTATTGCAATATTAAAGTGCAACATTTGTAAGCAGAGAGTGCTGAGTAGTAACCAGCAGAGCGTGTGTATGATACCTGGCTGTGACTTTCATTTCAGTCATCATCCTGACAGCTGCCTTTGGGGGGTCCATGATGGAGTTTAATAAACACATGTAACTTCAATAGAATAAAATAACTGTTGCAGCAATTGCTGGTGAATGCAGAAATACAGTGGGGGGGAATCTGATAGGACAGCATACATTATAGCCATTAATAGCGAATTGAAACTATCACTGATAGCGCACCACTTACGGTGATTATAAATAATGTGCGGCAGCGGGAGCTATACATGTTTAGCCCAATACCATCATCTATATTATTATTTCACGAGCTTTCAGGACTTCCGTTCTCTAGGATCTTGTTGGAAAGCTTTTTACCAAGCTTTTTGCAGAGAGCGACATTCCCATAATGACTGGATGTATTATTGACGTAACGTGCACCTGTCTGACAGGCAGTACACTGAAATTATATCCCAAGGGATCGAGATGTCTGTAATCCAGATACATCCAGATTATAGTGACACTACCGTGAAAATGGGTGTTTTCTGTTTTGCTCTATAATGATAACAAACGCACCTGGCGGTACCGTAACCATAAATAAAAGCACAGCGCGCTTATTCAGTATTTTATTTTTTATTGTATTGTGCATAAAAAAAAACAATATTTCATGTCTACATGGTTCATGATTACCAAACAGGCTTTAATTTGTAAGGGCTATAAAGGACTTTTACTTTAAATTTTGCTGTTTTTATGTATTGACCAACTGCATAATGTTTATATTAGGGATGTGCAGGCTCGGATAGGTTCGAGTTTGCACGTGGAGTTCGGATTTTTCCCTCCAAAAAAACGGAACTCAGAACGAGACAAAACGTCATCTTACATGGACGAACATCATCATTCCTGGACAAAAGACCAGGAATGATGATGTTCGTCCATGTAAGATGACGTTTTGCCTCGTTCTGAGTTCCGTTTTTTTGGAGGGAAAAATCCGAACTCCACGTGCAAACTCGAACCTATCCGAGCCTGCACATCCCTAGTTTATATGCATGTTCAATGCGCTTTTTACAATTTTTTTTTCTTTTATAAAATACTATAGGTGGGATGTAGTAACACTAAAACTACCGTCTTCAGAGGTTTGACCAAATTTCCCATATGTATCAATCTCCGGAAAGCAAAAGTTTCCGGAGCTTGCACCTGAGAGGGAATGCCATCTATAGATGGCGTCACCTAAAAGAAGCCTGCAGTATGGGCTTATTTTCAGAGTTATCCCAGAGAGGGATCCAATAGGTTCCCTTCCAGGGGGGATGTAGTTAGCGGACCGGCAAAGGGCATGCCGCCGGTCTGAATCCCGACGCTGGAAGTCCGAAATGGGACTTAAAATAGGCATCAAAATACCAGCGCATATCTTAATCCCGACGCCGAAACACAGACACTCCAGCCCAAACCAGGTAAGTCCGGGGCGTCTTAGCTGTTAGCAGCGTAAAGGGAGGGTTAGGTTTATGTACCATAGCAAGGTTAGCGTTTTGGGGGGGTTAGGCACCACTGGGGGGGTTAGGGTTAGGCACTAAGGGGGAGGGTAAGGGTGGGGAGGATTAGGGTTAAGCTACAAAAAGGGAAGGTTAGGCTTAGGGGGAGAAGGGGGGAAGGTAAGTATACTTACATGACCCCTGTCGGGATACCAACCATCGGGATGCCGCTGTCAATATTTTGACAGGAGGGAGCAACGTTATGATGGCGGTTCTTCTGCTTTGAAAGGAGCCTATTTATTGTGGGTGACAGTTGGGGCCCTTAAAATTATAATTCCATATTCTTGCTTATTAAGGTAATAAGGAATCAATTTATCCTTCTTGGGACATGGGGTGGGGGCGCTGATGAGGGCTGGTCCTGGTGGAGTAAATAATATGCCAATAATTTAAAGGGCAAACCAGATTCGCCAAATGGTTCTTATCTGCCGTCAAATTCAATGTTTCTATGTAATTATCACTTTTCCCACCCATTGTGTACTGGGAGCCTGGAATTAGTATTTTTTGTTGCAATGGAGTTTTTATAAAGTCAGAGATTAAACACAACGTTGCATTGCACGATGCATGGCGCCAATCACTAGGGTCACTCCTCAGTCTTTTGCCTTTTTTCCTGGGTCAGTGTCTGAGATGCCCACAGCTGCTGCCTGCAATGTCAGTGCCGGTACACAGGGTACCCATGGTATGTATTTTTGCTGCATTATTGATGCAAATGGGGTGGGGGAGGTGGAAATGGTGCGGCTTAGTTGCAAAGTCTGTGGTGCGCCAAATGGGATTATTTTGTGAGATTTGAAGACATGTGTATGTGGGCACCCATTTCCCTTACTCATCTTCTGGCCATCCCGCGCATTTATTCCTTTGATACCTTGAGAAGGGCTGGGTATGGGAGCCCGGCACTCGGGATGTCGGCTGTCAAAAGACCGACAGCGGCATCCTGATGCTGAGAATCCCAACAGGGGATACGTAAGCACCCAAACCCTCCCTACCCCGCACCCTAACCCTTCCGGTTAGTGCCTAAACCTAACTTTCCCCCCTTCACCATCTAACCCTAACCCTCCTCCCCCGTGGCTAACAGCTAAGGGCGCCTGCTGTACTTACAATCGGGATTCTGGCTGTCGGGATCCTGGTGTCGACATCTCCACTCATGTCGGAATTCCAGCACCAGTCTTCTGTCCGCGGTTCAGGTTTCCGTGCCAGGATTTTGTCAGCCGGCATCTAGATGGTAGGTAATGTAACTACATCCCCTTGGGGGGGTCTTTTGTCCGCGGTTTGGGATTCCGGCGCTGGGATTTTGTCAGTCAGCATCCACATGGTAGATGATGCAACTACATCCCCTTGAGAAATATGGCTCCAGCACCATATTTCTAAAGATAATGAGCAAATTGCCAAGTTGCCATTCCAGGCTTGTCTTCTTCTATGTCTTCCCAGAGTTTATATTTCAGGTACCGCTTTGCTAGTGATTCATCCGCTGGCACTGACTCAAACGTAAAAAAAAAAAAGCCTTTTGTTCATCTTATACGTCTGTTCAATCTCTTCGACTGAATCATGCAAACAAGTGGTAACAAGTACAGAATAAATCACTTCACCGCTAAAACATTTTTCAACATAATAGCAATTGCAAAATCAAAGCGGTTTTGGTTGGAAGAAGTGAATCCCCGCAGTATACGAACTAATGAATGATCAGAATCTTAAACAAGTCGGCGGCAGATCGGGAAAGATGTGTTTCTCAGAGGTAGCTTCACTGATCAATCAATTAGATGATTAGTATTGACTGGTAATATGTGGGAGTTACATCTGTAGGACATCTTAACTAGTTGTCAATGACTGCTGATTGTCACCCAGGGAGATACTGCAAGTCATTTGTCACATGGGCCTGTCAGCGACTGCCGCAGACACAATTTATAAAAGGAAGATTATCGGGAATATTATAGATTTATGGAAATAAAAGGCTGGCGCATGTTAGCAAATAATTGCCCAACGTATAGTGGGGAAAAACAGCAAGGAAACCCAAGTGACCAATCTAATTGATGGACTTGCTTTGCATTCCTTAAACATGCAGCTGAATTATTAAAGGCACATTTACCAGAGGCTCTTTATCTTGTGAGACGGCCGCTATTGCACCACAAATGCAGATTCTCGTATTTGTTTTGCTTTTAACAGAATGAGATCTAAACAAATATTAAAGGGGAAGACTAGTTACATTTAGCTAAGTGGATCGCAAGCCCATCAGTTAGCAACAAGAATTATGTTACTGTGACTGCTTAATGGGAAGACTGTGGTGTCTGCACATTGGTGTAAATATAGATTTAGACACCTGCATTCAGGGGCAGGATGGTAGAACTAGAAATGTTAATAATATATAGGAACAGAGATAATTTGCATTAGCTTTTCTCCATCCATGATTTTTGTCAAACATTTTTTTTTTCTATACACATATCATCTTATGATATACACAGGGCCGGATTAAGGCTTGTGGGGGCCCCAGGGCAACTAAGTTGTGGGGGCTCCCGTCAAGCCACACAGAGCCGAGCCTACCCCCCCCCCCCCAGGCCACATGAAGACAGGGGCAAACACTCACACATACACGTAAACAGCATACCCACTCTAACACATATACACACATTGACACACAATATACACACTAACACACATGCACAATAACACATTCATATACACACACTAAAGCAGTACACATACATTCTTACTATTGATGCAGCAGTTGCTGCTGGTACAGGCTGCAAAAGGACCCAGGCACCTCCTCGATTCATTAGGCATGACCCCCGACACACTTATTCCCCCCCTTACACTGCCCGCATTGGGGGCGGAGCCAATATGACAAGCACCACCCCCATATTCCAGCGAATCGAGGCATATGTCACAGGGGCGGGGCTTGTTATATTGGCTCCGCCCCCAATGCGGGCAGTGTAAGGGGGTGGGATAAGTGTGTCGGGGGCCATGGGCTAGTGTGAACCCGGTAGCCCCCTCTCCCCCTTAGAAAGCTGATGCAGCAGCACTAACTGTGCTGCTGCATGCAGTAGAATATCCACGGCTGCAGAGTCTCTTCCCGGGATCATGTGCTGCTGGCACCTGTTCTCGGCAGGGTCACATCGAACCTGTGTAGGGGCCCAGGGACGACCGCCCCTATCGCCGCCCCACTTAATCCGGTCCTGGCTATACAACACAGGCAGGTAAACAGAAATCCTGCCCTAGTATAGTTTTCAGACTAAAATGTTTAATATATGGTTTCAATTCATCGGTTTGCCATCTGGAGGTCATAAGTGGTACTGCAGTAAAAGAAAGAAACTACATTAGAGCCCTTCTAAAAAGAGAGAGAGGGCTGCAAAAGAGTGAAGCGATAATAAGCTCCTCTACTGTGTGGTTTTTCAATTTCTTGAAATGTGATTGACAGGTGCATTTTTTGCTGCTAATTAAGGCCCTATCGAGGAGAGTTAGGGGCAGGTATTACAGGAAGTGTTCCTCTTTCCATTTTGTATTCCAATTTGTCTTGTTTTCTATAGTCTTGTCTTGTTTGTTCACTAAACTCACCGGCGGCCAAATAAGGCCCAAGGGTGACTGACGCTTAGGGTCTGTGCCAGTACTAGCCATATAGAGGGAGATGGTACCTGGATGGTCCTGGTTGCATCAGGTGTGGAGCTTTGACGCGCCTCTTTTAGTGGTTCACTAAGTGTATCCTGGCTGTCGCCGGCGGGCAGCGCCTTCTTGTCACACTGATTGTTATTCAACAATATAGTTATAAAAATAAAAGCCGTGACTACATTCATTCCAAAAATTGTAGTCTGAGTCGTTTTTTCAGGTTTGTTGAATGGCGAGTTTCTGGTGTTTCAAAGGCATCCACTTCAGGTGGCTTAAACGCAACCGTAATAAATGCATATATATATTCCAAACATCTACGCCTTTGTGAGGGGCCTATTTATAATGGGTGCAGGGTGTGCGGGGCACAGGGGCGCCCGGGTCCAGGGAGGCCCCACACTGTACACCCTGCACCCATATTATCTAAAACTCACCTGTCTGTGGTCCCGTGTGAAATGTCAGTGCTGCACAGAACACCGGAAAATGGCCGCCGCGGCCATTTTTCCGGCATTCTGCACATGCAAAGTAGACTCTGGGCACACTCTAGTGCCCAGAGTCTACTGCTTCTCCGGTGTCCTGCCAGTCGCGTCAGTCGGCTGCCGGCCGCCAGGGAGAGAGGTGGGGGCCCTGCATGGGGAATGCACAAGGGCCCCCTCCTCTCTTAAGATGCCCCTGGCCTTCGTACTGATCAGGTCTGCGGCCATGATAATGAGATGAACAGATACATGTTGCTGTTGGAAATGATGTGTGAGCTGGGGTTGATAGTGCAGAGTTATGTAGGCACACACCAGGGAATGTCTCAAACTATGAACAGCCCTGGTACTTAACCAGTAGTATATATATATATTGAGAGATAACAGGATACAGCCGTACTCACTGTTACATGTACACTGGTAATGGAGCAAAGCAGGGTTCTTTACAGCTCACCAACTGTTGTAAATGGGGATGCTGGAACTGATTTATAGGAGGTATTAACCAAGTTCTCTCATAGGAGCTAAGTAGGAGACTTCTTTTTCCCACCATGTAACTCTTCAGAGTACAGATAAGATGGCCCCTGCACATGCCCAGTAGTGAGCTTGGTGGCCATCTTGGGACAGGGCATAAAGCCTCCCTGGAGAAAAGAAAGATTCTGCGCAAGATGCACCCATCTTGTCAAGGGTAGCATATGCGCAAAATGTACGCCAGGAGAGAACAGTCGTGTAGTGTACTGTAAGTGCCAGTTTTATGTCAAGAGATAAAATTAATATATGCGCCATACTGGCGCTAATGTAAAACAGTACAAGAATGCACCTGGATTATGCCAGGAGACGTGAGCGACAATGTTAGTACAGTAGTAAATGTAGGGCAGCCAGATCGGCATCGAAGGTGGGCGTAGCCAGCATTGAGGGGCAGGTGTGGGCTTGGTCACGTGATCACAAAATTTTGGCCCCACCTTTGCTACACAATGCCGAGATTATCGGCATTGTTAAGCAGGGCACGGGGCTAAAATTATGCGATTCAGAGTGAATCGAGCCACTGCCCCCCCCTGCTGCTGGGAATTCTCTTGTAACTGCTTGGAAGGGGGCCAGAGGGAGCGGCAACCGATTTTCGGGAGGCTCCGGGCCAAATCGGGAGGGTAGGCAAGTATGAGTGAATGAGAAAGTTACAGTACACAATTTATATGCAATATACCATAGTGCTTAAAACATACACTTGATAATTGGCAACTTTGAAAATTTTCTACTTCAGGAGAGTTGGCAGAAGAAAGGTGCAGCTGATCCCTGATGATGTGATGCTCTGAAAATAGCACTTTGGATTGGGCGCAGAGAGAGGCACTTTCATTGGACATTCCTGGGTGATAGCAGGGGGAGGGGTGGCTAGCCAGACGTGGGGGTATCCCGGTCAGCAACGGTGTCTTTTGCCACAGTTGTTCTGGCACCGGTGGCCATGCTCTGATGGAGATTCTGGGGATCATTCAGACCCGCTCGCGAGCGCAGGATGCTCGCAAGCGGGTCGATGGTGCCCTACTGCGCATGCGCATGATGGAGGGGGTAGCCTTCGCTCCGGGTCTCGCACCAAAGGGGGCGTGCTGTCGATGTTGATTGACAGCACGCCCCCTTTGGTGGGCGTGCCGGGGGCGTGGCTGCCAGACGGAGGCGTTCCCATGGGAACGCCAACCGTCTGAAGCCGGCCCCACTGACATCACTAGTGATGTCAGTGGGAGTGATTTTGGCTCTGATAGAGCCAAAATCACTCCAAGGCTTGCGGCAGCGAGGCCCTACTGCAGGGTCTCAGTCGCAAGCCCGATGGTCATGATGGTCTTGACCATCGCGACCATCATCATGGACGCTCGCTATAGCTGTGGGTGGTCACCCACAGCTATGCGAGTGTCCAAGAGGCCGCTCCATTTTCATGTAGGACGGCCCTGATTCAGAGTGAGCGCTCTGGTCAGAGCGTCCGGCTCTGAATCAGGCCCTCTGTACCTCTATAGGGCTGGTGCAATCTCCGATGGTGCGTCTTAATAAGTACAGCGCCGCATTAGTGCTGCAGCCTGTGGGCCTCTCCGCACAAAGCCCATCGACCACGGCACTAGCATAAAGATGCAATCACGCTGCGGCAAAGGACACAGTCGTGGCTGCAATAGCGCATGTCTCTGACTTACAGCAGGCCCATAACGTGGGTTCATTCACTCATCTATGCATCCCCTCTAGCAATGCTGCAATGCAATAACATTGGTTGCCCTATGTCTTTTTCCATATTTCCATGATGCTTCCCCACAAATGCAGTGAGGGTAAGACACTGGGTCAGTGTGAGACAAACGGTGACGTCTGTTACTCACTTGTTAGTTTAAAGTTTCAGGCACAGTTTTCAAAGCCATTAAACATATTAAATAGAGGAGCAACAGTTATCGCGGCCATTGTCAGTGTTTAATGGACGACTGCTCTCCTTACCAGGGGTGTATCTATAATGGGTGCAGAGAGTGCGGTGCACACAGCCCCTGAGTCCAGGGGGGCCCACACCGCACATCCTGCACCCATATTTTTTGTACTTACCTCTCCAAAGTCCCGCGTCAGCTGTAGCAGCGCTACAAAAAACTCTTAATAAATGGCTGCTGCTGCCATTTTTACGGCATGTTGCGAATGCGCAGTAAGGAAATTGCCAGGAAAATGCACGTGCGCAGTAGACTCTGGGTACAGACTAATGTCCAGAGTCTACTGCTTGGTCAGTGCGCTGCCAGTCGCCGGGGAGAGAGTAGGGAGCCCCAGATGGGGAATGAACACGGGCCCCCTCCTCTCTCAATACGGGATGCCGGCTCCCAACTGTCAAATCCCGGCAGGGGTCTAATGATAGGCATTGAAATCACGACGCCTACCATTATCCTTACACCGGGAGCCCGATGCCCGGCATACCGAACAAAGGTAAGCTGGGCGGCGGGCACGGACTGCCCTGGGGAGGGGGGGGAGGGTTAAGTTAGGTGCTCCCGTGGGGGTGCTTAGGGTTAGGCACCCCCCCGGGAGGGTTAGGGCTAGGCTAGGGGAAGGGGGGGCTAGGGTTAGGCACCCCTAAGGGAGGGTTAGGGTTAGGCTAGGTGGAGGGGAGGTTAGGGTTAGGCACCCCCGGGGGGAGGTTAGGGTTATGAACATGGGCCCCTTCCTCTCTCAATACGGGAAGCAGTCAGGAAGCCAACGGTCGAAATGCCGACCGCCGGCATCCCAACTGTCAAATCCTGGCAGGGTACTAATGACGGGCGTCGAAATCCAGACACATGTCATTATACCTTTCCCCGGGAGCCCGACGCCCCGCATACCGAACGAAGGGGGGGAGGGTTAGGTTAGGGGTCCCCGGGGGACTTAGGGTTAGGTACCGCCCCAGGAGGGTTAGTGTTATGCTAGGGGAAGAGGGGGTTAAGGTTAGGCACCCCGTGGGGGAGGTTAGGGTTAAGCACCACCCACCCGGGAGACTTAGCTTTAGGCTGCGGGGATGGGGGGTTAGGTTTAGGCACTAGGGGGGAGGTTAGGGTTAGGCACTAGGGGGGAGGTTAGGTTTAGGCACTGGGGGGGAGGTTAGGGTTAGGCACTAGGGGGGAGGTTAGGGTTAGGCACTGGGGGGGAGGTTAGGGTTAGGCACTAGGGGGGAGGTTAGGGTTAGGCACTGGGGGGGGGTTAGGGTTAGGCACCCCTAAGGGAGGGTTAGTGGGGGTAGAGTTAGTTATATTTACCTAAATTCCCTGTCTGGATTTTGACTGCTGTCGGTCTGCCAGCGGTCATTCATACTGAATCCCTCAATACGCCCCTGCTCCTTACATTGCATCTTCAATACCTGCCGCCGTGTGGAAAGCTGCGTCCACCTACCGGCTGTTTATAAACACATTTGATTACTGCTGTAACAATCTGTAATATGGGTTCAGTCTCAGGGAAGGAGAAGTTCCATGGGAAGGACTCTAATTATCTTCACATTTCTGTGTGCTTGTTTGCTTTTGTTACAAGAGATATTACTTGGTCAGGAGGAAACATGCCTAAAAGAATTTCCATGCAATTGGATTTTCATTGCAAAGCGCCCTTGAGAAGCTATTTCCTCTATACAAATATGATATAAACTGAAGTGAGCTATTTTATAGAGGAGACAAAGCTGAGGAATCTGGATACGACGGGGCCGATAAGGAATGCGGAGCCTGATACAGAGGGGAACGCACAGCCGATAGCAGATGCAGTCGAGCTATTTTTCGCTAAGTTGCACGGCACACGTGTCCTGATTGCGTCCGTGCAGAGTCATAGGTGCAATTTCAGATACAAACAAAAAATGGCAGCTGCTCAATCAATCTAGCAGCACTAATCAGGTGCATGAAAAGGAGGGGTCATACTAAGTAGAAAAAGGAGGGGGGTTTAACCCCCTATTGTTCCTCAGCACACTGAATAATACCTGCAACAATATATGAAAACTATATGGTCATAGAAATCAGAGATATTAGTTGCATGCATTTGCAAATACATGGGAAGCTGCTAGGCCACGTCACGGCTTCTCTGTCACTAGCAGTCCCTAACACTAAGGGGTTCACATATGGGGCGCAGTGCACCCCCAAAAAAAAAACGTCCAGCCCAGGACCCCCCCAGGGCATCACACGAAAAATGGAAAAAGAGTGACAGTGCAGTGTAAAGTATAGGTGTGTAAGACTAATTAATGAGTGTTGGAAAAAGGGGTGAAAATATATGTGAATTATTACATGAAAAAAACACAAGCATAATATGTGATGTAAAAAGCAACTATGTGTATTAAGTGGTGATGCCATGAGGGGGCCCAGCCAGACCAGCCCTGGGGGCCCTACGCCCGAAAGCTCACCCCAAATGTAAAATATACCAATTATAAGGCCTCCTGATAAAGGCACATACATAAATGCATCCACATTGAGAGCCAGCTTACCTGGGAGTCACCCCTGGGAACTCCAACTAGCACTACTAGAACCAGCATGCCCTACTAATGCTGTCTCCTTCATGACACTCATACCAAACAAACAAAAAATGGCAGCTGCTCAATCAATCTAGCAGCACTAATCAGGTGCATGAAAGGGAGGGGTCATACTAAGTAGAAAAAGGAGGGGGGTTTAACCCCCTATTGTTCCTCAGCACACTGAATAGTACGTGCAACAATATATGAAATCTATATGGTCATAGAAATCAGAACCCCTTAGTGTTAGGGACTGCTAGTGACAGAGAAGCCGTGACGTGGCCTAGCAGCTTCCCATGTATTTGCAAATGCATGCAACTAATATCTCTGATTTCTATGACCATATAGTTTTCATATATTGTTGCAGGTACTATTCAGTGTGCTGAGGAACAATAGGGGGTTAAAACCCCCTCCTTTTTCAATTTCAGATACAAGCATGGAGAAGTGTTTTGAAAATGTATTGGAGGAACCTGGGCAGTGACAGGGAGGTGCATGCCCAGAGACGACCCGTTTTATGGGTGCGGCGCTGAAAGTGGCTGCGTATACAAACACCATAGAAATACTTTGTAGTGCATTTGCATAAAGGATTCTCCGGGAAGCTCCACAGGCTGCGGGGCATCTGCCCAGGGCGTCCCTTGGTTCTGCAGCACTGCTACTGATCACGTGGTGTCATTCCAGGTACCCTGCAAGCCTCATGTAGGGGCCGTGGGGCAGCGACAGTGCACGCACATCCCTAGTTACGGCCCTGGTACTGATACAGTGGGTACACACCTGCTGTTGTAGCAAAGCGATGCTATTATGTCACTAATATGCCCATTAGATGTAATATACTACTAATATGTCTATTAGTATAAATATAACCTTAATATGCTCAATAGTAACACTATGCTTAGTACTAATAGTAATATCAAGTTACATATATTACTCAGTAATGAGTTACCCAATAGGCCCTCAGTAGTAATACAGTATGCCTCTAATAGTAAAATGCAACTGAGAATGACAGAAGGCTGACTGAGCATGAAGGAAATTAAACTCTATGGTGGGATCTGAGTTTAGTAACATTGAACTGAACTTGTTTGGTGTGGATGGTAAAGGGTTAACTGATTGGACAGTACAGTATACCGGTATGTGTGGGAGCCAATTAGCATCCACAGGGGAGGGGCATTCTAGGAATTGTATTGAGGTGGGCGGGCTTTGGTTTCAGTACTCTTTCCTCCATTATCGGCGGTAAAGCACAACAATCAGGGGCCATGTTGTGCGCTAGACGTTATTCGGAGCACCTGCCTTGCCAAGGTAGTGGGGGGTCCAAGGTGGAGTTAAAGTGATCTATTTAATCATCTAAAAAAACTGCTTTTCTTTGGCATTTTAGCTGGATAAAGACTAAAATATTATTTTGCTTTATTTAATGAAGTGAAAAGTGAGAAAAAAATCATTGATTTCTCTGCTTTACAATTCTCCATTCTGTTCCTACAGCCCCCATTGGTTTTAATGGGGGCTGTGTAGTAACAATATTCAACAAAGCTTCTCTCATCTTTTTTGAGAAATGTAACAGTATGTATGAATGGCATCGTATAGGAATCAGTATTAATCCCGGCGCCGGAAGACCGGCAGGAGTGAAGATCCCAACAGGGGATTAAGGTGAGTAAAACTAACCCTACTCCCACCCTAACCCTAACCCCCCCTAGTGCCTAACCCTAACCTCCCCCCTAGTGCCTAACCCTAACCCCCCCTAGTGCCTAACCCTAACCTCCCCCTTAGTGCCTAACCCTAACCTCCCCCCTAGTGCCTAACCCTAACCCCCCCAGTGCCTAACCCTACCCCCCCTAGTGCCTAACCCTAACCCCCCCTAAGTGCCTAACCCTAACCGCCCCCCTAGTGCCTGTGCCTAACCCTAACCTCCCCCCAGTGCCTAACCCTAACCACCCCCTCTAGTGCCTAACCCTAACCCCCCCTAAGTGCCTAACCCTAACTGCCCCCTAGTGCATAACCCTAACTGCCCCCTAGTGCATAACCCTAGCCCCACCTAAGTGCCTAACCCTAACCTCTCCCCCTAGTGCCTAACCCTGACCCCCCCCAAGTGCCTAACCCTAACTGCCCCCTAGTGCATAACCCTAACCACCCCCCCTAGTGCCTAACCCTAGCCCCCCCCTAAGTGCCTAACCCTAACTGCCCCCTAGTGCATAACCCTAGCCCCACCTAAGTGCCTAACCCTAAACTCCCCCCCTAGTGCCTAACCCTGACCCCCCTAAGTGCCTAACCCCAACCCCCCTGGTGCCTAACGCTAACCTCCCCCCCTAGTGCCTAAACCCCCCTTAGTCCCTAAACCTAATCCACCCCCTAGTGCCTAACCCTAACCTTCCCCCCTAGTGCCTAACCCTAACCCCCCTCTAACCTAACCCCCCCTTAACCTAACCCTCCCACCCGTGGCTGTCCGCGCCCGCCACCTGGCTTACCTTCGTTCGTTATGCCGGGCGTCGGGTTCCCGGCGTAGGGATAATGGGGATTTCGACGCCTATCATTAGACCCCTGCTGGGATTTGACAGTCCGGAAGACGGCGGTCAGCATTTCGACCATCGGCTTCCTGACTGCATCCCATTGTATATTACGCTATTAAAATCCATGGCATGTTCCCTGATTGTACAAAACGGCAGCATATGTTTGCACTATACAAGATATTGGGAGGGATGTACTAACCCTAAAATACATCCAAACCTCCAAAAACAGTTTGACCACATTTCCTATATGTATCAAGCTCCAGAGAGCAAAACTTTCCGGTGACTGCACCCGATAGGCAACGTCATCTATAGATAGTGATACCATTGCCTAATCGAAGTCTATGAGCGTCTTTCTGCATAACTCCCTGAGAGAGAGCCAATAGGGTCCCTCCCAGTGTCCCCCGTGGCTCGCCCGTGCACAGAAGGACTCACCGCGGATTTAACCATAAAACTACTTGCATGCAGCGTTAATAAACACCGCTATACATGCTGTAAGTGGCGGAATGTATCACACCCAAAATGCGTTGATTGATACATCCTGCGCATTATATGATAAGTTATAATGAAAAACAAAACGTTTCTCAAATGTTAATAAAATAACCACTGGAATAAAACACAATTCTATATAATAGAATGATACTGTGTATAAGGTGTTTTGCATATATCCTTAATATGACATACACAGAACCAGGGACAGATTGGGGCTCTAGTTCAGCCCTGGCATTTCCCTCTGTGCGTATGCCGTAGGTACTCGCATAAAAAGGGCATGGCCTCATCTCATAGGGGCGTGGTTAAATCTCACTGGGGCGGGCCGCGCGTCACAGGGGCCAGGCCTTGCGGCACACCCCTGTCTCTCAGTTTCCGGCAATCTGGCCCTGCACTGAACCCAGTGATCTGCTATAGAAAATATTATTAGTTATTAATGTTTTCAAATTTTATGAATTCATTTTTATTCATATTCTCCTGTTATTTTCCCCCTTGGATAGATTTGTGTGTGCATAGAGCATCACAAGACAATCTGCGCTCCTTTGTGTTTCATTTTATCCCATTATCTTACAAATATTAAGATTTACAAACTCATTAATATGCAACTGACTGCAAACACAGCACACATCAATCCACAGTGTCACATTCATGCTCAAATAAAACAAAAAAACAGTAAAAACCACAGCTGAATATCTTAATTTAAGTCAATTTTAAAACCGCTCAGCCTAATTGAATACGGTCGCGGAGATGGCGGAATGCGACACCGAAATCAATCTTCATTTCTAATCAGCAATAATTGGTAATTGATATGTCTTGATGACTGCGGAATTATATACATTTCTAGTGCGATTTTCAAAGCAAGTTTATAGGAGCAATTTGTATAATCTCTTAAAATGTATAATAATTGTGTTGTGAGGGCCCCACTGTGAAACATTATTAAGATTTAGTTTCCGAAAGGAAATCAGGAGATCACTCAATCAAATCTTGTTTCTAGGCTATCAGGGACTTATTGTATGTTCTCTGACAAATATCATTCATCTACTATGTCAGGGAACCTTAAGACTGGGAAACGTCTCAACAAATTGAGGATATAGTTGTTAGAAAATAACATTGCAAGAATCAATCACAATGAGCAATGTATCTTTTTATTATCTTTCCTCCTTCCCTCTCTCTCTCTCACTCTCTCTCCCCCCCTCTCTCTCTCCCTCTCCCCCTCTCTCTCTCCCTCTCCCCCCTCTACATCCCTCTCTCCCCCTCTCTCCCCCTCTCTCTCTCTCTCCCTCTCTCTTCCCCCCTCTCTCTCTCCCTCTCCCTCTCCCCCTCTCTCTCTCCCTCTCCCCCCTCTACATCCCTCTCTCCCCCTCTCTCCCCCTCTCTCTCTCCCTCTCTCTCTCTCTCCCTCTCTCTCCCCACCTCTCTCTCACCCTCTCTCTCTCTCCCCCTCTCCCTCCCTCTCTCCCCCCTCTCCCTCTCTCTCTCCCTCTCTCTCTCTCTCTCTCCCTCTCTCTCCCCACCTCTCTCTCACCCTCTCTCTCTCTCTCTCCCCCTCTCCCTCCCTCTCTCTCTCTCCCTCTCTCTCTCTCTCTCTCTCTCTCTCCCCCCTCTCCCTCTCTTTCCCCCTCTCTCTCTCCCCCCTCTCCCCCCTCTCCCTCTCTCGCCCCTCTCCCTCTCTCCCCCCTCTCTCTCCCCCTCTCCCTCTCTCCCCCTCCCTCCCTCTCCCCCCCTCTCTCTCTCCCTCCCTCTCTCTCCCCCCCTCTCTCTCTCTCTCCCTCCCTCTCTCTCTCTCTCTATCCCTCCCTCTCTCTCTCTCTCTCTCCCCCTCCCTCTCTCTCTCCCCCTCTCCCTCCCTCTCTCTCTCTCCCCCTCTCCCTCTCTCTCTCTCTCGTTCTCGCATGTCATACCGAGAAATCACCTTGGATTTATACACACAGCTGCACAATGCAACTGATGACAAATGTTGAGTCGGGACAGGTCAAACCTCACACATCAATCATCTATATTAATTTCATTCTATAACCTACTGTATGTCTAACATTTGGAACTATTCACTCTCATGTCAAACAGCATTACGGGATTAGCTGGTTAATGGAGATAATTCATTTAGGGCCTGAAATCCCCTCCTGTCCCTGTTCTATAGTACTGCAAAATGATACCAGAGTATATAATATCACATTAAGAAGCAGTATATATATATATATATATATATATATATATATATATATACAGTCAGGTGCATAAATATTGGGACATAGACAGAAGTTTCATATTTTGGCCTCTATTCACCACCACAATGGCTTTGAAATGAAGCAGACAAGATGTGCTTTAACTGCAGACTTTCAGATTTAATTTGAGGGTAATTACATCCAAATCAGGTGAACGGTGCAGGAATTACAATGGTTTCTATATGTGCCTCCCACTTTTTAAGGGGCCAAAAGTAATGGGACAAACTAAACAATCCTAAATCTAACTTTCACTTTTTAATACTTTGTTGCAAATCCTCTGCAGGCAATTACAGCCTGAAGTCTGGAACGCATAGACATCACCAGACGCTGGGTTTCATCCCTGGTGATGCTCTGCCAGGGCCCTACTGCAAATGTCTTCAGTTCCTGCTTGTTCTTGGGGCATTTTCCCTTCAGTTTTCATCAAGTGAAATGCATGCTCAATCGGATTCAGGTCAGGGGATTGACTTGGCCATTGCATAACATTCCACTTTTTAGCCTTAAAAAACTCTTTTGCAGTATGCTTCAGGTCATTGTCCATCTGCACTGTGAAGCGCCGTCCAATGAGTTCTGAAGCATTTGACTGAATATGAGCATATAATATTGCCCAAAACACTTCAGAATTCATTCTGCTGCTTTCGTCAGCAGTCACATCATCAATAAATACAAGGGAACCAGTTAGATTGGCAGCCATACATGCCCACGCCATGACACTACCACCACCATGCTTCACTGATGAGATGGTATGTTTTGGATCATGAGCAGTTCCTTTCCTTCTCCATACTCTTCTCTTCCCATCAGTCTGGTACAAGTTGATCTTTGTCTCATCTGTCCATAGGATGTTGTTCCAGAACTGTAATGGCTTTTTTAGATGTTCTTTGGCAAACTCTAATCTGGTCTTCCTGATTTTGTGGCTCACCAATGGTTTACATCTTGTGGTGAACTCTCTATATTCACTCTTGTGAAGTTTTCTCTTGATTGTTGACTTTTACACTGCACTCTTCTTACTATGGTGGTGCCCTGGGGCGGCTTGGCTGGGCCAGTTTTTGGGGGGTCCTGCGCTCTGGATTTGAACCCTAGTATGTTAGGGACCTACCCGAAAGAGGTTACCTGGATATGGTGGGTCGGCCATTATCTTGTCCATGATTATGCTAAAAACCTCTATTGATTGCAAAATTTTATTGCATTTATATATATTATTAATAATTTGGAATTGTGCACCTGAGATTTGTCTGTTTCTGTGCCTGCAATTAGTCTCATTAGGTAGCACCTCCCATCATATATATAGTCAGGTTGTGCAGTCCAGAAATATTTCCCATATGACTCTGACACATATACACCTACCTCCTGGAGAGTGTTCTTGATTTGGTCAACTGAAGGTGTTTTTGTTCACCAGGGAAATAATTCTTCTGTCATCCACCACAGTTGTTTTCCGTGGTCTTCCGGGTCTTTTGGTGTTGCTGAGCTCTCCGGTGCGTTCTTTCTTTTTAAGAATGTTCCGAAAAGTTGATTTGGCCACACCTAATGTTTTTGCTATCTCTCTGATGGGTTTGTTTTGATTTTTCAGCCTAATGATGGCTTGCTTCACTGATAGTGACAGCTCTTTCGATCTCATATTGAGAGTCGACAGCAACTGATTCCAAATGCAAATGTCACACCTAGAATCAACTCCAGACCTTTTACCTGCTTAATTGATAATGAAATAACGAGGGAATAGCCCACACCTGTCCATGAAATAGCTTTTGCATTGATAATCCCATTACTTTTGGCCCCTTAAAAAGTGGGAGGCACATATTCAAACTGTTGTAATTCCTACACCGTTCACCTGATTTGGATGTAATTATCCTCAAATTAAATCTGAAAGTCTGCAATTAAATCACATCTTGTTTGTTTCATTTCAAAGCCATTGTGGTGGTGAACAGAGGCCAAAATATGAAAATTCTGTCAATGTCCCAATATTTATGCACCTGACTGTATGTATATATATATATATATATATATATATATATATATATACAGTAAGACACTTGTGTATAACAATGGCGCTAGAGGAAAGGACTTTATCATTGCAGAGTTGGGGCCCCTGTGGTTTTCTTATGGAGCCCGATGATGTCATGTTCCGCCTGTTAGGGACGTATTTATTACAGTTTGTGGCCTTTTCCCTATATTAAAGATACCTTGTCGCCGCAATTTGCGTCAATTAGGAATCTATTTTTCGTAAGAATTTATAATTTCTGCGATCACTTTACTGTATTTCCTGCATCTGCCACCTGCGCCGGTACAGATCGCGTACAAACGCACGTCACCGGGGAGAGAGGTTTTGGGTCTAAGCCTTGGATGGAGATAAAGTCCCAACCGATCAGCTCCTGTCATCTTTCAAACACAGTCTGTGACATGGCAGTTAGGAGCTGATTGGTTGGTACTTTATCTCCGTTCACTTTATCTCTCTCCAGGGCTTAGTACATAGGGCCCGAATCGGTCTGAATCAGACCCGCTCGCTAAGAAGCGATCGCACGCAGCCAGCTGATGTTTGCATTCTGCGCATGCTTACGTATCGCAAAGCGCGTGTGCGAACCAGCCCAAGCGATCGGGAAGCGTTCGCTCACTGCGTATAACAGCTCGGCTGAGTGACAGGAGAAGCCGTTTGTGGGTGGTGACAGACAGGGGCTAGCCACTAGAAACAGGGGAGTGGAGGTGCGAAAGCAGGCGTGCCTGGGCGTCTTAACGCCGTTTTGGAGGCGGGCATCATTAGCATCATAGTACACGTCACATGGTTGAATTTTACACTGAAGTGCTCGCAGTGGGTATGGTCAGCCACAAGTGCTGTGTATGCATCCGATGTTACCCGATGTACCGATGGTTGCATACACTTCCTGGAGATGACGTGCACAAGTGGGCGTCTTAAGACAGGCTGGTGGGCGTCTGCATACACTGAGCAATCGCATGCCAAGACATAGTGGGCGTGCTAATGCTTTGCTATGCGATAGTCTGCCTTGCTGAATTTGCATATGCATCTAGTGAGCAGGTCTAAATCGAGCCCATAGATCCCTATTTTATAAAAAGCTAATTTTCTTTATACAAGGCGACGGTCTAGATCAGTGATATTTAGGCTGTTGGAAGACTTAATAACACTGAAAAATAATATCTGCCTTTTCAAGTGCCCACAAGCCAAATACAAACGTTTCGGCTTTCGGGTAAGTGGTGAGAAGGTGCCTTAATCAGTAGAACACCTGGGCACATCTTTTGGGCATTGTCCATTGAGCAACTGATTAATCAACTCTGCTCTGTCATGCAAGAAAAGACAAGACACTAGTCACCTTGTAATACAATATACAGTACAGTATGACAAACGCTTTTCCCACTGCCACAGGATCCGTCACTACCTGGCGTTGCCACACGTGTCCATTACAGAGCGACAATGCAAAACTACAGTATAGCACAATACCGTAGACGTTCTCGCTCGTATAAACCTGTTAGAGTTAATTGGCTTACTGCTTGATATAATACAAGCCTAAAGAATGATGCTTTGGGAGCCTGGCACAGAACCAATACAGCGTCTACATGCACCTATTCAAGCATAGAATAAACAGTTAGTCCTGTGCTTTCATTCCCTTTGTCCTTAGCAAGCTAAAAGCTTGTGAATCGGAATGTACACAGCGCCTAATGCGCATTTCTGGGTTCTAACATGATTCTAGCTGGTTATGTCTTTAAGCTGCAAATGTCTGTTGCAGACTTGGAAGATGTTCTTTATCCTCGGCCTGTCTGTCTCTGGCTAAATCCATTCCACTCTGCATTCTTACAAAAGTGTACGCAATTGAATTAACTATTTATTAACAGCTGGCTGGTCACTGCCTTTCTCCTGTATTTGCCTTTTAAGTTTTTTTTCTTTTCTTCAGTACCTAAAAAGCCCCAGGGGCAATAGACGAATACATGAAAGCATAACTAAAAAAAAAAAATTCTAAAAACATTCTCCTCCCGGGAATATGTTACAGTTTTTGAGCTTTTAGCTCTTTTGAAATATTATAATTGACGGGACTTTGATTAAAGAGGTAACAAAGGATTGCTTAGTGCTCACTTTGCATTACACATCAATTAAATGGAATGCGGGCACGGAAGATTTGGGGCAGCATGCAATAGGGTAATATTGTGGCAATATAACAAATGATTTCCTTTCTTTATTGAACCTTTAAAACAAGTGATGAGCAGCAGGCGGCACTAGAGCCTCATGCCAACCCGTGAGCTTTCGCTTGTGGCGCCGACTCCTTCCTGCTTTACCGTCATATTTGTTTGTTATAGCTTGTAACACTTGTGTAAAATGCTGACTTATATGTTATTATGGGGGAGATGTATCAACCCCTGGAGAGAGACAAAGTGGAGAGAAATAAAAGTGTCAAAAAGTCGGCTTCTTGTCACTTTACAGGCTGTATGAGGGGGATGTATCAGCTCCTAACTGTCATTTTTCTAACACAGCCTATAATATGACAATTAGGCAGGGGCGGATTGGGCCACCGGGACAGCGGGAAAGTTCCCGCTGGGCCGGTCCCATTCACCCCCCTGCAGGGCCGACTGACACTGCCTGCCAGGCAAGCTGCCGGCCCTGGCCAAGTACTATGTGCCAGCTGCCGTGCTTCCTGGATTTGCGTTCCACGCAAACAGGAAGCTGTCAGCTGCTCCCACTAGAGGCCGGCCACTGCGGGGTTCCGTTAGTCAGGAGGAGCAGTGGTGGTGCAGCGTAGTTACTGGAGCTTGTGCGGGGCAGTGGCTGTGTTAGACGGAGCGCTGTGAATCCAAGGAGTGGTCCGTTTGTGCACCAGACCACCCCTTAGCAGTGCAAGCAGCGGCTAGGTAACGCAGAGCCGGTCAGAAGTCGCACTCAGCAGTGGGTCACGCGGACAGTAGATTTAGCCGGGGGCAGAGCGCCTTCTCAGCTTTCTTTCTCGGCGGCCAGCGCTATGCACATTCAGTGATCCTGGAGGACCCTGCGGCTGTTACAGCATGGCATGAAGTTCTACTTAAAAGTAAGACGTCCGGGGGTCCTACTGTATGCTCAAGTAAAGCACTGAATGCCTGTCGAGCTGTGATGTGACTACAAGTCCCCAGCACACTTTGTCAACTGGATGTGCTGAGACTTGTAGTGCCATCACTGTTATAAAGGTCATGAAAAGACAACTGTTTATATATATATATATATATATATATCATACTTGCCAACTCTCCCTCATTGTCAGGGAGACTCCCTGAAATAGTAGCAATCTCCCTGTCTCCCTGAAGAGTCTAGCAATCTCCCTCATTTCATCCTTACCCCCATTATGAAACTGTTATATTAAAAAACAGAGATATATACATTCAAATGGGATCATTAGTGTCATTTCCTTGCATTGGTTATTATAAGGCACAATGATCCCTATGAATTTCTGCAAAGTATTAGTGTGTTTTCATCAACAAACAGATCTTACTGACTGCTTTTGGGCTGGTTTACATTTGGATATAAGTCAGGTTTAGGACACGCCTCTCAGATTTATCATTACACGCCCATCACATGTATGACACGCCTCTCAGATTTATCAGTACACGCCCATCACATGTATGACACGCCTCTCAGATTTATCAGTACACGCCCACTGTAACACGCGCACATAGGTGCTGCTTTCACAATCTCCCTGAAATGCTTTTTCAAAAGTAGGCAAGTATGATATATATATATCCTCTCAGTGTCCCAGCTCTCATCCTCCCTGCAATGTCCCCTCAGTGTCCCTGCCCTCAGTATATCTGTAAATCCCCCTCAGTGTCCTTGCTATAACGTCCCCTCAGTGTCCTAGCCCTCGCCCTCACTGTAAATCCCCTCAGTGTCCCTGCCCTCAGTATACCTGTAAATCCCCTCAGTGTCCCTGTCCTCACCCACCCTGGCCTCACTATTTCTGTAACTTCCCTCAATCTCCTTGTCCTCACCCACCCTGTAACGTCCCCTCACTATCCCAGAAAATCCCCTCAGCGTCCCTGTCTTCACCCACCCTTCCCTCACTATCCCTGTAACTCCCCTCAATGTCCTTGCCCTCACTATCCCAATCCCCTCAGTGTCCTTGCCCTCACTATCCCTGTAACTCCCCTCAGTGTCTCAGCCCCCACCCTCCATGTAACTTCCTCTCATTGTCCCGGCGCTCACATTAAAAACATTGATGCTTTTTACAGATATTTTTGCGGGTCACTCAGAGTCAGGCCCTATGAGAAGGGATCCTCCCCCATCGACAGACCCCATCCTCATTAGGGCTGCTTCCATAAATTTCCCGGGCTGGTTTTCCATCCCAATCTGCCCCTGCAATTAGGAGCTGATTAGTTGGTACTTTATCTCTCTCCACTGTATCTTTCTCCAAGACTTGGTACATCTACCGCTAAATGTGTTGTTTGTTTTAACTATTACTGAGATGAAGGGTAATGTTCTGCCATTTTGAAGGTTAGAGGACCGCCCATTGCGGCCCCCGGATTGTTATGGTTATATACAGTGCGTCAACTTTCTGGTCTACGCAAATATTTCCTGATAATGTCAGTCACATTCTCTGTGAGAAGAAACACAGGTTATTTTATTTGGCATAACAATAGGGATCAAAGTGACACTTTTTTATACTTGGTTCCATGACCCCAAAAGGGAATCGGTAAGACATACCGCCGGACCAAAGCCTGGCGAATGAAATACCGACGCCGGATGTCCGGCAGATGAAGATCCCGATGGAGCCTGTTAAGTATCCTAACCTCCCCTCTCCCCCCTAACCCTGACCCTGACCTCCCCCCCTAGTGCCTAACCCTAACCTCCCCCCCGGGAGTCCCTAGACCTACCCCACGGCTCTCTCCCACGGCTAACAGGTCCCTACATTCGGTATGCCGGGTGTCGGATTTTGGCGTGGGGCTGATGTTAGGCGTCGGTAGTTAGACGCTTATCATTAGTCCCATGCCGGGATTTTGCAGTCGGAAAGCCGGCGGTCGGCATTTTGACCGCCGGCTTCCTGACTACATACCCCCCAAACGGCCTATGACGAGGAATACATTGATCCAGAAATACAAGCCTAATGCTCATTACTGTAAGTTGTACATTTGGCTGATGACGATGAGTGGTGTGTTAAACACGTATGCCGCCACAGCGTGATGTGGTAAAAGGGCATCTCAATGCACTTTAAAGGTCCACATGTATTCAATGACGTGTTTGTTTTGACTTGTACATATAATAAAGATATAAACACGTGTGTATTTTGTTTTGTTTAGCACCAGCTGAATGGGAAGGAACTTTGACAGACGAGAAGTGAATCACTTGGTATGACGTAGCGTATGGAAGCTTCCAGGCATCCATTATAATACATAATAATTATGCCTATGTAATGGTAACACAAACATCCATGTCTATCTATTATGCATCATGTTATCGTGTACTTTTGGTGTCCTCCTGCAAAACGCTTGTGACCAGCCGAGGATAATGCCTGTGAGCCAAGTCCATGCCTATCCTATATGGTCTATAGGTTCTTGTAAACCTTCATGTGCAGCACGCTTAGCATAGTGGTGAGCATTACTGCCTCACAGCACTGAGGTCTTGTGTTCAATCCCCACCATGGGCCTAACTGTGTGTAGTTTGTATAATCTCCCTGTACCTGCGTGGGTTTCCTCCGGTTTCTCCTGTTTCCTCTCACACTCCAAAAATATACCGGTAGGCTAAGTGGCATCCAACAAAAAATTTAAAATTAACCCTAGCGTGTATGCATGTACATGTAGTAGGTAACGTAGATTGTAAGCTCCACTGGGCAGGTAAACAACAAATGATACCTAGCACCTGCCTCGACCCCTGAGCAGAACACAAAAAGTGATATTCTAGCAGCCAACCAGTAACAATACGTGAAGAATGCCAAACTCAACACAAAAATACTACAAACAAAAATTGGTGTACTGAGGCGCTCAAGAATAATGGAATACAGTAACATCAATAATAAATATTTACTTAAATATAATAAACACAATATATCTCCCGGGAGAAGAATAATAAAAATAATAATAATTGCAATAAGTAGTTATTCTAAAATCCAACTAGGAAACATAATCACAGTCAACATATGATAGTCATAGTAATCTTCTAGTATAAACGGATGCTAATATTTCGATCAGCGTCTTTAAAAGGAAGATGCAACAATGTTCCTCATAAATAGATTTAATATGTTGCAAGACTTACAAAGCCCGATATTAATTAGTCTTCCATAGTGGAAATAAAATGAAATAGTGCGGGATCAGTTGGAAGATGTCATTACAGTCCAGTAGGTATGAATCCTATCAAAGGGGAAAAAGTTCAAGTAGCTAGTGAGTTGGAAGGGATGTAGTCTGGAAGCCGACCGCCGGCTTCCAGACTTTCTAATCCCGGCGTGGTACTAACGACAGGTGTCGAAAACTTGACGCCTGTCATTAACAATACGCCGGAAGACCCACGCCCGGCATACCGAACCAAGGTAAGCCGGGTGCCGGGCGCGGACAGCTGCGGGGGGGTGGGAGGGTTAGGTTTAGGGCTCCCGGGGGGACTTAGGGTTAGGCAGCCCCCTGGGAGGGTTAGGTTTAGACTAGGGGAAGGGGGGTTTAGGGTTAGGCACCCCCTCGGGGGACTTAGGTTTAGGCTGCAGAGAAGGGAGGGTTAGGTTCAGGCTCTTAAAGGGGGTTAGGGTCAGGCACCCCTAAGGGTGGGTTAGAGGGGGGAATTAGGTTAGCGATACTTACCTTAGGGACGATCGGGATCTTCACCCTTGATCTTCACTAGCTCCGGAATCCTCCATTAGGTTGCCTCACCCGATAATGTGCAGTGTAGTAACCTGCTACTGCTGCAACCGTCTCACAGGGGGCTAATAATATCTGGCTCTGGGGTCCTCCGTAAGTTGCCTTACCCGATGGTGTGCGTGAGTTGATATGATGACTCGCCGCTACTACAGTTGGCACACAGGGGGCTATTAGCATCCTGGAGGATAGGCGGGCAGGACTCCAGTTCACCGCCCGACGAGTCAGTAAGTAAGTTAGATCACACAGACCTTCTGGAGGCGCAGTCCATGAATAGTTGGCAGGTATCCCTGATACGTCCACCCAACATAGACAAGATGCCGACAAATAGCTCAAGTGCTGATGCTGGATTAGCGCCTGTAGTCCTCAACGCGTTTCTCCGTATCTAATGGCTTTCTCAAGAAACAGGTGCTTATCGAAATATTAGTATCCATTTATACCAGAGGATTACTATGACTGTCATATGTTGACTGTAATTATGTTTCCTGGTTGATTAATTACTTATTGCAATTATTATTCATTTTTATTATTATTTTTATTATTCTTCTCCCCGAATATATTGTGTTTATTATATTTAAATAAATATTTATTATTGATGTTACTGTATTCCATTATTCTTGAGAGCCTCAGCACACTAATTTCCTCTGGGGCAGGGACCGATGTGAATGGACAGATATTCTCTGTAAAGCGCTGCAGGATGTGTGTGAGCGCTATAAATAACTAGTAATAAATATCTGATATATAGATGTACGGTTTGATTCCAGACAGATCCGAGTCGCGGTTCCAATCTCATGAGGAGATCCGGAAAGATCCTAGTCACGGTCTTTGATCGTTATCGTTCGATCGTTTGATAATCGTTCGATAATCGTTTGAACATTTTTTGCAGATTGTTTCAAAATTATCTAAAACGACAAGCGATGCGTGCTCCCGCTAGTCGTTTAGACATCTATCATCGGGCAAACATGCTGTACAACCTGACGATAACGCCAGGTTCAGTATGTTTGCAGATGATTGATTGTGCCTACACTGAATGTCTGCTCATTCAGTGCAGGCACATCACAGACAATGTTGTAATCGTGCAGTCTTTTGCATGTCATCTAGTGGATGTGTGCCTTTACACAATTTCCAAACAAACAATAAGACTACATCATAATGAGATGTATTGTCCTTTAAAATGTCTCCATTGACTTCAGGGCTCGATTCAGACCCGCTCGCTAGATGCGTATGCTCGCGAGATGCGTATACAAATTCGGCTAAGTGACAGCAAGGCAGGCCATCGCATGGCAAGGCATAAGCATGCCCACTATGTATTGGCATGCGATCGCTCTGTGTATGCAGATGCCCACCAGCCTGTCTTAAGATGCCCACTTGCGCACGTCATCTCCAGGATGTGTATGTAACCATCGGTACCATCGAAAGCGAACGTAGCACTTGTGGTTGACCATACCCTACCGCAAGCACTGCGAGCACTTCAGTGCAAAATTCAGCCGGGTGACTTGTACTATGATGCTGCGTCTTAATTATGCACGCCTCTGAAACGGTGTTGAGACGCTCAGGCATGCCTGCATTCGCACCTCCACTCCCCCGGTTTTATAGACCAACCCCTGTCACCACCCACAAACGGCCTCTCCTGTTACTCATTCTGCCGGGCTGTCTATGCGCAGCGAGCGAATGCTTCCCGATCGCTCAGAATGGTTTGCGCAAGCGCACTGCAATGTGTAAGCAAGCGCAGAATGCAAAAATCGGCTGGTTGCGTGTGAATGCTTCCTAGCGGGCCCTCAGTTCCATCTTTGACCCATTGGTTCATATTTGTGGTCAGACCATTTACGTTTAGCTTTACAGAGAATATTTCACACACATCAGTCCCTGCTCCAGTGGAGCTTACACTCTACAGTTCCTAGCATGGACACACATACACTAGGGTCAATTTTTTTTTTTGTCAGCAGCCATTTAACCTACTCCTATGTTTTTGGAGTGTGAGAGGAAACCGGAGCACCCGGATGAAACCCACGCAAATACAGGGAGAACATACAAACCTCACACAGATCGGCCATGATCAAGAATTGAACTCATGACCTTGAGTGCTGTGAGGCAGTATTGCACACCACTACGCTATCTGTGCTGTATATAGGCCCATGTTGGTGGTAAGACCTTAGAGGCATGGCAGATTTGTAGGGGCGGCAGGATGTTCCTAATTGTTTTATCACTATTTTCACAATGTATGTCTGTAAGCATAAGAACAGGAATAATGGTGGGGTTAACGTATTGATCACATGGTCTATGGTGATATGGAGGAGTTGAGCGATGAATCTCTGGGGGCAAGAAAAGTAAAGCATGGGCAGCGCCAGATTGATCCACTGGGATACTGGGAAAAATCGCGGACGGTTAAATTTTCTGAAGACCTGACCCCAGGGGCGTATCTATAATGGGTGCAGGGTGTGCGGGGCACACGGGCCCCTGGGTCCAGGGGGGCCCCGCACCGCACACCCTGCACCCATAGCATACTTACCTATCCGGACTCCCACGTCGGAGAGGGGGTCAGGCGCTCTAAAAATTACTGGAAAATGGCCGCGGCGCCCATTTTCCCATTGTTTGCACATGCGCAGTACAGGGAAAATGGCCGCCGCGGAAGGCAGAGAGGAGGGGGCCCATGTCGGAGACTGCACGCGGGCCCCTTCCTCTCTAGAAACGCCCCTGCCTGACCCCAACCCTATACTGTTGATTCTGTTACACATATCCTCCGCTCCACTTTCAATCTAAACATCTAAACTTACATGGCTACAATGGAGGAGGAGCAGGGAGGCAGAAGGAGGGCCCGGACTTTCCATGGGCTTATCTTGCCATCGTTGGTGGCATGGTATTTTTTCTACCACTGCTTTCCCCCAATTGGCCCTACAAACCATTAATCCGATTCTGAGTAGTGTTGGGAGTGCAGTGCAGGCTCCATTTTGTTCCCCCAGGGAGGCTTCATTCCCTGTTCCAAGATGGCCACGAAGGTTAGTACTGCACATGCATGGCGCCATCTTGCCTCTGTGTAGGAGTGACACAGTGTGAGATGGACGTCTCCCACTTAGCGGTAATATGCCAGGTCTCGAAGGAAGCTATCACCGCTGTTCCAGCATCCTGCACCGGTACCGGCTAGAAGTATTGCATTCACCAGCTGGTAAGCTGTATCACACCTCACTCCATTCCATTATAACCAGTGTATCACAGTGAGTACAGCGGTACATCACCTATCTTCTAATAAACCATCCCACTGGTTAAGCAACTGGGCTGTCCGTAGTTATAAGGCATCCGCTGGTAACTCTGCCATACCTCTACACAAATACAAGTAGGTGGAAGGGCACTGATCAGTCATGCCTTGCTAAATAATAAAGTAAAAAAACTATGGACCTCATTCAGAGTCTCTCGCTAGATGCGATCGCTTGCCCGCAGCGTATGCAAATTTGTCAAAGTGACGCCACGGGAAGCGATCGCTCGCCAAGGCATAAGCACGCCCACCATGTTTTATTGAGCGGCCAGCGTATGCCCAATCGCACAGGCAGAGCCGCCCACCTGCACACGTCATCTCCAGGAAGTGTATTAAAACATTGGTACATCGAGGACAATCGGAAGCGATCGCAGCGCTTGTGGTTGCCTCTACCCTACCGCAAGCACTGCGAGGACTTCAGTGTAAACAACAGGCATGTGACGTGTACTATGACGCTGCGTGTTAATTATGCACGCCTCTAAAACAGCGTAGAAAAACTCAGGCACGCCTGCGTTCGCACCCCCACTCCCCCGTTAATAGTGTCCTGCCCCTGTTACCACCCACAAACGGCCTCTCCTGTCACTCATTTCACTGGGCTGTCTTTGCTGGGCGAGCGAGCGGCCTGCGATCACACAGAGTAGTTCATCCATGCGCAGAACGAAGCATGCGCATACGCGTATGCAAACCATCGGGCCGCTTGCGAGCGCACAGCGCTAGCGAGAGACTCTGAATGAGGTCCTATATCCAGGCCGGTTTCTTCAGCCCTTCCATAATAGTAATTTCCTCATAGAAATGAATGGACAATAGAGTGTGCAGGGGAAAAGGAGGTTGCAGGAGTGACAATAAAGACACATTTATGTTCTATAAATAGATAACATATGGGTGACCTACGGTATATATGAGGAATTGCAATATTAAGGTGAAGCCGGTGGATGCTGGTAATCGTATGAGGTGTTTTTGGAGCTCTATACGCTACAACTCGCTTGTTTTTATGCAGCCAGGGGTGTGTGGGAATACCACATATATAGATATGTTTTAATTTTGGTTTATTTGCAGTTGTTTCTTTCTGTGCATGTTCAGTGTTACTGCAGCTTTAACATGAAAACCCTTCCCCTCGCTAACAATACCCTGTGACGTGATGTAGATATATAACTGGCACCAGAAACAGGATTATAAAATGAGATGGCAAAATAAACATTCAAAAGCCTAAATACAGAACAGCCCTCAGGCGCGGCACGCCGAGCCTTATGTGAATTAAAACGAATAAAATCATTTTATTTGTATTTTCCACACAAATGAGCCAGCAGTTGAGTCGTAAAGCCCAGCGTAAGTGAATTTGCAGTGTCCTTGACACCGGCGTCTCTCAGATCACTGCGCGCTTTAGGATTGGAACATTTTCTTTGTGCTTCACAGGAACGCCGGCTGAAAATTTGACATTCTCCGCTCTTCATAAAATCACCAACGTGTCCTGACCTTACATATAGTTTTAGTGTTATTAAGAGCTTGGTTAAAAGAGGAATTGCAAATGATTCTGCCCTCAATTTCTGACTATGTCAAAAATGAAGGAAAACAGACATCGAAATGCTCACAGCTAAAATATTGTTTACAAACGCGAAACCGACGCCACATGCAGCTGCGAGCAGGAGAATCAGTCATTTACACAATCAATACTAACAGGAAGCCCTTTGTCCCTGATTTGCATTGACTAGTCGTGGCCTAAGGGTTGCTACCAGTGCCGTCGGGTTGACGCTGGCGTAGGTGTACTGGGTGACGCGCTTTGGACACTGAAGCCCTGATTCCGAGCCGGACGCTCGCTCTGAATCAGGGCCGTCCCTCTGTTTTTTTTGAGCGGCCTCCTGGCCGCTCGCATAGCTGTGGGTGGCCACCCACAGCTATAGCGAGCGGTCAAAAAGATGGTAGCGATGGTCAAGACCATCACAACCATCGGGCTTGCGTCGAGACCCTTGTGGTAGGGTCTCGTTGCCGCAAGCCCTGGAGTGCTTTTGGCTCTATCAGAGCCGAGAGCACTCCCACTGACATCACTTGTGATATCAGTGGGGCCGGCCCCAGACGGTAGACGTTCCCATGGGAACGCCTCCATCTGGCCAGCCACGCCCTGGCACGCCCACCAAAGGGTGAAATGATTTAGGGCCTGATTCAGAGCCGAACGCTCTGACCAGAGCGCTCGCTCTGAATCAGGGCCCTTCTCCCTGAAAATGGAGCACCCTTATGGATGCTTGCATAGCTGTGGGTTACCACCCACAGCTTATGTGAGCGTCCATGATGATGGTCGCGATGGTCAAGACCATCGTGACCATTGAGCTTGCGACGGAGACCCTGCGGTAGGGTCTCGCTGCCGCAAGCCCTGGAGTGATTTTGGCTCTATCAGAGCCAAAATCACTCCCACTGACATCACTAGTGATGTCAGTGGGGCCGGCTTCAGACGGTAGGCGTTCCCATGGGAACGCCTCCGTCTGGCAGCCACGCCCCCGGCACGCCCACCAAAGGGGGCGTGCTGTCAATCAACATCGACAGCACGCCCCCTTTGGTGCGAGACCCGGAGCGACGGAGAGCCCGTCGCTATCCGGGTCTCGCGCATGCGCGCGACGGAGCTCCCTCTGTCGTGCGCATGCGCAGTGGGGCAACATCGACCCGCTTGCGAGCGTCCTGCGCTCGTGAGCGGGTCTGAATGACCCCCTTAGTCTGCTGGTATACTCATCTACTCTTACAGATAATGCTGAAGGTATTCCCCTTATCTTCCTTTACTCTCCTTGTGTTTTCCTTCTTAGTCTCTCCCTACCTGTTTCTGATTGCTTGTATTTGTATTGTCATATAGCCATTGCATTGCTTATAATATTTTTTTGTGACACGGTTAACCCCACTAATGTGAACTGTCTATAACTTAATTGTTCATATACCTTTCTATTGGCATTATCTGTGTGCTGATATAGTTGTTGTTTTTTTACCGTATTGACACATAATATGGTTATATTTATTTTCTGTTTATTGTATCAATACCTCAATAAAAGAGAAATAATAATAATAAATAATAACAATAATAATAACAACAATAATAATAATAAATAATAACAATAATAATAATAATAACAATAATAACAATAATAATAACAACAATAATAATAATAACAATAATAATAATAATAATAATAATAATAATAATAATAATCTTAACTATATTATAATATATTTTATAGCTAGTTTGTATCAGGGCTGTTCAACACTGTACACAGAGGGACACAGCAGCATAAGGTCCCACTCTAGCTATAAACATTGTGGCACTTGGCCGGGCGATAAGCTAGGACACAGAGACAAAGCCCAAACATACAGATGAATCAGTAACAGACTGGCTGCATTGTGCTGTATCCATTACACCACTCGCCCTGAGAGGGCTGCTCTCGTGAAACAGCTTTAATGATTTTTGGGAAGTATGGCACACAGTCAATATAATATCTTGCTCTATTTCCAGTGACCAGCCTATATCTGAGACATACTGTACTCTGGAAATAATAGTATTTGTGTCTCAGTGGATTTGACTGTCACTCATGTACATATAAACATTACATCTAACGGGAATCAATGCAAATGATGCACTCCCTAAAGTACACAAGGCAGCTCAGTATTCACAAGGAGAGTCACACAGCTACTATCTATCTATCTATCTATCTATCTATCTATCTATCTATCTATCTATCTATCTATCTATCTATCTATCTATCCAGTGCTTAAAGTGGTCCTAGAGACCCCCCCCATCCTCGATGCTTTTTCAATAAAAGTACAGTGTGCCACAAAAAGGGTAGTGGTCACAAAAGAAAGGGGCATTGTCAAACAATAGTATCCCCAATTCAAATTACTCCACACAGTAGCACAATCTTATTCACATTACACGATATAGTGCCCCTTATTCACATTGCACCACATAGTAGTGTCCCTTATTCATGTTATTATACACAGTAGTGCCCCTTTTACACAATGCCCACATTAGTGCCCCTTATATACAATGTTCACATTAGTAGTGCCTCTAATACACATACTGCCCACAGTAGTAGTGTCCCTTATACAATTTCCACAGCAGTAGTGCCCTTTCCACATAATGCCCACAGCAGTAGTACCCCTTATGCAATGCCCACTGTAGTGGTGCCCCTTATGCAGTATCCCCAGTAGTGGTGTCCCTTATGCAGTGCTCCCAGTAATGGTGCCCCTTATGCAGTGCCCACAGTAGTGGTGCCCCTTATGTCGTGCCCCATTAGCAATGCCCCCATTAGTAGTGCCCCCAGTAGTAGTGCCCCCATTAGTAGTGCTCCTAGTAGTAATGCCCCATTAGTAGTGCCCCCAGTGGTGATGCCCCCATTAGTAGTGGCCCCAGTGGTAATGCCCCCATTAGTAGTGCCCCCAGTAGTAGTGCCACCATTAGTAGAGTTCCTAGTAGTAATGCCCCATTAGTAGTGCCCCCAGTAGTTATGCCCCGTTAGCATTGCCCCCAGTGGTAATGCTCCCAGTGGTAATGCCACCATTAGTAGTTCCCCCAGTAGTAATGCCCCCATTAATAGTGCCCCTTACACAAAAACCCCACAATACTTATCTTAAGCTCCGCTCCTGCGTCCAGTGCTGTCCGGTCCAACTGCTCCTGTTCTCAGAACTATGGGAGACACATCATGTCTCTCCCTTCAACCACTGCGGGAGCCAAAAGGTGGAGATCAGGAGTGAGGATCAGTCTCAGGCTGCTGCTGTAGGGAAGGAGCTGGGCGCCCGTTGGTAATAAAATCTCAGCGGGCGCCTGGGACCTCTCTAGCCTGGAGCTTTGACTGGCCAGGTAAAGTGGGTAGGAACTCAAATCTATCTATCTATCTATCTATCTATCTATCTATCTATCTATCTATCTATCTATCTATCTATCTATCTATCTATCTACAGTATCTATCACATGTCTATCTATTTATCTATCTATCTATCTATCTATCTAACTATCTATCTATCTATCTATCTATCTATCTATCTATCTATCTATCTATCTATCTCATATCTATCTGTCTATCTATTATCTATCTATCTCATATCTATCTATCTATCTCATATCTATCTATCTATCTATCTATCTATCTATCTATCTATCTATCTATCTATCTATCCTAGCCTGACTTCCATGCATGTTTTAGGTGTGAGCATGGAGATGGACACCTGTATTAGCTGTACTTTTGCATCCAGTATGGGCTGTGTGTAAGTTCTGATACTAGTGATGACAGCTGCTGCAGGAAGAACAAATGAAGCAACAAGGATACTCGCATGGCGACGTATATTTGCAATACCATAGCATAGTATATCTGGCAGCCGCAGACGTTTGCATATAACAGCACTTTGTATCTGAACCAAGATCTAGCATGTGGGTGCAGCATGAGGCATACAGTACAACTGCACCCAGCTCGCATTCAGCTGGGAATGTCCAGTCCACCTAAAAAGATGATAAATTCCACCTCAGAAGCCGACGTCTTGATGCACACATCTCTGTGCTTTTAAAATGATCAGCACATTATCTTTCTATAATCTATGATCTACTGTACTTATAGGTATTGCTACCGCTATAGTAAGTGGTAATACAAAATTGTAAGTACTGAAGCAAATAGACTATATATAGTAGCTATGAATGTTATTTGAAGTCGAATTATAAGCCATTATAATGCTCCCTTTTGTTTGTCAGTGGCATGTTCTTTGTTTTGCATATTACTCACTAGTATGCTCTGCGTGTTCTCTAACAGTCCCAAGAATTTTCTCTGTATTGTATATTGTTTATTAGAATGCTCACTGTGTTGTATATTGCCATAATAGTACTCTCTCTGTATTGCGTATTTGTTGTGAAAATGGACTCTGAGTTAAATATATGCTAGCAACCCTACGGTTTGTTTTATAGTTCTTTGCAACCCTACGGTTTGATTTATAGTTCTTTATAAGACATTTTCAAACAAACATATAAACCACCCCCACACATTTTTTTTTTTAACTCTCCCTCTTTTTCGGATCTACAATTTTTCCAAGTTGAAATTTCTGTGTATTAAACTGGGAATTCATATTGGAATCTAGCGTTGTATTTAGGGCTACACATGTTGCTCTGATAATTGGGATTTAGTTATAATGAGATGTAAATAGTCTGTTAATGAGTCATTACAACACTATGAAAGTAATACATTCTCTTACTGCTGATATCCCTTGGCAAAGCGGCTCCACTTTGAAAGACACAGGGGTCACCGTGCTTCCTCTTCGGTTGGTTGGAACACATTTGCTGACCAGCTTGCAATCCGTTCCAGTGCCTCGGGCAACACTAAGTCTAAGGCTATTACAGGCTCATGCATTTGACCTGGGATTTGTATAGGTGGCAGATTTGTCCTATGCACCAGTTCCGTATCTCGAATTAGCTGAAGACTTCACAACATCCCTGTCACACAATCACACAATTCACTGTGTGCCGCAGAAGCTATCCAAACGACCCAATGTTTTTTTATTTTTAAATCAAAGTCAAAGTCAGTTCAATCTGTAAATACAAAACTGTCCGGAGAGCAGACGGCCGAATATATTTTTCTGTTGAGTTCCTTAAAATACGGGGCTGAGTAAACAAAATTTGTCATCTGATTTGGCACCGAACGTCGCAGAAGGCAGGGTCTGCTGCGCCCCGGAGGGGGGCTAGACCAGATTGCAATTCATTAAAATAGACTCGCTAAAGAGCATGGTTTCACCCTAAATTAGTAATTTATCAAGAAGAAAATAACCTACAGCAAAATAGCAGAATATTAGTTCTTCAAATGTTTAGTAGACTTCACTTGACATGTATTTATAACTGCAAATAACCAAAAGAATACAAAAATGTAAAGAGGGGTAAGTCTCCAAAAATGTTATATATATATATATATATATATATCCTGATGACAGTTTATAAAAACTGAAACGTTGACACACTGAGCCTGTACTTGGATTTTTATCTATACATGCCTTGAGTGCCGCACCTTCACCTTTCTATATATATACATATATACACACGAGGGAAAGAATTCTGCGCGTTCCTATAAATTTAACATTTAAATTACATTATTAATACCTAGAGGAAACATTTAGATTTTACCAGTCATATATAAGGGGGAATTAAATTAGCCCCGATAATTTTTCGCACGTGAAAAACAGGACTTTTCGCAATTATTTTGTACTTTTTCTGCATTTTTTTTCTGCGCAATTCAATTACAGCCCATGTGAAAAACTCATAGAATCCATGAAAAGATGACAGACCTATGCGTTATCGTGGTGGCGAACGTGATAACGGGACTGATTTTCGGGAATTATTTTCAGGTGAAAAGAAAAATCCCTGTTGATTGCTGGCTTTGGGGCTATTTGAATTGCCCCCCGGTGGATCAATTGGCCATGGTAAATTAACACAGCTAATTGAATTTCACCCGTGTTGGTGACTTCGTACAGGAGGGGAGCCAGGATTACTGTGGTCACTGCTTATTTTTGGTAAACAATGAATAAATGTCATATTGAGGTTTGTCTGTTGGACACCAAGAACATAACTTTGTTTGGGAACTCTACAACGTTCTCTTGTTAATTCACTATCACATTGATCAGTCTGCAGGAGACGGAAGTGATTGGCAGGGAAAACTTTACTAACATTGATCTGGGCTCACGCAGGCTGAGGGTTATTGGAGAATGATGACCAAACAAATTTCCACCAAAATACTGTTTAATTTGATGGTGGGTGTCCCTTGCTGAGTGAGGATTAGGCAAGTGCAAGCTCCAACTATACCAATGCCAAAACTGAGATTTCATGTTGCCGTACCAGATTCATTAAAATTAGATTAAAGAATGGAAAGGGTGCTTTTGGGGTGCAGATCCCGGCTCTGTGGGAGCACTCACAACCTTTTTGCCACCAAAAAATAATTAAACCTTTGCAGCCACCTCTGTGTTTGGGATTCATTCTATAACGTTAATACTGTAGGATCCAAGTTCTACATTCCATTGACACTTTTTTGAGAAAGGGAATCTGTAGACACTTTCCGACAAGCAATAGACACTGGAAAGTGACGCGTCATAAAGTTAGCACTAAAGCGGTTCAGTTCTCCAGAAATCCAAATCCACTCGAATTTCGTGAATCTGGATAGATCTGAGTCGCAGTTCTGATCTCCTGAGGAGATCCAGATAGATCTGGGCCATGTTTCTGATCTTCCCGTGGTTTGGAATTCAGATTTTAAGTCCGAATTTTGGATTGCAAAAATTACACGATTTTAGCTGTTTTTAAAAACTTTTTATCAATTTTTTTTTATACCAAAACCAAAACATGTAGGTGAATCCAGATCTATATTCAAAACCAAAACATGGGGGTCAGCGCACATCTCTAGTTAGTACTATCATAACCAAGGACAGCAGCTTAAGGAAGATGTCTAAAGAGCCATATTTGATGGGTGCTAGTGGAGCCCGGAGGTCGAAATGAAATCTGTACCTGGCCAGTAAGCCCTCATCATGTTATCTCAGCAGCTTCAGCATGGATTGTCCATTAGCCATCCCGTCTCCTTAACCTAAGTGGGACACTGTAATCTGAATCGTGAACGTCACTTAGAGGCAGCATGAACACGGGTATATATATACTTGACCCCCTGAAAGCAAGAGTACTGGACAGAAGCATTTACAGCACACTTTTCTGATGAAGTGGGCAGCTAACCCGGCGAAACGCATCCCCTAACATCTTGTTTTCATAATTATATCCATCTGGGAGATATTATCAAGTATTATAATTGTGTCTTCAATAAAAAGGATTATTTTACAATGTAATTCTATGGAACTATTTCATTACAAAAAGACTGACAACCAGAATGTCGACAGTTCGCATGTCGACAATGGGCTTTTTCCGGTAAACCTAACTCTAAACCTAACCATAATCAAAGCCTAACTCTAACCTGGCTGTCGATATTCACAGTGTAGACATTCTGAAAAAGTCAACATTATGTCATGTCGACATCCCGAATGTCGAAACTTCGACCATGTGGTCATGATGGTGCTGACATGCTGTCGACATAGCGATGGTAAACATTAATTATATAATCAATCACCATATTCTCCCTTCTCTGCCTAATGCTCCCCCTGCTGGCTCCACACAAGCAAGGAAGTGGAAGTAAGGGGTGCAGTAACCGAGTCTGGGGAGCAATGCTGAGGTGGGGGTAAGTGATGGTTTAAAAGTGGCACATAATTTGGCGCTGTCGCTGTTCATGATTTATATTTCTATCATTGGAGCAAACTGAGCAGTAATTTAGTATGAAAACTATAATGTTCAAATGGCTAAAGGGGGTGGTCTGAAAATTATAATGTAGTCGCCATATGTTTCTATAAATACAGAGAGAGTCCAAAGTTTATCTATGTATATGAATCGCGAAATTAAGATAACGTGCGCCAATGAAAAAGCTCAAAAGGAGGTTAGGAGTACAGTATGGAGCTCAAACTTCTGGAACTCAAAAATAAGGGGTCTATTTACTAAGCATTGGATGGAGATAAAGTGGACGGAGATAAAGTACCAACCAACCAGCTCCTAACTGTCATTTTTCGAACACAGTTTGATACATGGCAGTTAGGAGCTGGTTGGCTGGTAATTAATCTCCGTTCATTTTATCTCCATCCAAGGCTTAGTAAATAGACCCCAAAGTTACCAGTAGATGGCGTCATCAAATGGGGATGGTTGGGTGGGGGGAGGAGTCAGTTTTTCCAGCGCTTCTCCAACCTTTGGTCTTAACATGTGTGGGTTATTTTTCCAATGAAGAATCTAGGAAAAACTAGCCAATGGGGAGCTAGCTGACACAGGAGCCTGGGGGCGGGCTAATCCGCAGCGTCTATGATACACACAGAGGACTCCGCTGATCCCCGTTTAATGAACGATCCCCGGGAGCAGCGTTTGGAGCGGGTACACTTAATTTACCTGTTTTATTGAACCGCCCTCTGGCAGTTTTGGACTGCGCTGTCGCCCCTACCTTGCAACCGCCACTGGTGTCTACTGTCGCATATAGTGAATCAGTCAAAATATATCCTTCAAGATGTACTCACCGGTTATCAATGTGGTATTTGCTCTGGACATTCATTTATAATCCTGATATCCGTCGGTTTATAGTAATGGAATAAAGGGATCTATTTACTAAGCAGTGATAAGAGACAGAGTGAAAAGAGATAAGGTGCCAGCCAATCAGCTCCCAACTGTCATTTTTCAAACACAGCCTGTGAGATGACAGTTGGGAGCTAATTGGCTGGCACCTTATCACTTTCTTATCACTTTTCACTCTGTCTCCTAACTGCTTAGTAAATAGACCCCAAAGTCCTGTTATCTCATTACAGAGAGGTATAAGGACTTAAATAATCTAGAGTACTAAAAAACTGTCTACTTAGGATGGTCCTCCCAATTTAAGAAGACACAATCAATATATAAAAAAAATACTATTTATTCATAGGTGAAAACACGCTAAGCATTAAATAATTGCAATAAAATATAATTATTAAAATAAGGACAAAAAACAAAATATTAAGAGATGGAAAATAAGAAATGAAGGGGAGAATAGGAAAATGCTAAACTCAAAATAGCTGCAATGCGTATCGCAGTTCTCTGTCTTCTTCCTCAGGAAGAATCGCGCCATGGAGCTTCTTGCCCCAGCCCACTTCAATAGGGGAGCGGTCAGGATCCAGGAGAGTCACGTCGGTCTTGACATTGGGGAGTCCTCTGAATATCATTCCTGAGAAGAAATTTACTCTCCTACATATAGTAATATGGGTGGTAACAGGTCAAGACAGCTCTTACAACTTGAGTGCCGTTGGATAGACAGACTGGACACTTTGCCCCTAAGGGACTTAACGAAACACTGGGTCTCCAGTGTTTCTTATGAGAATCAAATACTTGTATTTTCTACCATTATTATTCTTATACCTTGTGTATTTTATTTAGTGGTACCATTCAGTTTCACAGCCTATACAGATATAGCCTTATTTAATATAGTTTATATGCAGACTGTATTTGGAACAGTGAACATGGCTTTAGGTTGCCTGATAAGATAACAACATTACTTATTATTAGTTGCATTAATATTTGAGCTATATCTCATACCATCATAGGCGGATCGTAGTGCCCACTTATCTAGTACATGCTGAACAATACTTTGTATTCATGTACTTTTAAATCTTGATTGTAATCGTTGCTTAGTTTTTCGTTTTGTTTTTAGGTTGTCACGGTTACGAAGGTGGATCAGCGCAATCTCTCGCTTTGACGTCACTGGAGCAGGGACACGTGGAGCATCAGTGTCACAGTGGTCAGACGGACGGCTGCTGTGGTCCAGGTGAGTGCACTGTAGGGGCTAGTTGCTTTATGTGGTGGGGTATTTAAGAGGCGTTTAGATTGTATTACCTTATCCCTGATGACGGGTTTCATGCCCGAAATGTTGAAGCAATACAGGACACTTTATTTTTACATTATTCAGACGCTGAGTGCCGCCATTTTTTGAGCTAACCACATACGGTAGGGTATTTTTACCCAAGGACGGCACCGGTGCCCATTGAATTATTGAAATTGGAAATAGTGGAGTGCCAGGGACTTTTGGATTTTCTCTCCTACACATCAAAATCTCTACCTGGTGTTTAGTAATGAAATAACCGCATCAAGCCGTTCTCCCTTTGTAGGTGGCTTGCATGAGGACGGATAGTCAAGGCTGAAGCCTTTTAGATAAATGTCACATATGGGTTAACCAAACAAATGTGTTATTACAGCATGACATCTGAAGGTGCGCAGAGGACATGAGGTCACCCAGAGACATGGAAGCATCCTCACTTCAAAGCTACACAATGATAAGTTTAACATGGTTCAGAGCGCTAACCACAGCAAGAGCTGGGCTGACATATTTCACTCAGCATCACGCTGTACCTAAGGCCAGTGACTGGCCAGGGAGGTGCTCAGCAGTGTCCAGCCATGCAGAGAATTGGAAAATAGCAATATCTAACTCAGTGGAGCCTCAGCCTCTCCTGCCGCCTCCCTCCAGCAGCCGACTGTCGCTTTTCACACACGGACATGGCTATGAATTTGCAGACATGAGATGGGGCGAATGCGATGGCCGAGATACAACAGACAGACAGATTCTTCCTTACAAGGTCTTTTCCACTTACGCCTGGAGACTACATTTTGAATTGGCTTCACAGGGGCGTTCTAAGAGAGGAGGGGCTACGTGTACAGTCTCCGTCCGGGGCCCCATCCTCTCTCTCCGGCGGCCGGTGGCACACTGCGCGCAGTGCCGCAGTGCACTAGTCTGCGCCCAGAGTCTACTGCACACGAGCAGGTCACCTGGAAAATGGCGTGACAGCCATTTTACCGGTGATTTTTCTACTGCCTATGCGCAAAATGGCCGCGGCGCCCATTTTCCAGGAGAATTTTGACAGCGCTGATAGCACTGACGTTGGACTCCGGAGAGGTAAGTATTACAAATGTGGGTGCAGGGTGTGCGGTGTGGGCCCGCCTGGACCCAGGGGCCCGTGTGTCCCGCACCCCTTGCACCCATTATAAATATGCCCCTGTGGCATCAGTATCTCTTGATTCAGAAAAATTATTTTTTTGGGGGTATTCATGAAAGCTTGAAGAGAGATAAAATTGCGAGAGGTAAAGCACGGACCAATCAGCTCCTACTGTAACTGTCATCTTTCAAAAACATCCTGTAAAGTAACAGTTATAAGCTGACCGGTTGGTACTTTATCTCTCACAATTTTATCTCTCTCCAAGCTTCCATGAATACCCCCGTAAATGTCAATCAAAGTCAAAATACTAAGGCACAACAAAATAAACTGTACACATAATCTTTCAGCAAGTTTATGTGTACAGTGTAGAATCATCCATTGCTAATGCACAGGGAGGGCAGCCATATTGCTGGAGAACTTAGTGGACATCAACTCTGGGAGATCCCACAGGGGAGGTTCAAACGGCAGTGGCATTCATTATGAGCGTCACTGCTCTGCTCCCTTACTGTGTAAGGTGTCGATTGCATCATCACACAGCAGCAGAGCCGTGATGACGCATTTCACAGTGAACTGCGACTCCATGGCCCTACACTGCCCACTTCACTAGTGAAATGGGTGGGATCCAGGATGGTGGCCTACTGTCAGAATTTGAGAGCTCCCCCGAACATCTCAGAAGCACCAAGTATGTCATCAATTCACTAGGAGCCAGTGACATGGGTGCCTCACAGCCAGTGACACCAGTGCCTCAGAGCCAGTGACACGAGTGCCTCACAGCCAGTGACACCAGTGCCCCACAGCCAGTGACGGTATCAAGATGGAAGATCGACAATGTTTAGGTCTACTATCAATAGGTCGACACCAGATGGTGGGCAGGTAATAGGTCAACATGGTCAAAAGGTTGACAAGGAAAAAAGGTTGACTGACAAATTGTCGACAGTTTAAAAGGTTGACAGGGTTAAAAGGTTGACAGGTTCAAATGAACGACGAAAAAATGGGTGATACAAGTTTTTTTTATGTTTTAAAGGCTAAGGTTATGGTGAGTGTTAGGTACTTAGGGGTGGGTTAGGGTTAGGCTGCCGGAGGGGACAGGTAGGGTTCGGCACTAGGGGGAGGGTCAGGGTTAGGCTGGGGTTAGGTTTAGGTATTTGGGGGAGGGCTAGGCTTCGACACCATAGGGAGAGGGAGGGTTAGGTTTAAGCATTAGGGAGGGTTAGGGTTATGCACCAGGTGGAGGGGGTGGGGGAGGGTTAGGCACCAAAGGTAGGGGGAGGGTTAGGGATGGGCACTAGTGGAAGGGTTAGGATTAAATTAAAAACATGTCACAACCATTTGTGTAGCGACCATTTGAATCTGTCGACCTTTTAACCAAGGATGTGCAGGCTCGGATAGGTTCGATTCCGCACGACGAGTTCGGATTTTTCCCTCCAAAAATCGGGTCTCAGAAAGAGGCAAAACATCATCTTCCATGGACAAACATCATCATTCCTGGACAAAAGACCATGGAAGATGATGTTTGTCCATGAAAGATGACGTTTTGCCTCTTTCTGAGACCCAACTTTTGGAGGGAAAAATCCGAACCCGGCGTGCAGATTCGAACCTATCCGAGCCTGCACATCCCTACTTTTAACCCTGTCGACTATTTGACAGTCAACCTTTTATCCCTGTAGGCTGCATTTCTATAAATATACTGTATGTTCACTCCAAATGGCATTGTCTACTGTAAATACTGTATTCGACAAGGACACTTTCAAATATAAACGTAAAAAAAGAAACAATTTTTTACCCATTGTTCTAAAATCCATTCGTCTCGCAGAAGTTTCTTTTTACCCTGCGCCTCCCCGTGATGAATATGAGCACATAACCCGGACAATGAGGAATGGCGTCATTGGTGTACTGCTAGGAAATGTCTTTGCTAGGAAATAAAGTTATTGGAGTTTGGGCGCTGCACATCTTGTCGGGGGGTCGTAATTGGATTACACATTCAAAAAATGCCAGATGTTTCACTTCATCATTCCCTGCTCAGCCATTTAGGCATCTGATAAATGCTGAGACATAATGACCATGGCTCATGACAATCGCCCCTCTATACATGCTGTGAGGCAACAGTCAATGAATTATAGCTGCTGCCTATCGGCGTAAGATCTTCTGGTGCCTATTAAATCTGCATTGCAGTTTGGGGATACAAGAGTCAGTGCAACAACAACTTATTTTGTCATTTATTTCCAACGATATGTATTCATTCTACTTAAATGAATTGCAAAACATGGGGTCATGCACCCTGATCTGTGCAATCTGTCTGACTTAGGCCCTCATTCAGAGCCGTACGCTCTGAGCAGAGCGCACGCTCTGAATGAGGGCCGGGCTCCATGAAAATGGAGCGTCCTCCTGGACGCTCGTATAGCTGTGGGTCACCACCCACAGGCTATATGAGCGTGCATTGTGATGGCCGCAATGGTCGTGACCATCGCGACCATCGAAATTGCGTGCCGGAGCCTGCGGTTGAGGTTTTCAACCGCAAGCTCCGGAGTGATTTTGGCTCTATCAGAGCCAAAATCACTCCCACTGACATCACTAGTGATGTCAGTGGGCCGGCTTTTGACGGGAGGCGTTCCCGTGGGAACGCCCCCGTCAGGGAGGCACGCCCCCGGCACGCCCACCAAAGGGGGCGTGCTGTCAATCAACATTGACAGCACGCCCCCTTTGATCGGACACAACGAGCGAAGGACTTTCCTTCGCTCGTCGCGTCTGGCGCAAGCGCACGACGGAGCTCCCTCCGTCGTGCGCATGCTCAGTCCATAACATCGACCCACTTGCGAGCGGACAGCCGCTCGCGAGTGGGTCTGAATCAGGCCCTTAGTCATACTGATAGCACAGGTGGGGCATGCCTCCTGAGTCACTGACAATTAGAGATGTGCGTGGATCTCCATGTTTTGGTTTTAGATCTGGATTCATATTTGTGTTTTGGTTTTGCAAAACCACCCTCAAGTGTTTGGTTTTGGTTTTAAAATTCGATTAAAACAACTAAAATGTCAGAATCCAACACAGAGCTCGGTTTTTAAATCCGAGTTCCGAACCCGCAACAGATCCCAACCGGGACTCAGGGCCTGATTCAGACCTGTTCGCTAGATGCGGCCACTCGCTCCCAGCGTATGCAAATTCAGCTAAGTAACGTCAAGGCAGGCGATCGCACGGCAAGGCATAAGCACGCACACTATTGTATTGGCAAGCGATCACTTTGTGCTTACAGATGCCCACCAGCCTGTCTTTAGCCACCCACTAGCGTACGTCATCTCCAGGAAGTATATACAACCATCGGTACATCGGGAACCATTGGATCAGACCGCAGCGCTTGCGGTTGACTGTACCCTACCACAAGCACTGCGAGCAGTTCTGTGTAAAAATCAACCAGGTGACGTGTACTATGACGCTGCCTGCTAATTATGCACGCCTCTGCAACGGCGTTGAAACGCTCAGGCACGCCTGTGTTCGAAACTCCACTCCCCCCATTACTACTGCCCTGCCCCTGTTACCACCCACAAACGGCCTCTCCTGTCACTCATTCCTCTGGTCTATCTTTGCTGGGCGAGCGAGCGTTACCTGATCGCTCAAACTAGTTTGCGCACGCACACTGTGATGCATACGCATGCGCAAATGATTAACATCGGCCACGTACGAGCGAGCGGCCGCTTGCGAACAGGTCTGAATCAGGCCCTCAGTTCGAACCGGGTCACAAAAGTGAATCCGAACCTTGACCCAGTTCTACTCAGAACCCCTTAATTTGGGTGTGTTTAGATTTCAGAAATCTCTATGTACAATAATGCAAAACGTGCGCCCATTAGTGCAGGTGACATTTACACCGATTTGTGCAAGTGTGCCCAAATTGAAGCAAAGGGCATATAATTTAAAACCATCTACTGGGTGCAAAACTTTACATCTTCAGACAGAAGGGGAGGGCAGCTTGCGGTGATTCTTGTTGGGTGCGTGCTACAGTGCAAGGGAAGGAACAAGAGGGAAAAAGGGCCCTGCTTGAGAGCTTATATTCTACAGCACAGGTTCTCAAACTCGGTCCTCAGGACCCCAAACAGTGCATGTTTTCCAGGTCTCCTCACAGAATCACAAGATAAATAATTAGCATCACCTGTGGATCTTTTAAAATGTGTCAGTGAGTAATGACTACACCTGTGCACCTGCTGGGTGACCTGGAAAACATGACATGTTGGGAGGAGGTGAGAGTGAGAGATGTGATAAGAGGAAGACTGACAGACTATACAGTAAAGGTGAGTCATCAGGGAACGTTGAAAGCTAGTGAGAGTGGAAGAAAGTCTGATATAGCCAGGGAGATCATTCCAGGGGAGGGGGAGCAGCAGGAGAGAAATCTTGGAGGCGAGCATGGGGGGCAGTGATTAGAGTAGTGAGGCAGCAGTCGGAGAAGGAGTGCAGGTCGGAGTGTGGACAGAGATTAGGTTGGAGATATAGGTTGGGAGCGGCGAGTAATGGCTGTATAAGTAATGGGGCCCATACATCAGCAATCACATGGTGCAACCCCCCCATTTTGCAGATGATTGTGTAAAACTATATATGCAATGTATGGGGTTCACCGATTGCTGATTCCGACCAAGCAATGGGAATTAGTAAATTGGGTTGTCCTATCAGGAATTTAGATTGCTGGTGTGTGGTAACCAGTGGCAGTTTGTACCTAGGGCCTGCAGTCCCCACATTGTAGCCAGTGTAGTCCATGACTGTACTGGCTACACTGTGAATGGCAGTTGCTTTCCATTGGAGGAGCTACCTGCATATACTGGACAGGCAGTCCAAGGGGGAGGAGTTTCCCCCCCCCTGGGGCTGCAAATAGCAGAGACCGTACTTCCTGTTGGAAGCCACTCTTCTGCCTATAAGGCGTGCCCTAGCCGGCTTCTAGGGGTTGCAGCCGATGCAGTCACTAGAAGCTGCTGATTTGATCACGAGCGGTTTAATGCAAGAGAAATCAGAGATTCCTCCTCCTTAACTTATTTCATCTTGATTAACGCAGTCCCAATAGAACTGTTTGGAGATTGCAAACTGATTGAAGCTATCGAGCAGCTTTTTACTGCATAGTAACGGCATCTGAGCGTAGCGCGTAACTATACCTTTAGATTGGGATCCAGCTCCGCCAGAGAAGCCTCGTTTTATGCCTCCAGCATAAGAGTGCTCATACTGGCTGAGTAACAGGTAAATGGAAGAGAGAGACAGAGTTATTCTCCGGGGCTGTAGAGAAGCCCTGACATGGTAACTAGTGGGCAGTACTTCATTATGTATAACTGAATTATGTAGCAATACAAAATGATAGTTACCTCCTTCCACTGGCCACCAATGATAAATAGGCTCTTGAACCTTCTCCAAGTCTCACCTTTAACACCGTCAACCTTGATGACCATGCACTGGGCCTGATTGAGAGGGTGCACCCGGGTGCGACTGCGTCTTTTGCCCCAGCCGCATCTTCATGCTAAAGTTGCGACCGATTATATTCGCTGTCAGTGACACGCCCACGTCTGTCTAGGCACCCCCCTGTTACCTCCCAGAAACGCCCATTGAAATCCACTCCACTTGCATTTAAATCAGTTCCAGTGTCAGCCGGCGGCAGGCACATAACTAAGGGTGTGCAAATGGGACGGCTGCACAGGGTGCAGGAGCCTAGTGACGGCACTGTTGCTGCCCAGCAGCCCCTGTATCTGTGTCGCTGCCCCTGGATCTGGCTACCAGGGTGCCAGGAACAGCCCTGGTGCAGTGTCGGCCGGAGCGTCCTTTAGTTGCTCTGGGCACGCGTCTTGCTGCCTGTACAGGTGTTCAGAGCGTCCTGAAGACGCTCCAGTCAATGCAGTGCTTTCCTGATGGTGCTCCCAACCGCCCACCAACTGGTGCAACTCAATGAAGGCATGTCCTCACGGCGTGGGGGCAGCACAGGCAGCACTGCCACCCTGTTACGGGGCTGCCCCGTGGTAACCAACTGAACACATGCTCAGTGGGACTCTGAACCATGCCCAGTACTTCCAACAGCGGCCAACTGCGTGCATAACGGTATTACGCGCAGTTAGCGTGACCTTACATCTCCCCGCTAACCCCCTCCATGCTTTCCTCCTTTGAGGAGTACAAATGAATGCAGCGGGTCAATCACGCCGCCCTAGAAAGCAGCCCCTTCAGCTCAGAGGACAGGAGAAACCGCGTACGTCTAATGAAGATCCAATTTTTTTGATATTTAAGAACCTGGCGCTCATATATCTGACTTGATTGGCAAACTCTCGTAACCCTTTGAGATTTACCTTATTGATTAACTGGGAGGGAATCCATAATCTGCAAACACACAGCACGCGCACACAAGAAAAAAAATATAATCATCGGCAGCTCATTAATCAAATGAAATGTCAAGGAAAATCTTAAAGGGAAAAAAAAAAAAACTCTCTGAAACTCAAAAGGCAAAAAAGAAAAAAAAAAAAAAAAGAGCTTCGAATCCAGCTGCTCCCCAACGTGTAGCGTTATCATAAAAGAATAGAGAGACAAGCCCGCTAAGGGATGTATTCTACATGCATGACAGCAGGTTTAGAAGATTGGTTTTATTCCTGCCACACGGAGACACGCAAACATAACTGGAAGGTTGGTGTCATAAAGCCATGGAATTGAAGAAGAGAAAATTTCACTTGTCACAATATTTTTCCCCTCTGGTTCCTGGCATGAATGTAGGAGCCTTTGAGTCACCTGCCCCCTTTCAGCTGAAGGTAATGCAGGCTGTTCTGACATCCAGATGGAAAGAAATAAATAGCACACGGCTCCACTGGGAATCACTCTGTGTAAACTTTTGAAACTCAGAAATCATCTCTCAGGCAGTCAGGTAGAAATCTGCAAATCTTGACTTTTTGCTGGAGAAAAAAAAAATGAAAAGAAAAATAATAATAATAAAAAAAAAAAGCAACGAACATAACAACAACAAAAAAAAAAAAAGAACCAAACAGCATAAGCAATGAAAAAACCTGTCATGAGACAAGATGGAAAAGTTAAGACGCTCAAACAAATGTGGAAAGTGTATGGTTGTTCTGCTGTCGTTGCACATGGAATTGCAACCTGCACACTTGTCCCCTGCTCGCTCATTTATCATTTCCAATGTTCCAATGTGGAGACGTTCGCATCAAACCCAGTGGGCAGAAAGGCTTCGTTCTCTGCTTGGCTCCAATCAGTTTTCAGACTCCTGTGTTAAGCTGTTTGGAAGAGACGATTTATCCTACAAATAAGAGAGAGACTTTAACACAAATTATATATACAGTACCTACAATATATCGATTATACAATATATATACAATAGGAATCGGTATGTAATGCCGGCGGCTGTTTAGCCGCTGGATCAAATACCGGCAGCGGCAGCCTGACGGGTCGGAATCCAGACAGCGTCAGGTAAGTAGTCTAACCCTCCCCTCTCCCCCCCCTAACCCTTCCTTAGGGGTGCCTAATCCTAACCTCCCCCCCTAGTGCCTAACCGTAACCTCCCTCTTAGTGCCTAACCCAACCCCCCCTCCCCGCACCCTAAACCTAACCCTCCCAGAGGGATGCCTAACCCTAACCTCCCCCCTTAGTGCCTAACCCTAACCTCCCCCCTGTTAGTGCCTAAACCTAACCCCCCCTCCCTGCACCCTAAACCTAACCCTCCCGGGGGGGAATGCCTAACCCTAAACCCCCCTTTCCCTACCCTAACCCTACCAGGGAGGGGGTGCCTAACCCTGTCCCCCTGGGGGTCCCTAACGCTAACCCTCCTCCCCGCAGCTACACGCTGAGACACCCGGCTTACCTTTGTTCGGTAAGCTGTGTGTCGGGATTTAGTAGTGGGGCTAATGATAGGCGTCGGGATTTCGATGTCTATCTTTAGTCCCATGTCAGGATGTGGCTCTCGGGATATCGGCTGGCGGGATAGCGCCCGCCGGTATCCTAACTACATCCCATACAATATAGTATGACCTACAAGAAAGGGACCTATTAATTAAGAGGTGTCCCATCACAATGATAAGAAATGTTTTTGGGTGTTTTTGCCACTTGCTGCATTTATCAGACACAAATATTGCTGCGTCAAATATTATCTTATCTAGTTAATTCATACTTGCCGACTCTTAGTTGCTCCTGTCTGGGTGAAGCCCGGAGAGGAGATGCAGCTGACCATTTTAGGGGGGGAAGGCCGTCATTAGGCCCCATCTCCTTTGTGGCAAAATGGCGCAAATTCCGAGTCTGTGTGGAAGGTGCAGGGCGGAAATGAAGCAAATCACATCATTTTACCACCCACCACGGACTTACAATTGATGGTATCATCTCTCCATCCTGCCCACTTCACCAGGAAGTTGGCACACCTCCTGGTCCTGGACTTCCCTGGTAATTTATGATTGGTGATGGCTCCAGAGGTGGGGCTGTAGCACAGTCCAAAATTCAAATAGGGGAGTCACACCAACTGCCAGTGAGACCCAGCCAGTGATGTTTGGCAGTGTGTGAAATGACAGTTGGTGTGACTCCCCTATTTGAATTTTGAACAGCGCTGCAGCCCCACCTCTTACCAGGGAAGTCCAGGACAAGAGCATTGTGTCCCTCCTGGAGACGGTCATGTTGGGAGGTATGAGTTGGTGATATGTGGGAGATCCACCCACCCTTCCGGGGGCAGGCCCGGCCACAGGGTGGTACTAGGGGAACAAAGGTAATGGATACAAGAAAAAAGAAACTGGGAGTGGCGCTTATCAACAAGCAGCTGTAAAAGGGAGGGTGTTAATCTCCTTAGTGCAAATCAATAGATAAAAAATAAATAAACAGCGCTAGTGTGGGAGGTGCTATTCTAAGTGGGGTTTAGGAAATCACCCTGGGTAATATTGATCTATAACAAATATATTAGCATCTGGCTTGGTTAAAAAAGCATTTATTACATCATATATAAAACACAGTATTGATAAACTGCTCCCTGCATTGGAGCAGTAATATAGCTGCATGAATAATATATCATAAATATATATATGTATCAGTCAATTGACTCTGATGTCTTACTCATATGGGAGGCACTGGTGTAGGTAGTAAACGTTGGTATGTAGATTCCGGAAAATAATCCAGTAGTGAAAGAGACGTTACCAGTCCTGGTTAGCAAGATGTCCTCGCAATAATGTCCTCCTATAGAGGGATATTCCAGTGGTGTCTCAGAAGGAAAATGTAAACTGGTACAGATCCTGTTGAAATATCCACAGTGATATAAAGTCCTCTCAGAGTAGATTCAGCATAAAGATGAATGTAGGCACTACACATGTACGATATAATTGGCAGGCTCAACGCGTTTCTGTGTGGAAATGCCCACACCTTCGTCAGGAGCAAGTTTGAACAAAGGTAATGGGCCCAAGCTTCAATGAGGCAGTGGCACAATCACCCCCAAGTAAAAAGAAAATGCCAGCGGAACTGACTTCACAGTGAGCAGCAGTGTTGCGGTGACAGGATGGGCTGAAACGACTCCTCCCTTAGAGTGGCGGATGGCACATAGGGCTGCTTAATGTAGTGTTTGTTATTGTTTATTATGCAGCCAGGGGTTTTGGCTATCGGTGCCAGCTCCAGTCTAGTAATGGCTGGCCCTGATATAGGTATATACAGTAGTTATATACTTCCTGGTAACTAGCCCCTCCCCAGGGATCAGCCACCTTACAGCAGGCTCAGCTCAGAAACACCACAGGACAAGTCAATGGCTGATTCATCTCTCTTCCTCCTTCCACCCAAATATACATTGCAGCCTTTCTCCTCAGACAACTAGCGCTGCTCACTGTAAAATAATACCTTACTGTAATTGTTATTTTTTTTCAGAATCAACTAGAAAATGAATAGCTGCAAGTTGTCTCAAACAGTAGAATCAATTTTAAATAGAACTATCAAGCTCTTCTGCACAACAGGATTATCTTTCTGTTATGAGATCTACAAGACTTGTGGTTTCATGTACAACTAGAATTAGGAGGAGTATTGTATATTGAGGGCACAGTGTGGCATGTATTGTGAATTGGGATGCCCAGTATGGCATATAATGTGAATGAATTAGTGGCATAGTGTGGAATATAATGTGAATTGGGGCACAGCGTGGCATATAATGTGAATTAGTAGCACAGTAAGCTTATACAGTGAATTGGGGGCCCAGTATGGCATATTATGTGAATTAGTGGAATAGTGTGGAATATAATGTGAATTGGGGGCACAGTGTGGCACATATTGTGAATTGGGGGCACAGTATGGCCTACAATGTGAATTAGTAGCATACTGCAGAATATATTGTGAACTGGGGACCCAGTATGGCATATAATGTGAATTAGTGGCATAATGTGGAATATAATGTGAATTGGGGGCACAGTGTGGCATATAATGTGAATTAGTGGCATAGTGCGGAATATAATGTGAATTGGGGGGCACAGTGTGGCATTTATTGTGAATTGGGGAACAGTGATGCATATAATGTGAATAAGTGGCATATTGTGGAATATAATGTGAATTGGGGGCACAATGTGTGATGTAATGTGAATTAGTGGCATAGTGCGGAATATAATGTGAATTGGGAGCACAGTGTGGCATATAATGTGAATTAGTGGCATAGTGCGGAATATAATGTGAATTGGGGGCACAGTGTGGCATATAATGTGAATTAGTGGCATAGTGCGGAATATAATGTGAATTGGGGCACAGTGTGGCATATAATGTGAATTAGTGGCATAGTGCGGAATATAATGTGAATTGGGGGCACAGTGTGGCATATAATGTGAATTAGTGGCATAGTGCAGTATATATTGTGAATTGGGAGCCCAGTATGGCATATAGTGTGAATTAATGACATAGTGCGGAATATAATGTGAATTGGGGGCCCAGTATGGCATATAATGTGAATTAGTGGCACAATGAGGCATATAATGTGAATCAGGGGCACAGTGCGGAATGTAATGTGAATTGGGGACCCAGTATGGCATATAATGTGAATTAGTGGCACAGTGATGCATATAATGTGAATTGGGGGCACAGTGAGGCATATAATGTGAATTGGGGGCACAGTGTGGCATATAATGTGAATTAGTGGAACAGTGCGGAATATAAAGTGAATTGGGGGCACAGTATGGCATATAATGTGAATAAGTGGCACAGTGAGGCATATAATGTGAATTCTGGGCACAGTGTGGCATATAATGTGAATTAGTGGCACAGTGCGGAATATAAAGTAAATTGGGGGCACAGTGTGGCATATAATGTGAATTAGTGGCATAGTGCGGAATATAATGTGAATTGGGGACACAATGTGGCATATAATGTGAATTAGTGGCACAGTGAGGCATATAATGTGAATTGGGGGCACAGTGAGGCATATAATGTGAATTGGGGGCACAGTGTGGCATATAATGTGAATTAGTGGCACAGTGCAAAATATAAAGTGAATTGGGGGCCCAGTATGGCATATAATGTGAATTAGTGGCATAGTGCGGAATGTAATGTGAATTGGGGGCACAATGTGGCATATAATGTGAATTAGTGGCATAGTGCGGAATATAATGTGAATTGGGGGCACAATGTGGCATATAATGTGAATTAGTGGCATAGTGCGGAATATAATGTGAATTAGTGGCATAGTGCAGAATATAATGCGAATTGGGGGCACATTGTGGCATATAATGTGAATTAGTGGCATAGTGCGGAATATAATGTGAATTGGGCACAATGTGGCATATAATGTGAATTGGGGGCACAGTGTGGCATATAATGTGAATTAGTGGCATAGTGCGGAATATAATGTGAATTAGTGGCATAGTGCGGAATATAATGTGAATTAGTGGCACAGTGCGGAATATAATGTGAATTGGGGGCACATTGTGGCATATAATGTGAATTGGGGGCACAGTGTGGCATATAATGTGAATTAGTGGCATAGTGCGGAATATAATGTGAATTGGGGGCACAATGTGGCATATAATGTGAATTGGGGGCACAGTGTGGCATATAATGTGAATTAGTGGCATAGTGCGGAATATAATGTGAATTAGTGGCATAGTGCGGAATATAATGTGAATTGGGGGCACAGTGTGGCATATAATGTGAATTAGTGGCATAGTGCAGAAGATAATGTGAATCAGGGGCACAGTGCAGGTACGTGCACAATAAATTTCTGCTGCTAAAATACGCAATGTAGGCAAAAACTCTGGCAGGTGAAACCTTATTGCGTACGCAAAGCTAATTGTATTCGGGCCTTCATTGTATATCGCATGACGTGTTTGTCCCAGCTCACGGTATGTATGTACTCAGCAATTCAAGGGTATTTTTAGTGAGGGGAGGAGGATTGATTGTAGCCTAATGGTAGTGAAGAAGGGGTGTAACTAGGAGTGGGAAAGGTCTGCAAAGCGCACCGTCACTGCCCCATGGCACTTGTATTTGACTGGCAAGGTGCCTGGAATGGTGCAGGCAGGTTTATTATAGAATCCTTCTATGCCAAAATAGTTGATCTAAACTTATCCCTCAGATTTACTTTTCCTATTTCAGTCCACTTATGAAATAGGCGTATGTCTTTAATGTAAGTTTTATGCAGGGGTGTGGGAGCAGTAACATTGTTGCCCTATGGCCCCTGTATCTGGCTAGCAGGGTGTCTGGATCACCACCTTGCTGCCAGTAGTGCTGCTCTAGTGCTGATTGGAGCCCCCAAAGAACGCTCCAGGTACACACCCTGAGAGTGCGTAGACCCGCCCAGGGTGTCCGGGAAGCGCTCTACATTCTGCTGCTGGCAGCTCCGCCCCCTGACATGATGTCATGTTTTTGTGGGGGGGCCAGCAGAGGGCGGAAGTGAGCTCTGCTCCTGCGCTGCGCTTTTTCATGTGATGTCACCTTTAAAAATACAGGTGTTAACACTCGTGCATGCTACATCGAGGTTGAAGAAAAGACATTTTGCGCAGGAGATTATCACAATGCTTAGCAGAATGAAGTAGGTCATTTTTGGTGCAGTAAATGATGAATTAAAATATATGTTCTGTCAAATGTTTTTGGGTCTTTGGGAAGAGCAAGACTTATATGTTGCAATGCATCTATATAAAGTAAACACAATTGTGCCTCTTTTCACTAGTCAGAACATACTGTACTTTTGTTCCTGCCCACACTGAGCACTGTTCACCTGCATATCAGATGTGCACGGTAATTGTGGCCTGCAGCACGATTGAACTATTACAGAATACTGTAAGCAGGGGCGTATTTATAATGGGCGCAGGGTGTGCAGGGCACATGGGCGCCTGGGTCCAGGGGGGCCCTCACCGCAGACTCGGCACCCATATTATACTTACCTCTCCAGAGTCCCACGTCGGTGCCGGTGTCTGCGCTGTATAAAACGGCTGGAAAATGGCAGCTGGGCTCACTCTAGGGCCCAGAGTCTATAAGTGCGGCGCTGGTCGTGCACCGCTCAGTGCACTGCCGGACGGAGAGGAGGGGGCCCATGACGGAGACTGCACGTGGGCCCCCTCCTCTCTAGAAACGCCCCTGACTGTAAATTTCCCTGTTCAAGCATCAACATAGGGATGACACTTTATTGTAGAGATGTGCGTGGACCCCCAGTGTTTTTGGTATAGCCAAGACCACCCTCAAGTGTTTTGGTTTTGGATCTGGATTTCTTTGAAAATTGACAAAAACAGTTAAAATCACATAATTTGGGCTTGTTTTTGTTCCTACAGTATTTATTAACCTCAATAACATTCATTCCCAGTCAATTTTGACCACCTCACAGCTCAAAGTATTGTTTCATCCATATTTGCCAAAGGCTGCAGCGAGCTGACTGGCTAAACTAAGCAACAGAGCAGCACCACAAACACATGGCAGTTTTCACTAATCAAGAACTGGATCAGAGGCCCGTAAGCCAGCACATGTAAATATAAGTGGAAAAGTTAGTGGAAGGCACGTAAAGCATTGATTGATTGATTGATTATAGTGCTAATAAAACTATAAAAAAAATCAGAGAAATGGAAAACACACAATACAAAAATAAGCATCCAAAATATCAATGAGATTGATTGATTAATTGATTGATTACAGTAGTAATATATATATGACTATAATGAAAAACAAATGTGATAAATGGAACAAACTATTAAAAAACAAGCATCCAAAATCCAAATGAGTTTGATTGATTTATTGATTGCAGTGTTAACATAACTATAAAAAACAAATCATAAAAATGTAAAATACTATCACAAAACAAGCATCCAAAATACCAATTAGATTGATTGCTTGATCACAGTACTAATATATATATATATATATATATATATATATATATATATATATAATGAAAAATAAATGTAATAAATGGAACTAACTAAACACTCTTTCCATGTACACACTGGAGGGTAGAGCAAAGCTAGTTTGTAAAAGGGGCTCCAAATTCCCTTTATTTCCTCCCAGTATTCAAAGGGACTGTGTGATATTCTAGTTTGTGCACTGTCATAAAAATAATCATCCACCATTCTATTGATGCCTACTGCATCAGTTTGAGTAATGGTAGAGGTGTCAAGAATTTTGGGCCATTATTTTAAGCCTGACCAGATGTCATAATGATATTTCACTCTGGTGTGCTGCGTTAACTCATCCTCATCACCAGTGAGCCCCTTTGGAAAGGTCATTTTTTTCCTGGCAGCAGCATTTGCTGGAGAAACTGAAACAGGAGATATCATCATGTCATGTGCCACTTGAGCTGAAAACTTGCTCGCAAGTAGCTTTTTGCATCTCTTAAGATCTGTGTCAGTTGGAAAGAAAGACATTACATATGACTTAAACCTGTGATCAAGCATGGTTGCCAAAATTTGGCAATTCAATGATATGCTGTGTACCCTTTGGTCCTGGTGAATGGAATAAAGAACTTGATCTACAAGTCCAACATACTTAAAATAATTGCTTAATTTAATTTCCTCATTCAGTTTCTCTAGCTGCTTTTCCAGCAGTTGAATTAATGAAATCACCTGGCAGTGTCTAAACTCACTTCATTGGTTACTATTTCAAATGGCTTCAGTATCTTACATAATATGTAGAGTATTATTCACTGTGCTGGACTAAGGTACATTCCCCATTCCTCTCCCTATGTCATGGCTTGTGTAAGTTTGGATGTCTTGTTGCTTTTCTTCTGTTGCTGATACATATAATGGGTGGAAATCTACCTGGTTACAACCTCCTGCGTCAGTTGGTGACATAGCAAATTGAACTGCTCTTGCAGCTGCTGCATCTGTTACATACAGTTGCTGAATGCCAAAAATACCCAGAAATTTTATGGGCCACAAACAGCATGTCCTGCACACATTTGTCATTTTTAAATATAATTCTGAGCCACCCAGTTTGTGTGCGCAAAACATGACATGTGTTAAAATCCACCCAGTTGTAATGCTTGCAAAATGTTACTTGTGTTATGGCAAATGACAAATCCTAAGGACAACCTTTAGAAGGGTAAGCCAACAGGTTGACACAAGTATGCCTCTTAGTTAAGCCGGTGATGCAGAGAGTAGCCTGCTTATGAATGAGCTGGTGCTTTATGTTAAATACTGCTGCTGAAGGCAATATACCCAGTGGGCTGTCACAGTCATGTAATCCTTAGTTTGACCAGTACCGTTTGTTCACATATCTGTAGTTAAGTGGATACTCTGTACAATGGCATTTCAAGGCCAAGAATATGTTTTTGTTAATGTCCTGGTACAAGTGAGGAATTGCTGTTCTGGTAAAATGGAATCGAGATGGAATTTTGTGGCGGGAACACAAGACCTCAACTAACTGTCTAAAATCTGATACATTGATTGCGGATATTTAATGCAGATCTAATGCTAACAGTCGTCATGGTTTTAGTGATCTTCTGTGCAACTGGATTGCAGCTTTCATACTTTCTTCCTCTTGCAAATGATTGTTTCACAGTAAATTTTTGTTTGAAACTACTAGTCTTCTTGGTCCCCTTCTGTGATGAAGATTCATCCCCGGCAGCAGTCCTAGCATGCAAGGATTCTTCTTGGGAATCCTGGATAGGGGAGTCAGCCTTTTCAAATTGGATGCAGGAGGACTACCTCCAATCATTAATGAGGAGATTGATAATGTAGGTGTAGGTGGTGGAGATTGCATGTGCTGGAATCTCTCCTTGCTGTTGCTAGCTGATGCTGGACTGCTTGTTATTATTTTACAGTATTTTTTAGATTTTCCCAAATAATTTGCATGAACTCGCTGCAAATTATGTAACAGGGAGAAGGTTCCTATATGGTTAACATCCCTACTTCTACTTACTTTGGCCTCAAAAATGGTACAGATGACTTGATAAATGTAGTCAGGATTTGTGTAAAATAATTCCACATGAAATTGGCAACTTTAAATTTTATTGTTAGAGGTGATGTTTTTTTCTTTAACATTGTGAAATATTGTTTAGATTTTAGGTGCCCTTCTTTCCCTTTGACTACCTTTAGTAGTTGTTGAAGTACTATGACTGGCATCAGCCGCAGCACTAGTACTGGGTTGTTACTCCTGCTTTTCTATCGACTTATTCATGATTAGTTTTATTTTTGACAACAGCCAAGAAATTATTTTTTTACACTTGAGAATTATTTTGGAGTACAGATGATGGGGAGAAAACACTGCACACACCATCACTTATACTGGAAGGAAAACACACTATGCAACTTTTTTTTCAATAATATCTTTTTTTTTTCTACACAAACACTGACAATTGTTTTCACACACACGGAGGAACAGGTGTCCTTTGTGAGAATTGTTTTGGGGTGCAGATGATGGTGGGACACCACACACCACAGCTTACACTGGAAGGTAACTACAGAAATATAAAAGTTAAACGTTACAGACTTACAGCAGGACAAATCTGTCCGGGAACTGACGGGATTACCACCAGCCTCCAGTCCTGATCCATGCTGGATGGAAATCAATTGCAGCAGATTGAAACGCATCTTCTTTCTCCACTGGGCAGAACCAACCATTCTTATTGCATCTGTAATTTGTTACAGGATAGTCCATCATCCCATTTATTACAGTAAAACCCCAGAAATCCATACTTGGCTAATAAAACAAAGCAACACAAAATTAATAATCATGTTTGCCAATATTTTGCGGCCATTGATTAATGGGACTACGCTGTAAATAGATCAGTCACAATTTAGTTTAAATAAGCGCTTTTCGTCATACAGTAAGCGGGTTTTGATATTGTGCTGTGTTTTGATATTGTACATTACTCTGAAGGATGAAAAAATAATTATGGATATATATTTCGGTGTGCAATAATTACATAACCTGTTGAGTTGTGTTAATTCCTCTATTTTTTCTCCTGTTGATGCTGCATTATACGCACAACAAAAAGATCTGTTACAGGCTAACTTCAATTGTGCATGAATTATTTTCTTTGCAAGGTAATTAGGTAATCATTCAGTACCACTCCCTTACTTACATGGACAGGCTTATTTAAATTCCGAGCTGTTCCTGCTGCAAATCTCTGTTGCCATTTACCATCCTTTCATACTTGTACCTTTTTTGTTTTGTTTACTACTCAGCGCCTTGACATGCAATTAAATGTGCGTCTCATGTATTTTTAAAGACTGCCTCTCCTGTTTTTTTCTCCCTTTGCCTCTGAAAAATTAATTATGCCGTTGCGCTGCCTTTGGAAAACGTGTATTTATCATGCAACACGTCATCACGTAATCAAATACGGTATCACAATGAAGTGAGGTGGCTCCCGTGTTTGTATTTAAATGTCAGTTCAGTGCTTTCAGATACAGCTGGGGGAATAATAAGGATCTCATAGCGTTGATTGGGAAACCTCTTATACACAGGACAAGGCACTTGAAGCTTCAGCAGAACACAGCAGGGAATTTAAGAAAATTTGTGGCAAGTGATTAAATTCCAGTTTAGCCCATTCCATCTTTATTTGCATGTAATGGGAATCTAATGGCCTTCAGCGTCATGGTGAGAAAAACTAATTGTCAGGTTACAACATATAGGGCCAAATGTAATAGCTGCGGTTTGCGGAAAGTGCCAATGTTTCAGCTATTTAGCCGGGAGATCTAGAGCTTTTTACATTTTTTAAGGCAAAACCAAACTGATTTTGTCTTCTAAAGCAGGAAGAACTAAAGCAGCTATTTTTCTAAGGTGAAACCAAAAATGGCCACTTTAAATCTGGTAGCTAAATTGCCAAAACACTGGAACTTTACACAACCACCAGGCTATTACAATTGGGCCCTTTGAGTTTCAAGGCTGGCTATTTGGGAAACAGGGCAAAGTATGTCAGACAATGGCCTGTTTTTGTACTATTTTGTGCCATGATTTGCCTACTTCCTTCCATGTTGCCTATTTTTGTCCTAGGTCACTTAAAGTCGAGGCACATTTGGCTTCTTTTGATCATCGGTGGGATAGATATACAATGCCCCATCCTGCATTTAATGCCCCAAAGACTTCATACTTTGCCCCAGGGAGGTCATCATAAAAAAATTATTGCTCTACAAACCTAAGGGAACTTTTTGGGGAGATGTTGGAACCCCTTATACATACAGGAGAAAAGATTGTTTCTGGATTAGACATGTAAATACTGTAAATATATCAATTGTTTTTATTTTACAAAAAAATAAAATATATTAAACAAAATCTGAATTAACCTATTGTTTCCAAGAGACAATTAACGGATGACATCGGTGTTAGGTTCCTGTGATCTGTTGATCAATTAACCAAAGGAGCCCAATTGAATCCAGCTGTCATCATGTCTTGATGCATTGCAAATGTAGCAAAACATACAGAGGGGCAGTATATTGTAGCTGATAGAAAGTGGGCACATTGGTCACAATGACTTGTCGCTTCTCACTGTGCTAAAAAACTATTTCTGTTCTGTTATTGAGAACTAACTGACAGTGTTAGGTACAGAGAGTCTATCACCCCCATGTCGTCTCACACACTGCTTGGGTTACAGAGACAAAATTTCTATTTTCCTAAAAACAGTCCACTAATATTTATTCAGCATTTCAGATAAAATTTAATTAAAAAAAAGTAAATAAAATACATATGAATGATTTAAAAATAATTTATCATGAAAATTTGTCAATTTGTTGATGTTTTTTTTTTTATTAGAAGACATTTGTCGTCCTGAAATCCCAGTGTAATTTGTCACCAGTTCAGAACACACTAAAGGAAGCACTAAATTGCATTGGACACAAAAAGACACTAAACAATCCTACAGATAGAACTATAACTTTGTAGAATGAGAACTGACACACCTACTTCTGTTATTAGAGTAGACTACTGAGTACTGGACTACACAGCACCCAGGGTCCCTGAATGTGATAATGTGTATGTTTAACTAGAAAGTTCTTGTATGTGTTCATTTAGAGATGAGCGGATCGGTTTTTGATCAAAATGGAAAACACTCGAACTTTGGGGCTCCAAGTCGAACCCAGTCCCAGCTTGGATCACTTTGGGGGTAACGAGTAGAAAAGAGTCCCTGCTCAGATCGCTTTGGGGTGTCCAGTACAACCGAGTCCCGGCTCAGATCACTTTGGGGTTCCGAGTAGAACTGAGTCCCAGCTTGGATCACCTTGGGGTACCGAGTAGAGCTGAGTCCCGCCTTGGATCAATCTGGGGTTCCGAGTCGAACCGAGTCCCAGCTCGGATCACTTTGGGGTTCTGAGTAGAACTGAGTCCCAGCTTGGATCACTTTGGGGTTCTGAGTAGAACCGAGTCCCGCCTTGGATCAATTTGGGGTTCCGTGAAGAATGGAATACCGGCCCGGATCACTCTGGGGTTTTCGAGTTGAACCGAGTCTCAGCTCAGATCACTTTTGGGTTCCAAGTCGAACCGAGCCCCGGCTCAGATCACTTTTGGGTTTCGAGGAGAACCGAGTCATGACTCAGGTCTTCTTGCCCAGGGCCGGTTCTAGACTTTGTGGAGCTCAGGGCGAAAGTTTACTATGGCGCCCACCCCCATTTATACATTGTGTATTATATATCTCACGTCACAGCAGAAATATTGTACACCATCATGTTCATGAAATTCCAAACAATTTATTGCAAACTAAGGCCCTCATTCAGAGCCGTTCGCTATTTGCGGTCGTTCGTTCAAAAACAAGGGGTGGCTATTCAAATGATCCGTTCGCACATTGCAGTCGGTTCACAACTCTAAGTCTGAACGAGCGAGCAAAACATACGCTCGTTTATTTGATAAAAACGCCCCCTGGCCGCTCGCACCATACGTCATGTCCGCTATTTATTAGAATAATCGAGTACATCGTACAGCGTATGAACTGCTCGCTATTCTTGTGGTTGGTTTTTTCAACCGCTATTTTGCGAGCAGTTCTGAGTTTAAAAAAACCAAGTGACGTGGTCAATGACGCTGCTGGATTAATTATGCACACCCTTAAAACGCCCGTTTTGACCTTTAAGCACGCCTGCGTTCGAATTCCACTCCCCCGTTTTCAAGCACCTTCCCCTGTTACCACCCACATACGCCTCATTCTGTCACTCAAAATAGCAGGCACTCGCAATATAGCGTACAAACAATTTTCGTCTGCACTGACTGGTTCGCGCATGCGTACTAAAAACCGTACGCATGCGCAGATGTGCGAACATCGCTTGGAACGAGCGTACTGCCGCTAACAAGCGGCTCTGAATGAGGGCCTAAGTCTATTGTTCTTAAAGTTCAAAATGCAGCTTTAGTCTTTTATGTGTAAATAAAAAGACAGCATTGGAGATTTTTTTTGTTTATATACATTATAATTGATGAATATATGAAGTCCACTCCTCCCCTCCCCCCACCTGTCTCAAATCTTCTGTCTTTGTCACTCACTCACTATTGCTCGTTTCTGTAAAAATTAATAGTCCGCTCTTAGCAAGGGCAGAACTCAGAGGTCAGTCAGGGACTGCAGTGGCTGAGCGCATAGTTACAGACTTGTAGTACCGCATGGATGTACTTACCTCCACCACGCCCAGCGCTGCCTGCTGCTGGGGCCAGGACAAGGCTTAAACTGACAGATGAATCCGGCTGGGAGTGAGCTGATGACTGGTGACCATGGTGTGTAAGGACCGGTGAGGACTCAGGGAGTCGGACACGCCACACCCGACGCCAATCGTTGCTTTGCCGTGCTGCTGCCCGCGCTTTTCTCGGTGGTCCGTCCCGGCGGTCCTCTCTCCCCAGCGCTCAGTGACGTCTGCGGCTGCCGCATATAGCATTCTGGGACTTTCAGAATACCACAGAGGTGCCGCATCGGCATTCTGGGAGCAAGATGGGAGGGAACAAGTGAGTGACAGCTGCTGTGGGAATGGGATAAGACGCCGGATGGGCAAGTGCGGGTGGGTGCCGTCTATTTAGATGGCGCCTGCGGGGACACTGTGGTCGCGCCCTCAGACCGTAGAGCTCCGGGCAAATTGCCCTGCTTGCCCGCCCCAAGAACCGCCACTGTTCTTGCCAAGATCAGAACTCGGATCTAAAAATCAGATCTGGTGTATTCTGGATTACATTTAAGTCCCTCCCTTATGATTTCAGGTGCTGTGAGGTGGTCAAAATTTACTGGAAATGAGCGGAAATGAATGTCATTGATGTTAATAATACTATAGAAACAAAAATTGCTCCAAATTACTTGATTTAAGCTGTGTTTATACATTTTTTAAAGAAAACCCGAAACCTAAACACTAGGCAGTGGTTTTGCCAAACCAAACCACGAGGATGACTTAGTACCAAAACATGTGGGTTTGCGCACATCTCTATCATAGTAATTAGTGTGGATAAGATGTAGTGTAAGCATATTATTATTTATGACCTTTAAAGTAACTTATATGATTATATAGGAGTTAAAATAATATATATATATATATATATATATATATATATATATATATATATATAGGTTCCGATGCTGAGATGAATACATATGCATTTAAATAAACGCATGTAAAAATAGCATATTTTCGCATGTATGCTGAAATGGAGGCATCACGTTACGCACTGAGGTCTTTGCCAATAGCACGTGCACCCAGTTACATCAGGGGTACATACTCCCATATACACTCACAGCCAACCAGGTAATAAATCGAGATATTTTTTTTCCCACATTTGGTCTGATAGTGAAAAATCACAATAAAAATTAGGCTTCATTTAAATAATAAAAACCCTCTATAATACAAGAGGTATAGTATTCCTCCACATCTACATATGAAAGTAAAAAAAAAGGCCCACAGAACATACTTGCCGACATTCCGGCTGTCCCCTCTGAGAGGGCAGCCAGGTGTCAGCAAGGCGGGTGGGAGGAGTAAGGGGGCGTGGCACAGTGTAGATGGGCGGTGCGGGGACCATGCCAGTCTATTGCATACCACCTGCTCTACAATTTCCGATATTAACGGCATTGTAAAGTGGGAGGCGTGGCTTGGATGACGGGAGGAAGTGGATGGCGCCAGGCGGACGTTGGGCACTGCGGTAAACTTATATGCCTTTCCAGGTGGCTGGGTGCAGCACACAATTTTTGGGAGCCTTCTGTCCGTTCCGGGAGGATAGGCAATTTATGCCACATAATCATATAATATAGGCACCACGGACACAGAGCCGCAATCAGAAGCAGCCATCGGTGTGTATTTGCACCTGCCCTCAGACACCCCATGCAGGTCTGCCTTAGTTCTCAATTATGCAAACACCTCCTTACTGTACTTAAACTGCATTTGAACATTTGTAAGGAGTGGACCCTCTCCTTTGCCATGGAGAAATTATATATATAATGGGGATGTGGTCATTATACCGGCAGCAGGGATTCCGGCGCTCAGAATGCCAGCGATGTTATCCCGACATCTGTCAGAATCCCGACCACCAGAATCCCAAAGGTAAGTAGCAGGGTTAGGGTTAGGCACTCAGGGGGAGGGTTAGGTTTAGGGTGAGGGGAGGTTAAGTTTAGGCACTAGGGGGAAGTTAGGTTCAGGTGCCCAGGAGGGAGGGTTAGGGTTAGGGAGAGGAGAAGGGCTGTGACACCGACTGACAGGTGTCGGTATCCTAACCCTGCCGGAATGCCGATGCCAGGATTCTGACCACCGGGATCCCGACCGCCGGCATTCCATACCCAGCCTATATAATAATAAACCTACATATAATCTTTATAATAAAGAATAGAGTCAACTGGACAAGTAAGAAAAGTGTTTGAAAAAGATTTATTAGAGAGAATTCACACTGATATAGATCAAGAAATTAGTTTTTTTGCTTCTTTGTCCAAGCATTAAGCACGCCGAAAAGATTGTGGGAAAAATGTTGTTGTGACCAGTACGTGTAGACTTTATGACATAGCATAACATGGATGAATAATAACAAGAAGGTACAAGAGAGAACCCTATCTCATCAAAGATGGAGACTACACAGTGATATATTGATACAGCGCCACCTACTGTCCCTCCAATATACTGTAGTCTCAAAGCAACACAGCCTGCAGCTACTGTAATACTCCCACTGTCAGAGAGAATATCAAACTATCCTCTCCTCTAAGCCAAAAGAGCACATACCTGCTACACAGAGAAAAAGTGGATGTGGAAAGGGGGCAAAGGAGAAGGCCTCTTGTATTAAACTTTTTAATGATACAAATTCACCTTAGCTGAATCAGAGAATAAATTGCAGACTAGCCTTTTTCACCTGTGAGTCCCTTTAATAACTATTCCTGTTTTAATAGGTGCAAACTGTAATTCCACTTTTAAAAGACATTTTTGAAACTTAGTTAATAAGCAAGATGTTCCACTCAGAAACTGGCGACTTAAGATTCCTAACACTCTCTGGTTTAAAAAATAAATAAATAAAATTTTTATTCTGCGGTAATCTAAAAGCAGCTACATAGATAAACCATATGAATTAATAAAAAAGAGTTTGTTGATTCACACCTTAAGAAGCTGTTATTCATACCTGACATCCTATATATATTTCATGGAGCTCTAACACTATTAGTGAATAGCAAGGATTCGATTAGGAGGGTGAGGGAGAGGGGCATTGTTTTATTGGATATGGAAAAATATAGTTGAAAGATGACCATAGACCATTAGAGGATAAAGGGTTTATGAAAAATTGAAGGTCGATTGTACAATGAATAAAATGGAAAATGTGTTTTATTGATCAGGGATGAATATCAATATCTTTTTACTAACCGTATGAGACCTCATATGTTTTATTATATTACTAAAGTGCACAAATCTCTTATCTTTTATAGATCCCTGCTAGAATTTAACAGACATGTTTTCCAATGCGCTATTGTTTTCTAATATATTATTTTCAATGCCGCCTTTGCAAAGTGATTTGTCAGTTCATGATCACTCAAATTCGGAGAATATGAATGTTTGCCAATTAAGGGCTCATTCGTTCTGTAGTCTTTGAATCCGTTAGCAATGTGTGATTCTGACAGATAGATAATGGACTTGCAGTAGCACACAAATAATCTCCATCATAAAACAGCTCAAGAACATGAAATGCTGTAAGATAGGCGCTTTGTACCGCATTTTTACCGCATTTTAGTTAGTGCATGAAATAATAACTATTGGATAACCAGAAGGCTCTCTCCCCTTTTATCACAAAACAAAACGATTTTACCAAAGATTTGAACGATTGAACGATTTTTGACTGCATTAAAATGAATGGACTCGTCCAAGTCTGACTGCAAACACATCAGATGTCAGATATCGTTATCTGACCATCGGGAACGTGCATCGTTCATCGTCCATCGTTCAGGCATGTCAGATATGTCAGATTTTCCTTCAGATGTGAACGATTTTTTAAATCGTTATCGTTCAGATCTGAAGAAAAATCTGACCGTGTGTATGCGCCATTACTGTACAGACAGGACTTTTTGTAGGTAGCAAATAAGAATAAATATGTTTGTTACAATAATTACTGTCATGCCATTAGTGCACTCCCAAAACTGTAGCCCATAATTTAATTAGCAAATAATCCTGACAAAGATAGTTGTAGGTCCGGGGTGTACCTAGGTGGTTGTTTAGGGTAACAGGGTGCAGGGGTCGTCTAAAACGGAGGGCGGGCTGTATTATACATTGCATCAGAAATGCTGTACATACCGCCAATTATCAGGTACATACCGGCGATAATACCGCCAGGTATGTACCTAGAAAATTTCAAAGGACAGTTCTCTCTGTAAAAGCTGTCCTTTGCGATAGAGCGACTTCCGGGGTTTTTGACCCACAGCCCAGAGGTGTAGGGAAGAGCCCGGGTTTCAGACTAAGCCTGGGGTGCTCAGGAGAGGGGGGACCCCTTTATTGGGGGGGGTCCCCACCTTCCATGAGATCCCCTGCTTGGGCTGACCAGCTTAGGGTGAAAATGCTTTGGCTGGGGTTCGACCCGGTAATAGGGTCCCCTGGCTGTGGCATTACACCCCATCCGGATTTGAGTCCGGTGCTGGTTTTAAAAATAGGGGGACCCTATGCAGTTTCCCCCCCGCTATTTTTAAAACCAGGACAGGATCAGCAGCCCAGTGCTGGTTCCTAAATTACGGGGCAACCCTACTCGTTTTTTACCCCGTATTTTTAGGAACCAGGACAGGCTGAGCAGTCCGGGGCTGGTTAAGCATTTTGGGGGGGACCCTACGTCATTTAAGAAAAAAAAAAATTGACCTTTTTTTACAGGTACAACATACAAGCAGCCTTCAAATATCTCACTGATATGTGCAGGCTGCTTGTTCGGGTTAGGCAGAGAGAAAACACTGCAATCTCGGGTGAGTAATCTCCTTCAAAACTTGCTATTCTGTGGAGAAATCTCGATCTGCTTCACCATCGGCCAACTCACTCTCAGCTAAACTCACTTTTTAGTAATTTGTGAGATTCAGAAGCATCAAATCACCGGAGTTTCGGCGATGCAAATCGAGTTGAAAAAAAACTTGATCAGACTCGATTCTTAGTAAATTTACCCCTTAGAGAGCACAAATGACCTGGTGGGATCATGAACCTGACAAATCCTGGAATAGAATGAAATATCCGTCAGCGCAGCAGACATGGCTGCCTTAGAGCTACCCATTTGATAGTAATCCCATACAAAAGATAACAAGCAATTCTATAGAGACTTACCCTCATCCCCCTATTTAGCCCGGTAATGCTCCCAGTCCTACCATGCAGTTGTATAAGCCCACAAAGCAGATGGTGGCAAAGATTTATGCGCCAGCCCTGCTATGTCTGCTCGGAATCAGTATGTCAAATCCCAACAGCGGCAGCCTGGCAGGGGTGAAGATCCCGAACCTAAAAAGGTAAGTACAACTAACCCTATTCTACCCCCTAACACTAACCCTCCCTTAGGGGTGCCTAACCATAACCCCCCCAAGTGTCTAACCCTAACCCCCCCGTAAGTGCCTAAACCTAACCCCCCCTTCCCCGCAGCCTAAACCTAAGTCCCCCGGGGGAGTGCCTAACTCTAACCTCCCCTGGGGGTGCCTAACCCTAACCTCCCCTGGGGGTGCCTAACCCTTACCCCCACCTTCCCCTAGCCTAACCATAACCCTCCCGGGGGGCTGCCTAACCCTAAGTCCCCCCTGGGAGCCCCTAACCTAACCCTCCCCCCCTGCGGCTGTCCATGCCCGGCACCCAGCTTACCTTCGATCAATATGCTGGGCGTCATGACATCTTTCCCAGTCCATTCCCACAGTGCCCTGCACCAAGGAGCTGTCAGGACGGCCACGGCAATAGGGCTAAGCAGGACAGGAGGAGTCAGAAGAAGAGAAGACAAGCAGAGCTCATCTGAGTGATGCCTGGACTGACGAAGAGCCTACTGTAAAGGGCCAGGCAGCAGCAGCGGGGGAGCAGTACAGCACCCAGTGACAGTGGGGGTTGAGTGCTGTACATTATTTAATATTAAATATATAAATTCACATCATTATTGAATCATGAGGGGACATTGATGCATAGGGAGGGGGTTGGGTGGTTATTAATGGGCATGTAAAGTTAATTTTGGAGAAAGTGAGGCATACAGAGGGGGTTTGGGGGGGGAGCAACAACTGAGATTTAGTCACCACCAAGAGGCCCAGGTCCACATTCCCATAGTATCATTGGCCATAGCCCCTCCAATTTTACAATCAGTTGGGATGGAGGGGGTGGGCACCAATGCTCTTTCTTGCACGGGACACTAAAATGTCTAGTTACGGCACTGCCAAATTGTCACACTGGAAAACGATGTTCTGGTCTGACAAGCTGGTGGCCCAATGCTCCACAGCCACAATAACTGGAAATAGCTCCATTAACAGCAAGTTGGCCGTGAAACCTCCTTGCAAACCAGGATGGAGACCAAGGAGTAGCGCACCACTAACCCTGAAAAAATCCCCCAAAACCTGAAGAACCGGCCGCATCAGTAAATAATTATGTATAAAGTATAATTAGAGACCGCACTTGACAGCCATAACAACTCTCGATTAAAATTTACCAAAAATGAAAACCATTCTGGTAGATTATCCTTGATCTCTCGAGAGATGCTGACAGTATGATGTGGCTTAGCAACTCCAGCAGTCGCTTTCTCCAGCTTGCGGCAAAAACACTCGCCCCAATGGAATAATCCGGCATGCAAAGTTAAATGAGCCTAAAAGGGACTGGTCCTGACGCAATCTGACCCTGTTAAGCCTCAAACTTTCTTCTATTTGCCTTAACAGCTTCTGAACCTTATCTGCCGGGAGGCGGCAGCATCCCACCCTGGTATCAACTTCGATACTAATAGGACAAACAAAAAGTGGGACCCTCTATCTTATCCCGTGCTACCAGAATTCACAAAGCATGGAACAACGAGCTAGCTGAAAACTAAATTTCCTGATAAATGTCACTATCACCTGGGCCTATGAAGAGGAAATCGTCTAAATAATGGGCAACTCATGGCTGGCCTATGCTCGCCACAATGCACCATTGAAGGAAAGTGCTGAATTTCTCAAAATAGGCACCGGAGACAGAACAGCTCATTGACAAACACTCATCAATGTAAAACCTCTTATCCAACTTAAAACCCATATAGCACATAGAATCAGGGTGCAATGGCAGGAGACAAAAAGCCGTTTCGATGTCCAATTTTCCCATTAATGCCCCAGGGCCAAGGCTACTAATTAAACTTAGTGCGTCATCAAACAGCTGATATCGCAGATGGCAAAGCTCTTTAGGAATGGCGTCGTTAGCGAGGGATAAATCTGTAGCAGGGAACCGGGTGAAACATAAGCAGACTGTCAGGGGTAATACAGGCTGGGTGGCTGCTGCGTATGAGCAAAAGCCGGCTGTTAATAAGTTAGTTGGCTAAACGCTGGGGCAGGGGGGATGTAGGAAGGGAATGGGTATGTAATACCGGCTGTCGAGATGCCTCCTGTCACAATACCAACAGCAGCATTCCGATGGTTGGTACCCCGACAGGGGTCGAGTAAGTATACTTAGCCTCCTTCTCCCCTTAACCCTCCCTTCTTGTAGCCGAACCCTAACCCTCACCACCCCGCACCCAAACCCTCCCTGATCACAAAAAATCGAGGACTCTTATATAGCCTCGTGCCTATTCAGCCCTCAGCTAGTCTTAAATTTGACACACTGGTGGGGCAGGTAGATGGTGAGGGGGCTTTACCTACACATCTCCTGCACCTCGGCAACCTTAGATCACACAGACTTTATGTAATCTTATGGAACAGGTACACACTCTATGGGAAATAATAATCTCCAAATGGCAACATTTGAATTCAGTTTCAATAAAACATTTTTACAAGGGAGTTACAAAAACGGAATGGAAGAGGGTCAAAGATTAATAAACTCAGAGGCACTGGAGCTGGTATGACTCGGAAGCTGTCCTCTTAAGTAAAAGCACCGAGACCAAATGGGACATTTTTACTATTGCAAGTACTGTAAGTACCATATGGCTAAAGTATGTCTAGGAACACAGATTAAATAACGTGGTTACGAAAGTTGTAGGTGACAAGGGAAAAAAGGGGATGCGGTTAATGTCCCAACAACCGGGATGCCGATCATTGATACAAGACCGGTGCCGGAATCCCGCATGACAGCGGAATCCCAGTAGCTGGCATCACGATCGTAAGAATACGGAGGCAAGGTAAGTATCGGTCATGGGGGGAATGGTTAGGTTTAGGCTTCCGCTGGGGGAATTAGGGTTAGCCACCCACCTGTAAGAGTTAGGCTGTGGGGATGGGTGGGGGATTGGGTTAGGCACCACTGGGAGGAGGTTAGGGTTAGGCACCCCCTTGGGAGTGTTAGGTTTAGGGTGCGGTGAGGGGGGGTTTGGGTTAGTCACCACTGGGGGGAGGTTAGGGTTAGGCACCCCCCGGGGAGTGTTCGGTTTAGGGTGCGGTGAGGGGGGGTTTGGGTTAGTCACCACTGGGGGTAGGTTAGGGTTAGGCACCCCCCGGGGAGTGTTAGGTTTAGGGTAAGGTGAGGGGGATTAGGGTTAGGCACCTCTGGGGGGAGGTTAGGTTAGGCACCCTCTAGGGAGTGTTAAGTTTAGGGTGCAGTGAGGGTGGTTAGGGTTAGTCACCTCTGGGAGGAGGTTAGCATTAGGCACCCCCCGGAGAGTGTTAGGTGTAGGGTACGTTGAGGGGGGTTAGTCACCACTGGGGGGAGGTTAGGGTTAGGTACCCCCCGGGGAGTGTTAGGTTTAGGGTAAGGTGAGGGGGGTTAGGGTTAGGGACCACCGGGGGGAGGTTAGGGTTAGGCACCCCCCGGGGAGTGTTAGGTTTAGGGTACGGTGAGGGGGGTTAAGGTTAGGCACCACCAGGGGGAGGTTAGGGTTAGGGACCACCAAGGGAGGGTTGGAGGGGGGGGGGATAGAGTTACTATACTTACCTGCACCTGTCAGGATCTCTTATCATTGGGCTTCCGGTGTCGGTATTTCACCCAGCAGCTATTCAGCCACCGGGATATCATACCCACCCCGAAGAGAGAGTAATGAAATTGTTAAAATGAGCAGAAACTGTAACAAAAATATAGTAATAGGAAAATCAGGTTAGCAATGACTTCCCCTGACATGTGATGTTACCTATAGCAGCCAAACAGACTCTACTTATCATTTATCTAGCACCTTCTAGAAGATTGGTCGCTATGGGCAACATCTCCACTTTTAAAACCCCCACTTTAGTAAATAAAGCCCAAGAAGACTTATTTGGGGCTAATGTTCCTTTAAATGTGAAATGCCTTTGAAGCCTCTGTTCTCTGACTTCCCCTCAGCAGCTGCAGGCACACAAGATGAATTTACTGGTCTGATTCAGACTCATCTTCCAGTTTCCTACAAGATAATTTATGGTATTTGTCACTAGCATGCCAATGGGACGCTCCCCTGTTATTAACTTATCATATAGTGAAAGTGTAAATTACTCGTCAGAGACCCTATCATTTATCTGAGAGACGCAAATAGCAGACTTGTCCCCCCGGCATTTTATTCCAACAAGTGGGGGCTGCGTTCTTGAAGGGCGCGCTGACTCTCCAGCCGTGTCATGCTAGATTAAACATGCGTGTGCAAGCGAACAGGGGGTAGTTCATCACGGGCAATGATTTTTTTAGGAAGAATAGCTATTAGTGGATCAATAGAGATCCATCTACAGCACACGGAGTAAGCAACCGAAGTAGACAACACAGAAAAACATATCACAGGCTGGGTTCATTTCACAATATATTTCCATTTGCAATAATTGTCATTATTTTATTGCTGGGATGTGCACTGGGTACATGGGAGTTACATACAATTCTCTTAGTTCTGCCGAATCGAGCCATTACTTAACTGTTATCATTACAGGCTACTTTGATACTAAATATCAGTTGCAAAGCCCCCACCCCGTGGTGAGTGCCACTGCTCTGTAGTATCAGCCACCATGAGAATATATACCAAGATTGGGCATAGCCATGCCCCCTCCAGGGGCCTCACCCCCCTAGTTCCAGACCCGCAGGAATGTCTCAGGGGCCCTGGTAACACCCCAGCAAAGAGTGTATTGAATGTGGGGTAGATGTACTAATCCTTGGAGAAAGATAAAGTGGAGTGAGATAAAGTACTGGGCAATCAGCTCCTAACTGTCATTTTTCAAACGGGATGTAGTTATAACCCTGACAGTCGGGATGCCGGCGATTAGAATGCTGGCGCTGGAATCCCGACATCTATCAGAATCCCGGCACCAGCATCCGAACCGCTGGCATCCCAACGGTATGTACTAGGATTAGGGGTTAGGGCTAGGCACTAGGGTGAAGGTTAGGGTTAGGCACTAAGAGGGGAGGCTTAGGGGGGGAGGATAGGTTTAAGCACTTGGGGGGAGGGTTAGGTTTAGGCAGCTGAGAGGAAGGGTTGTTAGGATACTGACCGACAGGTGTCGGTATCCCAGCCCTGTCAGAATGGCGGCGTCCGGATTCTGACCGCTAGGATGAGCGCTGGCATCCCATGCCCAACCCTTGCACACATTGTTTGGTCCTGAACTTTGGTTTTGGAATATCGAGGTTAACCGATGTTTATGTTTATTTTTTTCTAGTAAGCCAAGGCATACTTGCCTACCCTCTCGATTCGGCCGGGAGACTCCCGAAAATCAGGTTTTGCTCCCGGCCCCCCGGAAAGACAGGCAAGCCTCCAGGGCTCCAGCGACCCGCCTGCCCCCCCTGCAATTTTCTGATTAAATCCCGGCAGCGGAGGGGCCAGCGACGCGATTCGCACTGAAACACGTCATCACGGCCCCGCCCTTTGCCTCACAATGCCTTTAATAGCGTCATTGTGAAGAGGGGTGGAGCCACAATGACGCGATCAAGATATCACACCCCATGCTCCGCCCCCAAATTAGCGGCATTGTCTGGCCATGCCCCCTTTTCATCGTGACCCACCCCCTGCCGAGAATGCCCAACAGCTCCCTCCCGGAAGGAGGTAACCTGATGGTTTTTATACAGATGGCGGGGTGGGGCCTGTGCATGTGCAGAATGGGGCCTGCGTCATCGCACGCAGTGTTCCCAAGACGCAGATTGATTGATATGCAGCCCCCATCTGATGAGCATATAAGGGGCATGTGGGGGACAGCTGATGGCATAAAAGGGGCATGGCAGGAATCTGCAGAGCATATAAGGGGCAGGACTTTATGTCAGTTATATCTTCAATCTTTTGGTGCAATCCCACTATAGTATCCTGGAGTGCCATCTCTTTTTACTCCTGTTGTGTGTGTGTGTGCGTACAGTATACATATATATTTATCTCACGACCGTGTGTCAGCAATAGCGATTGAACCCTTATGTAGAAACTGTAGCACCGATGGTGGTCAGAGATAAAATAAGTGACTTACTCCCAATTTTTCAGAACACATCTTCTTTCATCAGTGATATAACATTAATAGAGCAGGTCTCACCTTAAATGTATTCACTACAGGTTACAGGTACGACCGTCACATGCCCACTGTCGACGTGACCAATCCATCACCATATATATATATAGGACCCCGAAGCAGTATCTCGCCTTGGGTCCCATGGGGAATGTGGATCAGGGAAGCCCCAGTGACCTGCATGTGACTTAAAAGGAAAGGATTAAAGTTTGAGAAATCTCTGATCCTTAAGGGGCCCATTTACTAATTATCAGGTTTTTGACCTGATAACTATAAATTCTTATTGTCATTATTCACGGCAATAAGACATTTTCTTCCGCCGGTATCAGGGGCGTTTCTAGAGAGGAGGGGGCCCGTGTGCACTCTCCGACACGGGATCCCTTCTCTCCGCCCGGCGGCCTGGGCACTGAGCTGTGCGTGGCCTCTAGAGTGTGCCCAGAGTCTATAGTGTCTGCACACGTCACCGGGAAAATGGCCGCCACGGCCATTTTCCAGTCGTTTTACAGCGCCGGACGCCCGTGCCGACATGGGACTCCAGAGAGGTAAGTATTATTATGGGTGCAGGGTGTGCGGTGAGGGGCCTCCCTGGACCCAGGGGCCCGTGTTCTCCGCACACCCTGCACCCATTATAGATACACCCCTGGCCGGTATGTACTAAAGTACACATGCAGGGTATGGGCTTTCATTTACGCAGGCCTCTGTGCTACTGCGCATGTGCGGTCTCCTGAGGTGGGATCCTATGGGTGCCTTTCTTGGTACTTTTTGCAATTTGTACCCTATAGGCTACAATGGCTTCTTATTGGGGTTAGCTATCGGGGCCAAGCTCCGGAATGTAAGACATCATCATGGACCATTGTGAGCCCTGCCTGCTACGGTGACGCCGGGCAACAGCATCAAGTCCAGCCACATTGACGACCTGGCTGCAAATCTCATTCCAAAACTGCGGAACAACACCTGTGATTGGTAAAGATTTCCGAGTGCGCAGGACAAGAAGTGATACTGAGCCGTTGTCCCCTAGATACATCATGAGGAGAGACGGTACTGAATGTACGGGAACAAGCTTAAACCCCTAGGGATTTTGGACCTCATTCAGACCCGGTCGCAAGCGCTGCGCGCTCGCAACTGGGTCGATGTTAAGGCCCTGCACACGTGCAGCGGCCACACTGCGCGTGCGCAAGCCCCGTAGCGAGAGAGAAATTCTCTCGCTCCGGAATTCACTACAAAAGGGCTGGCTGTTGATCGACAGCTCGGCCCGTTTTGTAGGCGTGGCGAGGAGGGGTGGTTTCACAAACTGAGGCGTTTAGGAACGCCTGCCATTTTGTGGGCGGCCGCACTGACATCAGCAGTGATGTCAGTGGGGAGCTTCCTGCTCGATCAGAGCAGGAAGCTCCCTGGGGCTTGCGGTTGCCGAGACCCAACCTTAGGGTCTGGTCGCAAGCCCCGATGGTCGCGATGGTTTTGACCATCACCCTGGTCTATCGCTAAGCTGTGGGTGGTAACCCACAGCCTAGCTAGCGACCAGGAGGCCGCACTAAAAAATAGAAGTGGCTGCCCTCATTCAGAACGAGCGCTCGCTTCTTGCGACCACATCTGAATGTGGGCCTTTGTGTGCACAGATAAGAATCAGTATAGTGGCATGGATAGGGTTTAAATTCGGTAAGTTCTGTCAGCCTATTAGAATTGTTTGGGACGGCGGGAAAGAGCGCCAGGAAAAGGGTTAATTTCACTGCAATTATTTAAGGGTGCAATACGCATCAATACACGGTTGATTTTACCTTACTGGGGTCAGCCGCACTGGATTACTGGCCGGGCCTTTTGTTATGCGTGTATTGGTGCCGGATTTGGAGACCCTAAAGAGTTACTTGCTTAAAGGGCAATTGGCCCTGCAAGTATGGTGGAGAATAGTGGAAATTGCTTGAAGTGAAATTTGGCCATTGATCTTATGACGCTCTTTCTTTCCATCACCAGTTAAATTTTGTATTTAAAATAAAGGCTGATCTAAGTTTTTATAGCAATAAAGTGGTCTGTGGCCCTGATTCAGAGCCGGACGCTGTGACAGAGCGCTTGCACTGAATCAGGGCCGCCCTTCTTAATTTTTAGACCGGCCTCCTGGCCGCTCGTATAGCTGTGGGTGACCACCCACAGCTATAGCAAGCGGCCAGGAAGATGGTCGCGATGGTCAAGACCATCGTGACCATCGGGCTTGCGATGAGACCCTTGTGGTAGGGTCTCGTTGCGCAAGCCCTGGAGTGCTTTCGGCTCTATCAGAACCGAGAGCACTCCCACTAACATCACTTGTGATGTCAGTGGGGCCGGCCCCAGACGGTAGGCGTTCCCATGGGAACGCCTCCGTTTGGGCAGCCACGCCCCCGGCACGCCCACCAAAGGGGGCGTGCTGTCACTCACCATCGACAGCACGCCCCCTTTGCTACGAGACCTGGAGCGACGGTTTGCCCGTCGCCATCCGGGTCTCGCGCATGTGCATGACGGAGCCGGCTCCATTGTGCGCATGCGCACTTGGCAACATCGACCCGCTTGCAAGCGCTCAGCGTTCGCGAGCGGGTCTGACTCAGGCCCTGTGTCTTTATTTTATGTAAGTTATATAAGAAGTTATGTTAAGCTGTACTGGGTTAGATGTGAGCTCACATATATACCGATAGGGCGTTTATTCTAACTGTTACTGAGAATGGCATGACGTGTCGTAAGTAGTGCCCCTGTACGCTGGGGAAATACAAGCTACAAAGAATAAAATACAGCACGCTCAAAAGAGGGCGACACTTGCAGCAGCTCTCTGCAATCTGTTTTTCGTTTTACTAATGCTTCCAGCCCCAGCAATTTTACAGCAACACATAAAACACCCTAGTCTCGCTTCTCAATATTTCTCTTAGTATATAATCATATTGCCTTTGTTCCATTTGCCCCTAATCACCAGGACATTTTTTTTTAAAGCAGCCGGAGATAATGCAAAAGGTTCGGATTTGAACATTTGGTCCATAAAATATTGAGGTGAATTTAATGATTTTTCAAACCCATTCAAAAGGTCTTTTCTTTCAGAGTCTTGAAATTGCTGCAAAAATAACATTGAATTAAACTCTCTATTTAAGGCATCCTGGAAAAAAAAATAAATGTCAGAGCACATCATGGAGGGGGAGGAATGCAAAAATCAATGCTTTTTAAATGAAACCAACATTCTCTATTATGACATTATGTTGAGATCAGCCTGTCCTGGTGTTTCAAATGCTCGGTTAGTTTAGTGCAGTTTTTTTTCTTTTATATTATGGTTCCAGGTTGCGCAGTTTCCTTAAATATATTATAACAATGTTCCCTTTGCAGAGATGTAAATTCTGTTTATTTCCTAATACACATGCGGCAGAGTCAGGTGACGTCAGCTGGCCGCTGGTGCAGTGCCACTTTAGTATACTGTACTTCGCTCCGGCAAAACTGTCATGGGCTGGGTAATCTAATGACACCCAAACCTCATAGGGGTATTGGTAAAGTAGGACTTCAGGTATAGATTGCTCTTAAGTCCCGTACACACTGGATGATTTATTTGAACGATATGAACGATAACAATATCTTTCAATGATATATCGTTCAAATCGTCCAATGTGTACGCACTTACCGATGAATGATGTGCGCTCCCGCGGGTTGTTAACGAATGCAGCATGGCCCCGCCCTCCTCTGCCGTTGTTGCCGCCCAGCCTGCCGCATCCGACATCGCTGGGTACACACATCGCCCAGTGTGTACCTAGCTTTAAAAAGAAAATACTCCTCCATGCTAAATGCACGATTGTATAGGTTAGGTACTATGAAAATTTCTTACCGGTTAAAAATGTTATTGAATATTACTGATTTGATGAGCAATAAAATATTGTCGGTACAATCGTCAATAACTTTTGGTGCTAATTACTACTTAAAAAATACTCTAAAACAATAAGAAAGTATTTCAACATTCTTTTAATTGGAAAAGCGAACGTACCCTGCGCCTGGTTTAAGAGATGGATGCAATGCTCAGATTTAAGCATATTGAGCGATTGTTAGCCATGGCGTATGCGTGTGCAATGGTTGAATTGCGATTATGTTCACACAGAGGAATCACTCGCAAAGTGAGTGACAGGTAGTCAGCTTTTGGGGGAGGTAACGGGGGGGTGGTTAGAGAAACGCAGGCATGTCGGATGGTTTAAACACTGTGTTCTGGGCGTGCATAAATTAGCCGCTGCGTCCTTGCAGCCGTAGAGCCCTCTGTGTGTCTGGGGACCCGCTGTGTCTGCGACAGCTTAGACTTACTCAGAAGCCTGATGGCCGCCTGATCAGCGTTTGATGTTTCCAATGTTTCCGGTTTTGTGCGTGAGCTGCGGATGTGAGATGCTGTCAGTGGGCGTCTCTAACCACTGGGCTGCGAGTGAGTCATTAGCATAGGGATGTAGTTTGGAAGCCGACGGTCTAAATCCCAACCGCCTGCTTCTAGACGTTCAAATCCCGGCGTGGTACTAATGACAGGCGTCTAAATCTAGACGCCTGTCATTAACCAGATGCCGGAAGACCGATGCCTGGTATCCCGATCAAAGTGATGCCGGATGCCGGGCGGACAGCCGCAGGGGGTGGGTGGGTTAGGTTTAGGGCTCCCGGGGGGACTTAGGGCTAGGCACCCCCGAGTGGAGGTTAGGGTTAGGCACCCCCCCCGGGGGACTTAGGTTTAGGCGACGGGGAAGGGGGGGTTAGGTTTAGGCACTTAGAGGGGGGATTAGGGTTAGGCACTTGGGGGGGAGGGTTAGGGGGTAGAATTACGTTAGAACCTTTTCACGATCGGGATTTTCACCCTTGCCGGCTGCCGCTGTCGGGATTTGACGGTAATACCTACTACACCCATTAGCATATTCTCACAATTCCAATCCATGAGAGATCACAGGTGCGATGGCGTCAAGTGTTCAGATTGCACCGTCTGCATTTATAATCAGTTAAAATGTGTCAATTGAAGTTTGGTTGCATATGGTCAAAACTATTTGATTTGCTTGAATTTAGTTTGATTTTTTTTTTTTCTTAAGATCAAGCAAAATCTTGAGAAATCCTGAAAGAGATGACATCGTCATCCATCACGGAGGATAATAAGGGTGATAGGGAAAGGTTGCTTCATTGTTTATTTTATTATTATTAATATTATTATTATTATTATTATCCTTTATTTATATGGCGCCACAAGTGTTCCGCAGCGCCTTACATAGTACATAGAACTAATAAGTGAACAAGAAACAAGTAACTTACAGTACATTACAGTGCAGGACAAGGACACGATTTATATACATTGCTGCAATAGTGATTAAAGCACTCACAATAAGCAGCCGGGAGTTGGCAGTCACGTGTTAGGTGCCCTAATGGGGAGTAAGGAGTAGAAGAAAATGTAAAGAGAAGCACATGAGGGAGGAGGTCCCTGCTCGTGAGAGCTTACATTCTAAAGGGGAGGGGCAGACAGACAGGTGTGACACAGATGGGGAAGATAGGGAGGAGAGAGCATGAGGTGGGTTAGGATGAGAGCTGAAAGGCCATGATGAAGTAGTGGGTCTTGAGAGCCCGTTTGAAGATTTGTAGAGAGTTGGTGAGTCTGATAGGGAGAGCATTCCAAAGGTAGGGAGCAGCACGGGCAAAATGCGGGAGTGGGAGGAAGTAATCGGTTGGCAAGAGAGGTGGCATTTGTTGAGCGAAGTGGACGGGCGTGAGTGTGAAGGGAGAGAAGGTCGGAAATGTATGTGGGAGAGGATTTGGTGAAGGCTTTGTAGGCGAGTATAAGAACCTTGAATTGGCATCTGAAGGGGAAGGGGAGCCAGTGTAGGGCTTGAAGGAGAGGGGAAGCAGATGAAGAAAGTCTGGAGAGGAAGAGGAGCCGAGCAGCAGCATTGAGAACCAATTGTAGTGGAGAGAGGTGAGAGACTGGGAGGCCAGCTAGGAGAAGGTTACAGTAGTCCAATCTGGAGATGACCAAGGAGTGGATGAGGGTTTTAGTGAGAAAGGGTCTAATCCTGGAGATATTTTTAGGTGGAAACGGCAGGACTGCGAGAGGTGCTAATGTGTGGTTTAAAGGAGAGGGAGGAGTCTAGGATAACTTCAAGGCAGTGCACTTTGGGGCTACAGGCAATAGTTGTGCCATCAATAGATAATGAAATTGTGGGAAGTGAGGTAACGGAAGAGGGTGAGAAGATGATCAGCTCAGTCTTAGATATGTTAAGTTTAAGAAAGCGCTGGGACATCCATGAAGAGACAGCATAGAGAGAGTTGGAGATACAGGTAAGGAGCGAGGGGGAGAGCTCAGGTGGCGGAAAGGTAAATTTGAGTATCATCAGCATAGAGATGATATTAGAGGTCAAAGGAGTTTATGAGTTCACCTAAAGAGGATGTGTATAGGGAGAAAAGGAGAGGTCCAAGAACAGAACCTTGGGGAACTCCTACTGTTAGTGGAAATTGGGGGGAAGAGGAGTCATGAGAGGACACAGAGACGGAATGATCAGAGAGGTAGGAGGACAGCCAGGAGAGGGCAGTGCTACGTAAACCGAGAGAGTAAAGGATATGCAGCAGTAGAGGGTGGTCTACAGTGTCAAATGCAGCAGAGAGGTCAAGGAGAATGAGCAGAGAGTAGTGGCCCTTGGATTTGGCAGCAATGAGGTTATTCCTTTAATTTGTTCATCATTCTTCGCAGTACAGACAGAAGAATGTACAGCAAATTTATATATGGGAACAGCCAGTGCATGTGTAAGGATATACTCATGGTAGCATAGCTGCGTAGCATAACCCATTTTTAAAATAAGATGATCTACTGACCTATTAAACTCGAAAGACACAAATATTCAAACCTGTTTATATCTTCTAATGATGGGTATTGAGAATTGTTGATATTTGCGAGTAAAAAGGAGAGCAATACATACAACCATATATAAAAAAAAGCAAAGATTAAAAGCTCAGGTGACACTGACTACTTGAGACAGAGGACAGAAGTCCATATATGTATTTAAATGTATGGATAACGGCTCAGTATGTATTGTGCATACTAATTAATTCTTCTACACATTTAAAATTTAATATCTATCTATCTATATATCTCATATATGTCTATCTATCTCATATCTATCTATCTATCTCATATCTATCCATCTATCTATCTATCTATCTATCCATCTATCTCATATCTATCTATGTATCTCATATCTATCTATCTATCTATCTATCTATCTATCTGTCTATCTCATATCTATCTATCTATCTATCTATCTATCTATCTATCTAATACCTATCTATCTATCTATCTATCTAATATCTATCTATCTATCTATCTATCTCATATCTATCTATCTATCTATCTATCTATCTTTCTATCTCATATATATCTCATATCTATCTATCTATCTATCTATCTATCTATCTATGTAGCTATCTATCTCATATCTATCTATCTCTCTATCTCATATCTATCTAAATATCTCATATATATCTATCTCATATCTATCTATCTATCTATCTATCTATCTGTCTCATATCTATCTACCTATCTATCCAATATTGCTTGCAGAAGCTGATGGATGGAGTAATAATGGGGTGGGGGGGGGCTCTTGTGACAGACTTTGGGAAGACACAAAAAGAGATCTGACTGGAAATCAGGAAGCAGACATAAGAAAGGAAGGTAAGGGAAGCAGACATAAGAAAGGAAGGTAAGGGAAGCAGACATAAGAAAGGAAGGTAAGCAGACATAAGAAAGGAAGGTAAGGGAAGCAGAAATAAGGAAGGTAAGGGAAGCAGACATAAGAAAGGAAGGTAAGGGAAGCAGAAATAAGGAAGGTAAAGGAAGCAGACATAAGAAGGGAAGGTAAGGGAAGCAGACATAAGAAAGGAAGGTAAGGGAAGCAGACATAAGAAAGGAAGGTAAGGGAAGCAGACATAAAAAAGGAAGGTTAGGGAAGCAGACATAAGACAGGAAGGTAAGGGAAGCAGACATAAGATAGGAAGGTAAGGGAACAGACATAAGAAAGGTAAGGGAAGCAGACATAAGATAGAAAGGTAAGGGAAGCAGACATAGGATAGGAAGTTAAGGGAAGCAGACATAGGACAGGAAGGTAAGGGAAGCATACATAAGAAAGGAAGGTAAGGGAAGCAGACATATGACAGGAAGGTAAGGGAAGCAGACATAAGATAGGAAGGTAAGGGAACAGACATAAGAATTGGTAAGGGAAGCAGACATAAGATAGAAAGGTAAGGGAAGTAGACATAAGATAGGAAGGTAATGGAAGCAGACATAAGAAAGGTAAGGGAAGCAGACATAAGAAAGGAAGGTAAGGGAAGCAGACATAAGAAAGGTAAGGGAAGCAGACATAAGATAGGAAGGTAAGGGAAGTAGACATAAGAAAGGAAGGTAAGGGAAGCAGACATAAGAAAGGTAAGGGAAGCAGACATAAGATAGGAAGGTAAGGGAAGTAGACATAAGAAAGGAAGGTAAGGGAAGCAGACATAAGAAAGGTAAGGGAAGCAGACATAAGATAGGAAGGTAAGGGAAGTAGACATAAGAAAGGAAGGTAAGGGAAGCAGACATAAGAAAGGTAAGGGAAGCAGACATAAGATAGGAAGGTAAGGGAAGTAGACATAAGAAAGGAAGGTAAGGGAAGCAGACATAAGAAAGGTAAGGGAAGCAGACATAAGATAGGAAGGTAAGGGAAGTAGACATAAGAAAGGAAGGTAAGGGAAGCAGACATAAGACAAAAAGGTAAGGGAAGCAGACATAAGATAGGAAGGTAAGGGAAGCAGACATAAGACAGGAAGGTAAGGGAAGCATACATAAGAAAGGAAGGTAAGGGAAGCAGACATAAGAAAGGAAGGTAAGGGAAGCAGACATAAGAAAGGAAGGTAAGGGAAGCAGACATAAGACAGGAAGGGAAGGGAAGCAGACATAAGAAAGGAAGGTAAGGGAAGCAGACATAAGAAAGGAAGGTTAGGGAAGCAGATATAAGAAAGGAAGGTAAGGGAAGCAGACATAAGACAGGAAGGGAAGGGAAGCAGACATAAGAAAGGAAGGTAAGGGAAGCAGACATAAGAAAAGAAGGTAAGGGAAGCAGACATAAGAAAGGAAGGTAAGGAACAGACAAGGGTTGAGCAGGAAGAATGTGGCAGTCAGGAGATGAGCAGGGACTGGTTAGCTTGAGGTGGCAGACAGAAGACAAGGGTCATGCAATGAGCTACATGCAGTCATGATAGCCTCCCCTCAGTAGGTGAAATCCTACCTGCTGGAGTGCAACTGTAAATGCAGGTTACCTATTATTTTGAGACTGATAAATCTAATAAAAGCTGATGTAATTCTGTAACAATGCGCAGTCCTAATTATACATCGGTAAAGACATATAGATATACTATAAGTTCTGATCCCCTGCTTTAGTCAGGCAGCCAGAGTTCTGCATGCAGCGCTGTTTAGCCATCTGTGGGAAGGGAAATGTAATGCTCCCCAGATGAATTTCCATCTGTTCGGCAAATGGATCTCCGATGATTATTCATCTGCTGCAGGTCGTGTTGTCTGCACCGTGACCCGAGCCAATGTTTCAGTATTTTCAATGACTTTATTCACTGTTGAATAGATGCTCATCACTTGATAAATGAAGACAAAGCTCGATATCAGAGTTCTCGCCAAAGTCAGTGTGTTTAGGGTCATTGTGCGTCCCGCAGAGCCTGTAAAAGGCTGCAAGGTGAGGGAGAGCAGGCCTAGCCTGATACATTATACAACTGTAATGCGCAAGCTTATGTATTTTTTATATAGTGCATAGAATGGGTCAGGTGGAGACGCTGCCCAAATGAGCTCATTGACTCACTCTCTGTTCTTTAGAGATTAGGAAACAGAGAGACAGATTCAAACTCTGTACTTTATTAAGTCTAATGTTACGGGGCGGAGTAAAGCTGGGTACACACTAAGCGATATGCTGTTAGATCCTGCAGATAGGGCCGACATATCGGGCAAACCGTTTAGGGTGTACCCGCCATGCGCGCTCCCGCGGGTCATTCATCGGCCGACGCTGGCAAGGTTAGTGGTGCCGGCGAATGATATATATCGGACGGTCATTCACCATATCGTACAGTGTGTACCAGCCTGCCGATATATCGTTAATCAGCAGCTTTGGGCTTTGGGTGTGTACCCAGCCTAATGCCTGGTACGGAATCGGTATGAGTTACCGCCAGACTTAAGTCCGGCGGTTCAAATCCTGACGCTGGTAGACCGGCACTAGCAGATCCCGACAGGGTAAGTATTTGTACTATTTCTAATCCTCTCCCCCCTCTAACACTAACCCTCCTTTAGGTGTGCCTAACCCTAACCTCCCCCTCTAATGCCTAACCCTAACCTCCCTCTGTAAGTGCCTAAACCTAACCCCACCTCCCCGCACCCTAAACCTAACCTTCCCGGGAGAGTGCCTAACCATAACCTCCCCCCAGGGGTTCCTAACCCTCCCTTCCCCTAGCCTGACCCTAACCCTCCCGTGGGGGAGCCTAACCCTAAGTCCCCCCCAGGAGCCCATAACCTAATGCGCGCGGCTGTCAGCACCCGCAGCCCGGATTACCTTAGTGCTGAGCGTCGGGATCCCGACGTAGGGATAATGATAGGTGTTGGGATTTTGATGGCTATCATTAGTCCCTTGTCAGCATATGACAGTCGGGAAGCCGGCAGTCGGCATTTCGAACACCAGATTCCAGCAACAACTCGGCATCGCGTGCAAGGACGTTGCCTGGGCATAGAAATGCTGTCAGCAGCACCTAAACTTGCCCCTCCCGCAGTCCTATGGGGCTTCAAACAAAAAATGCATGTCCGGTGGTAGGGTAAGTGGGGCATATAGCCGCACATACTTGCTGGTGAGAGATGATCGCACCTAATTGAATCAACCCCGTATCAATGACACGTATACTACATTGCAGATGTTCCCGCACTCTCATTTGTAATTTAAGTTATAAATACAGAGGAGCATTTATATATATACTAGGGGTGTGCACCGGCCACTTTTCGTGTTTTGTGTTTTGGTTTTGGATCTGGATCTTTCTTCGTGTTTTGGATCTGGATTGGTTTTGCCAAAACCACCCTTCCGTGTTTTGGGTTCTGGGTTTTGTGTTTTGGATCTGTATTTTTTTTAAAAAAAGCATAAAAACAGCTAAAATCACAGAATTTGTAGGTTTTTCTGCTCCTATGCTATTATTAACCTCAATAACCTTAATTTCCACTCATTTCCAGTCTATTCTGAACACCTCACACCTCACAATAGTGTTTTTATGTCCAAAACGTTGCACCGAGGTAGCTGGATGACTATGCTAAGCGACACGAGTGGGCGGCACAAACACGTGACCCATCTAGGCGTGAAACTGCAGTGGCAGACAGGATGGCAGTTTGAAAAACTAGGCCCCAAACTGTACATAATGCAAAGAAAAAAAAGAGGTGCAAGATGGAATTGTCCTTGGGCCCTCCCACCCACCCTTATGTTGTATAAACAGGACATGCACACTTTAACAAACCAATCATTTCAGCGCCAGGGTCTGCCACACAACTGTGGCTGAAATGATTGGTTCGTTTGGGCCCCCACAAAACAAGCTGGCAATTAATGTGTCCCTGCACAAACTGGCTCTATGGAGGCAAGATGTCATCCTCATCCTCCTCATCCACCGATTCCTCACCCTCTTCAGTGTGTACATCCTCATCCTCACAAAGTATTAACTCGTCCCCACTTGAATCCACCACCACAGGTCCCTCTGTACCTTCTGGAGGCTGGTCTCCCTGGAAGAGCTGATAATTCATTTTGATGAACATCATCTTCTCCACATTCTGTGGAAGCAACCTCCTACGCCTTTCGCTGACAAGGTTCCCGGCTGCACTAAACACTCTTTCGGAGTACACACTGGAGGGGGGGCAACTCAGGTAAAATAGAGCCAGTTTGTACAGGGGCCTCCAAATTGCCTCTTTTTCCTGCCAGTACAGGTATGGACTGTCTGCCATGCCTACTTGGATGCTGTCACCGATGTAATCCTCCACCATTCTGTCAATGGTGACAGTATCATATGCAGTGACAGTAGACATGTCAGAAATTGTTGCCAGGTCCTTCAGTCCGGACCAGATGTCCAAACTTGGTCCTGCCTGCCCTGCATCACCGCCAGCGGGTTGCTTAGGATACCTAAGTTTTTTCCTGGCAGCCCCAGTTGCAGGAGAAAATGAAGAAGGAGCCGTTGACGTGTCACGTTCCACTTCTGCTGACAGTGTGTTCACCAGCAGGTCTTTGCACCTCTGCAGGCTTGTGTCGGCCGGAAAGAGAGACACCACATAGGCTTTAAACCTAGGATCGAGCACGGTGGCCAAAACGTAGTGGTCTGATTTCAACAGATTGACCACCCTGGAATCCTGGCAAAGCGAATGAAGGGCTTCATCCACAAGTCCCACATGCCGAGCGGAATCGCTCCGTCTTAGCTCCTCCTTCACTTTCTCCAGCTGCTTCTGCAAAAGCCTGATGAGGGGAATGACCTGACTCAAGCTGGCAGTGTCTGAACTGACTTCACGTGTGGCAAGTTCGAAGGGCTGGAGAACCTTGCACAACACGGAAATCATTCTCCACTGCGCTTGAGTCAGGTGCATACCCCCTCCTTTGCCTATGTCATAGGTGGATGTATAGGCTTGTATGGCCTTTTGCTGCTCCTCCATCCTCTGAAGCATATAGAGGGTTGAGTTCCACCGCGTCACAACCTCTTGCTTCAGGTGATGGCGGGGCAGGTTCAAGAGTGTTTGCTGGCGCTCCAGTCTTCGGCACGCAGTCGCTGAATGGCGAAAGTGGCCAGAAATTTTTCGGGCCACCCAAACCGTCTCCTGCACGCCCCTGTCGCTTTTCAGAAAATTCTGCACCACCAAGTTTATTGTGTGAGCAAAACATGGGACGTGCTGGAATTTGCCCAGATGTAATGCCCGCACAATATTGGTGGCGTTGTCAGATATCACAAATCCCCAGGAGAGTCTAAGTGGGGTAAGCCACTGGGCGATGATTTCCCTCAGTTTCTCTAAGAGGTTGTCGGCGGTGTGCCTCTTACTGAAACCGGTGATACACAGCGTAGCCTGCCTTGTAACGAGCTGGCATTTCTGAGATGCTGCTACTGGTGACGCTGCTGCTGTTGCTGCGTAAGGTGATACATCTACCCAGTGGGCTGTCACAGTCATATAGTCCTTAGTCTGCCCTGTTCCACTTGTCCACATGTCCATGGTTAAGTGGACATTGTGTACAACGGCATTTTTCAGGACACTGAGGACACTTTTTCTGACGTTTCTGTACAGTCTCGGTATCGCCTGCCTAGTGAAGTGGAATCTAGACGGGATTTGGAACCGGGGACACACTACCTCCATCAATTGTCTAAATCCCACTGCACTAATGGCGGATACCGGACGCACGTCTAACACCAACATAGCAGTCAAGGCCTCAGTTATACGTTTTGCTTCAGGATGACTGCTGTCGTACTTCATCCTCCTCGCTAAGGACTGTTGGAGGGTCAATTGTTTAGTAAAAGTAGTGGTGTTCCTACTTCCTCTCTGGGATGATGAACGACTCCCAGCAGCAGCAACAGCAGCAGCGGCAGCAGTAGGCGTAGCAATGCAGGATCCTCCAGAGGAATCCCGGATAGGAGAGTCAGTCATGCCAGTGACATGGCCTGCAGGACTACTTCCGATCCTGACTAAGGAGGAAATTGACGAGGAGGGAGTTGACGGTGTGGTTTGCAGGCGCTTGGATACAACAGGACAACGGGATTTAGGTGTCCCTGGACTGCTTACGGTCTTAGCCAAAGTTTCTGAACTTGACAGTAACTTTTTATGAACGCGCTGCAGGTGCCGTATAAGGGAGGATGTTCCTAGGTGGTTGACGTCCCTACCCCTACTTATTTCACCTTTACATATGGTACATATGGCAAGACAGTTGTTGTCCGGATTTGGATAGAAATATTGCCAGACCAAAGAGGTGGAATGTTTGGTCTTCTGCCCAGGCATGACCGTGATGGGCTTTTTCATCCCACGGACAACAACTGTCTCCCCCGGAGCCTGATTTAAACAAACCACATCACCATCAGAATCCTCCTCGCCAACTTCCTCCTCAGCGCCAGCTACACCAGTATCCTCATCCTGTTGTACTTCAACAGTGACATCTTCAATTTGCATATCAGCAAGTGGACTGTGGGTGCTCCTTTCAGCACTTGCAGGGGGCGTGCAAATGGTGGAAAGAGCCACCTCTTCCCGTCCAGTGCTGGGAAGGTCAGGCATCGCAACCACCACCACACTTGGACTCTCCTTGGGGATTTGTGATATCTTCTTAGAAAGCACAGTTCTTCGCTGTGCTTTTGCCAGCTTAACTCTTTTGATTTTTTTAGTGGGAGGAGGGCTTCCATCGTCATGTGAAGCTGAACCACTAGTCATGAACATACTAGGGATCGACCTTAGCCGTTCCTTGCCACTCCGTGTCGTAAATGGCATATTGGCAAGTTTACGTTTCTCTTCAGCTGATTTAAATGTCTTTTTCAAGGTCATTTTCCTGAACTTTGCCATTTGGGATTGTATGTGCCCTCTACTATGACATTGGGCATCGGCCTTGGCAGACGACGTTGATGGCATGTTATCGTCTATGTCATGACTAGTGGCAGCAGCTTCAGCACTAGGAGGAAGTGGTTCTTGATCTTTCTCTATTTTATTTTTATCGGAGAAAGTTTGGTCCTCCATTTATGTTATATCGATTTGATATATACGTGCGGCTAAACACAGAAAATAATTTTTTTTTTGGTTTGGACTGGAGTGTACTTTGTGGGTTACAGCACCCTTTAACGGTCAAGCCAGCCGGCCCTTTACTTATGACACAGGCGCACGCTTGGCACTACTTTGTTGATGCACGTGCGGCTACTGCGCACACAATTCACAAACACAGAAAATAATTTTTTTTTTGGTTTGGACTGGAGTGTACTTTCGGGGGTTACAGCACCCTTAACGGTCAAGCCAGCCGGCCCTTTACTTATGACACAGGCGCACGCTTGGCACTACTTTGTTGATGCACGTGCGGCTACTGCGCACACAATTCACAAACACAGAAAATAATTTTTTTTTGGTTTGGACTGGAGTGTACTTTCGGGGGTTACAGCACCCTTTAACGGTCAAGCCAGCCGGCCCTTTACTTATGACACAGGCGCACGCTTGGCACTACTTTGTTGATGCACGTGCGGCTACTGCGCACACAATTCACAAACACAGAAAATAATTTTTTTTTGGTTTGGACTGGAGTGTACTTTCGGGGGTTACAGCACCCTTTAACGGTCAAGCCAGCCGGCCCTTTACTTATGACACAGGCGCACGCTTGGCACTACTTTGTTGATGCACGTGCGGCTACTGCGCACACAATTCACAAACACAGAAAATAATTTTTTTTTGGTTTGGACTGGAGTGTACTTTCGGGGGTTACAGCACCCTTAATGGTCAAGCCAGCCGGCCCTTTACTTATGACACAGGTGCACGCTTGGCACTACTTTGTTGATGCACGTGCGGCTACTGCGCACACAATTCACAAACACAGAAAATAATTTTTTTTTGGTTTGGACTGGAGTGTACTTTCGGGGGTTACAGCACCCTTTAACGGTCAAGCCAGCCGGCCCTTTACTTATGACACAGGCGCACGCTTGGCACTACTTTGTTGATGCATGTGCGGCTACTGCGCACACAATTCACAAACACAGAAAATAATTTTTTTTTGGTTTGGACTGGAGTGTACTTTCGGGGGTTACAGCACCTTTTAACGGTCAAGCCAGCCGGCCCTTTACTTATGACACAGGCGCACGCTTGGCACTACTTTGTTGATGCACGTGCGGCTACTGCGCACACAATTCACAAACACAGAAAATAATTTTTTTTTGGTTTGGACTGGAGTGTACTTTCGGGGGTTACAGCACCCTTTAACGGTCAAGCCAGCCGGCCTTTTACTTATGACACAGGCGCACGCTTGGCACTACTTTGTTGATGCACGTGCGGCTACTGCGCACACAATTCACAAACACAGAAAATAATTTTTTTTTTGGTTTGGACTGGAGTGTACTTTGGGGGTTACAGCACCCTTTAACGGTCAAGCCAGCCGGCCCTTTACTTATGACACAGGCGCACGCTTGGCACTACTTTGTTGATGCACGTGCGGCTACTGCGCACACAATTCACAAACACAGAAAATAATTTTTTTTTTGGTTTGGACTGGAGTGTACTTTCGGTGGTTACAGCACCCTTAACGGTCAAGCCAGCCGGCCCTTTACTTATGACACAGGTGCACGCTTGGCACTACTTTGTTGATGCACGTGCGGCTACTGCGCACACAATTCACAAACACAGAAAATAATTTTTTTTTGATTTGGACTGGAGTGTACTTTCGGGGGTTACAGCACCCTTTAACGGTCAAGCCAGCCGGCCCTTTTCTTATGACACAGGCGCACGCTTGGCACTACTTTGTTGATGCACGTGCGGCTACTGCGCACACAATTCACAAACACAGAAAATAATTTTTTTTTTTGGTTTGGACTGGAGTGTACTTTGGGGGTTACAGCACCCTTTAACGGTCAAGCCAGCCGGCCCTTTACTTATGACACAGGCGCACGCTTGGCACTACTTTGTTGATGCACGTGCGGCTACTGCGCACACAATTCACAAACACAGAAAATAATTTTTTTTTTGGTTTGGACTGGAGTGTACTTTCGGGGGTTACAGCACCCTTAACGGTCAAGCCAGCCGGCCCTTTACTTATGACACAGGCGCACGCTTGGCACTACTTTGTTGATGCACGTGCGGCTACTGCGCACACAATTCACAAACACAGAAAATAATTTTTTTTTTGGTTTGGACTGGAGTGTACTTTCGGGGGTTACAGCACCCTTAACGGTCAAGCCAGCCGGCCCTTTACTTATGACACAGGCGCACGCTTGGCACTACTTTGTTGATGCACGTGCGGCTACTGCGCACACAATTCACAAACACAGAAAATAATTTTTTTTTGGTTTGGACTGGAGTGTACTTTCGGGGGTTACAGCACCCTTTAACGGTCAAGCCAGCCGACCCTTTACTTATGACACAGGCGCACGCTTGGCACTACTTTGTTGATGCACGTGCGGCTACTGCGCACACAATTCACAAACACAGAAAATATATTATTTTTTTAGCACTTGGGGGGAGCACCCCTGATGGACAGAGCACCCCCTGGACAACACTACAGCACTCCTTTAGGACTGGGACACTGCACAGGACTTTGGAGTGGACACAGCCCCTATGGAGAACTGACTGCACAACACAGTCCAGCCAGCCCCTATGGACTTTGAAGTAGTGGACACAGCCCCTATTAACAACAGCAGCACAGCACAACACAGCCAGCCCCTATGGACTTTGAAGTAGTGGACAACAGCAGCACTACACTACACTACACTACACTACACAGCCCTAACTCCCACCCTCCCTCTTCACTGTCCACAGCCGAGTGAGAAAATGGCGCCGACGCGGGTACCTTATATAGGATCCAAAACCCGCGAGACTCGGAAGGCGGGATGATGACGTTTTGCCTCGATTTCAGATCCGAGTCAGGCGGGAAAAGTCGAGCCTGACTCGGATCGGACTCGGATCGGGGGGGCTCGGGGGGGTTCGGATTTCAGAAATCCGAACCCGCTCACCCCTAATATATACATATATATATATATATTAGGGGTGAGCGGGTTCGGATTTCTGAAATCCGAACCCCCCCGAGCCCCCCCGATCCGAGTCCGATCCGAATCAGGCTCGACTTTTCCCGCCTGACTCGGATCTGAAATCGAGGCAAAACGTCATCATCCCGCCTTCCGAGTCTCGCGGGTTTTGGATCCTATATAAGGTACCCACGTCGGCGCCATTTTCTCACTCGGCTGTGGACAGTGAAGAGGGAGGGTGGGAGTTAGGGCTGTGTAGTGTAGTGTAGTGTAGTGCTGCTGTTGTCCACTACTTCAAAGTCCATAGGGGCTGGCTGTGTTGTGCTGTGCTGCTGTTGTTAATAGGGGCTGTGTCCACTACTTCAAAGTCCATAGGGGCTGGCTGGACTGTGTTGTGCAGTCAGTTCTCCATAGGGGCTGTGTCCACTCCAAAGTCCTGTGCAGTGTCCCAGTCCTAAAGGAGTGCTGCAGTGTTGTCCAGGGGGTGCTCTGTCCATCAGGGGTGCTCCCCCCAAGTGCTTAAAAAATAATATATTTTCTGTGTTTGTGAATTGTGTGCGCAGTAGCCGCACGTGCATCAACAAAGTAGTGCCAAGCGTGCGACTGTGTCATAAGTAAAGGGCCGGCTGGCTTGACCGTTAAAGGGTGCTGTAACCCCCGAAAGTACACTCCAGTCCAAACCAAAAAAAAATTATTTTCTGTGTTTGTGAATTGTGTGCGCGGTAGCCGCACGTGCATCAACAAAGTAGTGCCAAGCGTGCGCCTGTGTCATAAGTAAATGGCTGGCTGGCTTGACCGTTAAGGGTGCTGTAACCCCCGAAAGTACACTCCAGTCCAAACCAAAAAAAAAATTATTTTCTGTGTTTGTGAATTGTGTGCGCAGTAGCCGCACGTGCATCAACAAAGTAGTGCCAAGCGTGCGCCTGTGTCATAAGTAAAGGGCCGGCTGGCTTGACCGTTAAGGGTGCTGTAACCCCCGAAAGTACACTCCAGTCCAAACCAAAAAAAAAATTATTTTCTGTGTTTGTGAATTGTGTGCGCAGTAGCCGCACGTGCATCAACAAAGTAGTGCCAAGCGTGCGCCTGTGTCATAAGTAAAGGGCCGGCTGGCTTGACCGTTAAGGGTGCTGTAACCCCCGAAAGTACACTCCAGTCCAAACCAAAAAAAAAATTATTTTCTGTGTTTGTGAATTGTGTGCGCAGTAGCCGCACGTGCATCAACAAAGTAGTGCCAAGCGTGCGCCTGTGTCATAAGTAAAGGGCCGGCTGGCTTGACCGTTAAGGGTGCTGTAACCCCCGAAAGTACACTCCAGTCCAAACCAAAAAAAAAATTATTTTCTGTGTTTGTGAATTGTGTGCGCAGTAGCCGCACGTGCATCAACAAAGTAGTGCCAAGCGTGCGCCTGTGTCATAAGTAAAGGGCCGGCTGGCTTGACCGTTAAGGGTGCTGTAAACCCGAAAGTACACTCCAGTCCAAACCAAAAAAAAAATTATTTTCTGTGTTTGTGAATTGTGTGCGCAGTAGCCGCACGTGCATCAACAAAGTAGTGCCAAGCGTGCGCCTGTGTCATAAGTAAAGGGCCGGCTGGCTTGACCGTTAAGGGTGCTGTAACCCCCGAAAGTACACTCCAGTCCAAACCAAAAAAAAAATTATTTTCTGTGTTTGTGAATTGTGTGCGCAGTAGCCGCACGTGCATCAACAAAGTAGTGCCAAGCGTGCGCCTGTGTCATAAGTAAAGGGCCGGCTGGCTTGACCGTTAAGGGTGCTGTAACCCCCGAAAGTACACTCCAGTCCAAACCAAAAAAAAAATAATTTTCTGTGTTTGTGAATTGTGTGCGCAGTAGCCGCACGTGCATCAACAAAGTAGTGCCAAGCGTGCGCCTGTGTCATAAGTAAAGGGCCGGCTGGCTTGACCGTTAAGGGTGCTGTAACCCCCGAAAGTACACTACAGTCCAAACCAAAAAAAAAATAATTTTCTGTGTTTGTGAATTGTGTGCGCAGTAGCCGCACGTGCATCAACAAAGTAGTGCCAAGCGTGCGCCTGTGTCATAAGTAAAGGGCCGGCTGGCTTGACCGTTAAGGGTGCTGTAACCCCCGAAAGTACACTCCAGTCCAAACCAAAAAAAAAATTATTTTTCTGTGTTTGTGAATTGTGTGCGCAGTAGCCGCACGTGCATCAACAAAGTAGTGCCAAGCGTGCGCCTGTGTCATAAGTAAAGGGCCGGCTGGCTTGACCGTTAAGGGTGCTGTAACCCCCGAAAGTACACTCCAGTCCAAACCAAAAAAAAAATAATTTTCTGTGTTTGTGAATTGTGTGCGCAGTAGCCGCACGTGCATCAACAAAGTAGTGCCAAGCGTGCGCCTGTGTCATAAGTAAAGGGTCGGCTGGCTTGACCGTTAAGGGTGCTGTAACCCCCGAAAGTACACTCCAGTCCAAACCAAAAAAAAAATTATTTTCTGTGTTTGTGAATTGTGTGCGCAGTAGCCGCACGTGCATCAACAAAGTAGTGCCAAGCGTGCGCCTGTGTCATAAGTAAAGGGCCGGCTGGCTTGACCGTTAAGGGTGCTGTAACCCCCGAAAGTACACTCCAGTCCAAACCAAAAAAAAAATTATTTTCTGTGTTTGTGAATTGTGTGCACTGTGGCTGCACGTGCATCAACAAAGGAGCAGCGCCAAGCGTGCGCCTGTGTCCCATAAGTAAAGAGCTGGCTGGCTCATTTCTTAAAGGGTGGTGTAACCCACAAAGTGGACTACTCTCCAGCAAAAATAAAATAATATTTTCTGTGTTTGTGTGCGCTTTAGCCGCACGTATATATATCAATATAACATAAATGGAGGACCAAACTTTCTCCGATAAAAATAAAATAGGGAAAGATCAAGAACCACTTCCTCCTAGTGCTGTTGCTGCTGCTGGGAGTTGTTCATCATCCCAGAGAGGAAGTAGGAACATCACTACTTTTACTAAACAATTGACCCTCCAACAGTCCATAGCGATGAGGATGAAGTACGACAGCAGTCATCCTGAAGCAAAACGTATAACTGAGGCCTTGACTGCTATGTTGGTGTTAGACGTGCGTCCGGTATCCGACATTAGTGCAGTGGGATTTAGACAATTGATGGAGGTAGTGTGTCCTCGGTTCCAAATCCCGTCTAGATTCCACCTGCATCCTCAAAGCAGCAGCGACAAGCGTGCGTCTGTCTGTTAAAGGGTGGTGACACCCTCAAAGTGTGCTACACAAACAATTAAAATATTGTTCTTTTTTTTTCTGTCTTTGTGAATTGTGTGGGCTGTAGCCGCACCTGCATCCTTAAAGCAGCAGCGACAAGCGTGCGTCTGTCTGTTAAAGGGTGGTGACACCCACAAAGTGTGCTACACAAACAATTAAAATATTGTTCTTTTTTTTTTGGTCTTTGTGAAATGTGTGGGCTGTAGCCGCACCTGCATCCTTAAAGCAGCAGCGACAAGCGTGCGTCTGTCTGTTAAAGGGTGGTGACACCCTCAAAGTGTGCTACACAAACAATTAAAATATTGTTCTTTTTTTTTCTGTCTTTGTGAATTGTGTGAGCTGTAGCCGCACCTGCATCCTTAAAGCAGCAGCGACAAGCGTGCGTCTGTCTGTTAAAGGGTGGTGACACCCTCAAAGTGTGCTACACAAACAATTAAAATATTGTTCTTTTTTTTTTGGTCTTTGTGAAATGTGTGGGCTGTAGCCGCACCTGCATCCTTAAAGCAGCAGCGACAAGCGTGCGTCTGTCTGTTAAAGGGTGGTGACACCCTCAAAGTGTTCTACACAAACAATTAAAATATTGTTCTTTTTTTTTCGGTCTTTGTGAAATGTGTGGGCTGTAGCCACACCTGCATCCTTAAAGCAGCAGCGACAAGCGTGCGTCTGTCTGTTAAAGGGTGGTGTAACTCTCAAAGTGCTCCAAAGAATAAAAAACTATTTTTTTAATGTGTTTGTGACTTGTGTGCGATGTAGCCGCACCTGCATCCTTAAAGCAGCAGCGACAAGCGTGCGTCTGTCTGTTAAAGGGTGGTGACACCCTCAAAGTGTGCTACACAAACAATTAAAATATTGTTCTTTTTTTTTCTGTCTATGTGAATTGTGTGGGCTGTAGCCGCACCTGCATCCTTAAAGCAGCAGCGACAAGCGTGCGTCTGTCTGTTAAAGGGTGGTGACACCTCAAAGTGTTCTACACAAACAATTAAAATATTGTTCTTTTTTTTTTGGTCTTTGTGAAATGTGTGGGCTGTAGCCGCACCTGCATCCTTAAAGCAGCAGCGACAAGCGTGCGTCTGTCTGTTAAAGGGTGGTGACACCTCAAAGTGTTCTACACAAACAATTAAAATATTCTTCTTCTTTTTTCTGTCTTTGTGAATTGTGTGGGCTGTAGCCGCACTTGCATCCTCAAAGCAGCAGCGACAAGCGTGCGTCTGTCTGTTAAAGGGTGGTGTAACCCTCAAAGTGTGCTCCACAAACAATAAAAATATTCTTTTTTTTTTCTGTCTTTGTGAATTGTGTGGGCTGTAGCCGCACTTGAATCCTCAAAGCAGCAGCGACAAGCGTGCGTCTGTCTGTTAAAGGATTACATCGGTGACAGCATCCAAGTAGGCATGTCAGACAGTCCGTATCTGTACTGGCAGGAAAAAGAAGCAATTTGGAGGTCCCTGTACAAACTGGCTCTATTTTACCTGAGTTGCCCCCCCTCCAGTGTGTACTCCGAAAGAGTGTTTAGTGCAGCCGGGAACCTTGTCAGCGAAAGGCGTAGGAGGTTGCTTCCACAAAATGTGGAGAAGATGATGTTCATAAAATGAATTATCAACTCTTCCAGGGAGACCAGCCTCCAGAACGTACAGAGGGACCTGTGGTTCCAGCAGGGACGAATTAATACTCTGTGAGGATGAGGATGTACACACTGAAGAGGGTGAGGAATCGGTGGATGAGGAGGATGAGGATGACATCTTGCCTCCGTAGAGCCAGTTTGTGCAGGGACAGATAAATTGCCAGCTTGTTTTGTGGGGGCCCAAACGAACCAATCATTTCAGCCACAGTTGTGTGGCAGACCCTGGCGCTGAAATGATTGGTTTGTTAAAGTGTGCATGTCCTGTTTATACAACATAAGGGTGGGTGGGAGGGCCCAAGGACAATTCCATCTTGCACCTCTTTTTTTTCTTTGCATTATGTACAGTTTGGGGCCTAGTTTTTCAAACTGCCATCCTGTCTGCCACTGCAGTTTCACGCCTAGATGGGTCACGTGTTTGTGCCGCCCACTTGTGTCGCTTAGCATAGTCATCCAGCTACCTCGGTGCAACCTTTTGGACATAAAAACACTATTGTGAGGTGTGAGGTATTCAGAATAGACTGGAAATGAGTGGAAATTAAGGTTATTGAGGTTAATAATAGCATAGGAGCAGAAAAACCTACAAATTCTGTGATTTTAGCTGTTTTTATGCTTTTTTTCAAAAAAATACAGATCCAAAACACAAAACCCAGAACCCAAAACACGCAAGGGTGGTTTTGGCAAAACCAATCCAGATCCAAAACACGAAGAAAGATCCAGATCCAAAACCAAAACACAAAACACGAAAAGTGGCCGGTGCACACCCCTAATATATATATACATATATATATATATATATATATATATAACAGTTACATCATTGAATTTGGTTGTTCTGTGTTCTAACATTTTAGTATTCATATTGTCAGGGAGATCCACAGGCCTGCAAATGCACCCCGAGGTGTTTCCACAGATTGAATAGTGCAAAAGGTGCTTATCAGACAATTAGGCAGACATGTAGAACACTAGTTTTGCAGTGTGTACCTGACCCTTGGTGCCTTAACTATGAGTAATTATTTCACAAGAGATATTAATGAGATAGATACTGTAAGTAAATATAGAGATTGCCTAGGTGTGCCTTAGTTAAGAACATTTATTAATTAGAATACTGTAATTGTAACTATCTCTAACTGTAGAGGAATGTTTATGGTCATCTAGAAAGTGTTGTCATGTCTAAAATAATCAATTTACATCAACTCTCTGCAAGGTTGTAATCAGATTCCATATCAACATTTGGGAGAGGGCCAGTAGTTTCTTCTGGTCCACCTCACTGCCAGGGGTGTAACTACTATGGGGGGCTGGGTATGGGAGGCCGGCAGTCGGGATGCTGGACACCAAAACTTCGACAGTTGCATCCCGATGCTTAGAATCCTGTCAGGGGCTCCAGAAGTATACTAACCCTCCCCCTTTCACCCCCTAACCCTCCTTTCCTGCATCCTAACCCCGGTGGTGCCTAAACTTAATCCCCCCTGTCCGCAGCCTAACTCTAAGCCCACCGGTGGTGGCTAAACCTAACCCTCCCTCCCCGCGGTGTAAAGCTAACCCGGTCCCCTATACTCACGTACCAGATGCCGGGTGTCGGCATCTCAGCTGATGTTGGGATTCCAGTGCCGGTGCTCTGGCCACGCATCAGGATTGCGGTGCCAGGATTCTGACCGCCGGCATCCCATGCAGCGACCAATTAACTACATCCCACTATGGGGCCCAGACTAGGGCTGAAACTAGGATTTTTGTCACCCGGGGCAAGGCAGCAATTTGGTGCTCCCCGCCATAACTATTGGCTCCTCAAATCTGGCACCCGGCCCTGCTTTACACAAAAAAATGGTTTTCAGGATACACATGTCAATGTGCATGCAGGATTAACGGCTTTAAATTGTTAGTGAATACAAGATTACTGTCATCATGGCTATGACACAGTATACATCATTTTAGTTAGCCCTGAACCATCCAGACAAGACATATGGACATTAACTCCAGGGAGCACACCACCCACGACCAGGAGTCAGGACTGTGAACAGGGGGATTCCTCTTGTCAGCCAGCGGGGAGTGCATAGCACGGGAATCTGGGGACTGACCCAGGAGGCACCTTTAACAGTGACAGCATAGGGGCAATATACCGTATGCAGCAATAGATGGAACCAGGACAGTGAGTGGGACTAGAACGCATATTACCTCATCACCAGACAAGACATGTCTGAGCTCTCGGCACCCCCTCAAATCCGGCGCCCAGGGCACATGCCCCCCTCCATGTGCCCCCAAGTTGCGGCCCTGCCCAGACCACCTTTGGGACTGCCTCCCCTGCAACAGATCATACTGTTGGGAAAGTGAAGCTCAGGACCTGCCCATTAAATACTTCGACACATACTGTCAACTTGGGGCACTACAGTGCAGCGCATGATGTCAAATGTTGGCACGACATAGTGCATAATGGGAACTGGGGGCAATACAATGTGGCTTAATGAGAACTGGGGGCACTACAGGGTGGCATAATAAGAACTTGGGGCACTACAATGTTGCATAAAAATAAACAATCACTATGGCAAGAGATATATCTCTAAAAGCATCAGGGCAGGGGCCCTTCAAAATGTTTCTATGGGACCCACAAAGTTGTACTTATGGCTTCATTATGAATTATTTGTCCCCAGAAGAGTGAGGGCCTCGGAATAATGCATTGCCAGGCCCCTGAACATCCAGACCTTGTATTAACTAGATCCCCTGCACTGGTGGTACTTCCACCACTGAGCTTGTGTTACCAATGGCTGGACAGTTTCAGTGGAACAACAATATGCAGCATGCATTACCAGGTTCTGGTAGTACATCAATATGTGTTATATTTATCAAAGGGCTAAAAAGTTTTATTGTTGACCCAAACCAGTGTTTTCACCTGCAATAAGGCTCATTTTCCTTTGTTGTATTCATTTAGCGATCTGTCACTAACGACTACATCAATCTCACCTGCTTTTGCATGGGGAGTATATTTATAGAGTATGGCAGTGGAATTCGTACTGCCAGGATGAATATTCAATCAACAGAATACAATTATTGCAGATTTTTTTTAAATATATTGCATTATTCTCTGATGAAGGGGAGAAATATAATATATATAACAAAAATATTATGGGGCCTATTCATTAATACTTAAATATCCTTGGAGGTAATTAGGTTTAGAACTCGCATGGAGTTCTACCTAATTACAGGAGGAATTCATCATTCCTCCTCTCCATAAGTATTCCGAAAAGCTGTCATTTCTGCGATGACAGCTTTTCGGGAAATAGATACTTTTCCCTGACTATTCCTACCTTACCGCAGCTGGAATCCGTGCTGCGCTTGCGCCGTTCTGTTCACAGAAGTGGCGCATACGCAGAACTGATTACAGCTGCAGTAATTGAATATAAAAAAAATCTTAATTTATGCACAATAGGGTTATCATGCCAATACTGCCAAATGGGTTTGAAAAGGGGTAATCAAAACCACCTGGTCTTTTAAAAAAATGACTAAAATCCCATCGCAAACTACACTCATTATTAAACACCCAGTTCTACAACCACTAAAATTTAGGTTGTAACCTGAAAAACGTATCAATTATTCACAGACTCACTGACTTATCACATAATGAAAGACCAGATTCATTTACTCGGAGTTACAGTAAACCAAACAATATTTTGCATTAAATGCAGAATTCTTAAAAAAAAAAAAAAACTTGCATGCAAATTCATTAAGAACACAAAGGCAGAATGTTATTAAATAAAAGCTTATTAATTAAAAATGGTGATAACAAAATGAAGAATATAAATGCAATGCAGTTTCCTTAACATAAAATTGTAATAAAAACAGAGAACTCACACTCATATACTTTTCGTAAAATCTGCTGCCAGGAAAATATTGTAAAAGGTGTATGTTTTCCTTAGTAGTGGGATGTTGCCAAAAACTGTCTGAGATAATTTCTTTACTTTCAATCAGTCTCCTTTCTACTCAATTCCCTTTTCTTGAAAAAAACAGTGTGTTTATGTGTGTTTATTATATGGATATATCCCTTCTTGAACATTATATATCTTCCTTTAAGCGAGGCATGCTTTTTAACACCTATGCATAGGAAACATGCATAGATGTTGAAAGACATGTAATCTCTATATCTTCCTTAGGACACTGGTGCTTATAAATGACATGTTACATGGCAGTTATTACTGGTTACAGATTTGCACAGAAACCCTCTCAAATATGGATAATAAAAATTATTGCTTTAATCCCAAGACTAAATGTATCTGTACTCATGTGGTGATTTCCAGCTAAAGGGACTTTGCCAATGTTGACCATACATGCCGACAATCAGTTCCCTCCTTCCGGGAGGGAGCTGATTGTCGGCTAACAGCGGGGGGCGTGCCCGGCCAGTGACATCACATTGGGGGCGGAGTCAAGGGTGGGGCCGCGAGATTGTGTCATCATGGCCCCGCCCCCTCTTCACAATGCCGTTATTTTTGGCATAGTGAAGCAGGGGGCGGGGCCACGATGATGCGATTCAGTGCGAATCGCGTCACCGCCCCCCCGCTGTGGTTTTTTTTAGTTTATTCTGTGGGGAGGTCGGGAGGGTCGCAGGCTGCCGGGAGGCTTGCCTGCCTTTCTGGGGGGCCGGGAGTGGTACCCAAAAATCGGAAGGGTAGGCAAGCCTGCCCTAAACCTCCCAATAAACCCCACTACTTATCATTGGCATGGCGGCTGCCGGGATGCCTGTGTCGGGATTCTGACAGGTGTCAGGATTGCGGCACCGGCATCCTGACAGTCGGGATTTCAACTACCTCCCGCCATATGAGTTCTGTATATGTGGCTGCAATGATTCCTTTCCTTAGTCTGAGTCTTTCTTGGCAGGTGATTACTAAGTTGTGGTTTGGAGAAGGAAGCAAAAAGTGTCATTGCCTGATGCAATTGACTTTGTGTGGCTTGTGTATGTTGGTGGGAACCCCAAATAAATGTTTTATTTTCATTAACAGCATGAGTGGGCTCTCCCTAATGCAAAGCCAGACCTCCTTTAGAAATATGACACACATTTTCTATTATTCCCACTGACAAAGTAGACTTCTTAATATTTGCGTCATAGCGTATTGATGTGGCAGAACCATCTTGACGCAAATTTGCCGCAAACTGCATCAGCACAAATCTAGTCTCTTTTTGTTCCGAATCAGACTCTATGAAGACATCACATTTCCTCAAGGTGCAAATCTGGTTTCACTGTGAGTTTAAGCGGTCTTGAAACCAGGGCCATAACTAGGGTAGTGCGACCAGTGCCATGGCACGGGGCACCGCAGGGCAGTGGGCGCTGTTTGGGCCTGTCATTTTTCCTGTTTATTATCATTCTCACTTGTAGCTTCCTCTTCTGTTACCCCCAACATCTCCTGGCCTCCCCTATCTCTTCCCTGGCCCTTCCCCATGAGGCCATGGCCCTTTTTCAGTTGCACTATCTGGGGGAGCCAATGCTCACTCTGGCACAGGGCACCAAAAAGTCTGGTTACGGCTCTGCTTGAGCCAGCAATGTAAGTAACAGTCATCAATGTGTGCTTTCTGTCTAGCCCGTACTTTTAGAACCACAAAACATAAAAACTCACAATATCCCAATTAATTTTAAACACCACTGTTTGCAGTACTAGAAATACATCAGCAAAAACACCTCATACCAGGTAATGTCATTTGTTTAACATAGTGTTTTTTGGTTGTTTTTTTTGTAATGAAGACCTCATCAGGATAATATCTTGTAAGCACCGCTGGCATAAACCTCATTATACTAGGTGGTCCTGGGGGGCTGGAGGTCTGTCTGGTATACAATTTTTTTTTTTTTTATGTCAAGTTATTTCTAATGAGCTGAAAATCCTTGAGAAAACTTTTTTATCTTTATGCACAGATATTTCTACCAAAAAGTCCAAATCATTCTGTAAATGTCTCTTTTTTTTAATATATATATTTTTTTTACAATATTTTTTTGCTTTTATTAAAAGCGTTTTCCATCTCCGCTGCCTCAGAGTCCAATTCTAAAGAAAAGAGTTTAAATCCAACTCAAGGTCAAGTTATATCTAAGCTGTCATACAGTTGAGTTGTAAAAGGAACCCTGCTGGTTTACCTCAGCGTGTGTTACCATCGGGAGGAGTATTGGATATATAAGCTAAACGGCAACTAAAATTTAAGCCCAACACTGTAACATACTATTATCCCTCCTGAAGGTCTAAGTAGAGAAGAAAATCTATTTTGTATTGGAAACTGAACTTCTCAGTTTTTAATTGTTTTTTTGTTTAGCAGAGATTTAACTTTTAAATCTCCTAGTGGGATATTTTATTTTATTTATTTATTACCAGTTATTTATACACATATTCCGCAGCGCTTTACAGAGATTATTTGGCCATTCACATCAGTCCCTGCCCCAGTGGAGCTTACAATCTATGTTCCCTATCACATACACATACACACTAGGGGTAATTTTGTGTTGGGAGCCAATTAACCCACCAGTATATTTTTGGAGTGTGGAAGGAAACCGCAGCACCCGGAGGAAACCCACGCAAGCACAGGGAGAATATACAAACTCCACACAGGTAGGGCCATGGTGGGAATTGAACCCATGACCTCAGTGCTGTGAGGCAGTAATGCTAACCATTACACCGTCTGTGCTGTATATTCCTTATATTTTCCTCCCTGATTCCCATGCAGAACGATTTATGCAAATTTAATATACAAGCAGGTTAAAACTTCACAATAAGATGATATAGCATCAAGGTATTATAATTTTTGTCTTGGACGGACAACTAAAAAATGACTCTTATGCTGGGCATACACGGCCAGATAAAATGTCTGTCAGACCGACAGACATTTTATCTGGCCAGCTGCCAGCCACAGATGTCCGCGGCATACACTGTGAGAGAAATCTCACAGTGTATAGCCCGACATCTACGCTCCGCCCCCGGGGGAGGAGACATTTCCCTGTTCCTTCCGTAGGAAGGAACACAGGAAATGTCTGTCTGTCGACCGCGCTGGGCATGCACTGCCCGATGCGGCCGACAGTTACCGGGTAAATATCGCATCGGACGGGCATGCTGGACAATCCAGCATGCCCGACCGAGCAATATTTAACCCTCGGTCGCCCCCCCCACGCTACAATTATCGCGGCGATCCGCCGATATCGGGCAGATCATCCCGATAATTGCAGCGTGTATGGCCAGCATTAGCAATTTCAGCGAAGTAGCACCACTACAGTAAATAAAATATTTATTTTTAGACAATAGATCCACCCTGGGATATTTTTTTATTATTTATTATCATTTATTTATATGGCACCACAAATGTTCCGAAGCGCCTTACAAAGTACATAAACAAGTTGTAGACAAGCGACTTACAGAACAATACAATACAGGACCAGGATATGGATAATATACATTGCTACATTAGCGACCATAACACCCCGATAAGCAACAGAGCGTAAGTAACCGAGTGTTAGGTGCCCTAGTGGTGAGTAAGAAGTAGATGAAACTAAAGTAGGGAGAAGCACAAGAGGGTAGAGGGCCCTGCTCGTAAGGGCTTACATTCTAAAAGATATAACATCATCATCAATTGTTTCAGGATGAGAGAACAGACCTCCAATATAACTCGGAAGTATGTCTGCACTAATAAAATGTCCTTTACACGAGAAGCACAAAAGGGGAATTTGATTCAGTAATTGCAGGTTTCAGGCATTAGGGATACAGTGGAAAGATTTTTTTTAAACAAATAATTAAAAAAAAAAAAAAAGCAGCATTTGAAAATAACAAGTTGACTTTGTCCATTAAAACACTGTTATTAGTTCCTGGGCAGTAAAAACATTAGGTTTTAAGTGGAACGTAACTGTTAACAAATATAATAGTACATCTCTAATTCATGTTATTAATGTGATTATGAATAACGCCACTTTGAATTCCCTTTGCAGTAATCATGGGAAGGAGAAAATATTATGAGTGAAACAGAACGACAAACATCACGTCAGTCATGCACTGTGGAGGTAGCCGTTTGTACGGAATCGGTATGTAATGCCGACACCTCGAGGTAAGTACCCTAACCCTCCCCTCTCCCCCCCTAACCCTCCCTTAGGGGTGCCTAACCCTAACCTCCCCCCAGTGCCTTACCATAACCTCCCCTCTATGGGTGCCTAAACCTAAACCCCCCTCCCGCACCCTAAACCTAACCCTCCTGGGTGGGTGCTTAGCCCTAACCTCCCCTCCTAGTGCCTAACCCTAACCCCCCTTCCCCTTGCCTAACCTTCCCCGGGGGGGTGCCTAACCCTAAGTCCCCCCTGGGGTCCCTAAACCTAACCCCCCCATCCCCGGGCTGTGTATACTTACCCGGCAGAGAGGACGATCGGTCCGGCGTTCTGGCGTCGAGATTAACATAGGCGCCGGTATTTCGACACCTATGTTAAATCTCTTGCCGGGATTACGATGTCGGGATTGAGACCGCCGGTCTCATAATTACATCCCATTTGTACAACTCGATGCACTATTTGCGTACTCCCCAGGACTTCAGAATTTTGGGGAGTTCTTAGAAGAAGCGGATGGGGTGGGGATTGATGGTGGCATTTTTCACAAATCAGGCCATTGTGGCCCCGTCCTTTGCTGTCTGATGATGGGAATGAGAAGCTGTTTGACTGCTCCCCTTCATGGAAGGAGAAAGATGGACACCAGGTGTCACTGCCAAATACGTTGTTAATCCAATGGCTCCAGTGATGATACACAATAATTGTGCAGTATAACTTACCAGCTATAGATGTAGGAGAGCGCTGGTGAAGCTAAACCTGCAGCAGGATTTGTCCATCAGTACAGCCATGTACAATCCTGGAGCCGGCAGTGTACATCACTGATTGAAGGTATAGAAAGAGTGCCTTGTAGTGTATATGCAGCAAATATGAGCACTGGGGAGATCTGTTTATGTAAAGTATACTGTTCTGGTAGCTAAACTCACCGGCAAAGGTACTTGAGGTGTGCTGGTAACACCTTGGTTAAGAATCGGTGGCCGTGTTTAGGGCTGTCATCAGGAATTGAGGGGCAGTGGGCTCCTGTGTAAGGAGTCTGACTGCCATGTGAGAGGGGCTAGGTTTGAGTACTGGGTATAACAGTGTTTTGAAATTGTGTTAAATAAAAGAGGATGTGACTGAAGGTGCGTGTGGTGGCCAGATGGAGGGGGACTCAGTCAGGAAGGAGATGCTGGGGATAGAAGAGGAAGCTACAAGTGAAAATAATAATTACAAATAGAGAATATTGACAGGCCCAGACCACGCGCCCTGCCCTGCGGTGCACTGTGCCAAGGCACAAGTCACACCACCCTAGTTACAGCCCTGCCAATTGCAGTGCGATTTTTCTTATTACTCCGTAATTTTGAAAAAATCTGAAAGAGGGCTTGAATGGGCGGGACCAAATTAGACATGAGTGATCCGGTTTTGCTGAAAACCGAGCACGCCAGAACTTTGGGGTTCCGAGTTGAACCGAGTCCCAGGTTGGATCACTTTGGGGTTCAGAGTAGAAACGTGTCCCAACTCGCGTCTTCTCACAAGTGAACACAGGGCCTGATTCAGTGATGTACGCGAATGCAATCGCATCTGCAAAATCGCGCGGAACGCAGCTGAGAAAATATGCAAATGTTTCCAAAGCTTACCCGAGCAAAGCGACGCCCACTGCTGCCTTCTCATATCTGTCCGACGTCATGCACCTGCGCAAACATCGGTAACATCGTCGCAGATTGGGCGGCCATACAGCGTATGCGGCAAGTCTAAACTGTCTCAAACTCAGTGTCTCTCCTGGCAGGCAGAGAACTCTCATGCTGCTAAGGAGATCGCAGTGGCTAATTTATGCACGCCCATGAAACGGCGTTTAAATGGTCAGACACGCCTGCGTTTGCCTTGTCACCCCAGTTAACTCCCCCAAACGCTGACTGACAATCGCTGCATGTGCACAGTGCAACTTACATGTATGCGCAATGGCAAACAATCACTCGATCTGCGTAAATATCAGCATTGAGTACATCTCTAAATCAGGCCCACAGTACTTAACATGGATCACACAGTATATGATAAATGCAATATAATATAACATCACTTTAATACACTCAATGGCGCTGATTCCGAGTTGGCAGCAAAGCAAAAAAAAATACTGCAGACAGATGTAAAATGTGCAGAGAATTAGATATCAGAGATTCATGTCCAAACTGAAATCTAAATGGTAGTGTAAAAATAAAGCTGTCCAACATTTGGGGTCTACATGCAAAGCAACCAGTGTACAGCATGCTATTTACTGCCACACAATACATGGAAAATCCTACTGACCATCACATAATATAGAGAGCATCCTATTAACCACCGTGCGATACAGAGTGCATCCTAGTGACCTCCATACAATACCGAGATCATCATATTGACCACCGCACAATACATAGAGCATCCAAGTAATTCCTGTGCACAAAGTGATACAGATTGCATTCCATTGACCACCATACAATACAGAGAGCATCTATGGTATTCATATTCAATACAGAGTGCATCCTATTGACCCCCATACAAGACAGAGAGTATCATATTGACTACACTTAATACAGAGGTCATCCTATTGTCCATCATACAATTCAGTGCACAACCTAGTGACCATCATACAATACACAGAGTGTCCCTGAATATAGCAAACAAATAATTAACTCTGCACCCATGTTTAACAATAAACTGCAGCTTACAAACTCCTCTTAAAGCACACCCATCTCTCTACATAAGACAACAAAAGTATAGATGAGTAACCAGCGCTATATATAGTGCTTCCGGAAAGTATTCACAACACTTCACTTTTTCTACATTTTGTTATGTTACAGCCTAATTCCAAAATGGAATAAATTCATTTTTGTCCTCAAAATTCTACACACAATACCCCATAATCACAATGTGCAAAAAGTTTTTTTGCGATTTTTGCAATTTTTAAAAAAAACAAAAAAAATCACATGTTCATAAGTATTCACAACCTTTGCTCAATACTTTGTTGATGCACCTTTGGCAGCAATTACAGCCTCACATCTGTTTGAATATGATGCCATAAGCTTGGCACACCTATCTTTGGGCAGTTTCGCCCACTCCTCTTTGCAGCACCTCTCAAGCTCCATCAGGTTGGATGGGAAGCGTCGGTGCACAGCCATTTTCAGATCTCTCCAGAGATGTTCAATTGGATTCAAGTCTGGGCTCTGGCTGGGCCACTCAAGGACATTCAGAGTTGTCCTGAAGATACCCTTTGAAATCTTGGCTGTGTTGCTAGGGTCATTGTCCTGCCGAAAGATGAACCATCGCCCCAGTTGAGGTCAAGAGCTCTCTGGAGCAGGTTTTTATCCAGGATGTCTCTGTACATTGCTGCATTCATGTTTCCCTCTATCCAGACTAGTCTCCCAGTTCCTGCAGCTGAAAAACATCCCCACAGCATGATGTTGCCACCACCATGCTTCACTGTAGGGTTTGTATTGGCCTGGTGATGAGCGGTGCCTGGTTTCCTCCAAACATAACGCCTGACATTCCCACCAAAGAGTTCAATCTTTGTCTCTCATGATCTAAGAGTCCTTCAGGTGCCTCTACCATACAGGCCTGATTGGTGGATTGCTGCAGAGATGGTTGTCCTTCTGGAAGGTTCTGCTCTCTCCACAGAGAAATGCTGTAGCTCTGACAGAGTGACCATTGGTTTCTTGGTCACCTCCCTGACTAGGGCCCTTCTCCCCCGATCGCTCAGTTTAGACAGCCGGCCAACTCTAGGAAGAGTCCTGGTGGTTCCGAACTTCTTCCATTTATGGATGATGGAGACCACTGTGCTCATTGGGACCTTCAAAGCAGCAGATATTTTTCTGTACCCTTCCCCAGATTTGTGCCTCGAGACAATCCTTCTCAGAGGTCTACAGACAATTCCTTGGACTTCATGCTTGGTTGACAAGTGTGGGACCTTATATAGACAGGTGTGTGCCTTTCAAAATCATGTCCAATCAACTGAATTTACCACAGGTGGACTCCAATTAAGCTGTAGGAACATTTCAAGGATGATCAGTGGAAACAGGATGCACCTGAGCTCAATTTTTAGCTTCATGACAAAGGCCTTGATTACTTATGTACATGTGATTTCTTAGTGTTTTTTTTTCATTCAATTTGCAAAAATCTCAAAAAAACTTTTTACACATTGTCATTATGGGGTATTGAGTGTAGAATTTTGAGGACAAAAATTAATTTATTCCATTTTGGAATACGGCTGTAACATAACAAAATGTGGAAAAAGTGAAGCGTTGTGAATACTTTCCGGATGCACTGTATTCATATAAACTGATTGGATGGTTCTTAGGAGTCAAATAAACCACTTTGTTTCTATTAGAAAGAGTTCTTTCTTTCTAATAGAAACAAAGTGGTTTATTTGATTCGATATATCCAGGCAAAGATACAAAGAAACCTTTTATATGCACTGCTGCCAGAATGCTAATGTAAGTGTCATTTTGGGGATTTGTTAAAAGAAGAACATTAGACGAGAATTTCATCACTGACTCCTAAGAACCATCCAATCAGTTTATATGTATATATATATCTATATATCGCTGGTTACTCCTCTATACTTTTGTTGTCTTACAGAGTATCACTGTGTATAGTAAGTTTGGTCCATGCAATACAGAGTAATTAATTTTGCCTGCAATGCAATATAGTGAGCATCCTAGTAACCACCAAACAATACAAAGATCATCCTAGTGACTGCTATAAATTCAGAGATTATCCTATTGACCTGCAAACAATACAGAGAGCATCCTAGTAACCACCAAACAATACAAAGATCATCCTAGGACTGCTATAAATTCAGAGATTATCCTATTGACCCGCAAACAATACAGAGAGCATCCTAGTGACCACCATACAATACCGATAACATTTTTACCTCCTCAAAATACAGAATGTATCTTTGTGACTACCATACAGATATCAGTAGCCATATGCCCACCCCAGAAATTCCACCTCCCTATACTTACCTGTGTTGACAGGAGTATGTACATCCCTTATGTTGGACGTTTCCTGCAGAAAGACTCTTAGTCATATGTGATCAGGATTATTTCATCTTGAGACACTAATAGAGACTATGTTATGCAATGACAGGCAGCATGGCAGCATATCTGACTTGCTGCCAGGCAACTTGTCATGAATAGACAATCCAGGTGAGTCAGGTGGGACAGTACGATCAACTTGAATAAGGAAGTGGCCTAAACCAAAATAGGCAGTAGGGAATATATAGAAATAATTTTTCACACTTTTCCAATTAAGAATGTTGAATGTTGGTAGGCGTGTGTTTGAATTGTTGTTATATAATCCCTGCAAAGTGTGTTTCTACTGCTCAGATAGAGATAATCAGCTGGAACACGCAGGAGAATATCAAGTTGTGGCTCCATAACACCCTTTAGATTAATCATGTCTGCTCTGTCTACAGAAATATTTCAGATGAAGTCACTGTTCAAGTCAGACATTAATCTTCACATATCTCAGTTTAGAAATTTATTACTAAACCAATCACACACAGAGCTGATATCACATTCACTAACCTTCAATAACAGTAAATATATGCAAGGTAGAGACAATGTCCCACATTTGCTAGAGAATAAATAATTTTATATACCTACGGCTATATGGGGTATCTGTAATGTCCTGAACGCTGTCACAGAATTAAAATGGGTACGCACCTACTGTATGCAATTATCGGTTTGATCACCTGATATTAGCTGATTGCATCGGTACGTGTGCAGGAGTGATAGCCGATAAACAGCTTAGAAGACGACTACAACCATTGGATCGTGAGGTCGGATCTTAGGTCCTGCTTAAAAATCGCACACAGCCACTGATGCACTCACGATATATTGCTCGTATTGTGTTAATATTATTTATACAATGCTTTGTCTTCTGTTACATTTTTGGGCAGAGCTTTATAGGGCTACTGAAATTGAAATATAAGTTGCATTTAAAATTATTGTAACTATGTATGTCAAAGTGCCCATACATTGATACAACTTGATTTGGCAATTTGGTGACATTTTAGCACAGATCAGTGAAGGGGGCAGGAGGATATCGCCATTTGGCGGATGGCGGTAACAGAAAAACAGTATTGACTAAAGTATTTTAGCAATTCTCCATATTTTTTTTCTTCTGTTTTTAGATATGTTAAAGGTTTTTGTTTTAAATTGAAAATCTGTGACTTCCAGTACCACCCTACTTTTGTACTATGCCCTGAGACTGGACCCGGTATACAGTCAGTTATCCTTCCCACCCCTGGCCGGAGTATCACTCAGCTGCCCTGGCAGCATTTTATAGATAATTTGGATCAATAAGTGGCAATAGAAGATCAGCCTTATTACCCTATACTGTATTAATGGGATGTAATTACCATCTCGGTGGTCGGGGCACCGGACTCCCCACAGCAATCAGGATTAACGGCGTCAGAATCCTGACAGCTGCATCCCAACGGTAAGTATTAGGGTCAGGGGGAGGGTTAGATTTAAGCACTAGGGGGAGGGTTAGGTCACGGGGGGAGGGTTAGGTTTAGCTGCAGAGGGGGGAGAGTTAGGGTTAGAATAATTACCTAATTGGGTCGGGATTCTGAATGTCGGAATGCCGCTGTTGGTATTCTGGACCTCATTCAGAGTCGGTCGAAGCGGCCGCACGGTCGTACGCGAAAAGGGGCCGTATATGCAAATGATTCCCTCGCAAGTTGCGTCCCTAAGATCGGATCGGTAGCTAGCCGACCAAGGGGAGGAAGCGGTCGGAAGACAAAAAAATACGCCACCTTCTCGTACGCATTACACGTCATCTCCGGGCATATAAGGATTAATCGAGACCATCGGCAACCATTGAAACTGGTCGTAGAGCTTAAGGTTGACCATACCCTCTCTTAAGCTCTACGATCATGTCAGTGTAAAAACCTCCCATATCACATGTGCCATGACGCTACTTTGTTAATTATGCACTCCCATAAACCGTATGCACTCCCACAAAACGCCGTTCGCATAATTAGGCATGCCTGCGTTCGGATCTCCACTCCCCCGTTTTCAAGCACCTTCCCCTGTTACCACCCAAAAACGCCTCATTCTGTCACTCAAACTACCGACCTGGCTGTGTTCAAGGAGAGAGAAATTTCTGATCGTAGCAGCTAGTTTGCGCACGCGCATTGTGAACTTTACGCCTGTGCAGTATAGCGAACATCGGTGGCGTACGACCGTGCGGCCGCTTCGACCGACTCTGAATGAGGTCCTCTGACCGCTGGCATCACGACTGCGAGGATCCTGTACCCAACCCGTATTAATAAACAGACTATATGGGGAGGTGTGTGAATGTCTCAGTAGAAGCAACCTGGGCTCCCATTTCACTGCCGCAAAGTGGGCCGATATAACAAAGTTTTGGTCCAAAGAAATAAAACACCGTACTCAGTTCAGCAATAATTTTCCTTTTGCACGTTTCCAAGCTCAACCTGTACCGTGCGTGGGATCATCCGAGAATTATTGCAACACTAATGCAGCCGCTGTTTTGTGACAATTTAATTTACTTTAGAGCCTCTTGACAAAAGAGGTAGAGGCGAAAGCCAGTTAAATATAATTCCCCTTTGATCAGAATAAAACAGTTTTTATGTTCGGCTTTAGCTCGGGGGCTCAACTATTTGAGCCAAAGTTAGTTGCTACTTATATAATTGTTTATAATGGAACAATTTTAACACTGGCTAGCCATATTCCCTATAGAAGACGCTACAGATAGACTGGAAAAGACACATTCAAAAACAATATTGATCAAATTGCAGACGCAGCGAACCGTGAAGCAGATCTATTTTCCTGCAGGTTTTTCTTGCTGATTGACCGTACAGCCATTAGTGTGAATGTGCTTTCCTAATGCTTTAGCAGAATTGACTTCTGAATGACAATGTACTTCCCCCAGGCTTGCGCTATCCCATAAGTGCACCGTGAGATGTAATTTTAGTGGACCTTGCTGAACCGAGGTCAGTTTATATCCCTGAAACTACAAAGTTGCTTATATATTTCGTCTTACACAAAGTCAAATGAAATCAATTCCGTCAGCTGCTCCTTTTTTTTTTTTTAATAAGGGGAAAACCAGAGCCTTAGCAGTGCCATAGTTAGGAAGGAAAATAGTACTTAATAATTAAAGGTGTTAGTAGTGTTATATATGGAAACAAGTCTTATGCATCATTTAACCATTCCCGAACAATGAATTCTTTGGAGGTATTGTTATTTCTTTAAGGGCTCTATTTATTAACATTATTTTGACTAAAATAAAGTGAAAAAGGGTGTTTTCACATTATTTTAGTATCACCTATAGTTATTACAGGGCAATTGGAGTAGAATTTGTAAAATTCTACTCCAACCCCTAGTATCACTTATTTTTAGTAATCAGATCGCATTTCCCATAATTGTAATGGGAAATGTGATCTGGCCAAAGTTAGTAAGGTCTCCCCCGGTTACCAGACTCCTGCTTCGCCCTGACGGGGAGAGCAGAGCCCGGAGCCAGCCACAGTAATCAGCTGTGTGGTCTAAACAGACCACACGCTGATACACTGCTAAAAAAAAAAATAGTACAAAAAAAAATTTACTTACCTGACTCCAGGGACCAGAGTTCGGAGCTCCAGTGATGTCCTCCCTCCGGTCAGCTGGTCTCCCATACTGCACTGGTGCCCGGGTTCCAGTGCAGTATGGGAGACCAGCTGACTGGAGGACATGGAGGACATAACCGGAGCTCGGATCATTCAGGTACGTGTAATTAAGGGAGAGGGGAGTCGCGGGGGGGGAGCTGGGTCGCAGGGGTCCGCGATCGCAGGGCTTAGCGCTGGGGGGTAGCAGCGATCGGTGCATGCGCGGGGCACTTGTCACGGTATTTTTTTCCGAGAATATCGTGACTAGTGTGTTGAGGGGATTCGCAGGGACAGAGCTTTCTCGCAAGCTCTGTCCCTGCAAGGGATTTGTAGTAAATCCCTGTGATATTGCCTGAATTTGCAATGTGAATTCACTCGGTAATATCACACTACAATCTGCATTACCAATGTGGATTGTAGTAAATAGAGCCCTAAAGCTTTTCCATCCCATGTGATGTAGCCAAGGGTGTCCTGGGGCTCCAGACCAGACCTGGCAGGAATCCCTGTGCACATGCTCACAAAAAGGGGGCATGACCTCGCTGCATGGGGGTGTAGTTCCTCCACAAGGGGCATGGCCTCGTCACACTATCCCTTCTCTCAGTATCCCTGCCGAGCAGAGCTCCAGGAGGTGCTGCTGTTCAGCCAGGGTTTCAGTCCGGACCGGCCAAATAGACTATAAACGCTCTACCGGCAAATGACAGCTACATCAATACCCAATGCAGCTAAAACTTAACATAAACATGGACACAGCCTTTTATTTAAAATATCAATGGTGGTAATTGAAAGAAACAGGCAGCCGACAGGACCAATAACTACAATCAGGCGACAACAAAATACTTACAGGGCCAATTGCCATTCCAAAGACAAGTACCTAGGACACTAAATCCCCAAGCAATATGCCAAGGCCCAGATGGCAAACCGAGGCCACTGACCCTGGTAAGGCAATCAGCCTATTGTTACATTACAGGAGACTGAATATATTAACAATCTCACTGGCCCCTAGTCTGACACTTTTTCCCACCACGCAAGGCCCCAACCAGGAGCCGAGTCCACCACCATAACTCAACAAGCTCACACTAAAAACTCCATCAGCTAAAAACGTGAAAAAAATTGCCAGGAGAGCCAATCAGTCTCCATGGTTCAGGGCAAAACCAGTCCTGCATCTGGATTGCAGACATCAGCAGCCCAAAGTGGGGGGGAGCAGTCGAGGCAGCCCCTCTGCTGAAACAACTGAGCATCCTAATCTCTAAGGCACTACCCGATCGCCAGCGTGCAATGCTGGAAGACCCAACCGAACTGAAAGATCGTGGCCGGGGAACAAGCCAGCTGCATCAATCACACACCCTAACCCAGAATCCAGACAACAAATAGACACGGGACAGCGTCACCGAGCAAATCCAGGAGTCAGCAAGGGGACGCAGAGGACCCCTTCACCCAGCCAATCAGACTTCAATTTTCGATCAGCGAAATCCACACAAACCAAATCATATATCTGGAGGTGGCGTGGCAGTGCCGCAGCAACAAGCTCGCCAATGCGGAAGGATCCATGAAATGCCAGTCGCAAAAGTAAGTCAAAATGAACTGGATACAGTAAAAAAAAAACAATGACCGTAAGGGCCAAACAAAATTAAACAAGCGATTACAGGATATGCCTGAGACTCCCAGGCTCTGGCGCCAGCTGTACCAACCCATAGCAGTGTAGAAGGAAACTGAGCGAACAAAGGAAGGTACCAGTGCAGTGACCCATAGAAAGTAACCCATGATACATCACTGCAGCTTTCTCTATTAGACTACACCACAATGCAAAGCTGAGATTGGAGTGGTTGCCATGTGAAACAGCACATCGCTGTTGTCTGCAGCCCGTTACCAGTAAGTAATTGACTTCAATACACCCGCATTTAACATTATTCCAGTGGCATGTACTGTAGGTGTGAACAACAAATACTCCCCTTAAGACATGGCCGAATATCAGTATAAAGGTACGGGAAGAGTCAGCCATTAAACAGAAACTTAACAGCGGCGTGCACTACATTGCCCAGGCAAAACACCAAATCCCCTCTAAAAGCATGTTTTTGTCACCGGCCCTGACGATGCAAGCGACATACAGAGCGACTAATACCGGGAACTTAAGCACAACGGTGACGGGCACCACAATATCTGAAGAGCAAGCTTTTCACCCAACCCGGCCTCAAGCTTGAAGAGCGTTCACCTGAGGACCTCTCACACGGACTCCAAAGGAGGAGAACACAACTCTTCAGCTAGAACGCCAAGCATGCAACTGAAAAGAAAACAAACAGAAGAGAACCTGGAGCCAAAGCCTTAAGGAATGGATCAAACTGCACAACCAGGAGAGGGAGCCGTGCCAGAGAAGAAGCAGCAGAGGGAATGACACAGATCAACCAAACACCCTCCCTTCCAAGCCAACCACATGAAGGGAGCCAGGGTACCCACAATGGAAGCAAGCAGGCCGGCAATGGAACCCAGATCAGTCGTGGGTGGAGCTACAGCCAGCTGCTCATACACTACTGACGGGAATGATAAACATGTCCCACTATCTAAGGGAACAGGGTTACCTGGGACGTGCCCGGCCCCTCACCTCAGGAACACCACTGTCGCCGCGAGTGCTGACGGTGTCAAGACCCTTCAGGACAGGATGACCACTTATTCTGACAGCCCGAGCCTCCAAGGGGCACTGGGGACGGTGCCGCCACCAAGGGGAGCCACGCATTGTTCCAGAATCGCGGATCATAACCTGCACCACAGATACCTGCCACTGGAAGCGGAATGTACTAATCATCGATGCGGTACATTTTCGCCTTTTATCGAGTTAATTACCCCGGTTTGTACTAAGAAATGTGATTAAAATCTTATCAGGAGAGCTGTCCTTTGCGATACCCTCGGATAAAGAAGGATGCCTCGCCGAGCGGGGAGCTGGGAGGGATCAGATTGGATTGCGAGACCAGGCTAGCGACGGGCGCTTCATCGCTATGGGTCTCGCACCAAAGGGGGTGAGCTGTCGATGGTGATTGACAGCTCGCCCCGTTTGGGAGGCGGGCGGGGGGGGTGACCAGCCAAACGGAGGCATTCCCGATGGAGCGCTTGCCATTTGGGGGCGGCCCCACTGACATCAGCAATGATGTCAGTGGGGAGCTTCCTGCTCGATCAGAGCAGGAAGCTCCCTGGGGCTTGCGTTTGCCGAGACCCAACCAAGCCCCGATGGACGCGATGGTCCTGGTAACCCACAGCTTAGCTAGCGACCAGGAGGCCGCACTTCACAGCACAAGCGGCCGTCCTCATTCACAGCGACCACTTGTATCTAGCGATCGACTCTGAATGAGGACCTATGGACCTCATTCAGAGTCGGTCGCAAACCGCTGATGCGCACGTAACCAACTCGATGGTTAGGCCTGCGCACGCGCAGCGGCCGCACTGCACGTGCGCAAGCCCCGGAGCGACAGAGAAACTCTGTCACTCCGGAGCTTGCTACCAAAGGGGCGGCTGTCGATGTTGATCGACAGCTGCCCCCGTTTGGTAGGCGGGCCGGGGGGCTGGTTTCCAAAACTGAGGCATTCCTTGTGGGCGGCCGCACTGACATCATCAGTGATGTCAGTGGGCATGCTCTTTCTGGCACAGGGCACAAAAAGTCTAGTTACGGCTCTGATAATGGGGGCCAAACCCATGACCTCAGTGTTGCGAGGCAGTAATGCTAACCATCCCACCATTCATGCTACAGCTGTATAATATAATGCTGGGCGTTATGCTGAAAGCTGAACTAGATATGTTAAAGGAAATGGGTTTCCACATGGAGGAGATCAGAAAAAACAGGTCAGAAACCCTACACATCAGAGAGAGTAAAAAGGGGGATCTGGTATGCCACAACCCCCACGGCGTGGACCAGCTCGCGGACCTGAGTCGCGTTCATAATCATATACGAAGTTACTGTAAATAGTCAGGGCATTTAGCGACGGGCAGCGCCTGTGTTATGTATCATAAACACAGCATATACAATTGTACCCTCATACATTCTTGCCGCAGTCGCTCCAAACAACCCCTCTTGGCGACTCTGCTAGCGCTGGGCATCTTTTTCGCCAGAAAATGCGTCATAGCTTGCCAACACATTCTAATACCTCTTTTCCACCAAAAACCCTGGTCCGACCTGGGTTTTTGGACATGGTTCCAACCCTGGTCAGACACAGGTCAGACCCATTTACACTGCACCTTTGATCTGGGTTACTCCCAGGTCAGCCCTGTTCACACTGAACTCAGGTCTGCCCTGCTAAACCTGTGAGGTCTTAAAAAGTGGGAGGTGAATGCTCGACAACCACCAATCTGCTCATTTTAGGCATGATCCAGGTCAGATAACCTGGGTTGCACCGTTTACACTGCACCATTACCTGGGTCCATCCTGGGTCCAACCCTGGTAGCTACCTGGGTTGGATTGCAGGGTCACTTGACCTAGGTTATTTTTCAGGGACCCTTTTACACTGAGCTGCGACCCGGGTAGACCCAGCAAAAACCCAGGTTTTTGCTCTGGTGTAAAAGGGGTATAACAGAGAGGAGGGGGCCCGTGTGCATTCTCCATCTTTCCCGGAGGCTGGCAGCGGACTGACTGCAGCAGTAGACTCTGGACACTAGTGTGTGCTCAGAGTCTACTGTGCATGTGCAGCGCCATTTTCCCGGTGATTTCCCCACCGCGCATGTGCAGAACGCCAGGAAAATGGCAGCGGCGCCCCTTTTCCAGGTGTTTTGTACAGGGCTGTGACACCCGACGCGGGACTTCGGAAAGGTAAGTATTACAAAATATGGGTGCAGGGTGTGCGGTGTGGGCACCCCCTGGAAACCCAGCAGCCATCTTAGATACGCCTCTGCATTCTACCATTTTAGCAAACAGCTACATACATACATACATACATACATACATACATACATACATACATACCGTTACAGGTGAAGTCACTTTCGTCCCTGCAAATGGTACATGACTAACTTAATAATAAGCATCAGACAGCGATTCATTTCCCCTGTATACCGCATCCTATTATGTAGCAGATGCAGCTTTGGATTGTGCTGCTTGTTGGAGCAGAACCTCTTCCATCTGCACAACCCACACATATTACAAAACTCCCACATCAACACAGAGCAGGCATAGGATTGTGCTGCACATAGGGAACAGCCAGGGACATGCTTCCTGTCACTAACGTTTGGTAGGCAGAGAATTTCTTTAAAGGGCATGGATGACCCCAACTGAACGGGGGGGGGGGGCACGCATGGTGGGAGAAACGTGATCTCGGAGGTCCGTTGCTATAGTTAGTAGAACTTACATTATGAAAAGACCGCTGATGAAGGGGCTACATTCTAACTAGAGATAAGCGGTTCAGTTTTCCTGAAATACGAGCGCACCCAAATCGTGTCCCAGTTCGGAATCACTTTGGGGTTCCGAGTTGAACCAAGTCCCGGCTTGGATCTTCTCGCAATTCAGAGCTTGGATTTAAAAAACGGATCTTGCGTGTTTTGGATTGCATTTAAGTCCCGCCCCGAGATCGGGCACCGTTTTACACAGGAGACCAGAGGGAGGGGGAGTGGGACTGTAGGCTGGAGCAGTGAGGCATTTTAAAACAAACAAAAAAACGCTTTAGCAAGTCATCAGGGCATCGTCAGGGTGCAATTAGTAACATTAGGTGAGGAGGAGGTAGGTTTAGGATGGAGTTTAATATATCTGGAGGGTGGTGAGAGGATTAGGTGTCTGTGAAGAAGTCTGACTGCAGGCATCATTGTCACTTGTCGCTGTTTTCAGTGTATGGGGCAGATGTACAGGACTAAGCTCTGGAAAGTGATACAAGAGATAAACTCAGAGCTGGTCCTAGCCCATTTGGTGCCCTAGGCAAAATTTTGACTGTTGCCCCCTAACAACTTAGCTGAACAGCCCCTCAGGAAAACAACAGGTAGCCCTCCTTATGTCCACGGGCCTAGTGCCCGCCTACTTTATTCAATAGTGACCTGGGCCTAGCACCCAGGTCACTTACACCTACAGTAATAGGGCAATAACTCCCTCTAGGGCCCCCTATATAGCCCGGGCCTTGCGCCCACCAATATGCCCACGGGCCTATTGCTCAACAGTGCCCCCATGGGCTTAGTGTCTGACAACCCTGGCGGTCTAGGGAGGGCGTATATGGTAGGCCTCATGGAGGGCCTACCTGCTCCATTGAAAGAGGAGTGGGGAGTTTCATTGGCTCTTTTACTTTCCATCCGCGCAGTCCTCTCCGGTCCTCAGCCGCATTCTTCGGCCGTTGGCCCGTCGTGGCCAGCGGCGACGCCTCTTCTTTGCTTCTTCCAGCTGGCGCCGCCTGTCTTCCTTCTTGATCACGGCGTCTTCTGGCCTCTGCCGCGACGCTCTCTTCGGGAGGTCTTCACTCCTCCGTCCCCGCCACCGTACTGCCTATTCCTACTCAGCGGCATCTGATACAAGATGCCGCAAGTGGGCGGGGCTATGACGCAGCGAGCCGGGATTGGCTCATCGCGTCTGCCTCCTATTGGTGCTGGCCCAGACCTGGAGCCAAGTCCTGCCCACCGCGCCCGACAATTGACCGGCGCTAGGAACACATACGCCCAGCGCCGGCTACCCGCCGCCTATGCTTCCCCGGCGCTGGGAGCAGAAATAGCATCCCAGCACCGAACGCTAATGTGTCCCGCAGGGGACACATGTCCTTTTGCTGTGCCGATGCTGGGATCAGCCACTTGATCCCAGCACGGCTTTCCACACGGCAGCGGCAGCAGCAGTGCCAGTGGGGGGGGGAACTGCGGCAGAGCCCTGGCATTTGCTTATTATGCCTAAGCCTAGGGCTGGCTCTGGATAAACTACCAACCAATCAGCTCCTAACTGTCATTTTTCATACACAGCCTGTAAGATGACAGTTAGGAGCTGAGTGGCTGGTAGTTTATCACTTTCCAATTTATCTCTTTCCAGAGCTGAGTACATCTCCCCCTATGTGTTTGTCGCACACACACTGCACTGCAGTGCAAAATACAAACAGGCTGACTACTGTGTGTGTTGCTGTCATTGGGCCTGATTCAGAGCCGGACGCTCTGACAAGAGCGCTCGCTCTGAATCAGGGCCCTCCTACCTAATATTGGAGCGGCCTCCTGGCCGCTCGCATAGCTGTGGGTGACCACCTACAGCTTATGCAAGCGGCCAAAAATATGGTCACGATGGTCAAGACCATCGCGACCATCGGGCTTGCGACGAGACCCTGCGGTAGGGTCTCGCTGCCGCAAGCCCAGGAGTGCTTTTGGCTCTATCAGAGCCAAAAGCACTCCCACTGACATCACTAGTGATGTCAGTGGGGCCGGCCCCAGACGGTAGGCGTTCCCATGGGAACGCCTCCGTCTGGGCAGCCACGCCCCCGGCACGCCCACCAAAGGGGGCGTGCTGTCACTCACCATCGACAGTTTAAAACGAAAAAACCTGCGCTCTTTTCTAATTTTATTTGTATAGTGTGTTGTCCTTCCAGTGTAAGTGAGGGTGTGTGTGGTGGTGTCCCAGCCTTTATCTCCACCCCCCAAAAAATCTCACAAACATCGGTTCCTCCAAGTGCGTCCACTGTAAACAATTGCCAGTGGGTTTTTTTTTTGTGTAAAAAACAGTCAGTAGTGAAAATATTTGACAAATTAGCATGTCGCAGTCCCTTTGAATATTGGGAGGAAAAAAAGGCAATTTGGAGTCCCTTGTACAAACTGGCTTTGCTTTACTTAAGCTGCCCATCCTGCAGTGTGTACTGGGAAAGAGCGTTAAGCACAGTCGGGAACCTTGTGAGTGATCGGTGTAAGAGGCTACTTCCTAAAAATGTGAAAAATCTGATGTTCATAGAAATTAACTAAAAATTATATGAGGATGACCTTTGCGCCAATTACTACAATAGAGACTTCTGTAACAGTGGATTGCAGTGAGGGTGAGCTAATATTGCGTGATCATGATGTTAACGGTTCCGGACTACAGATAGACAGTAAAAAGGTCGACAATGTTTAGATAGATACCAGATGTTAGACAGTCAATAGGTTGACAGGACAAAAGGTCGACAGGGACAAAAGGTCAACACACTATAGGTCGACATGGAAGAAGGTTGACAGGTACAAATGGTTGACAATGTCAAAAGGTCGACATAAAGATTCTTGACACAGATGGTCTACACATTTTATTTTAAATAGGGTTAGGTTTAGGCACTTACCAGAGGGCTAGGGTTGGGCACCTACCCCGATGGCTAGGGTTAGGCACCAACCCCGATGGTTATGGTTAGGTACCAGGAGGGAGGGTTAGGCACTTACTGGAGGGTTAGGCACTAGAAGGGATGGTTAGGGTCAGTCACCTACCCCAACAGTTAGGGTTAGGCACCAGGAGGGACAAAGGGGAGGGTTAGGGTAAAGATTATTTTTTAGAAAACAAAAAAAAACATGTGTTGACCATTTGTGCGTTGACCATTTTGTTTGACCTTTTGATCATGCCAAACATTTGTACCTGTCAACCTTCTACCATGTCAATCTCTGTGTCAACTTTTTATCATGCTGACCATTTGTACCTGTCGGCCTTCTACCATGTCAACCTTACAAAACAAGCATCGAAAATGGATGGCATTGCAAGATACAATAGGTCGACCTTTTGTCAACCTATTGACTGTGGTACATCTGTAGAGATTATTAACAAAACTGTTAGCCTTCTTAATCCCATTAATTGCTTGTTTTTTCTGGGCCCAAACAAATGAAGCACTTCATCTACAAAAGTGGTAGTCCCTGTTGAAGTGCTTGGCTTATTACACTATGCATGTCCTTTTTAATATACAATATATGGTTGGGTAAGAGGGCCCAAGCACAATTCCATTGTGCACCTCTTTCATTATGGGCTTTGCTAAGAATGTGTGTATGACAGATAGTGTATATTATTGTTCCTTACAGTGTTATACTGTTTTGTATCTTGCAATGCCATCCATTTTGGATGCTTGTCTTGTAATAGTGTTTTCTATTTCTTCAATTTGTTTTTTTAATAGGTTTAATAATATCAATCAATCAATGCCCTACCTAGCTTCCACTAAATACTCCACCTTTATTTACCTGTACTGGCCTCAGACCCCTGCTCTAGTTCTCATTAATGAAAAAAATATTCTATAGCATATAGGTTATATTAAACTGCCATCCTGTCTGCCACTGCAGTGCCACTCTATTTCCTAGATGTGCCATATTTTTTTTTAACACAGCCATGTGTTTGTGACGCTGCTCTGTTGCTTAGTTTAGCCAGCCAGCTCTCTGCAGCCATTGGCCAATATGGGTGAGAACAATATTGTAGAGAGAAGGTCAAAATTGACGGGAAATTAATGTTATTGAGGTTAATAATACTGTAGGAACAAAAACAGGTCCAAGTAATTACATGATTTTAGCTGTTTTTGTAAATTTTTTGTAAAGAATCCAGATCCAAAGCCAAAACACAACGATGAATTAGAACCAAAACACGACGGTCCGCGCACATCTTTAATTTTTATATACACATAGGGGCTAATGGTGTGTTGGCTGCATATACTATAAAACTGGCTCTAAAATAACAGAAAATAAAAATTTCATATCTACGCCCATATTCTAAGATGCTTCCAGCTTTGCACCAGGTTTACATCAGGCGCACTTAAGGTGCCTACACACATAGTGATGTTTTACACGATTTGCCTGATTCAAACGCATTGAGACGACAAATCGTGAGTGTCTGCTCACGTTCACGATGCCGATGCACGTCCCCGCAGGTCGCACATCGCATCTTCAGATCTGCCGTGCTGTAGGGCAGATCTGACAATCTCAGTCACGATGCACTGGAATATTAAGGAGGCACGATAGATCATTTGTCACATTGGACAGTTTTTAACACCAAATCAGGCCCACGACTGCTGGGGAGCTGCTGGGGAGAGTTCAGGGGGAAATCGGACACAATGTTGGATCGTGAGCACATCGCCAAGGGCTCTATTTATTAACATTATTTTTACTAAAATAAAGTGATAAAGGGTATTTTCAAACCCTTTTCACATTATTTTAGTATCACCTATTGTTATTACAGGGCAATTGGAGTAGAATTCGTAAAATTCTACTCCAACCCCTAAGTATCACTTATTTTTAGTAAGCAGATCGCATTTTCCATAATTGCAATGGGAAATGTGAGCGGACCACAGTTACTAAAAATAAATTGTAAAAAAATACCGGGGAAAGCCCTGTGATAATAAAGCCACCTGGAGGTGGTGTTATCCAGGGTCTCCCCTGGTTACCAGACTCCTGCTCCGCTCTGACGGGGAGAGCAGAGCCCCGGAGCCAGCCCCAGTGATCAGCTGTGTGGTCTAAAAAACAGACTGCAAGCTGATACACTGCAAAAAAAAATAGTCAAAAAAAAATGCACTTACCTGACTCCAGGGACTGGTGGTCGGGGCTCCGGTCATGACTCCCCTCCGGTCAGCTGGTCTCCGATGCTGCACTGCAGCCCAGTCATCAGGTGATCGGCTCCCAGTGCAGTATGGGATATCAGCTGACCGGAGGCATGGAAGACATCACCGGAGCACAGATGACTGCAGGTAAGTGCTATTAAAGGGGGGGGGCACTGGGGGGGTTGCGGGGGAGTCTGCGATCGCGGGGGGTGGGGCTTAGTGTCGGGGCGGGGCTTAGCGCCGGGGTGGTAGTAGCGGTGACCAGTCGGCACATGAGCAGGGCACTAGTCACTGTATTTTTTTGCGAAAATATCGTGACTAGAGTGCGGAGGGGATTCACAGGGACAGAGCTTTCTCGCAAGCTCTGTCCCCGCCAGGGATTTGTAGTAAATCCCTGTGATATTGCCTGAATTTGCAATGTGAATTCAGTCGATAATATCACACTACAATCTGCATTATAAATGCGGATTGTAGTAAATAGAGCCCCAAGTGTTTAGGCACCTTTACACTCAGTTACACTTACCGTATGCACAAACCAAGCTCATGAGCACGAGAAAGGTATTTTTAACATTTGTTTTGGTAAAGTAAAGAGCATTTATTTAAAGGAGTAGTTCTATAAATAAGCAGATATAATCTACCTTCTTGCATTGAATGAAAGTAGTAAAAAAAATGTTACAATATGCTGACAAGGGCCCTCATTCAGAGCCGCACGTTACCAACAGTACGCTCGTTGCGTTCCGATGTTGACTAACCGCGCATGCGTCGGTGTTACACTGCGCATGTGCGTACGGCAGATTGCGATTTTTTTTTCTCTCGTTCCTAAAATAGCGTACAGGAAGTGACATGTCAAATGTGATTGACAGAACAGGGCGTTTTTGGGTGTTGACGGGGGTGGAGATGAAAAAACGCAGGCGTGGCGAGGCGTTTTTGGGGCGTACATACATTAGCAGATGCGAACGTCAAATGTGTTCGGACCGTCTCATACGTCACTGAAACATCCGCTTTCCCTTCAAAATGCTCGCACAGCTTAGGGTCAGGATTACTCGACCACATTGGCGATGGCCTTCTCCTCCGTCCCGGGACTCAACGATGGTGCTGCGATTAATCGCGGCTGGTCAGTAAAGTAATTAGTGTTGGATTGAAAACCGGCTTGGTATGTGTTTGGAAAGCAGTTTATTGGGATAGCACAAAAGCGTACGCAGGTGGAAATCAGAGCTGCTAATGTCATGATTACACAATCAATGAGCGTACATTTTGGGTGTTTTATTTTGGCCACAATTTGTTGGTTATGGCCTATTGTAACAATAATGTCATCATGTTTTAATTAGCTCCCCTTTTTTTTGGTTTACTGTGGAATTTGCATCGCTATGTGATTTTTTAAACGTTCCTTAAAGAGGCCTTTTTTTTTTTTTTAAGAGGGTCAGTTTTTGCCTTTAGGGCCAGGATTAAATGTAACCCATTTGTACAATAATGTCACAATACAATCTCAGTTTTTTGTTTTAAATTTATTGTTTAAACACAAACAAATTGGCCTAATATTTTGTTGCCTTTTTTTGTGGCAAAGATATTTGTTAAAAAAAAAAAAAAAAACCATAACTGCTAACATAAACGTAAATACAAAATTTAAAAACATTTCACAAGAAAGGAGAGGGAAGTTTTGACCAGAAAGGAATATGAGCCAAGCACAGAAGGAGTGTGGGAAAAGTCGCCATTGCTGTCACCGTTTTCTCACCCGTTTGGCTGGGTGAGGGTGGGCGCCAGACCGGGTCCGGGATGCCATCGGGCTGGCCTGTCCAGAGGCAGATGTTGTGGCCTCTGGACTAGGCACAGGGCTAGGCACATTTGGAGGATTGGCTGATGTTGTGCCAGAGGTGGAGGATCCGGATGTTCCGGCAGGAAGGGAGGTCGGCTCCACCATGTGCTGGCGAACGAGCTGCTCCAGGGCATCGGCGATGCGGATGTTGGCCCTGGTATTTTCCGCCAGGGCCTGACCAATGGTCACGTTGGCCGCAGCATTTTGCTCCAGGGCCTCAGCCACCCGTATCAGACTGGCGTCCATCCTCTGCAGAATCTCCGTATGGCAATCCAATTTAAAATTGAGTTCTGTGAGGAGGCCCACTGCCTGCGAGGGGGCACGCCCTGGACTGGCTTCTGCAGGGTCCTCAGCCGGATGTACTGGTTCCTCCCCTGCAGAGCCAGCAGAAATTCTGCGGCCAAGGCTCCCCTCTGGAGCAGACTCATCCGCCTCGGTCTCTGTTAGGAAAATTGCGAAAAGACTCACATTAGAATCTACATATTGGCACAATAGCATTTCAGAGTTGGTGACATCACAAGACTTACCTTGGCCAACATGAGGAGCCGCAAAGTCTGGCATGTCCGTATCCATGTTGGACACGCCAAACACCTCCACAGCCTGCACACACCCCTGTGCCAGCTCTTCTAAGTCTGTCAACTCCAATGACACAGGGGTGGGACCCCCACCTGTCCCCCTTGCATGCCTAGCCCTGTCGGCAAGTTTTTGCTTGAGACGATATTTGAAGTCTGCCCATCTGTGGAATGAAATTGGAACCATTATCCTTTTTTTTACAATGGGGTTTGTTTATAGGATGGGAAAGTGTTTACTTACCGCCGTTTGACATCCCGGGCTAGACGGACATAATCACCCACCCTATTGACAGCAATGGCGACCTCCTCCCACATTCTCCACTTCTGGCTTTGGCTCATATTCCTGGCTGCCTGGGGCAGGATGTCAACGCACTTCTGGATCAAAACCTCCATCTCCTTGCTTGTGAAATGTGGCTGCCTTTTTTTTTTGGCAGCTTTGGCGGGTTGACTGGGGCCAGCAGTCTCTTCCATGTCATCCTCCTCACCTATTTGGGTAAATATGCAGATTTAGCCACTTCACAACTTGACCAATATATTTGTTTTAAAATAATCATTGAGACAAAATGCATGAAGGCCTTACCGCCGGATTTTTGGCCATTGTTTCCCTGGTCTGAAGCCATGTCTCTGCTTCCAGAATGAAATCAACCAGAAATTCAATGTGATTTCGTGACGTATTTATACATGCGTCCTTTGTTTGCGGCCGCATCATTGATTGTGCGTCCCTATGATTCATCCTTAATTTGTGCGGGAAAATAAACACTATTTATGGCTTGGTGTGTGTGGAGTCGAGGTTGGGTTGTTGGATTGTTGGCGGTTAAGTTGTTTGGATTTGGTTGTTTGCGGTTGGAGGATTTGGCAGAGTTGGTTTTTAGTTTGGTTTTGCTACAGTTGTTTTGGTTTTCCGTTCGCATTTTTTTGCTTTTTTCCCCATCCTTTCCTGATTTGGTAAGTTTTGTGCAGTCTAATTTGTGGCCAATTGGTGTCTACTTCTGTTTTTTGGTTAGCAATTTTTTTTTAACACTAATTTCATCTTTTTTAGTTTGTTTTGGCTTTCGGACCCAAAGACCTTTTTTTTGGAAATCTTATATATTCGAGTTGGGTAAGTCCATTTTTTGTCTTGCATTTGCGAACTAATTAACGCATTTTTGACTGTTGGTGTAGTGACTTGCATTTGCGAACTAATTACCGCATTTTTGACTGTTGGTGTAGTGACTTGCATTTGCGAATTAATTACCGCATTTTTGACTGTTGGTGTAGTGACTTGCATTTGCAAATTAATTACCGCATTTTTGACTGTTGGTGTAGTGACTTGCATTTGCGAATTAATTACCGCATTTTTGACTGTTGGTGTAGTGACTTGCATTTGCGAATTAATTACCGCATTTTTGACTGTTGGTGTAGTGACTTGCATTTGCGACCGCATTTTTGACTGTTGGTGTAGTGACTTGCATTTGCGAACTAATTAACGCATTTTAGGCGGCTTATTCATCATGTAAACCAGTTTTGCTTTTCCTTTTCCATTTTTGGGGTCCATTTGAACCCTATTTGACGTACGGTGTGCAATGTCGTTTTCATCGATGGCCAAATGTGTGTTTCGCCTATTTTATGTGTTGGCTTGCAACAATTTGACAAACAAAAATTCACCCTCTAAATTTTTGATGTCTCATTTTTGGCTTTTTTACAGTTTATACGTATCATGACAATACCCCGGCATGTAAGCAGCTATGGATGGTATCAGAAAGCTAAGTTGTTTTTTGTTACTTTTGGGGTGGCTCAAAAGCCTTACATTGTAAACTTTGAATTTCAGGTAGATCTGGGGCGAATTGTTCTGGCCCTGCTCCCGGAAGACGACCAACCTCAAACTCGTCCCAGGCGTAGGCATCGTAGGCATGCAAGGCCCCAGATATTTCGAACACGTGTCACCCTTTTTGGAATGCCCGATGATGAGGTTTTAAGACGCTACCGTCTACCTCCCAAAATCATCATAGACACTCTCTCATTAATAGAAAGTGATCTTGAGCGGCAAATTGACAGTCCAACAGCAATACCACCACTGACGCAATTTATGGCGGTGTTACATTTCTGTGCCTCAGGATCGTTTCAAACAACGGTGGGAATAGTGGCGGGCATCTCCCAATCCTCCTTTTCCCGGATCCTGAGGGCAGTGATGGAGGCACTTTTCAAGCACCTCCATCATTTTATTAAAATGCCTTTGGATATGGGTGCCCTTAGTGTGGCCAAGGCCAATTTTTACGAAATAGCTGGCTTCCCACACATCATAGGGGTTGTGGATGGTACTCACATACCACTTCAGCCTCCAGCACGGCTGGAGGCAATATTTAGAAACCGTAAACACTATCACTCCCTGAATGTAATGGTGGTATGTGATGCCTCCCTCCAGATCCTGTCCCTGAATGCTAAATTACCCGGAAGTGCTCATGACTCCTTCGTCATCCGGCAATCAGGGATATGGCAGAAATTAACCAACCTACAAGCTGGTGATGCGTGGCTTCTGGGTAAGTGGAGACCTTTAGTACATAACAATGTTAAGCTTGATACACAGTGTTCCTGATGTGGTCTATTTTTGTTCACAGGAGACAGTGGATACCCTTGCATGTCCTGGCTGCTCACTCCTTATTTGGCTCCCACACCAGGGCCACAAAGTGCGTATAATTCCGCACTTACAGCCACCAGGCAAGTGGTGGAGTGCTGTATCGGCCTTTTAAAAGGCCGATTCAGATGCCTCCACCGCTCTGGTGGCGAGCTCATGTATGTGCCGGATATGGTGTCTAAAATTGTGGTCCTGTGTGGGATATTTCACAACATTGCCATAAGGAGTGGTGTCCCAATGCAGCCAGAGGATGCCTTACCTGAGGATGGCCCCCCCGAGGTTGGTCGAAGGTCAGTATGTGGGGGGCCATACGCGATGATGTGGTGGCCAGATTTTTTAGGTAAGTTTGAACAAAACTCCAGTGTTTATACCTAATGTGTTTGTGTTTGTTTGCGAACATCTAATTTTTTTTTTTTTTTCTCACCATCTTCTGTTTGTTCACATAATCTTTGGCACTCCAACGCTCACTACTTCCTGCTACCCTTACCAAACCTGGATCTGGTCCTTTTGGGCATATATTCTGGAACCCATATCGCAACGCCATGTTTGTGGAATCATGTTGGCATGGTCCTTCGTCAACCAGTTCTTAATTTTTTGTTTTTATTTAATTATTTCTTGGTATGTGTTGTATTTGAATTTATCACTGTGTTCTTTTTTTGGGAGTGACCACTTTGTTTTCTCTGTTATGTTGTGGATAAATGTTTGGAGAGTGAAATGGTCTTCCTTTTTTGGGACGTTAACAGCAAGTGTAACCAGGTTAACACAAGTTACATTTGACTAAGGGGTAAACCAGTACTGACGCCAGTTGAGCTAAACTGAAATATGTTTTCAGCTTCCCAACCCACACCAAAAGGAAGCCTGGCCCAAACTTGGGATTTGTAAGATTGGCCTAAGCAGCTTGCACACCAACTAGGAACCTGGAAAATGTAGAAATATGTAATTGACACTACACCCAAAAAGGGAAATGACATTGTTACTGTTATGTGTTTCTTGTGTCTGTTTGACATACAAAGACAAAACACAATCTAACTTTTAAAAAAGGGAAATCCTTGCAGGAACAGTCTACTTATGTCATGCTAAACTATCTTGGTTTTGGTTTTTAAAAATGAGCCACAACGTATATTTGTCTTAATAAATTTATTTTGAAAATATAACAAAAATAAAAAAACTACTGCCGAAGGAGGCCAGACAGCCGGTCGAGGGCCACCAGAATGCCGATGACATGTTGGCGCATCTGCCCCACACAATCCGCCACCTCTTGCCGATGCCTCTGTTCCTCTGTGGGTGAGAAAAGTGTGTGGGTTAATACAACAATAGGGAATCCACATTAAAAAAAAAAAACACAACCAAATCACTCCTAAACCCAAACCAAAAAAAAAAAAGGGGGGGCTGGCAAAAATACAAGGCCTATGTACAAATTCCCACAGGTATGATATGTGTATGTTGAAATCACCAGGAAGAGGTAAAGGCAAACCTTCAAAATCACCAAAAGTCAAGCCACAAAAACACGAAGAAAGGCACGACACATGATTACATACAAACAGTTTGTGCTTTAAAAAAAAAAAAAAACATACCGGGAGCCAAAACGGGAGCTCCGGAAATACCTCCATGATCCTCCTCGGAGGATCCGTCATTCCCCAAAGAATGGGGAGGAGTTATGATGGACTCCGGGGAGGGGGTAATTGGAAGAGGGGTGGGTGGAGGAGAGGGGGAAGTGGGACGGAGGGGAAGGAGGCCCGACATTTCCGGGAGAGGGTCTGGGAAGGATGGGGAGGAGTGGGGAATAGGGGAAAGATTTGGGGTGGAGTGTTGGCTGGGGGTTGGGGATAGTGGCCGGGAACGCCGTCTGGACGGACGGTGACGGCGGAGTCTTGGCTGTCCCCCTAAAATATGACAAAGAAATTGCGGTTAGTTTATGGACAAATCCGGGCAACAAAACTAAAAAAAAACAAAAAAAAAACAAATAAGCCAAATAGCAGTAGAATGAATAAATCAGAAATAGAGGGGAAACATGCACACGCAGATATGAGTACAAATAATAAATAGGACAGACAGGAAAACATGCACACGCAGATATGAGTACAAATAATAAATAGAACAGACAGGAAAACATGCACACGCAGATATGAGTACAAATAATAAATAGAACAGACAGGAAAACATGCACACGCAGATATGAGTACAAATAATAAATAGAACAGACAGGAAAACATGCACACGCAGATATGAGTACAAATAATAAATAGGACAGACAGGAAAACATGCACACGCAGTTTGCCCCACAAACACAAACATTAAAACCACAATACATAACACTTACTTGCCAGGATCTGCATGCGAAAGCATGCCAGCAAGCGGGGCGTTCGCCGTTGCAGGTCGGACCACCTGCGCTCCAGCTGCCCGATGTTGCGGCGTGAGCCGAAGGACCGCAGGCGGGACCGTGCCTCCACATACGCGGAGCGCTTCTGCCGGTTGGTCATGGGTTGAGGTTGGCTGGTGATCCGGCGATCCATGACCTCCGTAAGCACCAGCAGCTCGCGCCTGGTGAATGCGGAGGCTCTCATGATGGCAATGGTGTTTTTCTTAAAAATCATTTTTGATAAAGTGTGTAAAAATTTTCTGATTGGCTAATGTATTTTGGAAATTAACAGGAGCAATTTTATTGGTTAGTGTATGAGTCATGTGTTCGGCAGGGCCAGAAATCTCTGGAGAGTTATGATAGGCTTGATGCAGTGACATGCGTAAGCAAATTTAAATAAAGAAATGAACCCAGGGAAATATGCGGGGATCCACAGCAATAGTACAATTGTTTAATTGTGGTTCACATGTTTTTTGAACAATAAAAGCGAATGTTTCATCCGTACGTATTCTGCGGGTAAACACAAACACGGACAAGAGTAAAGTTTCTTGCATTGTGTTGAAAAAAACAAACAATTAAGCTAATTGATACATTGATTGGCATGATACGATTGATGGAGGTAGGCAGAATAAAGGAGCAGGTAATCGACATCTGACAAGGCCACTTCCTGTTTATACTTGTGCGTGCGTTCCTTTCAAGCCATTTCGGGGATGTACGCTCGCTATTTCGTACGCTCGTTAGTTAGAGGAGGGGTCGTCAGAGTTTAGGGAGGAATTTTAGATGCGAACGAAAATACGAGCGAGCCATTGAATTTAAATATTTTTGTACGTACGCCTAACGTACGTGCGCCCGCTTGCGAGTGGGTCTGAATGAGGGCCAAAGTTGTGTAATATGTGTAAGGGCAATGAACAAAGCACCAATCAACTACAAGGGTGAGCTGACAATCAGCCAATCAGAAGCAGATATCTAATGCTTGCCACCACCATCGTCAGTGTGTATTTGCACCAGTTCTCAGACACTAGCAAGGGATGCGCCTACTGACAGGCATCTATGTGCGGGTTTGCCTCAGTGGGCCATTATGGAAACATACCCATACTGTCTTCGCTATGTGCTTACAGGCACTTCTGTTCCCCAGCGTTGCCTCTCCAAGTGTAAGCAGGTGCAAGTATCAAATCAGCATAAAGCTGTAGAGTATGTGCTTTCTCTCATGGCCATGTGCTGTAACAGTACAGATGAGCAGCCCGGTTTTGCTGAAAAACACCAGAATTTTGGGGTTCCTAATGCTAACCTGCCCTCCCGCAGCCTAACCCTAACCCTCCACCTAGTGCCTAAATCTAACCTCCCTTCTAGCAGCCTAAAACTCCCCCTAATGCCCTCCGCCTAGTCATAGGCAAACGCATGGGGGGTTTCCATCTGCCTGGAAACCCCTCTCCCCAGCCCACACCATGATCGTAATAGAAAAAGTAATATAATAGATTGTTACTAGTGCTACATGTTCTTCTCAGTATCACAAATGAAATAATTGGTTCTTTTAACATGTATCAGCCAGTAATAAATAACCTGTGCACCAACTAGAAGATCTGGAAAACATGTACTGTTAGAGAAGCACTGCTATACAGCCCAATATGTACATATATGTCCAGGACAGTACTAGGTTCTTCTGCTGCTCTTCCAGGCTCACGGACTTGCTCCCATACTCTGGAATGGTGCCCACATCTAAGATAAATACGTTCAGCTCAGACAGGATGGCCTACTGAAGCATCTAATGGGTTACTGTGATCACTGGTCCTGTATATGCTGGAATTATGACACATATTACACTATGTATGACACATATAATGGGTTACTGTGATCGCTGGTCCTGTATATGCTGGGATTATGACACACAGTACACTATGTATGACACATATAATGGGTTACTGTGATCACTGGTCCTGTATATGCTGGAATTATTACACGCAATACAGTTTGTATGACGCATATTAAAGCTGGTAAAGTACAAATTCTGCCCTCTTCATTGACAGGCCACAATCGCTCTAAAATAGAGCATTTGGAAACCCCCCTCTGGAAATCTTGCGTTTGCCACTGCTAGTGGCTAACCATAACCTCCCTTCATTCAGCCTAACCCTAACCTGCCTTCCCGCAGCCTAACCCTAACCCTCCCCCTAGTGCTTAATGCCATCCTCCCCTCCCGTAGCTTTACCCCTAACCTCTAACCCTCCCCCTTGTGCCTATAGCTAACCTCTCCCTCTTGGCAGCCTAACCCTAACCCTCCTCCTAGTGCCTAACCATAACTTCCTATCTGGCAGCCTAACCCTCCCCATAGTGGCTTACCTCCCCTCCTGCATCCTAACCCAAACCTCCCCCTGCCAGTCCTTGCAGAATGTCAACATTTCCCATGTTGACATTGTGAACATGTTGTCATTCTGCAGGTTCTGACTAAACCTTCTATTGTCAGATGATAGATGTGACCCATAAACAAACTAAATTCAACTAAAATAAACACACGAGACCAAGTTATGCCGTTTAAAAATAAGTGGTCAGCTTTATTTAGTTACAATGGTAGGTATGGTGGCAGGAGAAAGAACGGCAAACAACCAGCGTCCACTTGTCTTAGGCCAAAAGGATATCACTGGAGGTGTGAGCGGTGCGGACCAGCAGGCGGGTGGGCTGAGAGCTTTCTGCACTGGTGGTCCCTGGTGGGGATGGGGATCTTTAGTTGAGGTCAGCATGGATCGGTGTCGGGTTTGATGTGAGGGTCTCCAACGCGTTTCGGCACAGGTGCCATCTTCCAGTGACCGGCTCCACCCCGGACCAGCCTCTCTCCCCCCCTGCTCCCAGGCGTGCTTAGCAACTCACTCCTGGCCAGGGGTGTCTCCACTGTCGATCCCCATTTCCACGAGGGACCGTCAGTGATAAGAGCATCCCGCACATCCGGCCGCAAGTCCGCCCAGCCAACATCGCCAGTGACCAGCTCCATCCCGGTCACACTTTCCACATCCCCCCTCCTCCCTGGCTTTTTTTTAATCATTATCCCGGGCAGACCGCCCCCCAGGGGTGGTCCCAGCACACACGCTGCAACTCAGCCTCCCAGCGGCTCACCCATCCACACCTCTGGCTCCGCACCACCAGCGGCATGACCAAGAGCCAACTTCAGCTGCATACTCCGGTTGCTGACCTCCGCAGACCAATCAGAACAGCCGTGCACCTGCAGCACACCAGCAACACGCTGATCCAGCTCACCAACAAACCTGCAGCTTCCAACCTATCTGCAACGGCCGCAACATCGACATCACCATAACAAAAAACCTACCGAAGAAACATTCTAATTAACACCACTCACAAATACACACAAGTCATCACCATCACCACTACTAGCAGGAAGAGTGCACCTTACCCCCCCTACCACCATACGTTTTCAGTGCGGGAAAGGTACTCCCACACAAAGGTGCAGCACCCCGAAACCACAACACACCACCCCCTGGTCAACGAGAGCGCAGTTCTACCGCCCATCTTCAAAAGGATATCACAACTTACGAGGGCCAAATAACCCAGACAAGGGCAAGTGTGATCTTAAAACTTGCAAGTGCCAACTATCCCTTTCAAAGCAAGTGATGTGGCCCCAACACCCATGCCAATGCACCATTCAGCCTGCTCAGTCGAAAGGTGCCGCTGACCCCAATAGGGTGAAATCAGCTTAACCGGTGCATTGAAGGGGTGCGCACCACTCATATTGCTGCAAGATTGACGCTTCAATATTGCCGGTCTTTCCCTGCCATGAAATAAAGCTGACACAAGACACAATAGGGGAGGGAGGGTGGGAGATCAAATTCAAAGAGGCAGATTTTACAACAGCAGATTCCCCACATCCTCTCACATAACACGCCCCCTAACCCCTCATCCTATCACCATGCCCTCTCACATAACATGCCCCCTAACCTCTCATCCTATCACCACACCCTCTCACATAACACGCCCCCTAACCTCTCATCCTATCACCACACCCTCTCACATAACACGCCCCCTAACCTCTCATCCTATCATCGCACCCTCTCACATAACACCCCCCTAACCTCTCATCCTATCACCACACCCTCTCACATAACACGCCCCTTAACCTCTCATCCTAACACCACACCCTCTCACATAACACGCCCCCTAACCTCTCGCCCTATCACATCTGCCGACCCACTGTCAATCAAAAACAAACATCTTTAACTTTATTAACCCCTCTATCCCTGACTAGAAGTTTATGTGTCCTCGGTTCTAGCCCAAACCTCCGTTATATATATCCAATGTCGACAGTTCAACAATGTCGACATCATAATTGTCGACATGTGGTGGTGAAATCATGAATGTCGACACTTTGATTATATCTGTGCCAACCCATCACGAGTCCCAATATATGTGCACACACACACCTACACACACACCTACACACACACACACACCTACACACACACACACACCTACACACACATCTACACACACACCTACACACACACACACCTACACACACACACCTACACACACACACACACACACACACATACCTACACACACACTGGCTCTATTCACTTCAACACACATTTACCATTTCTTATATGTAGCTCTTCCATGAATTCACATTGTTTTACATATTTATAACACTGCACATATACATAAAATCTGGGCCATACTATAATGTAATATTAATATGCTGGCTAAGTGGTGACAACATAATGTCACACATTCATGTGACAAGCTCGCTTCCTTTGCATAATGAAAAGTTGATGAAAGCTCTTCTCTTCTTTAAAATCTTCAAGTTTCATCACAGAGATTTTCTTATGGTGGAAGCAATATAAAAAGATCACTATGCCTCATATACTGACCTTTTAATCATTGCAAACTCAACAAAGCTGAAGAATTCACCGTGCTGTGGTCAGAGCTCCATACTATTGTCATTTGCATTTCCTGATGATCTTTGGGAACCCAGATTTCTAAGTGGGAGGGACATAGAAAGAACCTGTCAGATCATTGCAATGTTCACAGCAGCACATAGGGCAATATTCATTAGAGTAATTAAAGGGGTTCCTTGGGCATCGGAACAGGGGGGGCAAAGGGACGGCTTGCTCCAACAAACATTTCAAAGGAGCCGCGGCCGAGGACTGCCAGGGCTGTGCAGCTTTATAGTAATAGGATGCAGAGTCCCTGCACTGTATGTGTAATGTGCGGTCTTTAAGTTAAATCACTGCACATTACACTTCCTCCTCCGTGCGGTGCAGACAATGGCGTAACTACAGCCCCTGCAGACCCCGCGGTGGCTTGGGGATGCGTAAGCTTGTAGGGCGCAGTGGCTTGGGGGCTGCAGATTCCATGCGGACTTGCCGTCCGCATGAAATCTGCTGAACATGTCCCTCCAAAAATGGACGCTGCTTAGGAGGAGACAGATGCTAGAGGTCCTACTGGACATCTAGTGTGTTAGGCCATCTACGCTGCCGCATCGGACCATGCACGTTCTCTGTGTGGCTGGCTGCCTGTGAGGAGAAGCCGAAATCAAGCAGCATGCTTATAGAGGAGCAGATGGATGCCGCGGCCGAATCACCTGACTGAGGTACACGGGTGTGGGTGAGGGCTCAACTACAGAGGTCACGACATATGGGCTCAGCTACAGGGGGCATGGCATATGGGCTCAGCTACAGGGGACACGGCATATGGGCTCAGCTACAGGGGTCATGGCATATGGGCTCAGCTACAGGGGGCATGGCATATGGGCTCAGCTAACTGGGGACACAGTATTTGTGCTCAATTACAGGGGGCATGGCATATGGGCTCAACAACAGGGGGTATGGCATATGGGCTCAATTACAGGGGGCATGGCATATGGGCTCAGCTACAGGGGACACGGTATATGGGCACAACTACAGGGGGCATTGTATAAGGGGCACTATTACAGGGGGCATTGCATAAGGGACACTGCTGCAGGGGGCATTGCATAAGGGGCACTGCTACAAGGGGCCTGCATAATGGGCACTGCTACAGGGGGCCTGCATAAGGGGCACTGCTACAGGGGGCCTGCATAATGGGCACTGCTACAGGGGGGCCTGCATAATGGGCACTGCTACAGGGGGGCCTGCATAATGGGCACTGCTACAGGGGGCACTACTACAGGGGGCATTGCATAAGGGGCACAACTACAGGAGGAACTACACACCTTAAACGCTCACACAATTGCGCACAGATGCATAACTGCCTGAGAAGGACGTATTTTTGCAGCTGTTCAGGGGCAGGTGCAAATACAGAACAATGTTGATGAGGGTCAGTAGCAGTAGTGAACCTCTGATGCTTGGCTGTTTGTGGATGCACCACTGACGCTAACTGGTGCTTTCTATGTAGATCGAGCATAAGTTCTGCTTTTGTGGACCTGTTATACTTAACAAATATTTTTTGGGGCTTATTTTTGTATATGAGAGGCAAAGTTGTTTCTGATATATTAGAGAAGCTTTTGAAGTTTTAATGATATGTGATAGCGTATACATCACAGAGCGCAAACAGTACTGGTGCCAATTAGAACACATCTAGAGATCAGGGTTGCTGAGATGTAATTGTGGCAGGGAATAATTACCCAGGCTTGTCTGTGGAGCTCGGCAAGGGCCCAAACTAGCCATGGAGGTAGAGCAGTGCTACTCTTGGGTGGGGCCATGCTTACACGTGGCCACACCTCCTCTCATAACACTTCCCCCGCATGATGTTCCGATAGTTCTGCATGATATACACACAGCTCGACATATGGGGGTAAAAAACCCTTTTCTCTGTGCTGTTGTTTGGAGTATAAAGTTGACGCAATTAACAACTCTGTACTAGGCCCCTTGTATTCACTAACTGTTGAACAAAATGGAGCCTGCGCAAAGCTGAACGCAAATCATCTGTAATTGCTACCACATCGTGTGCACAGAACTAAATGTGCATATTCACCTACTGTATGTACAGAGATCAATGCATCTGGGTCAGACCGCCGATATTCATACACTTGGTTTGATACCCGTCATCATCATCATTAGTGTGCCCTTGTACAGTACAAGTCCTATACTAGGGGCAAAAGATCTTTAATCTGCAATTAGATCGACACGCCATCAGTCAACATTGCCTATGTTAGCCAAGTTATGCCCTTTCAGTCGTAAGTAGAGATGGCACCAAATTGCACACGACTGTGCATCCTCCATAGGTGCGCGCAATGCGCTCTTTTCCTGAGCATGCGTAGAGCAAAAACACCCTAGATACATAACGCTCCGCAACATGGGCTTGCATCCAGTTCTGCAACGGCAACTGTATGTCGGGTTGGCGCCTGAGTCAGGACTTGAGCAAAACATGGAAACATAATGGAAATTAGGAGCACCAAACATTTTTACAGTACAAAGGGCTTCCCCACAACTGTAACTCATGCATAACCTAAGCACATCACATTACCAGCAAAGGGCAACAGTGGAAGCGCATAATCCCAGATGAGGATATCTTTGTATTCATTTGCAATGGAAGACAAAGCAGACAAGCAATTACAAATAACTTTACCGCACATTTCAGCCTGTGAGTGAGCAGCCACTTCCATCAAAACCAGTCCAATATTTATAGCACAGGACCAACCTAGGGAACGGTACAGCCCTGAGCATATGTAACCACCAGTGAAGGGTACTGGAGGTACAATAGTAATTGGGGTACATTGTCCTTGCAGGGTCTGGGTACTTTTAAGGGTCTTAAACTCCAATCCCCAAGCACCACAAACGGAGCATGTTTTCATGATTTCTGTTTGTGGAAGATGGGATATTTACTGATTAGGCAAAATAGATTAACTCACCTGTGCATAATCCTGATAACATGATCTGTTTGTGGCACTTGAAGATAGGAGTTAGAAACCCTTGCATTAGGAGATAAGGTCAATGCTGATTGCTTACTGCAGTTTCTAAGAGGTTTCCCTTACCCCACGTTGCAGCAGGACCATCCTTACTGGAGAGTTGGCTCCCAGGAGGACAATGCATGTGTCCAATGAGAACGTGTATTCACTCAAGATGAGTGTGACCCTGGTGTCATCCATATGTCACGGCCTTCTCTCTCTATCCAGATTTGATCACAGTTGAGTCTTTATATTTTGGAGCAGCAATTTCCACCTCCATCAGCACAGATGGAAATGGTGATGCCTCCTTCCTGCACAGCTCCAGACATTGGTAGACTCAATGTCACAGTGCCCGCAGGCCATACAAGCCACATGCCATAGGCTCAATGCCATATTGGTGTCAACTAGCTGTAGGTGTCCTGTTGGGAATATTGACCAACAACTGATCACCACCAACAAGGAGATATAAAAGTGAAGTCATTTTGGCAAGGGGGATGCGTGGCAGAACGATGCCTAAATCTGAAGTCTCCACACCTCGGAGCTCGTTTATCAACCATGTCCTGAAACACACAGGATCTGATTCAGAAGTGGACGCAGAAGCGCTCGCAACTGCTCCCATTGGCGGTCGACTTTACGCAATGCTGTTGCATAGACCTTCCCTTGAGTACATCTATGCTTCCCAATGTGCAAGGAAGGAGACGCCCATTTCCTGCATCCATACACGCAGTAATACCGATTGGTGCATCCACAGACGCCATCATTGGTTGCACCATCGAAAAATTGCACCAGCTCTATGGCAGGAGCAGTCTCTCAATCAATGTATGCCTCCTGTCTGAGCAGTTGATCTGTGTACGTGACCACTATCACCGATATGCCCGCACACTCTCTGTCACCGGTCCGGAGCGCCCAATACATTTTCAATACACTTTTATGTACGTGTGTCTGAATTCTACTGCGACTCTGTAGACACAATCGGGACTCATGCAGGGCCCAACTTACTGTAGATGCAGGAGCGTTATCAACAACTTTCTCCACTGTGTCCAACATCAGCAGCGCGTGAATCATTCCCAAAGTCTTGTTTTTGAATGTTGGTGAATACTGGACACATTCCTATGTCTAGCAGCTCTCCGATCCTTCCCAGACCTCCCACCAGAGGGAGCAATTCTGAGCTAAACTTCTTGTGGCTGCCGCCGCAAATCGTCTCTACAAAAGGGCACATTAGTGTAAAAAAATGCACACAATAAGAAAAAGTGTCACTTGTGTTGTGCGTACACATTTGCAATTGTGTATGGCTTACAATATGTCTTCCGACTTCTACATAACAAGGAATGGGAATATTAGACAAGCCAGGGTTGTTGGGAGTGAGGAGGACATAAACATCTGAGAACAGGGTACGGTTACAAGAGGCCCAAAGGATGGCGCTGAGCAGCATCAGCTCAGATATCCAACATCTACCAAGAGTTCGACCTCTGTGACCCAGTGTGAAGTGGTAGAATTATAATATCAGAATTAACACCATAATATATGCTGAGAGGGTAGTTAAAATATTCCATTTCGTGTTAATATGCTAAAGGAATTTATCATCTTCTAGCGGCTTGTCCCCCCCTCTGTGACCTGCAGCCTCGTGTCTGATTATACCATACATTAAGCTTGCATTTAATGTTATGTCCTAGAGCATTAGCCCCTCAAAAATGTTTTTTAATTAAAGATATGAAATGGAAGTGCTCAGATTTAATGTTACACTTCAGCTGTTTTCTGTTTATAGGATGTATTTTCTCCGACGCAGCGAGACACATGGAAATCAGACGCTTGATTACCGAATACTGAAAAATATTTGTAGAACGTTTCTGGGTTTGATCTCCACATTGCAGGTATAAAAAAACATTTACCTCTTTGAGTTTTATGGATAAAAAAAAGTTTTAAAAAGATTCCGGAATGAGGTGAAACTCATGTTTAGGCTTGTTTTGTCAATACAGCTAAGTCATGTGATGTGGGAGGAGCCTGTTGCTTGAGAACATACAGGTCAGCATCGCATTAGCATAAAAGTAACTGCATGGCAGAAAACACTAAGAAAATAGAAAAACAATAGAATTTTAATGCTCTTGTTTACTCAAATTCATTACAGTAAGGTCACTGTTGTTCATAAAGGGCTCAATCTTATTAGGTGCGAGTTGGGTCCTGCGAGCTGATCTCATGGCAAATTCACGCTGCGAATTACATTTGCAATTCAATTCCAAACTCGCATTGATTTTCCACAAGAATATTTTTTTTTTTTGTGCGCAGCCCCCTGTGCAGGTGAAAGGTTAGGGAAAAGCTTTATCTTAAGGTAAAAAAGTCAGGACACAGCGCAGAACCTTTGGTACACCCCTCCTTAATGAATAATCACACACTTGGCGCAGTTTAATTAGCATCATTTTGCCAAAAAAGGAACAGATCAGTTTTCAGGTGAATTTCTCTAAAAAGCTCAATAATAGGTCCAGTTATGTGGGACATGTATGTGGGAGTGTAAATGACATGGGACAGGTATGGGGACATGTAAATTATATGGGACAGGTATGGGGCGGTGTAAATGATGTGGGACAGGTATGTAGGGGTGTAAATGATGTGGGACAGATATGTTGAGGTGTAAATGATGTGGGACAGGTATGTGGAGGTGTAAATGATATGGGACAGGTATGGGGAGGTGTAAATGACATGGGACAGGTATGGGGAGGTGTAAATGATGTGGGACAGGTATGTGGATGTGTAAATGATGTGGGACAGGTATGTGGAGGTGTAAATTATGTGGGGCAGGTATGGGGAGGTGTAAATGATGTGGGACAGGTATGTAGGGGTGTAAATGATGTGGGACAGGTATGTGGAGGTGTAAATGATGTGGGACAGGTATGTGGAGGTGTAAATGATATGGGACAGGTATGTGGAGGTGTAAATGACATGGGACAGGTATTGGGAGGTGTAAATGACATGGGCAGGTATGGGGAGGTGTAAATGATATGGGACAGGTATGGGGAGGTGTAAATGATGTGGGACAGGTATGTAGTGGTGTAAATGATGTGGGACAGATATGTGGAGGTGTAAATGATGTAGGACAGGTATGTGGAGGTGTAAGTGATGTGGGACAGGTATGGGGAGGTGTAAATGATGTGGGACAGGTATGTGGAGGTGTAAATGATATGGGACAGGTATGGGGGGGTGTAAATGATGTGGGCCAGCTATGTGGAGGTGTAAATGATGTGGGGCAGGTATGTTGAGGTGTAAATGATGTGGGACGGGTACGTGGAGGAGTAAATTATGTGGAACAGGAACGTGATGGAGTAAACTATGTGAGACAGGTGTGTTTGGGTGTTGTATTGATGGGAGAGGTGTTTTGAACTTGCAGATGAGAGGTAAGAGTGTTTATTCCAACTTTTTATAAACTTGTTTAAAATTCACATAACTACTTTCCAGATATTTTTATGTACCCATAATTGGTGGAAAGACCTAAAGTTGATGTAAAAACACTTGCTTATAATTTTTTAACCAGTAATTACAAGTGCAAAAATTGTCACCTCTTAAAAACCTCCAGTACTTCCTTATGACAAATAACAGCCCTCTATATGGTTTTGCTATCTCAGTTGTCACTTTTTGGGGTCCAGGATAGTTTCCCCACTTTTCATGCACTTTTCTCAGGTTGCATTTTGTAGAAAAGTTGTACACCCTTGCTGCAACTATTTGGATCTCACATATCTTGGGTGAATGCATTTGTACTTAAAATTAGATTAAATATTTATTGATTTTCAAAAAATTCTATTCTAAAAACAAAATAATAATTTTAAATATGCTTCAATAATGTATAAGATTAAAAAGTCAAAATGTGTCAGTCTTAACACATCAACAAAGTAAGGTCTTCTTTAACAGGATTTTTACAACATTTTGTTTGTCTCTTTGTCTAATTTTTTGCTTTAGAATTAGTTGTCTTTTTAGATTTTTTTTTTCTTGCCTTAAATTCATAACCTGCACATTGATTAGCAGGTGGGTGACAGCTCTACAGTGACGTGATGGCCAACCCACGAGTGAGGAATAAATATGGATCAGTGCAAATAAGGATAAAATTGAGTCATTTATTACACTGTCAAAATAATATTTGTGAGAGTCTGAGTGACATTTTCGTTTTATATCACGTATACTCCTCGTGTCAGTGATTGTGAGTAATATGTTTGTAAAACGATCTATTTCTGGAACATAGAAAACTTTGGGGTTGCTTTTATTCAAAGTGTCATATTATTGTATTTTTAAAAAAATTTAATATACATTGACTAACATACTCTCAATTATGTGTTTGCTTTATATTATGCACTTAGGCCCTCATTCAGAGCCACTCGCTATTTGCGGTCGTTCGTTCTAAAACAAGGGGTGGCTATTCAAATGAACCGTTCGCTGTTTGCGGTCTGTTCACGCCTCTAGGTCTGAACGAGCGAACAAAACTTGCGTTCGTTTTTTGGAAAAATACGCCCCCTGGCCGCTCGCATCCTACGTCATGTCCGCTATTTATTAGATTAATCGAGTACATCGACCAGCGTATGAACTGCTCGCTATTCTTGTGGTTGGTTTTTGCTACCACAATTTTGCGAGCAGTTCTGGCTATAAAAGAACCCAGTGACGTGGTCAATGACGCTGCTGTTTTAAATATGCACACCCATAAAGCGCCCGTTTTGACCTTTAAGCACGCCTGCGATCGGATCTCCACTCCCCGTTTTCAAGCACCTTCCCCTGTTACCACCCACATACTCCTCTTTCTGTCTCTCAAATTATCAGGCATTCGCTATTTTGTGAGCACATGAATTTCGGCCGCACTGAGTGGTTCGCACATGCGTATTACGATCCGTATGCATGCGCAGTTGGGCAAACATCGCTCGGAGCGAACGAGCAGCCACTTGCGTCCGGCTCTGAATCAGGGCCTTAGAGAGCCTGATCTGCAGACCGATGTAAAAACATTTCTGCGTTCTAGATCTGCAATCAGTTTCTCGCCCAAAAACTGCCTCGTAGAGAGAGCTGTGTGGGCTGGTGCGTTGTCCTGAGGGAGGATGAAACCATTTTTCAAAAACTCTGAGCTTTCTTCTGATTCTTTCCCGCAAACATTTTTGTAGTAGTGTTGATTCATCATTCAGATGTTGACCGTCAATTTGAACAATTTTCCAAATTTTCTTCCACACTTTCATTTGTTTCTGATGTGCAAGGCCTTCCAGGACGTTCTTCATCTTCGACATCCTCACGACCATCACTTTTGATGCCACTCAAACACACGTTTACATGACATGCACACTGCCCCGTAAGCCTTGGTTAGCATACGGAAAGATTCGATGGGCGTTCTGTTCAATTAAGCTAAAAATTTTAAGTTAACATGTCGCTCTACTTTTGAAGAAAGAATTTTTACGACGCACAGGAAAAACACAACTTCTAAGAAAGCTTTTTGACAGGAAGCTATCTGTGCGAGAGGGGTGAAACTTGCAAAACTGTTTAGGGATAGTCCAAGGTCAATGTTCCCCCACTCGCTTTTAACTCAGGCAGTATGGTTTATTTATTGCAAGTACGGTCTCGTTATTTAATAACCATGTCTCGTACAGTCAGCAGTGATTCACAGGTCTGCTTCATCTCACAGGGGGATTGACTTTGTGCCTCTAGTCCTTTGTATTGGTGATCTCTCTCTCTCTCTCTCTCAAACCGTTTACTCAGTGCCCAAACATCAGTAAGTCGGGCCCCACGTACAGTATGAAGTGGGTATAGTCGTGAATATTTGGAATGTTCACTCCATGGTAAAAGGTGCGGGCCACTGCTAAAGGAATGTAACCACAATGGGCACCCTAAGCTGACCCCTGTACTTTGTCTCCACCCCTTTACCATCTCGGCACCCCTGTTAAAGGGAAATGGAACATCTAACTTGATAGTGCTGGAACATGCACTTATCGGGGACGTAACTAGGTATATGAAGGCCCCATAGCAAAAGTTTGTACTGGAATCCTATGTACCACCCAATGGTGACAAATGTATATGAGAGATGTAACTTTGACAAGGAAGATGGGCCCCCCTCAGCTCTGGGCCCCATAGCAGCTGCACTCCTTGCACCTATGGTAGTTATGCCCATGCTTATGACAACTCAAGGAAATCAACCACACCCAGGTATGAAAGCAGGTATCACCAATAAGTACCCAACACACACGGGTTGGCACTATCCATTTAACCAACCAAATGTTCAATGTGCCATTACTACACCATCATGTCACTGCCCTGCACAGATTTCACTTTATAGAAGTTTTATGAAACAAAGATCAGCCCAGCAATCAAAGTTGGGATTAGTCCATTAGCAATTCCAGTTTTCTGTGCCCTACTGCAAATATCTGGCCCCAGGCACTATCCTATGTTGCCTCATTTATAGCCAAAGCTATACTGTATGAATTTATTTTTATGCAAGCATTTAACAAATACAGTATTCTATTATTTACTTTCAAGGATTTTGGTGAATAGCCTATTGGTGCGTACACACTGGGCGATAAAGTGGACGACTGAACGATAACGATATCGTTATCATTCAGTCGTCCACGTTATCGTCCATTTTTAACACCAAAAAGATGAACGATGACGACGACGCGCGTTCCCGTGGGTCGTTCGTCATCATCGTTCATCGGGCTGACATGCAGGCCAACCTGACGATCTCGTCAGGTTGCTGCATGTCAGGGAATGGGGGAGAGAGCCCGGCGCTGAACGATATCGTTAATGATATCGTTCAGCGGCTGTGCTCAATGTCATGAACGACATTGAGCACAGCCTGCCGGGGAAAACACTACACGATATCGCTCAGGGAGCATATCGTGTAGTGTGTACCCACCATATGAGTTACTGCAGGCTCACAGTTCTCTAATTGCAATCTCTGTTATGGGCAGACATTTAGGCCCTCATTCAGAGCCACTCGCTATCGGCAGTACGCTCGTTCCGAGCGATGTTCGCACATCTGCGCATGCGTACGGTTTTTAGTACGCATGCGCGAACCAGTCAGTGCGTCCGAAAATCATTTGTACGCAATATAGCGAGTGCCTGCTATTTTGAGTGACAGAATGAGGCGTATGTGGGTGGAAACAGGGGAAGGTGCTTGAAAACGGGGAGTGGAGATCCGAACGCAGGCGTGCTTAAAGGTCAAAACGGGCGTTTTATGGGTGTGCATAATTAATATAGCAGCGTCAATGACCACGTCACTGGGTTATTTTATAGTCAGAACTGCTCGCAAAATTGTGGTAGCAAAAACCAACCACAAGAATAGCGAGCAGTTCATACGCTGGTCGATGTACTCGATTAATCTAATAAATAGCGGACATGACGTAGGATGTGAGTGGCCAGGGGGCGTATTTTTCCAAAAAACGAACGCAAGTTTTGTTCGCTCGTTCAGACATAGAGGCGTGAACAGACTGCAAACAGCGAACGGTTCATTTGAATAGCCACCCCTTGTTTTTGAACGAACGAACGCAAATAGCGAATGGCTCTGAATGAGGGCCTTAGTTCCATTTATAGCTTAAAGGACACTCCAGCACCCCTCCTGCAGATGTGTTCCTTACCTACGGATGGTATCCCGTCTCTGTATTGTAATCCTTTAGTAAATACTCACAGAGCTGGTTCTTCTCTGTAATCGCCCAGACATACTGTGCCAGGGGAGCTATGGATGCTAGCAGTAATGCATGGTCTAGGAGCGGAGATGGGCAGTCCTCCAAATCTGCTCCTTATCTAGAAAACCTAAAGAGGCTTTTAACATTTGACTTTGGATACAATTGCCAACATTGCAGCCACCTCATTGAAGAGGCACAAGAGAGATGGAAGGTAAGTGGTTTCGTTTCAGGCTTTCGCAGAAAGCCATTGGCACAAACCTGGCAGTGAGTGCCTCTTTCGGTGTAGCAGCGCGGCGAGCGGTAAGTCCATTTTTATTTATCAAAACGCAGTAGACACAAATAATCCACATGTATTTAGTGGATCACACAGCGACATGGCATTGCTTTACCCACTGGTTAATCCGTGCGTGGCATGACATGAGGGCAGGGATAGGATATCCAAATGCAAACACACTGTTTTGTCCTTATTAAGGCTCATTGGTGCAGAATATCTTTGCTAAAACTCATCATGTACAGTATAAGAAGAGCTAGGAATATTAATCTCTACAGACCATGAGACGCATATGGATAGTTGCGTGTACATATTTTGCTTATTTTGTGAATTTTTTTCATTCTGCATGCCTGTAATCATCTTGAGTGAATCATTATGAGCATTGGAGGTCTGGTACAAATATACATGGGGATGAAGACTATCAGCAGCTATGTATCGTCACCTCCGATTGGCTGGCTGCGTTTTTTGACCCAACCAGCTGGTTGTACTTAAATTATTAGCAGGGGTGCTCCACATGGGCGCACTCAGCTCTTAAACCGTCCCTGACAATAACACTGAGGGCCTCATTTATCAATCACAACGAGTGATAAAACTCATTGCGTATGATAAATGGTGCCCCAGCCAATCAGCTCCCAACTGTCATTTTTCAAACAGATCATAGTTAGGAGCTGATTGGCTGGAGCACCATTATCATATGCAAGTTTTATCACTCGCTGTGAATGTTTAAACTCATTGATAAATGAGTCCCTAAGGTGTTTACTTACTAAGCCTTGGGTGAAGATAAAATGAACGGTGATAAGGTAGCAGCCAACAAGCTTCTAACTGTCAGTTTTCAAACACAGCCTGTGACATGGCAGTTAGGAGCTGATTGGCTGGTACTTTATCTCCGTTCACTTTATCTCCACCCAAGGCTTAATAAATAGACCCCATCATCTCTATACCCTCTGTCTACGCTATATACGCCTGACATACTGTACGCATGGAACAAATGTTTTACACAAATAGAACATATGCACTCCCAACTGGATGTAGGCATCTTTACATGCATGCTTTTGGGGCGCCTAAGTGTCCAACTCTACCTTAGCCTCAACGCGCAAATCCGCAACTCCATTTAAAGAGCATCTCTTTGATTCATTGTTTTCTTTACCGGCTATTCAGATCGTGGCTAAAAAAACCCATCTACCCTAAGTTTTGGAAGTCTCCACTTCACTGGCACAGAGGGTCTCATTCAGACCCGGTCGCGAGCACAGGACGCTCGCAAGCGGGTCGATGGTACCCAAATGCGCATGCGTACGACGGAAGGAGCTCCGTCGTGCACATGCGCGAGACCCGGCGAGCGACGGGGAATCCGTCGCTCGAGGTCTCGCACCAAAGGGGGCGTGCTGTCGATGGTGAGTGACAGCACGCCCCCTTTGGTGGACGTGCCGGGGGCGTGGCTGCCAGACGGAGGCGTTCCCATGGGAACGCCTACCATCTGGGTCCAGCCCCACTGACATCACTAGTGATGTCAGTGGGAGTGATTTTGGCTCTGATAAAGCCAAAATCACTCCTGGCCTTGCGGCAGCGAGACCCTACCGCAGGGTCTCGTCGCAAGCCCGATAGTCGCGATGGTCTTGACCATCATCATGGATGCTCGCTATAACTGTGGGTGGTAACCCACAGCTATGTGAGCGTCCATGAGGTCGCTCCAAGTTGAGGTAGGAGGGCCCTGATTCAGAGCGAGCGCTCTGGTCAGAGCGTCCGGCTCTGAATCAGGCCCAGAGACCTTTAAAAGACGTAAGGGAATAAAAAAAAACACCCAAAAGGATACAATAGCTTTTGCAGGCATTTATTGCACACATGATCCAAAGGTAACTTATTATGTACAATGAGTTAAAAAAAAAGTACGTTTTTGAGTTGGTTCAACTTCAGTAAAGCCATATTACTGATAAATTTAAGAATAGTACAATAAAAAAAAAATTAAGCTGCTGGATAGCTACTGTACAAGTTTCAAAGGAAATTAAATCTAACCTCTCAGGTTCCTTCAACACTGAAGATCAGACAGAGAACTTGCCCAAAGCTGGTCCGTCAGTCGGCCCGATACACAATGTTGTAAGAGCATCTCTGTGTCTAAGGACATGCGAGAATAAAGGTGAATAATATATCTGTCTGACAGAATTAATCAAACATTTACCACCATATCCCATGCTCAAAAAACTACAGATTCCTCAACCGTTTGATAAATAACAGGTATTCATCAAGTCTTTTTTAGTAATCACAGTCAACTGAGACACTATGGAAGGGTAATAAATTACCAGCCGCGCCGACAGAAGGGAAGGTCTCTTAAAGGGCTGTTTTGCTTAAATGTAAGTTGTGTGTGTGTTCGGTTGCCTTCCTAAAAAGCTATGCATTATTTAAAGGCACAATCCTGCGCCTGCCAAGTCAGTATTATTCTAAAGAGACTTGCTTCTTCTTTTAGCTGACTGCGCTTTCCAAAATAATGATTTAAGATTTCCTAGAGACATATTAAAATACATATAGTAAAATAAAGCCTAAGATTAGTGTCTCCTGTCTGCAGTAATGGCACCAATGAAGACATTTAAAGCAACTAAACTCAAAAAATGGAAATGGTTTTCACACAGTAAGAAGCGTGTGTATAAGAAAACACTTTGTGGTGCTAATAATATAATAGAGTATTTTATAAAGAGCAATGGAGTATACTCAAAAGGTCATCATGTATTACTGAGTTTATAGAGGTGAGATTGACAATAGTGGTCTTACTGCATCAGTTTTATATGTGTGTATGTATATATATACATATATTTATATATATATACATATATTTATATATATATATATATATATATATATATATATATAAAACGACATTAGACAGCTTGGTGTACTGTAGTGTACTGCATATTGGACACTAGGGGGTATAATTACTGAAGGTCGATCTTTGAATCGATTTTTATGTTGATTTAAATCGGCTGAAATGAACTAACAATCGACTGTGTAATGCACTCTAATTTACTAACATTCGGTTTTTAGTCGATTTCCAATGTGACTGTAAATGAACCACTTAACTGACAATTTTTTTTTCCAAAAACTGCTCCAAACTTGTCGTTTTTTTTTTTTATGAGTGAATTAGGTGAGGAACATCCATTTTAACTTATCCAAAATGGCTTCATAAAAAAAAATTAAAAATAAATAAAGTTTTACATTTTTTTAAAGATTTTTATTTTTTTTTCAATCGGGTTTTAAAATAACTGAGCATCGGAACCACCGTCGGTACATCGGAACCATCGGAACCATCGCGACCATCACAACGTTCAATTTGAGACCGGATACAGGAACCAGATATGTCAGGGGCGTGAGGGGGGAGGGGGGAGGTTAACTTACTTTTCCCCAGCGGCTGCTCAGTTCTGCAAGTGCTGGCTGGGGGGTCCTGCTTTGCTGACTGATCATCAGTGATCGGCAGCACAGCAGACATGGCGGGGAGGGTGCTGGCAAGCCGAGGCCTCTGAGAACAGCAGCTGCGGGAAGATTCTCTTCCTGCAGCCACCCTTATGTTTATCTGACTGGACAAAATGTTACCATCCGCCGACACAGTCAGTCACCTTCCTAGCCTCCAGGTAAAGTTAGCATACTGTGGCGACCTGAGCCGCCTAGCAAAGTGGTGATAGTAGCTGACCTGGGGTGCAAGTGAGCAGGTTAATGCCACAAACTGATCCCTCTGACATATGTTGGACACTCTAATGCTCTATATATATATATCACAAAGAGGTTCTTTGACAACTGATTGCTCCTTCGGTGCCTCTGATCATTCCTTCACTGTCTACTTACTTGCTCTCCACTACTTCCTGTATCTGCTTGGGTCCCTCAGGGCTCTGTTCTCAGCCGTCTGCAATTCTCTCTTTATACCTCCTTTTTCTGTAAGCTCCTACATCCTCCATTACCATTGCTATACGGAATCGGTATGATTTACCGCTGGTCCCATGCCCGGCGGTTGGAATCCCGACTGCGGCATCCCGGGAGAGGAGGAAATCACGATAGTCAAAGGTAAGTATATACTAACCTATTTCTATTCCCTAACCCTAACCCTCTCTTAGGGGTGCCTAACCCTAACCTTCCCCCCCAGTGCCTAACCCTAACCTAATCCCCCCTCTAAGTGCCTAAACCTAAACCCCACTTCCCCGCCGCCTAAACCTAAGTCCCCCAGGGGGTGCCTAAGTCCCCCCTGGGGGTGCCTAACGCTAACCCCCCCTTCCCCTAGTCTAAACCTAACCTCCCGGGGGGGCCGAACCCTACGTCCCCTCCGGGCCTCCCGGGAACCCTAAACCTAACCCCCCCGCGGCTATTCGCGCTCGGCGTCCGGCATCCCGACTGATGGATGAATAATGACAGGCGTCGGCGTATCGACGCCTGTCTTTAGACCCTTGCCGGGATATGACAGTCGGGAAGCGGCTGTCAGGATTAGGTTCGCGGGCTTCCCGACTGCATACCCTCTATACAAGTCGCACTCTAATCTACCTCTCCTCCCCTGACATCTCTCATTCAATGGAAAAAAAGAGGGGATGGGGGAGTGGACTATATACCCTAATTTTAAACATAATAAGAGGTGCTACCCTGCAGAGACTTGTAGTACCATGAAAAAATGCAGGTGACCGCTTTAAGTACTGAGATACTGATAGCCAAAATAATTATAAAAACTCTGTGATTGACATTGGAGTTAACAAGAAATTACAGGTTCCTGCATTGCTGTCTGTATATTAAACTAGGCACTATAATGGTAACTATTTGATAAATTGATTTAATGTATTAGCATTAGAGACGTTTGGACACATCTAGTAGGGTTCTCCTTGACGTGGTGGATGGGCAAGCATCTTTGACCAAACATGTGCTAAGAACTTCATTTATACTCCCATGTTAATTGCAGAGTCTATTATAAATATTTTGACTATCAGTATTCTTAGCGCTTTGCGTGTGCACCTGCCTTTTATTTTTTCTGCCTCTCTCCTTCTCTCCAAATCCATGTATCTAACAAAGTTTATGCCATCTCTACCTGGATGTCCCTAGTGACGCTACACCATCCCTTGTGCTCTTTCACAATCAATGATATCACACTCTGCCTTGTTGCTCAATTCCACTGCCTTGGTGTCACCATCAATGCTGCCCTCACCTTCACTCAACACATCCAGACCTTCACACAGTCCTGTCCCTTCCTCCTTTCTAACATCATCAGAATAGAATCCGATCCTTCCTCGCTCAGGTAGTTACAAAAACTCTTGTTCATTTTGTCATCATCTCCCGTCTTGACTACTGCAACTTCCTTCTGTTTGATCTTCCCCTCAATCATCCTTTCACTGCATAATCCATCCACAATGCAGAAGCAACAATGATCTTCTTCTCCTGGTGCTCCTCATCTGCACCTTCACTCTGCAAATCCCTACATTGGCTCCCATAAATCTCCAAACTCCAATTCAAGGTGCTCATACTTGCATACAAAACCCTCTCCTGTATCTCACCTACACTGGCGGCCGAAATTGCGGACACATTTTGAAATTTGAATGTTCTTCAACTTTGAATGCTTATAAAAACTGTTTCACTTCACGCAGTGCGATGATTCATATATCAATGAAAGGAAATTTAATGCTGAATACAACACAATAAACAGAGGTAAAATATTTGCATTACAAGGGAAGTTATGCTACTTTCAGTCAGACAAAGAAGCACAGATGCGTTAGATTCAAGAAGCGGATTGTAGTAACAGCTACTACCAGCCAATCGGAATCGTCGTTCTGAGGACCAATCAGCTGTTGTTTATGAGCAGGTGCAAGGTCATGTACAAAGGTGGGAAAGGTCAGCTTGGCCGTTTCATTTTGCAGAATAAAGTTGGTTACTGAAGTGCAATTATGGTTGGATGTTTGTGTGTATTGTTTAGTGCTAACGACGGTGTAAAAAATAAATACAACAATGTCATCCAGGCAAAGTGGTGACTGGTCACCCAGGAAGAGATCCAGGATTGTGGTGCTACGTGAAAATGGTCTTTCGTATGCAGCAATTGCGAGAGAAGTTGGTGGGAATGTGACAACATCAGGAGTATGGAAGTTCTGTTTACGCTATCAGGAAACACAATCTATACAAAACAAAGAAGGAAAAGACCGGAAAACATGCACAACAGCTGTTGATGATAGGAGAATAAAATTAATTTGTGTCAGGGACAGATGGATGTCATCTGCGGCCATTAGCAGTGACCTGAGTGCAACTGGTGTTTTTGTCAGTGCAAGAACGGTATGGAGAATACTAACGGAGGTTGGCCTAAAAGGTAGGATTCCCCAAAAAAAGCCATTGCTGAATAAAAAGCAGCGGCAGAAATGAATACAGTGGGCAAAAGAACACATTGCATGGACAGAAGGTCATTGGAAACAAGTGATAAGGAGTGACGAAACTAAATATCGATATTAGGCAGTGATGGGAGAAAATATCGGAGACGTCGCATAGGGGAAGAGGTACATCCAGATTGCATTGAAGCGACAACAAATAATCCTACAAGTGTTATGATCTGGGCATGTATGACAGCAGATGCTGTAGGTGGCCTTTATGTCATAGATGGCACACTGACACCATCCTACAAGTGTTATGATCTGGGCATGTATGACAGCAGATGCTGTAGGCCGCCTTTATGTCATAGATGGCACACTGAACAGCAGAAAGTACATTGACACCATCCTACAACCAAAACTTCTACCTTCTATCAGGGATCTTTTTCCAGTTAATGCCCCATTTTTTTCCAGCAGAATTCAGCTCCCTGCCACACTGCATGGATATGCAAACAGTGGTTCACGGAGAATGACATGCAGGTGCTGGGATGGCCAGGAAACAGCCCAGACCTGGACCCCATAGAACATTTGTGATTCAGTTTGAAAAAACTGGTACATCTGAGGCGTCCATCCAATAAAAGACAATTAATTGAGGCTATAATTGTCTCATGGCACCACATAATAAAGAAGGAAGAGCTACAAACATTGGATGGCTCAATGACACATCGCTGTGCTGCTGTCTTGAAAAATAAAGGATACTCAACGAAATACTGATAGGACAGTAACATCATAAGTACACAGGGATTTTCACAGCATAACTTCCCTTGTATTGCAAATATTTGACCTCTGTTTATTATGTTGAATTCAGCATTACATTTCCTTTCATTTGATATATGAATCATTGCACTGCATGAAGTGTAACAGTTTTTATAAGCATTCGAAGTTGAAAAACATTCAAATTTCAAAAAGTGTCCGCAATTTTGGCCACCAGTCTATGTACATCTGTCCTTCTATCTGGTTTACACCTCTATCTCCTGCCTACTAGACTTCTCCCCAGCTGTTATCAATTTATGGAACACTTTACCGTGCCTGACCCAGCTCCCTCCCAAGTACATGATACAGACGGAAGCGAGAGCCCTGTTCATGTACTTGCCTCCTAATCTATGTCTCTCTCCTGTGTTCTTGTTATGTTTTATATTTAGTTGTGTTTTGCTTGACTTTTAATGTTGAGCGACCCGGTTAGGCCTATACTGTATTTTATATAGATCACTTTGCATTGTCTAGTTGTCGTTAGAATGCTCACTGTAAGTTTAATGTACAGTGTGTTGTACTATCCTATTTACTGTAGCGGGGACAGTCCAGTTTCTAGGGAACTCTCATGATGTCCTGAAAGGACGTTTTTATGGAATGGTGGTATATCTCGCCCTTTGCCATACGCATAGTCCATTGGCACGCAATGCATACTTGTCCATATTTTAATGTACCCTCTGAGGTGATTGTCTGGGGGGCAGTCCTGGAAGGTGGGGAGCTTTGCGCAGTGAGCAGCTTCATTGCAACCCACCCCCACAATGTATAATGCCGCCATTTGCTGAATTATTCAAAGGGGCAGGGGCCACAATAATGTGATGTACCCTGAATTTTATCCTTATCACAGGGAAAGTGGTCAGGATTGCTGTGCTACTCTCTCCTGGACATTTCGGGAGACTAGTCAAGTATATCCTATTCCCAAATGCAGAGAGTCGGGAGGTATGGCACTTTGTTCTCACTCCCTTACTTCGCAAGGTTGAACGCTCGGTCATCATGATGTCAAATATTGGGAATCCGCATGTCTCACAGACTGAAGAATTCTGGATGCTGATCTGCAAACCTATTGAGGATTCCGCTGATGTCATCAATTTTAAGGGAACGCAGATCAAGTGGTTTATGAACTGCAGCAAATCCCTCTGATTGAATTACAGTCCTCATATCCAATTCACAAGAGTTTATTGTTACCTGACTGCTACAGAGATAAAAATGAATATTAGAGCATTCAAAGTACATAAAAATGTATTGAAGTTCACTAAACTGCTTCATGTAAGTGCGATTTTCAAGTGTTTGAGTCTAAAATAAAGAAAAAGTTATAAATGTGTGTTGTAAATATATATAATATATATATAATATATCAAATATTTCTTTGTGCACAGACAGATATTAAAAATGTATCGGCATTGCTGGGAAGACAACAGACTTTAATGTATCTAGACTTTCATGAGAGACAGCCAAATCCCGGTGATTTGCGCATGAGCACTAGAGAAGTCCCTGGAGTAGGGCGCCATTTTCCAGGAGACCTGCACATGAATGAGACCTCTGCCCTCAGTGTTTGCTTTGGTGGGTGTGGCTTAATGACGTGATTTGCATTATCACAGCATGTCTTACCTTGCTAGCAAGAAAGTATAATTGCAGAACATTTACTTACTCTCTGGATCTCTGGGGAGCCTCCCGGACATGTTAGAAGAAATTAAACAACTTTGCAATAGAGTGTTTGGAAGGTGTGGGGGTTGCTAATGGTGAATGTAGGAAATATTGGCTAAAGGCGTCTCTATTATATTTAAACAAAAGCTGCAACTGCTTATGGGGCAGATGTACTAAGCTCTAGAAAGCGATACATTGGAGAGTGATAAACTACCAACCAATCAGCTCCTAGATATTTTTTCAAACACAGCCTGTAACATGACAGTGAGGACTTGATTGGCTGGTAGTTTATCACTTTTAAATGTATTACTTTCCAGAGCTTAGTTTCTCTCCCCCATGATTGCTGGGTTTAGCTTTCATTCAAACTGAGGCTTATTTATGAAGCCTGCTCACAGCATGCGAGCTGAACGCAGACCGACACTATGTGCTCTTTTATTGTGCGCACAGAAATATTCGCCTGCATGCAGGGTTGTACGCATCTTGTGGAGTGCCCGCCAGACATCCCTACGTTTGGGTTGGTACTGGTCATCACCGTCGGTGTGTGTGTACTTGGGCCAGCCTGTACTTGATGCAATTGATACGTCTAGAAACAGGTCTGTCTATGCTTACACCCAAGTCTGTATAAACTGAAGGTGCTTTAGCGGCAGATCCAGGGGAGCAGCTCCACCTCCTCGCTCACTGAGTATGACTGAGAGCTCGGCTCCGGGGAAGATATGAGTCATCAGGGACGAGCGGGAGGCCACCCAAGCCCTGATTGCCCCCTCCCCCCTTGAACCTCCACTAAGGTTGGTCAACATACAGTACCCTCACTGAACTTTGCCCATGTGAGAACAGAGATGTCATTGAAATGAGTACGACGCTGCCTGTGCAGGATTCCGTACACGGTAGAGCAGTACTGGCGGAATAGCAGGCAAGAAGGAGGTCAGAGGTCATGGCGGCCAGGGGTCATGGGCAGAAAAAGCAGCAGTACTGGGAAGCGACCTCACAGACAGCACCTGCAACCGTGCTTGCATAGCCTATGTGCCGCTTGTGGAGCTAATTCCCCTCTACGGGGTTATTTTATATTAGGATGAGAGGTGTAATAGGTCTGATTTAACATGAAAGAAATGAACAACAGGGACAGTTTTGTAGTGGTGAGAGAATCTGAGCAATGCGTCCAGCGGTGGCAGGTAACAGAGCGATCAGCGCAGTATGGGGAGAGTTCAGAGATGAGATAATGGAGAGGTTCATGTCTGGGGAACAGATTAACATCAGACGATAATGAGAAGGTGAATGTTCTAAAAATCCAGGGCAAGATTACTACTTAATGTAGAAAAGCCGCAGATACAGTATTATTGCCTGCCAGCGGAGACTGAAAAACACTGAGTGGTGGAATAAGGCAAGAGACACGGGCAAGCTAGAAGTAATGAGACACCTGTGGGATTAGTGATATACACGGCATAGAGATTGCTAACAGCGGTCTGCAAGGGGTGAAATATCCATTGCTAGAGCAGGGAGATAACAGAACGCACACGTGAGGCGGTGTTGAACGTAAATGAATTTATGGAGCGCATCTTGCTAGTTTTCTCTCTGCGCATACTATGGAGCCAGGCGTACGCAATCACGGGAGGTGAGCAGTCCTCTGCAAACAGACGGCATCTCCACTTTCGACCTGATTCTGAGTCAGGCGCACCCGCGGCCGCTTTTCTGCGCAGCAGCCCTCTTATTACCTCATGCTAATGCAAGAATCCGCCCGCGTATGCTGAAGATTCATGTGACTGTGGGGCCTATTCATCATAACTAAAATATCGATGGAGGTAATTATGTTTAGAACTCGCATGGAGTTCTACCTAATTACCGGAGGAATTCATCATTCCTCCTGCCAATAACTATCTATTCCGAAAAGCTGTCATTTTTGCGATGACAGCTTTTCGGGAAATAGATACTTTTCCCTCTCTACTCTAACTTACCGCAGCTGTAATCCGTGCTGCGCATGCGCTGTTACATCTGTAAAACCAGCGCATGCGCAGCACTGCCTACAGCTGTGGTCATTTTGTGTCCCCTTCCACCCTCCGCTCACCTCCCCCCGTCCCCGCACTTACCTGCCCGCTGCAGCGCCTCCGGCTCCGGTGTCTGCACTGACACGTGGTCTCCCAGCAGCACACTGTACAGTTTTTTTTTTTAAAAAGTTTTTTTTTTTTTTCTAAACTTTATTGTGTTCTGCTGGGAGAACACAGTGTCCGAGCAGACACCGGAGCCAGAGGAGAGACCAGTGCATCGGAGGGAGACGCTGGGGGACCTGCCCACACTGACACAGGTAAGTGTCACCTGCTATTCGCCACCTCACAGTGGCGGATAGTAACACCATCAAATTCCCAAAATACATAATTTTCGGAATTTGGTGAATAGAATAATCTCCATATCCCCATACTAATGTACTAATGTATGGGGAGTGTGGAAATTAATGCAGGGGGACTTAGCAAGGAGATATCAGTGATATACCCTGTGTTAAGTGGCTTCATGAATACTAAAATTCATAAATAAGGAAAATGTCCTTAAAAACGTTACTTTAGTGTTGATGAATAGGCCCCTGAATGCTGAAGCCCGTCCCGCCTAATGTTCCGTCTGCAGCCTTCATCATTAGTATCTGGACCCAGTGCTGTGTGCAAAAAATCTATCTCAAATAGGCGCCACTTCTTGAGCATGGAACCCGTCCTACACTCCCACGACTCCCACGAAACAGTTCAGGGCATCTGCAAGGACACCTACTGGAAAAGCCCATATCACTGAAACTGTGACGGTCAAATCAAAACTTATGTGCTAACGATCTCCGTCCGTGTACCTGATCTGGCGCAAATCGCAGACGCCAAATTATTTCTTTGGAGCATGGCAAGAACCCTGAGATCTGCAAGATCCGTCCCCATTTCAATCTGCATCCAAATCAGTATCAGGCCCACTAAGAGCATATAACGCAAGGCTAAGAGAGGCGCGCAGGCCATACGACAGGGGAGCAACAGACCAATGAGAATAGATAAAACCCATCGTTATAGGGGAGAGAGTTGACAATGAAGAGGTGAGAAGTGAAAAGGGGGAAGCATCGAAATTGAAAGTGAAATCAGTGAGGAACGGTATAACATCAGGCCACCAGCAATCACAACGCTGCTGCATGCTGGGCTTGTCAGGTGGCTGCAGGATCTGAAAAGGCTTCTCTAGACATCACCAAGGCTGACATAAGACAAGACTGCAATGGGAAAACTGAACAGCAGAGGGCTGACTGGAAAGCTCACTACTGCTGCAAAGTGAATGTAAAAAAAACCACAGAGAGAGACCCTTACAGAGTTAAACGCAGGCTGGGCAGAAATGGCGGCCATAAAAAATACACAATTTGGTAATATGCATTGCTGCAGGTAACTTACATTGTGCACATTATGTAAAATGCATAATAGTATATAAGACTGTTTGTCACCAGGGTGGATATATAGCTGTATTTGTTCCCTGTAGGGCATGCAAGGTGTGTTAACACGCTCTGACTGTACTCGGCCCATGTTCTCCTCCATAGCGCACGCACATAGTAATTGTTTTTCTGAATGGGTGTGGCCACACCTACCAGAATTTGGCCACACCCAATACCTTTCCTGTGCCCGTAGTTTCCTTTGCCCTGGCGGCTCTGGCAATAGGGAGTCACACTTGAAAGAAGGCTTACTGCTGATTTGCACATGTGCATACGAAAAAACACATTGTACTTCCATGTTGTAAAAGCACAAGGACACTGCTGAGGGGTGTATTTAGTGTCGAAGTCAGCAGATTGGATGAGATCAGTATTACAATTAATATCGATCGATGCTATCGTCCTTTGACTGATAGCGTGTGACTGGCATGCTACTGCGTTCCGATGCGAATCCAACATGCACACAGGCAGACGCACATATGAGAACGCACACATCTTTACACATACATACACACACTCACGCATGTATAACATGGTTCCCACATATTATAGAAAATAACCAGAGTTATTAAAGGAATTGTTAGTTACTAAGTACGATGTAAAATGTATTTATAAGAGATCTAAGGTTCAGAATACAGTGGACATGTCATGTTTGGTATCATACTAAAGCACTGTTTATTTGCAGACATCCGTTTCTATCGGCAAAGAAGTTGCATCATGCGTCCACTAGTTATGGATGATAGGGAGTTATTTAATAGAATGTTATTACTAGTATGCAGTGTTGTAGCCAGTTTTAACCAGTTCTTCGGCGGGAAGATACACAATGTGACGTTGGAAGACTGATCCATACCCCTGATGACACCGTATGAACTGACCAATGACCTGTATTGTACCAGACTGATCAGAATCAAGAACCAATGAAAACATGCCAACTTGTCTTCTTTGTTATCTCTGTAACCTGTACCGTATATAGGCTTGTGTACTGGCTGCAGTATACAGACATCTTCTTTGCGACCGCAGACTTCAGGACTGAATGGCTGTATACTGGGACCAGTGTGCTTGCGTATGTATCGGCTGTACTTATTGTATATTTCTTGCTTTTTACTCTAATTTTAAACTTCTATCGCGTTATTTTTTTTTTTACATAAAATAACTTTTTGTGCTTTGGAACCACATGATTAGACTGGAAAGCAATCATTATTCATTAGCGGCTAAACGGCATTCATATTAGGGATCCCCCCTACTGTGGTAACCAGTGGAGGCTCCAGATGTGTGGCTGCAGCGCAGATCAAAATTCAAATAGGGGAGCCACGCCAACTGTCATTTCAAACACTGCCAAACAGATGGTTGGGACTCACTGGCAGTTGGTGTAGCTCCCCTATTTGAATTTTGGACTGCGCCTGCAGCCCTACCTCTGGAGCCGCCAACTTTAAATGGCGCCCTAACAAAAGCCCAAGCCGGTAGTGTAATGCTCTGGTGGTAGGCTTAGTGTCAGTGACCATATAAAACATAAAAACTGTGCATGTGCAGGACGTAAAGCGCACATTTGCGGACTCTTTCCCCACATCTCCATACTGGATTTCCGCAAGCCGTAAACAGCGCACATGCCCAGTGAGCAATTTCCCTCCTACATGTGCGCAAAACAAGTGGATATCACATGGGCAGCGCAAAGGTAAATAAGCGTAACGCCATCCTAAGATGGCATTATGTTTGCTTCAAAAATTGACATAAGACTAGATACCTCCATTTTGTAAATTGCCCAATGCAGCTTCCTACAGGGACCCGGTAACCGCCCAAGGTGACAGGTCTGCGTGAGAAATCTATGATTGTAAAATGGTTAAACCAGAAATAACCCCTTTGTCTAAGAGTGCCATCATTCGCAGTACATAGGGCCGAATGTTAGGAAAACGCAAAAGGAAATAAAACCAAATAAATCAGGGAAGTATAAGGCACTAATAGGGATCACATGACTAAATGCACCAGGGTATAATTAATAGAAAGTTAATGAAGAAAAAGACCTTTCATGTTGCAGTCACCTGGATCAGTGTATTTATCTTTGTGGAGTAAGTCACTGGGGTATAGAGGTTAAACTAATACAAACCAGATGGTGAGAAAAAAGGGACCGTAGACATAATTAATGGTCTGGAAAATACATGGGTCCGCAGAGCATTTCATCCCACACAGATCTGCCCATGTCCTGTGAGTTGTTGAACTGCTCTTATAAATCAGACTGCGCTCGTTTTGCATGGATTGTGGGTTTGCACAGAAATGTAGATGGTGAGAACAGATATAGCCTTCACTGATAATGTTCTACTTATCATCAGAAGTACTGCTCAGCCTAGCCCAGTTGTTCCCAAACACAGTCCTTCAAGGTGCCCTAACAGTCCAGGTTTTAAGGATATCCAAGGCTGAGCACCCATTGTTAAATCAAAATGACTGAGAAACTAGAGATGAGAGAAAGATGGAGGGTGAGGATATAAATGAGAGAAAGATGGAGGGTGGGGGACAGAGATGAGAGAAAGATGGAGGGTGGGGGACAGAGATGAGGGAAAGATGGAGGATGGGGGACAGAGATGAGAGAAAGATGGAGAGTGGGGGACAGAGAAGAGAGAAAGATGGAGAGTGGGGGAAAGAGATTAGAGAAAGATTGAGGGTGGGGGACAGAGATGAGAGAAAGATGGAGGGTGGGGGACAGAGATGAGAGAAAGATGGAGGGTGGGGGACAGAGATGAGAGAAAGATGGAGGGTGGGGGACAGAGATGAGAGAAAGATGGAGAGTGGGGGACAGAGAAGAGAGAAAGATGGAGAGTGGGGGAAAGAGATTAGAGAAAGATTGAGGGTAGGGGACAGAGATGAGAGAAGGATGGAGGGTGGGGGGCAGAGATGAGAGAAAGATGGAGGGTGGGGGCAGAGATGAGAGAAAGATGGAGGGCGGGGGACAGAGATGAGAGAAAGATGGAGGGTGGGGGACAGAGATGAGAGAAAGATGAAGGGTGGGGTAAGAGATGAGAGAAAGATGGAGGGTGGGGGACAGAGATGAGAGAAAGATGGAGGGTGTGGGCCAGAGATGAGAGAAAGTTGGAGAGTGGGGGAGATATATGAGAAAGATGGAGGGTGGGGGCCAGAGATGAGAGAAAGATAGAGAGTGGGGGCCAGAGATGAGAGAAAGACGGAGAGTGGGGGACAGAGATGAGAAAAAGATGGAGGGTAGGGGGCAGAGATGAGAGAAAGATTGAGGGTGGGGGACAGAGAAGAGGGTAAGATTGAGGGTGGGAGACAGAGATGAGAGAAAGATGGAGAGTGGGGGACAGAGATGAGAGAATGATGGAGGGTGGGGAACAGAGATGAGAAAAAGATGGAGAGTGGGGGACGGAGATGAGAGAAAGATGGAGGGTGGGGGAAAGAGATGAGAGAAGGATGGAAGGTGGTTGGGGGACAGAGATGAGAGAAAGATGGAGAGTGGGGGACAGAGATGAGAGAAAGATGGAGAGTGGGGGACAGAGATGAGAGAAAGATGGAGAGTGGGGGACAGAGATGAGAGAAAGATGGACGGTGGGGTCCAGAGATGAGAGAAAGATGGAGAGTGGGGTACAGAGATGAGAGAAAGATGGAGGGTGGGGGAACAGAGATGAGAGAAAGAGGGTGGGGGACAGAGATGAGAGAAAGATTGAGGGTGGGGGACAGAGAAGAGGGTAAGATTGAGGGTGTTGGACAGAGATGAGAGAAAGATGGAGAGTGGGGGACAGAGATGAGAGAATGATGGAGGGTGGGGGACAGAGATGAGAAAAAGATGGAGAGTGGGGGACGGAGATGAAAGAAAGATGGAGGGTGGGGGACAGAGGTGGTAGAAAGATGGGGAGTGGGGGACAGAGATGAGAGAAAGATGGAGGGTGGGTGAAAGAGATGAGAGAAGGATGGAGGGTGGTTGGGGGACAGAGATGAGAGAAAGATGGAGAGTGGGGGACAGAGATGAGAGAAAGATGGAGAGTGGGGAACAGAGATGAGAGAAAGATGGAGGGTGGGGGACAGAGATGAGAGAAAGATGGAGAGTGGGGGACAGAGATGAGAGAAAGATGGAGAGAGGGGGACAGAGATGAGAGAAAGAGGGTGGGGGAGATATATATGAAAAAGATGGTGAGTGGGGGACAGAGATGAGAGAAAGATGGAGAGAGGGGGACAGAGATGAGAGAAAGATGGAGAGTGGGGGACAGAGATGAGAGAAAGATGGAGGGTGGTGGACAGAAATGAGAGAAATATTGAGGGTGGGTGACAGAGATGAGGGAAAGATGGAGAGTGGGGGACAGAGATGAGAGATAGATGGAGGGTGGGGGACAGAGGTGAGAGAATGATGGGGAGTGGGGGACAGAGATGAGAGAAAGATGGAGGGTGGGTGAAAGAGATGAGAGAATGATGGAGGGTGGGGGACAGAGAAGAGAGAAAGATGGAGAGTGGGGGACAGAGATGAGAGAAAGATGGAGAGTGGGGTACAGAGATGAGAGAAAGATGGAGAGGGGTACAGAGATGAGAGAAAGATGGAGGGTGGGGGACAGAGATGAGAGAAAGATGGAGGGTGGGTGAAAGAAATGAGAGAAGGATGGAGGGTGGTTGGGGGACAGAGATGAGAGAAAGATGGAGAGTGGGGGACAGAGATGAGAGATAAATGGAGGGTGGGGGACAGAGATGAGAGAAAGATGGAGAGTGGGGGACAGCGATGAGAGAAAGATGGAGAGTGGGGGACAGAGATGAGAGAAAGATGGAGAGTGGGGGACAGAGATGAGAGAAAGATGGAGGGTGGGGGACAGAGATGAGGGAAAGATGGAGAGTGGGGGACAGAACTGAGAGAAAGATGGAGGGTGGGGGACAGAGGTGAGGGAAAGATGGAGAGTGGGGGACAGAGATGAGAGAAAGATGGAGGGTGGGGGACAGAGGTGAGAGAAAGATGGGGAGTGGGGGACAGAGATGAGAGAAAGATGGAGGGTGGGTGAAAGAGATGAGAGAATTATGGAGGGTGGGGGACAGAGATCAGAAAAAGATGGAGGGTGGGGGACAGAGAAGAGAGAAAGATGGAGAGTTGGGGATAGAGATGAGAGAAAGATGAAGAGTGGGAGACAGAGATGAGAGAAAGATGGAGGGTGGGGCACAGAGATGAGAGAGAGACAGACAGATATGAGGAGGGATTACAGAGATAGGAAGATGGGGAAGGACAGAAGAAAAAAAAATATCTACAGTATGTCATGATCCCAGCCAGAATCTCCAGAGACAGATCCCGCCATTTACCTTTCCAAGTGTTGTCTCGGTGTGCTGGCGGTCTCCAGCGTATCCACTTCCTTGTAGCTTCTGACATACTCACTGGTTTCCATGTGCAGCATTTCCTCCAGAACTGACTACTGGGTGCAGTCATGACAGTCCATCCTCCAACAGGAGACAGTTTGCTGTCACTTGACATCTGTAGCCAATCCTTGCTCACCTGCGGTTATTCCTGCGATTAGTCTTCAGTGTATATTATCATCTGAATCCAGTATCCGGTTCCATACCGGTGATCCTGCACCATCGGTTCCCGTTTAAAATCCTGCACCATCGGTTCCAGTCCGATATCATGCAGCATCGTTTCCAGTCTGATATCCTGCATCATCTGTTCCAGTCCGATATCCTAAACCATCGGTTACAGTCTGATGTCCTGCACCATCAGTTAAAGGCCAATATCCTATACCATCGTTTCCATCCCAGTGTTGTCCAGTCCGGTTCCATCCTGGTGTCTTCCAGTCCGGTTCCTTCCTGCAGATTCAGTTGTCAGCTGCTAGTACAGGGATCCCCAAGCAGAGGATCGCGGCCTGCAAGTCGGGTGCAGCTAAGCCAAACTCCATTGCGGGGGTCCCTGGTGAAAACCACTGCCTTGTTAGACTCGGCACCTCTGTTCTGGGTCTCAGCTAATTCCCCAGTACTATTCAGCTTCCTTCAGCCTCAGACTACACCTCATGAGCCATAACTATATAAGACAATCCAGTTTTCAAACTCGTGCTTAAGAAACCCATTCCAACCAGCGACTCTAGTCCGGCTCCAAAAACAAACACAAACGTGATAACCTACAACAATGGGTACGATAACTAACGACATAGTGACTAATTGGTCCAAAATACTAGTATTGTATAGATGAGTAATATGGAAAAATAGAGAAATATACAAGAAACACAAATAAGGAGAAAGCAAATTGGCAAAGTTTGTGATGCTATAAACCAGTGGTCAGGGATCAGGGGTAAATTACCCCACATGGGGTAAAAATGAAATTCCTGGGGGTAATGGATGGACAGCCGGGCATGCATATGAATCATTCTATAATATAATATAATATAGAATGATTCATATGCATTCCTGGCTGTGCCGCAGGGAGGCTCTAAGCCGGACGGCCGCTCCTTCCCTGCAGCGCCGCGTTAGCCGGAGGCTGTAGTTCTCCTCTGATCTCCAGCTTCCGGCTCTCTCCATGCGCACTATGGGAGAGACGTCATGATGTCTCTTCCATAGTTCCAAGGAGCAGCCGGGCGGACAGGGCGGCGGCAGACACAGGAGCGGGGATTATGGTAAGTACAGGGGCATTATATGGGGGCACTACTACAGGGCCATAACTATGGGGGCACTACTACAGGGGCATTAAATGGGGGCACTACTGTATGATTTCCTTCCTTTCAAATCAAGGGGGTAACGTCGGCGTATCTAAATATATTTTGGGGTAAAAGGTAAAAAAGTTCCCTCACCCCTGCTATAAACAATGATGTTTTGTGGATGTTAAATCACTTTGCAGGGCTTTAACAAAATAAAAATAAATAAAACAGATATTGGCAGGAGGACATTCCATATCATACAGTACCTGCTAAAATTCCTAAATGCAACACTACATATGACAAAACAGGCTGTGCCACAGCTCAATCAGCCTTAAAAATTCAGTATACTCTTACAACCGAGGTGGCCAAATGGTCGATTACAATCTACCAGGTGGCTGAAATACTCTAGAAGCTATTTTAAGGCCTCCACTATAATTGTTTCCATCATAAGGAAATCTATTGGCCAGTGGTCCGTCCTGGTGGACCTAGGGCCAATGTCCCTTTGCCCGTTCTATAGAATGGTCCTGGCATCTCCATAGCCATTAGAATTTGTACTCTTGTTGTAGAAGATGGATCTCTCATTTGAGGCTCTCCAGCCAAGAATCATACAGCCCAACGTTCTATGACATCTAAATGATCTCCTAATTGACAAGCGGGAGCTAGAGAGGTCATTTCTCTCCTGTAAGACCTTTCTGTCCAAACACATTGCTTCCAGCCTTTATCATCACTTATTATTAAGCCGTAGCAGCCACAACTGCTGACAACAATATGTTCTCCTGAGCACCTAATAGTGCCTAATAATCACTGCGGCATTGTTCTGCCGACCGCTCTGCTCTCCTTGCCCAAGTCTGTTTTACAGCGGATTATACACATTTTCCATTATGAAATAACTGCTAGGTGCACACTGCTAAGAGCTCCTTCAAAAATGACTCTAACAATCTTTTCTTCGCGATAAAAATGATTGCACAAATGGATGCGTATACAAAGCAATCCTACCAGCGTGCAAACGTGCAATGCAGTTACAAATTGATTTAGCTTCATACGGAGGGGTTCTAACTCACAAATTATCCATAAGTTAGACAGACTAGGGAACTAACAGGCCAGATCGCTTATTTATATCTGGAGATGTGGAGGAGAGACATGGCACATTTCCCGGAGAGATTAGCATACCGTGTCATCACTTTTTTTCTTTCTTTGAAGAAAAGCTCACACTTGCTGTCTGTAAAGGCTTCATCATAAAATTGTTTGTGCTGATCGGTGGCATGACTTGTCAGCTCTGTTTATTTTGGTTGGAGGCCGTCATGCCAACCTTGCAAGTACATTATTTTTTTTTGCCACAATTCTACATAGTCTGCTAGGCAGCCTAGGAGGCATCCCAGGGCCTGGTAGCACTGTTTCTGTGTGGAGGGACAGCAACCTCTTGCAAAATCAGAAGTGAATAAGATGTACTTGATTAGAGGTTGGGTATGGGATGCTGGCGCTCGGGATCTCGGTGGTCAGAATCCCGATGCCGGCATCCCAACCAGGCTAGGATCCCGACGAGGATAGATGAGTATACCTAACCTGACCCTTAACCCTACCCTGACCTCTCCCCCCTAGTGCCTAAACCTAACCCTTCCCCCTTCGTGCCCAACCCTAACCCTCCTCCAAGTGCCCAATGAAAACCCCTAACCCTCCCCCCTTAATGCCTAACTATAACCCCTAACCCTCCCTTTTAGTGCCTAACCCTAACCCTCCTCCTAGTGCCTAACTCTAACTCTCCTCCTAGTGCCTAACCCTAACCCTCCTAGTGCCTAACTCTAACCACTAACCCTCCCCCTTAGTGCCTAACGCTAACACTCCTCCTAGTGCCTAACTCTAACCACTAACCCTCCCCCTTAATGCCTAACGCTAACACTCCTCCTAGTGCCTAACTCTAACCACTAACCCTCCCCCTTAGTGCCTAACGCTAACACTCCTCCTAGTGCCTAACCCTAACCCTCCCCCTTAGTGCCTAACTCTAACACTCCTCCTAGTGCCTAACTCTAACCCCTAACCCACCCCAATAGAGCCTAACTCTAACACTCCTCCTAGTGCATAACTCTAACCCCTAACCCTCCCCCTTAGTGCCTAACTCTAACCCTCCTCCTAGTACCTAACTCTAACCCTAACCCTCCTCCTAGTGCCTAACTATAACCCCTAACCTTCCCTTTTAGTGCCTAACCCTAACCCTCTTCCTAGTGCCTAACTCTAACCCCTAACCCTCCTCCCTTAGTGCCTAACACAGCCGCTGATCCGCTACCGATATATCACCCGTTCAATGGTAGCAATAGGGGTTTTCTCAAATAAATGGGAATTAAGGTTGTTTCTCAGTTTTCCATTTCATATCCTCATATAAGCACATTTCGTAAGGACTACCGTCCGCCCCACCTCTTGTATTGACAAGCAAACAGGTTTTCCCTGCACATTGTCCTGATCTCTGCAAATGTCCCAGAAGTCATTTCTGGGACATTTGCAGAGATCAGGACAATGTGCAGGGAAAACCTGTTTGCTTGTCAATACAAGAGGTGGGGCGGACGGTAGTCCTTACGAAATGTGCCCCTAAAGCTCAGAAGACGTTACGCTGTAAATAGAGAGCGACAGTTGGGAAGAGAGGTAATATAATGTATGCTAATTGAACATGACAGAATGGGAGCACTGTGCATCTTCTCTTATCTCCATTAACAAAATGACAAGATTGTCACATCCCCGAATGTTGGGGCGGATTCATTAAACAGCGCTTCAGGCCTGTCGTCACTATTGCAAATCAATAAACATATCAATAAAGTTATTAAAATGTTTTGTTTACTTATTTTTTTTTACATTTGCTTTTTAATTGGAAAAGTACAACAATGAAATGTCCCCTTTCCCCTTGAAATTTAATACGTGTAGAACATACACAAAACTTTGCGAACAGACAGAACTGTCATTTTATAATGTTGTAGAGACAAGACTTTAAGATGACATTTTCTGTGTGTGTGTGTGTTTTTTTAACTCAGCAGATGGGAAACAAATGTCAAAAAACATTATGGAAATGGTACATTTGTTTTTTTTTGTTGCTTTTTACAGACATTTCAGTTATAGCAAAGAAAAAAAAAATGGCAATGCCCTAGATTCCCTCCAACGGAACACAGGGCCTGATTCAGAGCCGGACGCTATTTGTGCTCGCTCGTTCAGAAAAAGGGGCCGGATATTTTAATAGAGCGCTCGCTCTTTGCAGTCTGTTGACGCCTCTATGTCTGAGCGAGCGAACGAAATATGCGCTCGCTATTTTGTAAAGACGCCCCCTGGCCGTTCGCATCATACGTCATCTCCGCTATTTATTAGATTAATCGAGTACATCGAAAGGCGTCTGAACTGCTCGCAGTGCTTGTGGTTGGATTTTCCTACCGCAATCATGCGAACAGTTCAGGCTAAGAGACAACCAAGTGACGTGGTCTATGACGCTGCTTTGTTAATTATGCACATCCTTAAAACGCCAGTTTTGACCGTTTGGCACGCCTGCGTTCGGATCTCCACTCCCCGTTTTCAAGCACCTTCCCCTGTTACCACCCACAAATGCCTCATTCTGTCACTCAAATTAGCAGGCACTCGCTATTTTGCGAACACACAATTTCCGACCGCAATGACTGGTTGGCGCATGCGCATTACGACCCATACGCATGTGCAGATGTGCGAACATCGCTCGGAGCGAACGAGCGGCCGCTTACGAGTGGCTCTGAATCAGGCCCACAGCTCCTAAATCCAATATGATGTTGTGTTCTCTGTAAAGCCTGCTGGTGCCTCCCTGTAGTCAGACCTGACTACTTACTAAAGTTCCCAGTCTTACCATTCTTGCATAGAAAGCTGTGAGGCGCGCTTTCATTTTCTTTGGAAGTTATTGCTCAAAATACTGAAGATCTTACAGCAGTGGTCAGGGAACAGGGGTAAATTACCCCACATGGGGTAAAAATTAAATTCCTGGGGGTAATTGACGGACAGCCGGGCATGGATATGAATCATATGCATGCCCGGCTGTGCCGTAGGGAGGCTCTAAGCCAGAAGTGACCGCTGAGATGTTATTATCAGCGGGCGCCTGGCTCTTTCCCTGCAGCGCCGCGTTAGCCAGAGGCTGGAGTTCTCTTCTGAACTCCAGCTTCCGCCTCTCTCCATGCGCACTATGGGGGAGACGTCATGACGTCTCTCCCATAGTTCCGAGGAGCAGCCGTGCGGACAGGACGGCGGCGGATGCAGGAGCGGGGATTAAGGTAAGTGTTTTTTTTTGTACAAGCGACACTACAGGGGCATTATATGGGGGCACTACTACAAGGGCATTATATGGGGGCACTAGTACAGGGGCACTATATGGGGGCACTACAACAAGAGCATTATATGGGGGCACTAGTACAGGGGCACTATATGGGGGCACTGCTACAGGGGCATGATATGGGGGCAATACTACAGGGGCACTATATGGAGGCACTGCTACAGGGGTATTATATGGGGGCACTACTACAGGGGTATTATATGGGGGCACTACTATATGATTTAATTCCTTTCAAATCAGGGGGGTAATGTCGGCGTATCTAAATATATTTTGGGGTAAAAGGTAAAAAAGTTCCCTGACCTCTGTCTTACAGGAACCGTAAAAAAATTTAGAATAGCAGCGCAAAAGCTGTTTTGCGACATTAACCCTGCGTCAGGCGCAGCTGGCCCGACAGGCGCCACAAAGCTGTTCTCACTCACCTCTCCGCCGCAAGGGGGCGCAGGGGCCTGCCCCTCCTGGTACCTTTCAATCTCTAGGTGCTGTTTGAAATCCCCCTGGTCAGTTTTCCCGCCGCCTGCGTGGAGTGCAGTAGTGACCTTCCTGGCCTCTCAGGCTCATCGCGCCCGAACTGCAAGTGGGGGGCTCAGCTTTGAAACTATCTGATGTGGAATTAGCATAATGACCCTGACGCGGCCGCATCCGCATGTGGCTCTGATTCAGACACCTAGGTCCGTATTCAATTTGAGGCGAAAAGCCAGAATCCGCGGAAAGGTTTCGCCGATGACGTCATTTCGCCAGGTGGAAAAGTATCGCCGTATTCAATTTGAAAGACTTTCTGCCTAAGCAGAAAGTCAATGCAGTGTAATAGGCGGAAAAGTTTCGCCTATGAATAGCAGGCGGAAAAGAAGTGCAGAATTGGGGTTTTGGGGTGCAACGTTGCGGGAACCCCCGTGCAGCCTTCAGACAGCCCCCAAAGGTAATCTGTGTCAAAATTTTAAAAAATAAACACTTAAGAACACCCAAAAAAAATAACTTTGAATTTGGGGGCGAAAAAAAAAAATGTTGGGGGACAAAGTTTTTTTCATTGCAGGGGCTTGCGGCAGGTGGATTTTTCATGATTTTTTAAACTTAACTTTAGCAACTTTAAAATATGCTGACCCCCATTTTAAAGTACCCCAAATTTGCTGGTATAAGTTATTTTCTGCAAAAAATACTCAAGAATACTATTCTGCACCACGTACAGAAAAACGCTATTTAGCAGCTATTGAGCCTGTTTAAAAATACCAAATACCTTCAGCAAGCAAAATCAGGGGGGTACCATACGGAATCCCCATGTCAGAGCATCTTTTGGGGGTGTCAGGATGATTTCCCCAAATCTGAAAGTACTTTCCGCTTGTTTAAGTTTCGCCGGGTCCCGTTTTCGCCTACTTTCAAATTGAATATGGCGATACACGGGCACGCGCGCGATACTTTTCTGCCTACAAAACAGGCGAAGTAGGCGAAAAGTCCTGGGAGGCGAAAAAGTATTGCGGGTCCGCTCAAATTGAATATGACTCATATGGGAAACAGTCTAATTTAGGACCCTATGAATGAGTTCTCTGCAGTGTTTTCCATCTGATAGTAGGGTCAGAACATGCCGACTTTCCTTACAAAACTGCAAATTAAACCTTTAACATTGATTGCAGCCGGGTATATTCATTTATTTCTCAAAATTAATAAATCAGAGTTCCTGGCTGGAGGTTAGTGGCAATTTCAAGTCATTTCACATATATTAGTAAGTATCAATTTGAAGTGTCAATTATAGTTACCGTGATATACTGTATGGCTGAATCCTTTTATTGAGATGATGTCGCCTTTCTGAATACTTCTCTTAAAAGGATCGCTCCACAGAAAAACACTCTCAGGGTCATTTACTAAAGTGCGTCTGAAGCCCAGAAGTGTTCCGTACAATTGCTGGGATTATGAATGGAGTGCGCCAGTTGCCATGGTCATGAGTGCTTGGTTATTATAGCGTCGACTGTATACTTTTTATTGACTTATTATCAGATGTAGGGAATGGCAGGTACCAGACATACACGCGTGTGCTACATCTGTAACTTCAAACCGGTGGACAAAGCTTAACACCTTGAAAATGCTTTTTTACCGACATTTTTATAAAACATTTACTGACGACCAACATATTTTACTGACACATTATTTTTGTAATCCTAAAATGTTTCAAAAAGTGAACGTATATTATCATTTAGAAAATTGAAGGTTCCAAGGACGGATGATTTACAGCCAGATGCCTGCCCGGCTGCTGGGACGGTTTAACTTCTGCCTTAGGGAGATATTCAATTAGGTGCGAACAGCCATTTTCGGCAAAAAAGTTTTGCCGGTGACGTAATTTTGCCCGGCGAATACTTATCCCTGTATTCAATTCCAAAGACTTTTCGCTGTTGCGGTTTTCCAATGCATTGGAATAGGCGAAAAAGATTCGCCTACGAAAGCTGTTGAAAAAAAGTACAGAATTGCGGTTTTGGGGTGCAAACTTGCGGGAACCACCCAGCACCCTTGGGACAGCCCCCCAAAGGTAAACTGTGTCAAAAAAAGGTTTAAAAACTTTAGAACACCCCAAAAAAGTACTTTCATTTTTGGGGCGAAAAAAAAAGCAAAGTTGGGGGACAAACTAAAAAAACTAGCGAAATAGACTCCAGGGGGGTCCCCAAGTATGCGCCAGGTGTTTTTAAGATAGCAGGTGCTTGCGGTAGGTGGATTTTTTAAGTTTTTTAAAACTTCACATTAGCAACTTCCAAATATGCTAGCCCCCATTTTCATGTACCCCAAATTTGCTGGGACTACTTATTTTGATGAAAAAATATTGCTTCATGCCATTCTTCACCACTTATGCAATGACGCTAATAGCAAGCTTTTGGAGAACCCCCCCCTCAGATTAGTTTTATTAGGGGTACTAGAACACCCCTATAGTAATCCCCTATGGTAGTGCAGCTTTTCGGGGGGTACAGACTGCTTTCCCCATGTTTGACAGAACTTTTTGCTGGTTCCGAATTCGCCGGGTGCTGTTTTCGCCACTTTCTAATTGAATACGTGGGATAAGTGGTGACACACGTGATACTTTTTCGCATGGAAAACCAACGATGATGGGGAAAAGTCCGGCTACTCGACTTTTCGGACCTAATTGAATACCCCCCTTCGTGTAAAATTAAAAGGATATTTAAAGTCAACATGCTATAGAGTTCTGTAATAGGGCAATGGGATTTCTTGGTAACTTCTAATATCTTTACATACAGAGAAAGAGACAGTCTGGTACAAAACACCAATGTCCACAGCAGACTAACCCTAACCATGACCATAAGTGTAACCCTAACCGTATCCATAACCTAAGCTAACTACTATATAACATTAAATGTAAGCACATCCCTAACCGTAATCGTAAGTGTAACCCTAACCTTAACCCTAACCTAAACCTAACTATAACACTAAATGTAACTATAGCCCTATCCCTAACCGTAACCCTAACTGTTGCACTATCCTAACGGTAACCCTATCCACAACCTTAACCTAACCCTAACTATAACCCTAGTCATAATGCTGACCTAACTGTTACCCTAACCCTGTCTGGACTGTTTCCAAAACTATAATGCTAACCTAACCATATCCCAAACCATAATGCTAACCTGAACCATAACCATAGCCCTAACTGTAACCCTCACCCTAACATCATTTTCAAAGGTTGAGTAGGATATCCCGGCGGTGATCAGCCTGACGGTGACAATATCGGCAGTGGAATCCCAATGGCCAAAATCCGGGCTAACTTTAATGAGTATCCTAACCCTAATCCACACCTCCTGCAGCCTAATCCTAACCATGTCCTCTGGCAGCCTAACTCTAACTGTCCCCTTTGGCAGTCTAACCATAACCATGCTCTACCAAAGCCAAACCCTAACCCTCCTCCTAGTGCCTAACCCTAAAACTCAAGGGTCGGGATTCATCTGTATTTTGACTGTCAGGATTCTGCTGCCAGTATTGTGTCCGTTGGGAGGGTCATTGCCGGGATACTGACTACATCCCCATTTTCAGTATTTCTGACTGTCGACATTTTGAATGTCAGCCTAACTACCAGCACCGGAATGAGCAAGAATTTTTGCCAAAGAAACTCTGTAATCAAATACATGTTATGGTCCAGGAGGTGTAAAAAGACATTGAGTCATCACATATATAACAATACAGAGTTCGTAATGGAAACATTCACTATCTTTTTTCAGATGCTTCCAATTACTGAAATTGGTATAATCTCAAAAGTAACTGAATATATGTGCTCACCCCTACATAGGACCATGTGTTTGACTGAATATTTATAGACAAATACATTGAGAATATTACTTTTGAATAACTGTAATTTCCTTTAAAAATTGTACTGACTCTTCTGTGTTAGAGAGGAGCGATTCAATTTGTAGATAATTTTGTTCATTTGCTTCCATTGTATGATTTCTGTGAAACCTTAGCAAACTTTCCCAATCCTTAAAAAAATATTATTGTCTGGCGATGGCGGCACATTTCAGTAAGCTTTGAGTTCCTGCAAATATCAGTGGTTCGGGGACGACTAATGAGAGCATGACTGAGGTCTAGCTGACAAACGGGGGACAAGTTGTTTTTGAAAATGTTGCTTTTAACAAAAAAATTAATGACATATTAACAGCTCATTGAAGAAATGTCCATTATAAACTTTTTTTGGTCCAATAGCTCAAATCACCTAGCACGTAAATCACCAAGAACACAAATCACCTAGCACGCAAATCACCTAGCACGCAAATCACCTAGCAAACCAAAAGATCAGGTTGGCACACAATTGAAGGCAATTCGTCTGTAATTGCTCCCACATCATGTGCCTAGGACAAAATACGTGCATGTGCCTGTTTGTGGATCTGTATGTATCCCTGCAGCTGGGCCACCCCTATATGCATGCTTGCTTTAATAACCATCATCAGGGTTTAAGGTGTGTGGGGGTCTCAGGGCAATTAACTTGTAGGGGCCCCTACTAATACAATTGTCATAATTATATAGTGGCAATATTATTAAAAAGTATAATGTGTTAATACTCCCAGCACCACATATGTGTAATGCCTCAGTTCACGTTATGCCACACAAAAGCCCCAGTTTACATTATGCCACAATGCCCCCAACACTGATAATATAACTATGTATGAGGGCCCCCTGCGTGTGGGGCCTCTGCTGCTGTTGTTAATCCAGCACTGACCATAATTTTCAGTGTGCAGTTGCACCAGCCCTCTCCTTCATTTAACTCTACACCAACCCCTATGGCAAGTTTACATGTAACTTCTTAAGGGGTCCATACATCTAAGGCTCTAATTCCCCGTTCTGCCAATCTCACCCACTCACCCACAGATCGTCGGCCATCGCTGATTGGCAAGAAATTGCAAAAAATCTCCGGCTCGTTGATTCCGACCATTTTTGGGTCGGAATTGGGGAATTAAGATTTCAACATGATGAATATTACACATTCCACAACCCCGCCATCGATAGAATGGGGATGGCCACATTGCACATTACGGAAATGAGTCATGGGGGTAGATTTACCAAAGCTTCTGAAAATGAAAAGTGGTGTTGCCGACAGTAACCAATCAGATTCTATCATTTTCTCGGATGTAACCTGATTGGTTACTTTGGCCAACACCACCACTTTTAATTTTTAGAGGCTTTAGTAAATCTACCCCATTGGTTTTTACTAGCATTTTGATAGGTCTAGCCTGCTCCCAAGATCCACTTTTCTCTGTGGCTGTGGCCACATGAACCACCTCGATCTGCTCTATCACACTGTCCCAAACACTTCGCTCATCACGTGCCGATGTTTCTCCATAAGTGTTGTGACATGTTTTATTTTCCAGAGGCTCCTGATAAAATATGGATATCATTTAGGCTGAGGAGTGAGGTAAATCTATAAAAGAAAACAGATATTTCTTGCTTTTGTGTATTCCTTTCAGTATGTCCTGAGACATTTGTGTTCTTATTGATTAGCTGCTGTGTCCCTCGCAGTGGAACCCCAGGTCATGGCTCATCAAGCTCCTCTATTAATCTGTCCGAGGCTGTTTTAGAGCCTCACATCTCGGAGAACTCGGGAATCCTATTATTGGCCTAGACAAGACCATTCATCACTACTTCTTGCTTCTACAAAAGGTTAGTAGCATTGGCTGTACGAAAGGATACGGTGAGGGGGTTTAGTTACATCCCGGGTTTCCAAAGCCGTTAAAGAAATACGATTCAAATGGAAAAAGATAACAGTTTGTCTTGATGTCCAACAGTGAGGAGAGGAGGACAAGCTTTGCATTGGGAACCGTCGGCTGGTTGTTCATTTGGGTGGAGGCAGGCTGTGCTCAAGCTCTCTGTGGTATCTGCAGGAAGACAGCCGGTTGGACCAGAGACAGCGCTATTTCTACTATAAGTTTCAGAATTTGTACTGTAACATTTGTTTTCATTTGCAGAGAGAGTAGAGGTGGGTACACACTAGATGATATATCTCCCAGTCCGGTGGATTGGGCGGACATATCGTCCACATCGGCCAGTGTGTACCCGCCATGTTGCTGATGATACGCGCTCCCGCGCGTTGTCAGCGACATCCTCCATTGGACCTGCATGCAAGTCCGACGGGAGATATCGTTAGTGGGGGCCATGTTGTTGAATGCAGCATGGCCCCCACCGTTGCTCTGTCGCTGCTTGAATCATCAAGTGTGTATACATTTGCCGATGCCGCCACCCCCCCTTCCCCTTCGGGTCCCATCGCCAACAAGGTCGTATACACTAGACATCGTCTACTGTGTACCCGCCTTCACTCCAGCAGCATTGATGTGAAGAATAGGTGGCGTGTGAATAATAATGGTAATAATAATAGTGGATTCTGGGCCTGATTCAGAGGCGCTCGCTGTTTGTGAGAGCGCTCGCTCTGAATAGAGCAGGAAGTCCACTACTGACATTATGAGTCTCCTGTCGGGATTGCACAGTCGGGAAGCCGGTGGTCGGCATCCCCCATTGACACCCCCTCACTGAACTCAGCCTACATGAGCAGGCCCACTAACAGCCCAGTTACACCCCTTCAGCTGCAAATAGGGGCGCCGCTTGGTTGGCGTATGACTCTGCACTGCCCTGAGTTGTGCACACGTACGTGTGGAGCATGTAATATCTCGCTAGGCACGCTCCGCAAGCAGATTCTGCATCAGCCCTTACATCCCATTACAATGAAGTATTACAGTGATCTAGGGAAGCCAGTGGCACCCAGTGGATGCTATGCCTAATAAACTGTAAAATTTTAATAACTGTTCACGGGTAGGATTTCCATTAGCGATTTCTGTTAGCAGGTAAAACTAATGTTATCTAAGAAAATATACCTCACTATGCAAAACCTGCCATTGTCAATGATTTATTTATATTTTTACACTTTTTCTTATACTCTGCATGGTGGATGCTGCAAATAATAATTACTATATATATCATTGTCTTGTTACGCCACACAACCTGTCAACTGAATATTACATAAGTGTGTCAGGGGTCAAGTGATACAATGTTATTCCTAAATGATCTCTCCACTGAAATATGTCCACAGTCAGAGCCAGATTAACAAAGGGCAGCCGGGCGCAGTCCGGGTAAAGGGGGCGTGGCCTAATCACAGGGAGGCGTGGTCATGCCCCCTTAGGAGGAAAAAATAAAACATTTTTTTGCGTGCTGGGGAGGGGGCGCTGAGAGCCCCTCAACCTGGCGCATAACCAGTGGGGGGTGCGAGCAGTGTGAATGCTCCCCTCACAGGCATAGGAGACTACTGTGGCCGCTGCTTAGCAGCCGCGAGCAGTCTTCCAGTGCAGCCCAGCATACAGCAGCGTGTGCTGGGCTGCTGTGATGTAAGAGGGGGGGGAAGCCCAAGTCCCGGCCCCCGCCAGGCCCCTTCAGCAAGCCTGGGTAATTAGTACCCGCTCCCCCACGCCCTCTTGGCACCCTTGAGGCCACCACACATAGGCCCACTCCCCACATAGCTACAACACCAATGTGGGTGACACTGTGACTAAGGGGTCTATTTACTAAGCTCCCAACTGTCATTTTTCAAACACAGCCTGTGAGATGAAAGTTGGGAGCTGATTGGCTGGCACCTTATCACTTTTCACTCTGTCTCCTAACACTGCTTAGTAAATAGACCTCTAATAGTGTGAACTGGGATTTCTGTGTGGCATAGAGGGAGATGTAATAAATCTTGGAAAGAGATAAAGTAGAGAGAGAGAAAAAGTACCAACCAACCAACCAGCTCCTAACTGTCATTTTCAATCACAGCCTGTAACATTTAGGAGCTGATTGCTTGGTACCTTCTCTCTCTCTCTCTCTCTCTCTCCACTTTATCCCTCTCCAATGTTTGATACATCTCCCCCATAATATGAACTGGGGTTTCTGTATGGCATAATGTGAACTGGGGGCACTACAGTGTGTTAACACATTTATGGTGCTGGGAGTATTTACACATTATACTTTATAATAACATTGCCAGCATTTCATATTGACAATTTTATTGGCAGGGGCCCCGACAAGTTAGTTGCCCTTGGCCCCCCACACACCTTAGTCTGGCCTGTCCACAGTAAATCCTATTGTTTTATTTAGGCTCTAATAACACGGACAGTGTTATCATAGAGAACCTTGTCCTCCGCTGAATCCTATAGATGCATATTCCTTTGTGAAAGGCCAGTAGTTGAGGTGTCAGTTAAAGTCCAAATAAATAGACCTTTTAATCTGGTTGAACAAATTTTTGTCCTAAATCAAATGCCTTATTTGAAATGGAGTAAAGACAGCTTCCAAAACGAGCCTTTTACAGACTCACAAGCTAACAGGAAGACCAAACCACTCTGGAGGCCTTGAGACACTGGCACGGTTCCCATCTGTTCCGAAGCTTCATTATTAAAGCCGGGCCAATCGATACGTCTTATTTGAACCATCCAAACTGCTGGAAATATTTACTGCACATCATTAAACTGTAATAGGCTGATATGAAAAGTAAAACGTTCATGTCATTGGCACTGAAAATTGTATTTTCAATTCCAAAGCTTTGAGTATGATCGCCTGGGCCAACAGGAGACCCTTTTGCAAACACAAATTGCTGCAACATGTGAAAGACTAAAGGCCCCCATACATCAGAGATGGATTGCAGCAATCGTGCAATTTGCAATCGATTGTGTATAAAAATCTGCAATGTATGGGCTTCACAGATCGCAGATTGCAACCAAAAAGTGATTGGAATTGTTTAATCAGATTGTCCAACATGTTGGATTTCACAGATGGATTGGGGCTGTAGATTGCTAGTGTATGGACATGATCAGCAGATTTGCAGACCGTTTCTAGCAAAATTATGGGCCTTTCAAGATTGCCAGATCTGTGTTTGCTGCAATCGATCTGCAAATCACTGAAAAAGATCTGTAGTGTATGGGCGCAGATTGCTCGATTGCGAAATCCTAACATCGGGCAATAAATCTTCAAATTGTTCAATTGTGGTTTTCAGATTGATGATGTGTGGGGGCCTTTAGATTACAGGTATGATACTCCCGGACGATCACTATTAATGCTGCAGGGACTGAAACATCACCTGTTTTAAAAGCAATATTTAGTAGACCTTTATAAGAAAAGAAAATATTCTGCCAGTGTCTAAGTCTTATTTAGGTCCCGACTAGAAGCCATAATTTAAATGCTTTGACTAAAGTGGTGTATTAATGCTTGGGGTGGGGGGCTGTGTGCAGTGTCGGACTGGAGCATGAAGGGCCCACCCGGGGAATGCAGTGATAGGGGCCCCAATTTAGGGGTGTGGCCAGCATCCAGAAGGGGTGTGGCCAGCCTCCACAGAGGCTTAGCTAATCATTACAGCGTGTGTTATCTGGGCCCCTTTAAAATATATTTAGTAAATACTGATAGTGCATACAATATATAATAGATTACTAACATCAATGCATTGTTGAATATACACCATAGTCCTGTGCAGTATAATGTAACATACTGTATGTATAAATGTATAATTCAAGTGCACAGTCTGGAACCTGATCCTTAGAGGAGAGGGTGGGCCCTTTGGGATGTGGGGCCCACCGGGGGTTTCCCCTGTACCCCTGTGGGCTAGTCCCACCCTGGCTGTGTGTAGCATCCCCACCTTCCATGGAGGAGGTCCCTCCTTATAGGTTCTGTGAAGCGAGTCACCCTCCCTCTGTAAACTGCTGGTGGTGCCATTTTTTCAGAAGAGAGCAAAGTCTCTGGCTATGGCTGAGTGACACCATCTTTCCGAAAAAAATTGCCGGAAAGTTAGAGCAACCGTCACTTCACATAGGGAGAGAGACCAACTGCACGGAACATGTGAGTCTTGTGATGGGTACAGAGTGGGGGGCCCCATGGACCCAGGGGCCCGTGTGCACTGTAAACCATGCACCCACTATAGATAGGCCCCTGCTTTACTACGTATTAATGTTTTGTGCCCTTACGGATGGTTAAAAACATGGCATTTACCATTACCCATTCATGCTCGAGGCTCATTCAGATTAGAGGTTTGCAATTCATGTTCGCGGTTGGCCGTTTGAGTTCCTGGCTCATGTTAATATTAAGATTTGTTTCTTATTAAATATTTTTCTTTTAAAATAATATGTAGGTAGATAATATTTGTAAATATAAAGTAATTCAATATTTATTTTGAACGTGAACAGCAAACACGATCGTGTTCGAAGACTGAATTCCGTCATTCAACAAGATTTGACATTCGGATTTATGATCAGTTCAAATGGGGCAACTTGAGCGTGATTGTTAGCGAACCACTTTAATTATGTGGATACAGTTTCAAACACAGTAAAAAAAAATGTTTAGACTTATTTGAATTTGGCTCGATGTTTTGAACTGTAAATTTAGAGAAATCAAGGCTAATTTTCTCATTTGTGTAACGATTTGAAGAATTGGTTGGAGAATCGGCTTGCGACCAATCCGAGAATCCTTAATTACCAGTATAGCTGGGTTATCAAAATCCTGGATATTCAAACTCACTCCATTTACTGTATATATAGTACTTATTTTTTATTAACATCCAGTATAAATCAACAAGTGACAAATATCAATGTACATTTCAAGTTATTATAGGTATTGTGATGTTGAATCTACACCACAGTTTAAGTATAACCCTGTCTGATGCTCTGAGTCTGGGCGCCGAATTCTAGTGTCAAATGACCACAAAAATACAAACTGGTATGGTAATTTCTGTAAAGGATAAGAGGGGATTCATATTAGTTACCTCCTAACCGACCTAGGAAAAGGCAAGATATCCCTCATTAATCAAGTTATACCCCTTTTACACTGGAGCTAAAAACCGGGTTATTGCAGGGTTAACCTGGGCAGCTCCCTGGTGTAAAAGGGGAGAGAGTTGGATCGCCGGGTCGAGTGACCCGGCAATCCAACCCAGGTAACTAGCAGGGTTTAACACGGGAGTAACCCGTGAAACTCTGCAGTGTGAAAGGTGTGCTCCGGGTCACGATGACCTGGAGCGCGCCGCATGCTGGCCGATTGGTCCGGCTTCAGTGACACTTGGAGATAAAGTCATCTCCAAGCCTCCACTTCAACGCCGGAAAAGAAGAGTCCATGCAGACCCGACTCCGGTGTGAACGGCGCCAACTCGGGAATATCCTGGGTCAGCGCTGGCTAAATTCTGGGTCTCATCCGGATTGGAAACCTGGGCCTGATTCAGAGAAGCCCACTCGCGCTGTGCATTCCCAAGTGGCCCGAAGTTCTGTGTACGCGCATGTGCACGCTTCGTTCTGCGCGTGCGTGAACTACACACTGCGATCGCATCCCTCTCACTCACCCAGCAAAGGCAGCCAAGGGTAATGAGTGACAGGAAAGGCCGTTTGTGGGTGGTAACAGGGGCAGGACACTAATAACGGGGGATTGGAGATGCGAACGCAGACGTGCCTGAGTGTTTCAAGGCCGTTTTAGAGGCGTGCATAATTAACAGGCAGCGTCATAGTACACGTCATCTACCTTTTTTTACACTGATTTCCTCGCATAGCCTGCGGTAGGGTAAAGCTACCTCAAGCACTGCGTTCACATCCGATGGTGCTCGATGTACCAATGTTTTAATGCACTTTCTGGAGATGACGTGTTGCTGGTGGGCAGCTCTGCCTGTGCAATTGGGCGTACGCATACACAAAGTGGCCGCTCGCTAAGACATGGTGGGCGTGCTTATACCTTGGTGACCGTTCGCTTCCCGTGGCGTCACTTTGACAAATTTGCATACGCACCCAGCGAGCGTACGCAGATAGTGAACAGGTCTGAATCAGGCCCCCTCTTCCAACTCCGGGTGAGACCCAGAATTTAGGTGTAAAAGTGGTATTACAGAACCCAAAACACGTGGTTTCTCTGGGGGAAATCTTGTTGCTAGGAAAGGATTGGTTTCTTTAGAAACATTTTTTTTTTTAAATAACAATTTGCAACCTATTAACACATGCTCACTCATCTTGTACTGCTAGCACATATGTAAGACACTGATTGGTTAGTCACCACACCTGATTAGCTAATTAGCACTTTAACAAAAAAAAATATAATTAGCATAAGACCTAACCTTCGATACTCAGATTTCAGCACCTACCACTCAATCATCTATTCCAGCCATCTGGATGTTTCATGTTATCTTGTATCTCGGCTAATGGGCAGTTTTTGATCGCCTCGTTTACAAGTCTAATTGATACATTTTATTTCCTTAGCAAACTGAAGTGCTAATTATTAGCCGTGTTAGCAAGTGAAAAAGAATAAAAAAATACGGTATTCAAGCAGGAGGAAAAGAAACAAAAACATTGCAAAGTTTTTAGAGGGTATATCTAAATTTAAGGGGGCAATTCAATTCAACTCGAGGTGCTGGCGAATATCACCACGAGGTCCGGCTACGCACATTACTGTTAATACAGTAGGCAAATTTTGCTTAATTTGCTGAGGCATGTTATGGGGTGCAAGATAGAACAAAATATATTGGTTGCTGCTGTACACATGGACACGCCTCTCCATGGAATGGGTATGTAATGTCGGCTGTTGGGAGGCCTCCTGTCAGAATACCGACAGCGGAATCCCAATGGTTGGTATACAACAGGGGTCGGGTAAGTATACTTACCCTCCCCCCTTCCCACCCTAACCCTTCCTATTTGTAGCCTAACCCTCCCTATCCCACACCCGAACCATAATTTTCCCCATTATTGCCTAAACCTAAGACTTCCCCATACATGTCTAAACCTATCCCTCCTCCCTTAGTGCCTAACCCAACCCCCCCCCAGTGGTGCCTAACCCTAACCCTCCCTCCTAGGGGTGCCTAATCCTAACCTCCCCCCCAAAACCTAACCCCGCTACGCTCCCTAAACATAACCCTCCCCCACCGCAGCGAACGCTAAGGGCGCCCCGGACTTACCTCGTTCGGGTTGGCATCCTTCGGCATTCTGGCATCGGGATTAAGATAGGCGTTGGTATTTCGATGCCTATCTTAAGTCCCTTGTTGGGATTCCCATGTCGATATTGAGACCGCCGTCCTTGCTAGTAGGTCTGATCTACTCCTATTACGTATAAATTACTTTTTTCCTTTTCTTTGACTGTCGATTCATGTGTAGTCAGTTCCCACTTATAGTGTTGTTTGTTTTCAGCCAAGAGTTTGTTATTGCCGAAACGCATAAGAGGTGTAACACATTGAGTCTTCTTCATTGGTGAGTATAATCCAGTGTGGACAATGAGCCTCAAATAAAAAGTGCACTGGACGTGATCTACAGCCGGGTACCTATATGATCATCCTGGTACACTTCAAGACAAATGCTCACTTTAGGGGGGCGATTCTGAAGTGGTGCAGTAGCGCCGGCATGCTTTGGCGCAGACGCTACTTCCTCTTTATGGTAATGTCATGGCCAATAAGAATCCTGTTGAGATGCTCGCCAGCTGTGATGCAATTCTGCCGATTTGCGTAGAATGTCCAACTGTCCATGGGCGCCTGTGTCAGTGCAACTGAGTCTTCAGATGCTTACACCGATAGGCCCGCCACACGCCCGTGATTGGTAGCCACCCCCTTTAGTTACCACCCAGAAATTCAATCAACCATCACGGTGCATGCGGAGGGCGGCATGGACGCATGCTCAGAGGGAAACCATCGGACACTTGAGCCCGACAGTTTCCCGGTGTCCACCTCTGAAACTCCCTTTTTATGTTCTTTGGCGATGCCACCACAAACCAGAAATGCAATGAAATGATGTGGAAGGTGCAATCTGGTGCCCTCTTTCTGCCGGTACTTACCTGGGCAGGGAAGCATGGTTAGTGGTGAACAACATGGTCATTGTGTGACAGGTGAGCGATATCCACAATCCAAAAAATGATCAAATCAGTTTAATTTTGACCATAATCTCTTAAGGTGCGTACACACAGGACGATTTTTTTAACGATTTGTCGTTAACGACAAATCGTTCAAGAAATCGTTCAGTATATGCCCCAAAACGATGAACGAAAACTACAAATGCGCGCTCCCGTTTGCCGTTTGTAGTTTTCGTTCATAGCCCGAACTGGCCGTACAACCTGATGATTTTGTCAGGTTGCACATATTCGGGGACGAGGAGGGGGCCCGGCACTGAACGAAATCGATCTTGATTTCGTTCAGTGTTTGTGCTCAGTGTCGTTAAGCAAAAACTGCCGGGGACACACGAGAATGATGTTCGTTCAGGGCGCACATCGTCCCGTGTGTACGCACCTTTAGACCTTCCTTCTCCTGGGATGCCTGTATCTGCATGTCTGCAGTATTTCTCAGTTCTGCATTATCTCGTATGAAGAGCACTGTTGAGTGTCCTGTGGTTACCTCTGGCTGTGGGGCAGAGATTTTGGTTATTTTGGATGCAAAATGCTCTCTCTTATCTTTACATTATTTCCCTACTCGCGTTAGAGATCAAAGCTCAAGATAAATGTCTCTTGTGCAGTAAAACCAAACACTATGAAGTTCAAGCATTCTTCATTCTAAAATCAATTTCTATTGTACAGCGCTTGTCGATTAAACCAGTTACGCGGTTGATGTGTTATTGCTTGTCCATTAGGGGCACTGTTCTATTGCAGTCAAGGGCTGATATTTAATTTCACTTTGGCTGAGGAAGACTGAGATAAACTTTCAGCAACGTATGTAAGTGCAAATACAGTACAGGAGGTTTTACTATGGGCTCTGTTTATGGCATAATTTATGCCTAATATACTGTAGTTGTATTCATCACACGTACAAATGTAGAGTTAAAACAAACTTATTATTTTCATTTTCATCTGCACTAATATCTGGTTACTATTACTATATTATGAATTGTGTCTGTGGAATACCTCTCGTTTGGTACATTGTCCTATTAAACTTGGAAGGATAAAAAAATATTACAGTCTTGCCGGACCAGAAGTAACTAATACCCCTTTTACACTAGAGCAAAAACCTGGGTTTTTGCTGGGTCTACCCAGGTCGCAGCTCAGTGTAAAAGGGTCCCTGAAAAATAACCTGGGTCAAGTGACCCAGCAATCCAACCCAGTTAGCTATCTGGGTCGGACTCAGGATGGTGCAGTGTAAATGGTGGAACCCGGGTTATCCAACCTGGGTCATGCCTAAAATGAGCTGATTGGTGGTTGTGAAGCAGTCACCTCCCACTTTTTATGACCTCAAAAGTTTAGCAGGGCAGACCCGGGTTCAGTGTGAACTGTGCTGACTTGAGAATAACCCAGATCGATGGTGCTGTGTAAACGCTGTCTGACCCGGGTCTGACCTGGGTTGGAACCATGTCTAAATACCCAGGTCGGACCCGGGTGTTTGGTGGAAAAGAGGTAACAGTGATTAATTGCACTGCTGGCTATTCAAAGATAATGCTGGCAGATTTGTTGGATCCCAGTGTTAGGTTACACCAGAGGCTCCTAAACTCGGTCCTCAAGGGTGGGTACACACCTGAACAACTGGCATTCGTGCCGATGTTCAGGGCGATTTGCCTTCACCCTGGACATCGCATGATTGCCGATACACACTACACGATTTAATGAACGATGGAACGAGTACTTGTTCAGTCCTTCATTATTATGTATGGTGCCTCATGCGATACCATGTTATGATTGGCCACGCAGCTTGGCCAATCACATGATATAGCATGCGACTCTGCAAATCGGGCATGCACACTGCACGACATGCCCAATTTGCCGTTGCGATTTTCCCAATTTGGCCAAATCGTGCCGATTTCGTGAAAGTGTGTAGCCGGCCATACAGTCCAGGTTTTAAGGATATCCATGCTTGACCACAGGTGACTTATTTAATACTTCAGTCAATTTGATTTAACCACCTGTGCTCAACCATGGATATCTCTAAAACCTGTACTGTTGGGGTGCCTTGAGGACCGCGTTTGGGAACCTCTGGGTTACACTGTTACCCTACCATCCCTATATGTACGTGATCTGCAGAACTTGAATTGCAGTTTCAGGGTATCTACTAAAGATGTGCAGGTCCGGTTCTCAGAGAACTGACAACAACCGAATTTAGGGTTTCCGAGTCTGAGTCTGGAATCACTTTGGGACACCAAGTCGAACCGAGTCCCAGTTAGACTCTTACCGCGGTTCATGACTCAGATTTAAAAACCAAACTCGGGTTTTGGATTGCATGCTTAAAGGTCACAATGACGTAATTTTACCTGGTTTTTATATTTATTAAAAAAAATATATATATATCCAAAACAAAAACACGGAGCTCAATCTGGATCCAAAACCAGAACATGAGGGTCGGCGCTCATCTCTAGTATCTACCCCCCTGCTAAAACCAACCCCACATATGCTTAGGACCGGATCAGTAGGGGGAGTGAAGAAGAGGGGCAAGTGTGGGGATCTAAGACACATGATGGGGAAGGATGAGGAACACAGTATTGAAACCCCTGTTGCTCTCATAGAGGATCAGCCCCCTGCACTCACATGCTCGCAAACAAATGTTTATCTCCGCCTGTGTTCAGAGTTGGCTGCATCTATGCGGCTGCACAGCCCCCCATCCGTTGGTTTGTGAGAGTAGCTGTTATCTCTATCAGCGCCTATTTACACAAGCCCTATATAGAAATCAATCACACCTCACACCCTGTACCCATATATATTTACCTCTCTGCAGTCTCCAGAGTCCTGCGCCTGCCGGTGGACCATCGCTGCAGAGCAGCGGCCATTTTCCCAGTGATTTGTGCATGTACACTAGAGATGTCCCAGGAATAAGGCACGGGTGCCATCTTCCCGGATACCATGCGGTAGACTGTGGTACCAAGCCAGAGTCTACTGCGCTGCCAGGGAGGAGGGGGCCCATATGTAGACTACACACTGGCCCTCTTCTCTCTTAAACTGCCCCCGTGGGGAAACAAGTATTGATATTATGTTAAGGCCACTGTATATGGTGACGTAATATTAAGTGTTGACACCACCATACTGGCCTAGCATGGATCTTGATGCATGCGGCACTTGTAGCTCTTCTGTGTGATGAGCTGTCACTCACTGTGAGGCTGCAAGTCATAAGAGCAGGCCCCTAAATACATACTATTAGCTTACTGAGCTGCATTTACTATAGGTGCTTTTTTAAGGAGCCAATCAAGTGGATTATTATAGAACACTTGTGTCCTTCAGGGGTCTATTTACTAAGCTTTCTTAGGTGATAAAGTGAACAGAGGTAAGGTACCAGCCAATCAGCTCCTAACTGCCATGTCACAGGCTGCGTTTGAAAAATGGTAGTTAGGAGCTGATTGGCTGGTACCTTATCACCGTTCACTTTATCTCCTAACGCAGCTTAGTAAATAGACCCCTAAGTCTTAAAACTGCTTATTGTTTGCTATGATGATCGTATGAGCTCCAGGTACAGATAATAAACCTGAATACTAAAAACTGTGCAAAATGTATCTGCGTCATCCCAGGCAAAGAGATCCTGACACCCTGACAAGAAACCTGGCTACGTGCATACAGCTCATTATAGCCCTGATTCATTACGGAACGCAACTGCGAATGCAATAGCGATTGCACACTCAGTTCAGCCGCGATAGTATGCTAATTCATTGCGATTGCAATGCCTCCGCGGCACTACATAAGGACGCCCACTTTACCCTTACACACATCCGTAATGTTTGACTTGTGAAAACATTGGTACAATCGAGTACCATCGCAGTACTCGATTGTCCCGATTGCAGTGGCCGGTTCGCACACGCGCACTGCGATGCATACGCTTGCGCAGCACGTAATAATCAGCTGATTGCGTGCATATTAGCAACTGTGTTCCTTGCTAGATTAGGCCCTATGTACATAATCCAGTGCTGCTAATAATCACAGTATTACATCGCTGGGTACTTATGTAACGCTGGGTACTTATCCATCGATCTCGTGTGACATTAAAGGTGATACATTATAATAATACGTTATTTTCTTCACTTACACAAACCTCCCAGAAACTAACAAGAGACAATTACGGTTTTCTGTAGTATAAATTGACATATTATGTACACATGGGACCTATTTGCAGGAGCGTATCTTGGCCAGGAGGGCACTTGCCAGGGGCCCTCAGCTAATTCTCTGCAGCCAGGTTTCTGGACATCAGAACAAGCTCTATCCCAAGGAGCTTTCTATACTTTATTAAAGAATCATAGCTTACTTATATACCACTTTATACCTCATACGTACATGCCTACATTCCCGGAAGTCGCGGGAGGCTCCCGATTTTCCGGGTAACACTCCGCAACCCTGGAAGTGTAGGCAGATCTACCGCATCCTGCCCACTTCCTAGTGAAGCGGGCAGGATGGGAAGATTTAATAGGTAATTCGTGGGTCCGAGAGGACGGGACGGGGCTAAACGAGATGATTTGCATCATTTAGCTCTGCCCACTCCTTGCAGACTCGCGAATTACTGACTATTCCAAGAAAGGGGCGTGGCCTGATTATGTCACCAGTCCTGCCCTGCCCCCTGATCAAGCCTGCTGCTGGAGCTCTAAAGCTTGCTCCCGGAAAGCTGTTCTACAAATGTGCTGCTACAGGATAGGAATGGGAGAATGTGCTGCTACAGAATAGGTATGGGAGAATGCACTGCTACAGGATGGGAAGGGGAGAATGCACTGCTACAGGATGGGAAGTGGAGAATGTGCTGCTACAGGATAGGAAGGGGAGAATGTGCTGCTACAGAATAGGAAGGGGATAATGCACTGCTACAGGATGGGAAGGGGAGAATGTGCTGTTACAGGATGGGAAGGGGAGAATGCACTGCTACAGGTTGGGAAGGGAAGAATGGTCTACTACAGGATGGGAAGGGGAGAATGTGCTGCTACAGGATAGGAAGGGGAGAATGTGCTGCTACAGACTAGGAAGGGGAGAATGCACTGCTATAGGATTTGAAGGGGAGAATGCACTGCTACAGGATTGGAAGGGGAGAATGCACTGATACAGGATGGGAAGGGGAGAATGCACTGCTACAGGATGGGATGGAGAGAATGCACTGCTACAGGATAGGAAGGGGAGAATGTGCTGCTACAGGATAGGAAGGGGAGAATGCACTGCTACAGGATGGGAAGAGGACAATGCACTGCTACAGGACGGGAAGGGGAGAATGCACTGCTACAGGATGGGAAGGGGAGAATGCACTGCTACAGGATGGGAAGGGGAGAATGCAATGCTACAGGATGGGAAGGGGAGAATGTGCTGCTACATGCTAGGAAGGGGAGAATGTGCTGCTACAGAATAGGAAGGGGAGAATGCACTGCTACATGATGGGAAGGGGAGAATGTGGTGTTACAGGATGGGAAGGGGAGAATGTACTACTACAGAATAGGAAGGGGATAATGCACTGCTACAGGATGGGAAGGGGAGAATACACTGCTACAAGATGGGAAGGGGAGAATGTGCTGCTACAGGATGGGAAGGGGAGAATGCACTGCTATAGAATAGGAAGGGGAGAATGCACTGCTACTGGATGGGAAGGGGAGAATGCACTGCTACAGGATGGGAAGTGGAGAATGTGCTGCTACAGGATAGGAAGGGGAGAATGTGCTGCTACAGAATAGGAAGGGGATAATGCACTGCTACAGGATGGGAAGGGGAGAATGTGCTGTTACAGCATGGGAAGGGGAGAATGCACTGCTACAGGATGGGAAGGGGAGAATGCACTGCTACAGGATGGGATGGGGAGAATGCACTGCTACAGGATAGGGAGGGGAGAATTTGCTGCTACAGGATAGCAAGGGGAGAATGCAATGCTACAGGGTAGGAAGGGGAGAATGCACTGCTACAGGATGGGAAGGGGAGAATGCTCTGCTACAGGATGGGAAGGGGAGAATGCACTTCTACAGGATGGGAAGGGGAGAATGCAATGCTACAGGATGGGAAGGGGAGGATGCAATGCTACAGGATGGGAAGGGGAGAATGTGCTGCTACAGGATTGGAAGGGGAAAAGGCACTGCTACAGGATGGGAAGGGGAGAATGCACTGTTACAGGATGGGAAGGGAAGAATGTGCTGCTACAGGATGGGAAGGGGAGAATGCACTGCTACAGGATGGGAAGGGGAGAATGCACTGCTACACAAAAAGAAGGGAACTATGTGCTGCTACATTATGGGAAGGGGAGAATGTGCTGCTACAGGATGGGAAGGAAGAATGTGCTGCTACAGGATAGGAGAGGGAGAATGTGCTGCTACAGGGGTTAGAGGAAGATGGGGTTTTTTACAGGGGGAGGAGGACAAATCTGATACTGCAGAAGTGGGGGCTGCCACATGGGTTACAGTTGAGGAGCATGGCTTGTATGTTATGTGACCACACCCATCCCCTGGGACAGCCACTCCTCTGGTGCGCCCCCCCCCCCCCGTCCTCCAGATCCACCCCTGCCTGCCTCAGATTGCAATGTCACCTTCAGCAGCTGATCCCAGCCCCTCCAACCGGCCCAGGCCTGGGTGAGTAGTACCCGTCCTCCCATTGGCACCCCTGGGGCATCTAATGAGTTACATAGTGTTCTCAATGCCCACACACCAAGTGGTAGCTTCTAAGGAAAAGCAGCCAGCCACAGCTTCCATATGAGGTGTAAGGATAGTGTCATGCTGTAAGTGACTGTGATGTCATAGCTGAGCACCACACTCCCAGGCTGAAGTGCTAAGAATGTCGCCCGATCTGCCTCCGGGACAATGGTAGTGTGCTGAGGGGAAGGGGGCAGTGTTTATTGGAGAGTGATACCCTCTGGTTGTGATCACGCCCATATCAATGTATTTCCAAACCCCTATAGAGGCCAGGACAAGGTAATCTGACCCCCTCCACCTCTCAGCTCCCCTAGGTGCATTGGGAAGAAGTGGGCGCTGCCTAGGGGACCATCACGGCTTGCCCCAGCCATGGTTATGGTACAGCTGAAATATAGCATAACTGTTCCTTTATCAGTCAGGAAAATGTTATATATTTAAGCAAGTTACGTTTATTGAGTCCGTCCAAATTTAGTACAACTCCACGTAAAATATTGTGCAACCCTGATCTAGATCTTTTACAGAAACAATGTGAACAAATTAATTTTGCATTGGCTTCTAATTAGTATCAAAAGTAATAGGTACTCTGAGCTAATTCATCAGTGACATCCCGGCTTCCCATGGAACAATCAGCCTGCAGAAAAATGCAGCAGAAACTAGGAATGCTCGGAGCTCGGCATTTACAGATAGTGTCCTGTCTTACATCGTACATCTCACACTTTGCTCCAGAGAGACCTGCGACTACCGCCATTTCACACCAGCAGATGTTATGTACCCCCTGGGTGCAGTTACACCACAAGTCACAGAGTATGATGAAACACGTGAAGATATGTATTGAGGGATGATACAATGGCAGGTGAATGCAGGCAAGCTTGATAATGCTGGAATATTTGATGCTGGTACACAGGAGTCTTGCAATAAATGATAACGTGGTGATTGGCGGAAGCAAACATAGGGCCTGATTCACTAAGGATGGCTATTGCGATCGCAGCTCCGTAATCGCACGGAAGTCTACTGCGAAAATATGCTAATCATTGCATTCACAATACCGTCGCACTGCCAGCATAGAACCGCCCACTGTCTCCCATTACCGCTATCTCACATCCGTAATACCTTGCCCACCTCCATAAACATCGGTAACATCGAGTACCATCGGCCCTCACGCAGAATTACAGCAGCCTTGACCTTACTTAGAAATGGCTAACCTCATAGAAGCAGTGAGTACTCAAGCTGGGTATGCAATCGCACTGGCTAATTTATGCACGCCCACGCAATGGCGTCCAAACAGACAGACATACCGGCATTTCTCCAACCACTTACCCGTCACCACCCCCAAATGCTCACTGCCTATCACTCACTCTGCGTAGTCTCCGTGGTCTGTGTGATCGCAGTGCGATCGCACTGGTGGCTTTGCGCTCTGTGATGCATACATGTGCGCACTCTTTAGCAATAGCGATCCTTAATGAATCAGGCCCTTATAGTCCAGACACACACAGCAGAATGGTAACCTGATTACATAGTAACATGGTTACTCTGGTCACATAGATACATGGTTACTCTGGTCACATAGATACATGGCCCCCCTAGTCACATAGATACATGGCTCCCCTGGTCACATAGATACAAGGTCACATAGATACATGGTCACATAGATACATGGCTCACCTGGTCGCATAGATACATGGTCACATAGATACATGATCACATAGATACATGCCCCCCCTGGTTAAATAGATACATGGCTCCCCTGGTCACATAGATACATGGCCCCCCCTGGTCACATACAGTAGATGCATGGCCCCCCTGATCGCATAGATACATGGCCCCCCTGGTCACATAGATACATGGCCCCCCTTGGTCACATACAGTAGTTTCATGCCCCCCTGGTCACATAGATACATGGCCCCCCTGGTCACATAGATACATGGCCACCCTGGTCACATAGACACATGGCTCCCCTGGTCACATAGATACATGGCCCCCCTGGTACCATAGATACATGAGTTCCCCTGGCCACATAGATACATGGCACCCCTGGTCACACAGAAACATGGTCCCCCTGGTCACATAGAAACATGGCCCCCCTGGTCACATAGATACATGGCCCCCCTGGTCATATAGATACATGGCCCCCCTGGTCACATAGATACATGGCTCCCCTGGTCACATAGATACATGGCTTCCCTGGTCACATAGATACATGGCCCCCATGGTACCATAGATACATGAGTTCCCCTGGCCACATAGATACATGGCACCCCTGGTCACACAGAAACATGGTCCCCCTGGTCACATAGAAACATGGCCCCCCTGGTCACATAGATACATGGCCCCCCTGGTCATATAGATACATGGCCCCCCTGGTCACATAGATACATGGCTCCCCTGGTCACATAGATACATGGCTTCCCTGGTCACATAGATACATGGTTCCCCTGATCACATAGATACATGGTTCCTCTGGTCACATAGATACATGGTTCCCCTGATCACATAGATACATGGCCCCCCTGGTCAAATAGATGCATGGCCCCCCTGGTCACATAGATACATGGCTCCACTGGTCACATAGATACATGGCCCCCCTGGTCACATAGATACATGGCTTCCCTGGTCACATAGATACATGGTTCCCCTGATCACATAGATACATGGTTCCTCTGGTCACATAGATACATGGTTCCCCTGATCACATAGATACATGGCCCCCCTGGTCAAATAGATGCATGGCCCCCCTGGTCACATAGATACATGGCCCCCATGGTCACATAGATACATGGCTTCCCTGGTCACATAGAAACATGGCCCTCCTGGTCACATAGATACATGGCCCCCCTGGTCACTAAGATACATGGCCCCCCTGGTCTCATAGATACATGGCTTCCCTGGTCACACAGATACATGGCCCCCTTGGTCACACAGATACATGGCCCCCCTGGTCATACAGATACACGGCCCCCCTGGTCACACAGATACACGGCCACCTTGGTCACATAGATACACGGCCCCCCTGGTCACATAGATACACGGCTCCCCTGGTCACATATATATACGGCTTCCCTGGTCACATAGATACATGGCCCCCCCAGGTCCCATAGATACATGGCCCCCCTGGTCACATAGATTCATAGCCCCCCTGGTCACATAGATACATGGCCCACCTGGTCACAAAGATACATGGCCCCCCTGGTCACATAGATACATGGCCCCCCCTGGTCACATAGATACATGGCCCCCCTGGTCACACAGATACACGGCCCCCCTGGTCACACAGATACACGGCCCCCTTGGTCACATAGATACACGGCCCCCCTGGTCACATAGATACACGGCCCCCCTGGTCACATAGATACACGGCTCCCCTGGTCACATAGATATACGGCTTCCCTGGTCACATAGATACATGGCCCCCCAGGTCCCATAGATACATGGCCCCCCTGGTCACATAGATTCATAGCCCCCCTGGTCACATAGATACATGGCCCCCCTGGTCACAAAGATACATGGCCCCCCTGGTCACATAGATACATTGCCCCCCTGGTCACATAGATACATAGCTCCCCTGGTCACATAGATACATGGCCCCTCTGGTCACATAGATACATGGTTTTCCTGGCCACATAGATACATGGCCCCACTGGTCACATAGATACATGGTTCCCCTGGTCACATAGATACACGGCCCCCTTGGTCACACAGATACACGGCCCCCCTGGTCACACAGATACACGGCCCCCCTGGTCACACAGATACACGGCCACCTTGGTCACATAGATACACGGCCCCCCTGGTCACATAGATACACGGCTCCCCTGGTCACATAGATATACGGCTTCCCTGGTCACATAGATACATGGCCCCCCCAGGTCCCATAGATACATGGCCCCCCTGGTCACATAGATTCATAGCCCCCCTGGTCACATAGATACATGGCCCACCTGGTCACAAAGATACATGGCCCCCCTGGTCACATAGATACATGGCCCCCCTGGTCACATAGATAAATGGCCCCCTTGGTCACATAGATACACGGCCCCCTTGGTCACACAGATACACGGCCCCCCTGGTCACACAGATACACGGCCCCCTTGGTCACATAGATACACGGCCCCCCTGGTCACATAGATACATGGCTCCCCCGGTCACATAGATATACGGCTTCCCTGGTCACATAGATACATGGCCCCCCAGGTCCCATAGATACATGGCCCCCCTGGTCACATAGATTCATAGCCCCCCTGGTCACATAGATACATGGCCCCCCTGGTCACAAAGGTACATGGCTCCCCTGGTCACATAGATACATGGCCCCTCTGGTCACATAGATACATGGTTTTCCTGGCCACATAGATACATGGCCCCACTGGTCACATAGATACATGGTTCCCCTGGTCACATAGATACATGGCCCATCTGGTCACATAGATACATGGCTCCCCTGGTCACATAGATACATGGCCCCCCTTGTCACATAGATACTTGGTTCCCCTGGCCACATAGATACATGGCCCCTCTGGTCACACTGAAACATGGTCCCCCTGGACACATAGATACATGGCCCACCTGGTCACATAGATACATGGCCCCCCTGGTCACATAGATACATGGCCCCCCTGGCCACATAGATACATGGGCCCCCTGGTCACACAGAAACATGGTCCCCCTGGTCACATAGATACATGGCCCCCCTGGTCACATAGATACATGCCCCCCCTGGTCACATAGATACATGGCTCCCCTGGTCACATAAATACATGGCCCCCCTGGTCACATAGATACGTGGTTTCCCTGGCCACATAGATACATGGCCCCCCTGGTCATACTTAAACATGGTCTCCCTGGTCACATAGATACATGGCCCCCCTGGTCACATAGATACATGGCCCCCCTGGTCACATAGATACATGCCCCCCCTGGTTACATAGATACATGGTTCCTCTGGTCACATAGATACATGGTTCCTCTGGTCACATAGATAAATGGTTCCCCTGGTCACATAGATACATGGCTCCCCTGATCACATAGATACATGGCCCCACTGGTCACATAGATACATGGCCCCCCTGGTCACATAGATATATGACCCACCTGGTCACATAGATACATGGCCCCCCTGGTCACATAGATACATGGCCCCCCTGGTCTCATAGTTACATGGCTCCCCTGATCACATAGATACATGGGTCCCCTGGTCACATAGACATGTGGCCACCCTGGTCACATAGATACATGGCCCCCCTGGTCACATAGATACATGGCTCCCCTGGTCACATAGATACATGGCTCCCCTGGTCACATAGATACATGGCTCCCCTGGTCACATAGATACATGGCCCCCCTGGTCACATAGATACATGGAAACACTGGTGCAGTGTGCACACATAGACATTACATTTCTGCACATTTTCACATGCAGTACATACTCCTAGCTCAGAAATACTCCTAGCTCAGAAATACTCCTAGCTGAGAAATACTGCTACCCTAGATATACCCCTAGCTCATAGGTACTCCTAAGTGAGATATACTTCTAGCTCAGAAATACTCCTAGCTCTTTCATGTGCTCCCTACTTGAGACCTCTACAGAGATACTCAATAATATTTAGGTCTGAAGACTTTGAAGCTATTACAGAACCTTTCAGTTAGATTTTTCTATTTATAAAAATGAGATTTACTGTATCAAACCTTCTAAAGAGGACATTATCTGCCAATGATGGAGGTGTTTCACATTCTAGCTATATTTCTATTTAATAAACTCTATAAAACGATAACCAGAAGCTGATTGCTTTGGACAACACCGCCATTTGTCCTGTTTAGAAGGTTTGATAAATCTTTTCCCACATGGGTGATTTTTTAGGCATGTTTTGGATTATTGACTGTCAGAAATCTCTTTTCTACTTCAATTTCTTCACTTACACTTGGACATTATATACCAGGATTGGCAAGAACTGTCTGTGGTTGTGGCCAAAACAACAGATGTTTCTTTCATCATTCTGCAGTACTGTTTGTAAAATGTTTCCAAGTTTTCTAAGAATTGTATTGCATACAGAACTTCAGATGTTGTCTTCAGGGTCACCGAGAGTGGGGGTAAGTGGATACATCGTACTCCTGGCCAGTGCCTCTGTGGATTCCCAGAAGGTGTAAGGGAGATATAACCAAGCCACCCCTTGTGATGCAACAAGCATTCCCCATGGTTCGCCATACGAATGGACACCACGTTGAGGCAAAGCCCCTCCGGTGGCCTCACACCCCCCTTCCCAGTGCTTAGACCCATCCTATGTCTTAGTGGCCCTGGTTGTCTTTTATGATGATTTTGTATTAAGGGTTTCCCTTCTACACTTAATAAGAACGAGAGAAACATTGATATAGTTGGAGTGAGGGACGGGTTTTCCTGGGCCAGCAGCTGGAGTCCGGGGATAGCGGCATTTTCACATTTTAGTAGGTCCGTAGCTGTAGCTGTAATACAGCGAGTCTATATTACAGTTGTCTCACTCCTACTAAATTCAGAAGAACACCATTCTCGTCACAAATTCAATATCTGCACCCAATACAAAGCCTAACACAGAGATCGCAGCTTCTGATTGGTCCTCCCCCTTAACCAAATAAATTCATTGGTTCTGTAATTTTCTTTCTACTAGGTGGTAGGGAAGCTTTAAGAAATAAAACTTCATGCTGACGCACAGAGAAATTTGGTGAGCTCACATGGACCAACGTGTCCACCTCCAGCATTAATGTACGCTGGCCCACATACTGGTTTTGGGACGTCTCTCGGAAAAAATCAATCTGAGCTTCGCTGCATTTTCTCTATTACACCGTCGCATACCTCCAGGAAAATGGTGCTGGTGCCATTTCCTCTGAGGCTTCTTCTATGGCGGCAGCAAGATAAGTCCATTCAATGATTGCTGGGTGTGCGGTGAGGGTCCCACTGGACCGCGTGCACCGCACAGTTTGCACCCATTTTACATATGTCAATGAATATTTATTCTTCTTTTCCACTGTATATCATCCTGCAAAACCAAATGTCATATTTTATGAAGAAATCGCACATTTCGCACCTCTGTGAAATGTCTGAATGCCTGGAAGCTTTCACACATCACACGTAATAGCCTACAGGTGAATGACCTCATTAACGAATGTATTTATTTATGTACTGATTTGTGTGTCACAGAATTGATAAGGGTGTTGTGGCCCCCTGAAGTGCCGAAGGAAAGGACTGAAATCATTGGCAGATAATAGTCGGAGCGCAGCTCATCACCGCAAGTAATGTACGGCGCAGTGTACTTTTTGTTTTTTTTCTCCCTACCTTTCCAGACAAACGTTTCACGGATAAAAACAAGAAGCTTTGATCTCTTACAATCTAGAATATGCGAGTAAATAAAATAGACACTAAACACTGAGAGTTGCTTCAGGACAGAATAATATAAAGACAGAAATCTTTGATACGATGCTAGGAACACAGAGTCACCAGGTGGCATTCTTTGATGTCCCACATGTAGAATACAATGGAATCATCGCTTCAGCCCATTGTATATATGTTCTCATTGACTCTCAGAAGCAAAGGCTTTGTAGTCAGAAACCATCGAAATACATTCACGTGAAACACTCTTATTATTTATTCAAGCAATTATTTTTTTTTTAACCAGTGCATAATATTTGTTAGGGTTTCCCAGCAGCCCTGCACTGACAGCCCCTCTCTTACCATTAACCCTACTTGGGACAATGAAACTTTTGTTCATAAACCTAGTTCCCCATAATAAATATTGTAAGTGCTGGATCGCTGGATCCAGGGGCATTTCTAGAGAGGAGGGGCCCCTTGTGCATTCTCCGATATGGCCCCCTCCTCTCTGTCTGGCGGCCGGCAGCGCACTGAGGTGTGCGCGGCCAGCGCCTGAGTTATAGACTCTGGGCACTAGAGTGAGCCCAGAGTCTATAGAGTATGCGCAGGTCACATGGAAAATGGCAGTTGCGGGCATTTTCCCTGTACTGCGCATGTGTAAACGACAGGAAAATGGCTGTGGCGGCCATTTTCCAATCATTTTTACAGCGCCAGACCCTCGCGCCGATGTGGGACTCCGGAGAGGTAAGTAATACTATGGGTGCAGGGTATGCAGTGCAGGGCCCTCCTGGACCCAAGGGCCTGTGTGCCCCGCACACCCTGCACCCATTATAGATACGCCCCTGGGCCCTTGGGTCCACAGGGGGGGCCCACACAGCACACCCTGCACCCATATTTTTAATACTTACCACTTCTCCGCCGGAGTTCCTCGTCGGATGTCGGCGCCAGCACTGTCAAAATCGCCTGGAAAATGGGCCACTACGGCCATTTTCCTGGTTTTTTGAGCATGAGCAGTAGTGCCCAGAGTCTACCAGTACGGCGCTGCGCTCAGTGCGCAGCTGGCCGCCGGAGTGAGAGTAGGGGCCCTGGACAGAACCTGCACATGAGCCCCCTCCTCTCTTGAAATGCCCCTGGCTGGATCGCTAATTAATGGATCCCATGGAACAAAGAAGTGGTATGCAAACTTGGTCCTCAAACACCCTAATAGTATGGGTTTTAAGGAAATTCCATGCTTGAGCACAGGGGGCTTAATTAGTACCTCAGTCAATTTGATTAACCATCTGTGCTCAAGCATGGATATCCTTACAACCTGGACTGTTAGGGTGCTTTGCTATCCCAGCTTGGGAACCAGTGGGCCAAACTTTATGGCATTGTGCAGGCAACACTAAAACTCCTAGTGATGATTGGGCTGTGGAAGTTCTCAGTGTTTTAAACATGTGCCTGTCAGATGTAGATGAACTTTTGATACCCTCCAATCACAGAGCAGCCCTATTGGAATAGCCTCTCGCCTGAGGGATCTGATCCTGAGAGCTGGGCTGCTCTGTGTCATAGCAATATAAATATAATGCACTGGCAAAAGGATTAATTTTTTTTTTTTTAATTCTACAATTTGCAATTGCATACATATTTTTAGGACAACTGACAGTCATCAAGTCTAAATATTGCACCAACACCAGATTATTTAATAGTGATGTGTATGTTATACACAACTGGTGCTGTAGTTGTGAAGATAACGCAGAGCGCTCTAATTATCCAATAGCTCGGGGCAATTATACAATTGTACGCTGGAATCCTATTGGCTGCTTTTGTCCACTGTGCAGGACTGGTCTAAATTATAGCAGCATTCAGAGCTTGGAGTAGATGTGAGCTAAGAGGCATGTGAGTCGATTATATTAATCTGTGTGTATCAATGTATATTACTGGCAGAGGAGAACTATGAACTACGGGGCAGGTCTTTATGTGTGTACTTACTGTAGAGGACTAGGCCTAAGTTGTCCCATGTGCAGTGATTACCCTCCGTGTTTATCTTGGTAAATAGAGGCCTGGTGGGTGCATGTGAAACCGCTTCAGCTGCCAACTTCTAAGTTTGGGTGAAAACCAAATAATTGGTCCAGTGTTTGCCACTGCCAGAGGCTAGGTGATCAAGCAACGGAAAGGTGTGTCTAGTACTAGACAGCCCCAAAAACCCACTCCCTTCCATTTGTGCATCAGAGAAAAAAGTGCTCACCTGCTCCCTCAATGCAGCCTCTCATCTATTAGTATAATTTATATATCTGTTCTCGTAAAAAAACAATATAAAAAATTATGGAGCTGCCACTAGTCCCCACAATGAATTATTGTGACCAGGGCCGTTAAGAGCCGACCCGGGCCCATTACTGGTGAGGGGGTGTGGCCTAATTGTGGGAGGTGTGAACACTCCCCCTTAGAAAAAAAAGAAAAACACCTATTTACAGTGCCTCACGCTGGGGAGGGGGGCACTGTGAGCCCCTCAGCCTGGCGCAAATCCAGGGGGGGTGCAAATAGCGTGATTGCTCCCCCCTACAGGCAGAGGAGAGAAGACTGCTGCTGCTTAGTGGCAGCAGCAGTCTCCCTGATCTCTCGCTGCAGCCCAGCACACAGCAGCATGTGCTGGGCTGCTGACACGTAAGAGGGAGGGGGGAGTGGCATCAGATCCAGGCCTGGGTAATTAGTACCCGCTCCCCCCTTTGGCACCCCTGATTGTGACTGCGGTCCTTAGCATTACTTTGCTGAATGCAGGAGATACTTCTGATTGCTTCCACTTTCTGCTGCTAAATAGCCCGATATTTCAAATTGTCTTAATCGTGCCAAATCGTCCGTATCTGCCTGATTTAATGCATTATAAATAGGTGATGATAAATATGCATTGTAGAAACCAGCTAAGAGGAGGAGACTCAGAATAACTATGGATATATTATCCACAATTACAATTATACATGTTTATGCACAGAAATACATTGCTGTGTTCTTTCTAGTTCATTTTACACATTTAATAAAGAAAAAATGCATTTCAGTGATGCTTTTTTCCTTTAAATAGGATATCTGGCTTATCTGCAGACAATGGCTTCCTGGATCGACAGAAAGAACAATTTGCAGCTCCCATTAATATTACCATTATGAAGCTGTGCAGACAATATAACCTACACCACAGTTACTGATGTTTAATCATCTATAAAATACAAGAGCTATTCCCGGCTCTTTGTTCTGTAAAATTCCCTTCATGCCAGAAAATCATTGTGTAATACATAGAAAATTTAAACCTGTATTTGTGACACTTGCAGAATGTTTTTCTTTTTCGAACTACAGTAATTTTATCTGTACTGTAAACCGACGCTTGTGCTAATTTTAATGGTGCCAATAGTGTGTAATACGTTTGCATTTAGCTCCTGTAACAGAGCAGGCTGCAGATCACTGATTGCTTCTAGAAGGTACAAACATTCTACTTCAGTGTAAAGTGTTTTATATTTGGTTACAGTAATATGGACTCAGGTGGATTACAGACAGCATGATACTGTATGCCGAGGCCAAGTAAACCTTTCATCCCGGATTCCTCTAAATGCTTCAAATGGACAAGTGCCAGACACCCTGGATAGCTGATGTCCTATTTAATTAACCACTTAACCGACAATTTTTTTTTCGTCAAAACTGCACAGAAATTGTCTGGATTTTTTATAAATTTAATCAAGTTTAAAAGTACTTTTTAAAGTATATTTAAACATTTTATTTCAAAAAATACAGTATATACCTAGCAGATGTTTTGCATCCCTCCCCAACCCCTCTGTCCATAGGCCCAAATTGTAATTTTCTGACCCACCCCACATCAAAAATAGCCCCCCCAGTGTCAAAAGATCCCCTGCAATAACAACCGCTGCCCTCCTAGTTATGATAGGTACCTGTGGCAGAACCCCCACCCTTACCCCCAGGGACAATGGGTGTCAAATTTAGTCCCCCACCCTCCCCGAGTGTCACACTATATATATATATATATATATATATATTTAAAACAATTAAGATAACCCCCCCATCCAAACAAATATTATAATAGTCTGTAAAACACTTTCCTCCCCCCAGGGTCAAAAGATGCCCCCCCTCATTACCCCCCTCCCCCAAGACTTAGCCCCGCCCCCTCACCTAGCAAAGCCCAGCGGAACGTGAGGCAGGGGGGACCGATCATCAGTCCCTCCTGCTGCTGCCGGAGCCGTAACTAGACTTTTTGGTGCCCTGTGCCAGAGAGAGCATTGACAACCCCCCCAATTTTTAAATAGGGACATACGATAGTGCACCTGAAAAGGGCTCATGGTAAGGGCTAGGGAAGAGATAGGGGAGGCCAGGAGATGCTGGGGATAAATAGGGACATAATATAGTGCACCTGAGAGAGGGCCATGACCTCATGGAGAAGGGCCAGGGAAGAGATAGGGGAGGCCAGGAGATGCCGGGGATAAATAGGGACATAATATAGTGCACCTGAGAGAGGGCCATGGCCTCATGGGGAAGGGCCAGGGAAGAGATAGGGGAGGCCAGGAGATGCTGGGGATAAATAGGGACATAATATAGTGCACCTGAGAGAGGGACATGGCCTCATGGGGAAGGGCCAGGGAAGAGATAGGGGAGGCCAGGAGATGCTGGGGATAAATAGGGACATAATATAGTGCACCTGAGAGAGGGCCATGGCCTCATGGGGAAGGGCCGGGGAAGAGATAGGGGAGGCCAGGAGATACTGGGGATAAATAGGGACGTAATATAGTGCACCTGAGAGAGGGCCATGGCCTCATGGGGAAGGGCCAGGGAAGAGATAGGTGAGGCCAGGAGATGTTGGAGATAAATAGGGACATAATATAGTGCACCTGAGAGAGGGCCATGGCCTCATGGGGAAGGACCAGGGAAGAGATAGGGGAGGCCAGGAGATGCTGGGGATAAATAGGGACATCATATAGTGCACCTGAGAGAGGGCCATGGCCTCATGGGGAAGGACCTGGGAAGAGATAGGGGAGGCCAGGAGATGCTGGGATTAAAAGCAGAGGAAGCTACAGGTAAGAATGATAATAAACAGGAAAATTGACAGGCCCAAATAGCGCCCCCTGCCATGCGGTGCCCTGTACCATGGCACTGGTCACACTACCCTAGTTACTGCCCTGGCTGATGCTGATCTCTGCACACGGGTGCCGGGAGTGGAACTTTTACTATCGGTGCATTTGCCCCAGAGCGTCGTTCGCACAGCATTCTGGGGAGCGATTCGGGAAGTGATGGTGGCAGTCACAGTCTGCCGCCTCACTTCCGGGGGATCCGAGGAGATTTAGGAGATCTGTTATGCACTTGTGCAGAACGGATCTCCTCTGCTAAGGCTGGGGATGGACCGGGCTGCGTGGTCGCATGTAATGCGATCTTTCAAGATGAAGCACTTCTAGCTCCAGTTGCATTACATGCGACCACGCCAGTTAAGTGGTTCAGGGTTAATGGGAAGAGAAGAGGCCAATGTGTTTGTGGCCTAAGCAACTATTAAATGTGCTAAACAGTTATTATTATTTTCACATAAAATTGTTGAACTTCTTTTAGGATTACATAACACGGTGATAACTGTTGTTGTTTTTCTTTTACAGACATTTGGAGTGGACAGGATGACAAATTTTCAAAAAAATGGCGTAATTACTCATCACGCAGTCATCCGCTATCTTGTCATAAAGGGTTTAACACCCACAGCGATCCATGAGGTCATGGTTATGACACTATGGGAGGAGACTCCTTCTTACAGCATGGTTAAGAAATGGGCAGCAGAATTCAAACGCGGAAGCGAGAGCCTTGAAGATGATCCCCGTCCTGGGAGGCCCGTCACCGTTACCACACAAGAAGAAACCAATGACAAAATCCATGAGATCATATCGGAAGATAGGAGAATAACAGAGAATAATATTGCCAAACATCTGTGTACTGTATCTCCCAGGAATGTGTTCATGCTGTCATTCACAACGAACTCCGATTGACAAAGGTCTCAGCTGGATGGGTCCCAAAACTTCCTAGAGTTGAACATCTCACCATGGCAAAAACCAATCAGGCTCTGTTTGATGCATATCCTGAGAGGTTTCTTCAGCAATATCTAACCATGGATGAGACTTGGGTGCATCAAATCCAACCAGAGTCTAAAGAACAATCAAAACAGTGGAAGCATCAGGGATCTTCTGCTCCAAAGAAGGCAAAGTCAGTGCTGCCTGCTGGATAGGTGATGGCCTCCATCTTTTGGAATGCAGAAAGACTGCTGCTGGCGGACTACCTTGACAAGGGTAAAACTATCACCGGGACATACTACGCTGATCTGTTGAAGCAGCTACGACAAACAATCAAGAAGAATCGACGTGGGAAGTTGACAAGAGGGGTGCTGGGGGGCTCTTCCCTCAATGTTATAGATACAAATTGTCACCATGCTCTGGCAGCAATGGGCATAATCGCACATGTAGTTTTGCAAGCATATCCCAACGGTCTAAGCATGCCAGGGCTTGCTGGGACCTGTACTGCTCCAGAACATTTAATACTTGTTTCTCTATTTAATGTTTATTAACCTCACCAACCAACATCAGGGGTCTGGTTTCCTCTCAGGGTCTGATACCACCAGGGAACACAGCAGAGTGAACAGGTCAGGGCTGATTGTCCTTACGGGGCTGATATTGAGCCAAAGGCAATGGAGTTCATGCGCGGAATCTGCCATGTTTTCCCTACTGCGCATGTATCTCTGTGCGCGTGCGTTTGCGAGCGGTAACAGATTAGCGTCAAATGAATGTCAACTGTGCAGGTAGTACTAAGTAGCGCGGTAAAGCTAATTTCCATAGGTATTTCATGGGAGTGTCATGGACGTCTTCTGGGCGAGTGTTAAAAATGTCGTTGCATCTTTGTAGCGGTCGCACGATAGTCCGGCTCCTTTTTAGATGGAAAATTTACACCAAGCATGGGGCTGGCATAGATGCAGATACTAATGCCGACGGCTGAGTACACGGATGCTAACACAGAGGGCGGGATCAGGGGCGTAACTAGAAAGTTGTGGGCCCCATAGCAAAATCTATATATACACTATATATATATGTGTGTGTGTGTGTGGCAGTGCACTCATAGAGGGAGCGGGGCATACCTTTAGTCAGAGGCACTGCACGGAGGCTCAGGTTCCAGGGACCAGGATACCTTGAATCAGCAGAAGCAGCCGGACAGCTCAGTCACCACCACATATGACAGATGCTGTTCGGCATGATGGTGAGGCAGCCGCGGTCTGATGCTGCCTAGCCCGACCCTTACACATAGCCTCATGGGATTTGTAGTTAATTTTTCACTGCTCAGAGTCTGAGCTATAGAAGATAAACTACAAATCCCATGTGCCAGTGCTACTCTTTTTCATTCCCTGGCCGGCTGACTGGGTGCCTTGGACTCACAGGTGAGTGGTGACCAATCCGTGCATGACTACTGGGTGCAGGGGGAGCGGCGGGCACTGGAAGCAACCCGGGCCCCATAGCAGCTGCACCCCCCTGCACCCACGGTAGTTACGCCACTGGGCGGGATAGGCTTAGCACATTCAGTCGCACAGACTTCCAACACACCGCACGGAAATTTGATTGCGGATGAGCCCGACTCACAATCAACCCGTGTGACAGAGGATTCCCATGCCGCAGGTTTCCCTGTGTGTCATCAATCCTCCTTGTCATAATGGAGTGTGGGGGGGCTGTTTATGTCGCCCCCCGCCCACCAATAATTACCAGCCTAGGCTATTAGAGTCGGCACTTACAACTCTTTTTTTTGTGAATGACTTTTTTTATATAATTATTTATTTTGTCAGTGGTAAACTACATTTGAAACTAGACCTCGCCATCGAGATGATGATGATAATGATGACCAATGTATCGGCAGCTTAATGGTAACATTTACACCGTTATGATAACTCGACATATACTGTAGGAGTAGATATCCTAGATTTGCCTTCAACTTTTTCAAGCGCAATTTATGTCCCTTTCCAGGCCCCTTCTAGATCATGGCCACAGCGATAGTTACACGTTGTGCGGCGCTAGTTGGCAGCCTCTTCATGTCTTGGAGTTTGGGATTCTCCCCAGCGGGAGTGAAGAGGTGTGTGGCCACCTCCATCTGCAGCTCAGTATGGAGCTCAGTGGACAGCTCGGTGAAGAGCTATGATGTGTCCTGCTATAGGGGGAAGGTAAGAGACCTGGGAGAGGTAGGTGGTCTGCTCCCCACGAGCTGGAGGGAGTCCTTCCCATGGATAGAGTATCTGGATCATTCCTGAATGATTGCAATGGCAGGCTGAGGACAGACTTCTGCTGTGCAAGGACTACAGCATGTAACCATCTGATAGAAACTTCCCAGTGATATAGGGTGGGATGTATTAAGCTTTGGAGAGAGATCAAGTGGAGAAGTTGCCCAACTCAACCAATTCGCTTCTAACTATCATTTATCTTGCACAGTCTTTATATGAAGTCATATATAAATATAACCTTATAATTGGTGAGTAGTGATGTTATCTCTTATATCTGTAGAGTAGTGATGTCACTACATAACTTATCCCTGAAGAGATGGTTCCCGTGATGTCTGTATACAGGTCACTGACGGTGAGGCACCTTGTATAGGAGAATCACCTCGTACAAGTATCTTTCTGTGTTTCAAATTGAAACTTGTGTACTATAAGAAATATTGTTCCCCCTACTCTAACATAAAAAGGTATCGGAGAAGAGACCATGGAGGTCTGTGAAATATTTTGGGCCTCCTTTTGATTTAGGAGCAAATGTAGAACAGCTCGAAAGTGCAGTCGTGAACTTAGAAAAGCCATGGTGCATTGCATGGGAACAAATTTGAAATGTGTGGACACAGGGCCTTATTCAGGTTGGATCGCAAGGCTGCGTCCGCACGCAGCCAGCCGATGCTTGCACTCTGCACATGTGTATAAGACGCAGTGCACGAACCGGCCACTGCGATCAGGAAGTGATCGCAGTGAGCACACATAGGGCCTGATTCAGAGCCGGATGCTCTGACCAGAGCACTCGCTCTGAATCAGGGCCCTCCTCCATGAAAATGGAGCGGCCTCCTGGCCGCTCGTATAGCTGTGGGTGACCACCCACAGCATATGCGAGCGGCCAAAAAGATGGTCGCGATGGTCTTGACCATCGCGACCATCGGACTTGCGACGGAGACCCTGCAGTAGGGTCTCCCTGCCACAAGCCCTGGAGTGATTTTGGCTCTATCAGAGCCAAAATCACTCCCACTGGCATCACTAGTGATGTCAGTGGGGCCGGCTTCAGACGGTAGGCGTTCCCATGGGAACGCCTCCATCTGGCAGGCACGCCCCCGGCACGACCACCAAAGGGGGCGTGCTGTCAATCAACAACGACAGCACGCCCCTTTTGGTGCGAGACCCAGAGCAATGGAAAGCCCGTCGCTCCCCGGGTCTCGCGCATGCGCACGACGGAGCTCCCTCCGTCGTGCGCATGCGCAGTGGGGAACATTGACCCGCTTGCGAGCGTACTGCTGCTCGCGAGCCGGTCTGAATGACCCCCATAGTCTTCACATGGTGATTGACAGGAAGTGACCATTTGAGGGTGGTAACGGGGGGTGGTCGGAGAAACGCAGGCATGCCTGGGCGTTTAAACGCCGTTACAGGTTCGCACATAATTAAGCCCCTGTGATAGCATACGCTGGCAGAGGTCTAGATGGCGACAGGAAGTTTAGCAGTTTCTGCGGTAGGGTCAGGTCAAACACAACTGGTTCCGATGGTTCCGATGTCACTCGACGTTACCGATGTTTTCGCTGACTTGTGGATGCATGTCATGGGAACTGGGCGGCTTTATACAGGGATAGGCGTCTTGGTATGGTGCTGCGGTTGCCGTGCGATTGCATTCATTAGCATATTATCGCAGCGAACGGGGTGCATGCGAACAATGCTTTGCGAACCAATCTGAATCAGGCGCATAATTTGGAGTTAGGTGGTGGTGGGTGGGAGATCCTAGCCCAACTGTGTAGTGTTAAATTAAAACTGGTGAGCAGTTATGGAACTACAGTATAGCTGTTAGATGCCTATGCCTAACATTGCTTCCCTATCTGTTGCACAGTGTCCTGCTCTGCTCCTAGGAGTGGGGGCCGGTACATGCATAGCGAAGCTCCGGCTCACTTACTTATTACCTATTATTAAGCCACGCTTGTGCATTCCACATCAATATTAATAGCTGAATTTGCATATATTTAAAATTATCCATTTACAAGCAAATACAATTTAAGGGAAAATCTCTATATCATTAGCTTTTTATTTTCTATCATACCTCAGTGTCCTTCCTTGACTTCTCTTTGAAAGAAAACATTTTTTACACTTTGTACAATATACACTCTGGGCAAAATTTACTAAGCGGCGGTTTGACGGCGGTTTCTATTCTATTCTAAACCCCGGGGGTTTGGCGGCGGTTTCTATTCTATTCTAAACCACGGGGTTTGGTTTTGCAGCAGTTTCTAAATGACGGCCCTGTTCTATTCTGTTCTAAAATGTGTTTTGATGGCTGTTTTGTAGCGGTTTTGGCCTTAGTAATCTGCAGATAGCAAAACCGCCGCCAAACCACAGTCAAAACACATTTTAGAATAGAATAGAACAGGGCTGTCATTTAGAAACTGCTGCAAAACCGCTACCAAACCCCCTGGGTTTCGAATAGAATAGAAACCGCCACCAAACCGCAGCTTAGTAAATTTTGCCCTTTGTATCTAATATAAAATAGGAAAGACTTACAAACACTGAGTTCTCTTTCTGTTTCATGTACAGAAATAATTAATATAATCAAAATGAATGTTCTTCCTACATTAGTACATATTATGCCGACTCTGCCAGACTAACTCCCTGGTCCCCCTTTTTAAAAAAAAAAAAATCGCTGCCATCCGTCTTCAGTAAATTTATTTGGAATTAGTCGTTTTCTAGACTTAAAAAACAACAACATTGCACAATGTCACAGTCAGCTTCTCGTGTCATTCATTATGGTGAATTTCGTAGCTTTTTAGGCTGCAAATTTCCATCATTATTTTTGAACCGCAAACAACTATTTTCAAGAAGTCTCGCTTTTGACTTTATGCAAATAATGAGCTTATTACAGTTCTGGTCTGAAGTCTCTAATTGTTGTTATATGAGGTAAATTGAGGCACAATTATAATGTCCATTGTTGCTGCTCACTGGGGATAATTATCATTTCTACGTATTGAACTTTTACATTATTTGTCCGACTGAGAGTAAAATGACACAAAAAATTATCATCCATTTTATTTTCTATTTAATTTGAAAAATTTTTTTTGGTGTTACTCCTGTGAATAATAATGTGTTTAATATTTTATATATCCAATGATCCTGGGCCTGATTGAGTACCGATTGCAATGGCGATCGCAGCTGCGAATTCACACGGAACCCAGCTGCAAAAATATGCTAATGCTTTCCAAAGCTCAGCCGGCGTAAAGCCGCCCACTGCTACTTTCTCACGTCCGTCCAATGACGCTCTTCTGTGTAAACATTGGTACCGTCGACGCACATCGGCCAGTCACGCGCCATTTACACCAGGTCTGACCAGCCGCTGACAAAGCAAGTCTCATGCTGTGTATGCAATCGCAGTGGCTAATTTATAGATGCTCAGGAAACGGCGTTCAAATGGAGAGACATGTCTGCGTTTTTCCAACCACCCCCTTGTCACCACCCCCAAACACTATCAGCCTGTCACTCACTTTGCGATGGATTCCTCTGTGCATCCGTAGTCGTAGTGCGATTGCAGCGCACACGCAGTGTGGCTTATATGCATGAGCAAAGGTGAACAATCGCTCGATCTGCGTCCATAGTTGCACTGAATCAGGCCTTCGGTATCCTGTGTTCTTTGAATAAAATTCACTAAATTAAGTGAAATTAAATTCTGAAAAAATTGGAATAAGATTCCAAAAAAAAAGATCTTTAGCAAACAACAAGTGAAATACAAAGGATCGAATTTTGAGTCATACACCAGACTAAAAGCCGATGCATCCCGCCATTATCAGCAGACTGTGCATACACCGAAGATAGAAATCGTAGACTGTGCGTGAGTCGCAATGTGCATGTGCACGTTGGCAGAGGACCGGGCGTGAAATGGGAGTGTCTGGGTGGGTTGCAACTGGGCGGTTGCCTGGTAAACATGTGGCACCCCCAAAAACAGGGGAACCCACCAGTGGGGCATAAGAATGCTGATTGGAATGGGTGGTATAGATATTTTTAACCCTGGCTTGTATATAAATGTTTAATTTGTGTAAGGAAAATAGGTTGGAGAACTGTCCCCTGAAATGAGGGGAGTTCTTGGTTCTGTCCAGTGGAAAGCCTGTTAAACTGTGGGGGAACACGAGGACAGGACATTACCAAGGGCAAAGAATAGGGAGGAGAGTGCCCTGTTTGTACAATAGGGAGAGACAGCACGCGAGTAATGGCCTGTTGAGAGGAGCACGAGAGGGAAAAGACTGCTTTAAAAAGGGGCATACGCGCGACAAGTGCGCAGTTGTTCCGGAGTGTGAGAGAAGCTGGCTGATACGCAGCTGCACGGAGCTTACCTGTTGGTCCGGAAGGTGTTCGCCGACGGTCGGGAGGCTGGGAGAGACGCTAGCGGCATCTTGGAAGTGTCCTCCGCTGAAGGAGAAGGCGGACGGAAGTGAAGGGGCGTTCCGTCAGGCGGAAGGTGTGTCCGGAGGCGGAGACTTGGAGACTGACAATCCCGCAGGACGGAGGCGGGTCCGGAGGCGGGGATCTCGAGACGACACCCACCGGAGGTGGAGTAAGACCCTGTGGGAAATAAATACAAGAGTGAAATAGGGATTAACGTAGCAGGGTAAGAGACTAGTGACCGTATGCACGTTCCTGCCTTCCTGCACACACTCACAGTTAACCCCTGCTTAAAGTCTGGTCATCGCAGCTTATAGTCTCCAGGATTGGGGTCTTACAGTTACAACCTAATCACATTGCTAGCAGCCACCTTGTCTATTTGACTTAACCACAGATTAGTACAAAGAAAGAACCCTGCAGCAAGTAAAAGAGACTGTTTCACATTATTATTGTCCCCTAAAAGTAGACCTTCGCGGCAAGCTACAGTAGAGGTGCCTGTATAAAAGAGTAGTAGGGTGAATAAAGCTAGCGCACAAACTATCATAACCAGCGGTACATAGTAACAAAGTGACCGCTCCCTCTGTCATTGTAGCAACTGGCCCTCAGTGCAGTTCATTTTAGTAAAAGACAGTGACTTTGTCTCAGTGCCTGGCGGTCGGTCGGAATTCACAACAAATAAGGAATCAATTGCCGTTAGGAACAATTTAGTCTCCTATTCCTTGCAAGTGGAACTTTATCTGTCCAGCAGGCTAAGGATAAACTTATCACAAATATCCCGGGCAACGCAGTGCACACTCCGGAGGACTTGTTACATTATTAATGGATTAACTTGTAGCTTCTGGCCAGAAAGCGTTAGGATAGTTAATATATGTGCAAAAGTAATTGAAGTTTGTTTGCCATTTCTGTTACTATTTGATTAGAGTGAGTAAGATTAATTGTGTATTATTGTGTTGCATACAATAATTTTGAATCCCGCAGGGACGTCAGTTGCTGATCGTGGCCAGGAGGCCAAGTTCCTGTGCAATAAAATCCAATTTATTGTTTGTTTGGTGAATAGACATAGTAAATGTTATTGTTATTGTAGATGCTGTTACGAGTAGACCTATGTTTCTCTCAGAAAAAGAACTAGTGGAAAAACTACGTTTCCTTTCGTTGAAATAAAAGATTGAAAACTTCTTTTCTGAAACCGTTGCATACTTACCTCTTCACCTCTCTGTACCCAAAGAAGAATCTAGGAACACCATTCTTACGTATACCCAATACAGGGGTTGGTCACATTTTGCTTGCAGGGTGTGTGGGGCACACGGGCCCCTGGGTCCAGGGGGGGCCCGCACCGCACACCTTACACCCATATTATACTTACCTCTCCGGAGTCCAACGTCTGCGCCGGTGTCTGCGCTGTAAAAAACGGCTGTAAAATGGCCGCCGCAGCCATTTTCCCGTTGTTTGCGCATGCGCAGTACAAGGAAAATGGCCGCCGCAGCCATTTTCCCTGTGACCTGCGCCTGAGCTATAGATCAGAGCACACTCTAGTGCCCAGAGTCTATAAGTGCGACGCTGGCCGCGCACCGCTCAGTGCGCAGGCTGGCCGCCAGGCAGAGAGGAGGGGGCCCGTGATGGAGGCTGCACATGCGCGTGTAGTCTCTTTTCTGTGCCTGTTTGAGGAGTGGGATGGCTGTTTTGGGTGCATCCAAGTACAGATACTAACGATGATGACTGCAGAAGGGAAAACCATGGGCAGAGCAATGCATATGCATGAAGATGGTCAGATAGAAGCATAGATGGGAAGATACTGATATTAGCATAATGTAGGTAATCTGGCTGCAGTAGTCTTCCGCAGGCCCAAAATCTGTCTGTCCTGAACATGTTGCGCATTATTTATCCATTTGTGAAGAGCACTGTATAAAGGTTGCAGTTTCCCCATCTAATATGCACTGCTCAAAAAAATACAGGGAACACTTAAACAACACAATGTAACTCCAAGTCATTCACACTTCTGTGAAATCAAACTGTCCACTTAGGAAGCAACATTGATTGACAATCAATTTCGCATGCTGATGTGCAAATGGAATAGACAACAGGTGGAAATTATAGGCAATTAGCAAGACACCCCCAATAAAGGAGTGGTTCTGCAGGTGGTGACCACAGACCACTTCTCAGTTCCTATGCTTTTTGGCTGATGTTTTGGTGAGTTTTGAAAGCTGACGGTGCTTTCACTCTAGTGGTAGCATGAGACGGAGTCTACAACCCACACAAGTGGCTCAGGTAGTGCAACTCATCCAGGAGGGCACATCAATGGGAGCTGTGGCAAGAAGGTTTGCTGTGTCTGTCAGCGTAGTGTCCAGAGCATGGAGGCGCTACCAAGAGACAGGCCAGTACATCAGGAGACGTGGAGGAGGCCGTATGAGGGCAACAACCCAGCAGCAGGACCGCTACCTCCGCCTTTGTGCAAGGAGGAACAGGAGGAGCACTGCCAGAGCCCTGCAAAATGACCTCCAGCGGCCACAAATGTGCATGTGTCTGCTCAAACAGACAGAAACAGACTCCATGAGGGTGGTATGAGGGCCCGACGTCCACAGGTGGGGGTTGTGCTTACAGCCCAACACTGTGCAGGATGTTTGGCATTTGCCAGAGAACACCAAGATTGGCAAATTCGCCACTGGCGCCCTGTGCTCTTCACAGATGAAAGCAGGTTCAAACTGAGCACATGTGACAGACGTGACAGTGTCTGGAGACGTCAAGGAGAACGTTCTGCTGCCTGCAACATCCTCCAGCATAACCGGTTTGGCAGTGGGTCAGTAATGGTGTGGGGTGGCATTTCTTTGGGGGCCGCACAGCCCTCCATGTGCTCGCTAGAGGCAGCCTGACTGCCATTAGGTACCTAGATGAGATCCTCAGACCCCTTGTGAGACCATATGCTGGTGCGGTTGGCCCTGGGTTCCTCCTAATGCAAGACAATGCTAGACCTCATGTGGTTCGAGTGTGTGAGCAGTTCCTGCAAGACGAAGGCATTGATGCTATGGACTGGCCCGCCCGTTCCCCAGACCTGAATCCAATTGAGCACATCTGGGACGTCATATCTCTCTCCATCCACCAACGCCACGTTGCACCACAGACTGTCCAGGAGTTGGCAGATGCTTTAGTCCAGGTCTGGGAGGAGATCCCTCAGGAGTCCATCCGCCACCTCATCAGGAGCATGCCCAGGCATTGTAGGGAGGTCAAACAGGCACATGGAGGCCACACACACTACTGAGCCTCAGTTTGACTTGTTTTAAGAACATTACATCAGAGTTGGAGCAGCCTGTAGTGTGTTTTTCCACTTTAATTTTGAGTGTGGCTCCAAAACCAGACCTCCATGGGTTAATAAATTTGATTTCCAATCATAATTTTTGTGTGATTTTGGTGTCAGCACATTCAACTATGTAAAGAACAAAGTATTTAATAAGAATATTTAATTCATTCAGATCTAGGATGTGTTATTTTAGTCTTCCCTTTATTTTTTTGAGCAGTGTATAAGATATGATGATCCCTATTGACCATGATCCCATGTCTCACCTGCTTGTCATCGTCACACATTCCAGGTGACACGCCATTAATCTCATTCCCTCTGGTCTACCTGACACATCTCTCTTCATCTACTACACCTGACCAGGTAAATGCTTCCGATTATCACTCCCGACACCGGTGTGACTGCACCCTGACATAAGGTGGGTATATCAGGGAAGAGGGGATTAAGAGGAAACCAGTATCTTGCCTAATGCTCCAGGTGGTCTCTATCTGCCTCTGCTGAGGGGGCATATTTCATTTTGACAAGCAGCAAAAAAAAAAAATTGGCTTGAACAAAATGTGCCCTGAGGAACCATATTAGCTCCATCAGTCCATATAGTGTGTGTACGTGAATGTGGTGCACCATACGGTTATGGTATAAAAGATAGACAGTAAAAAGGTTGACAGAGTCTAGATAGAAACCAGATGTTAGACAGTCAAAAGGTTGACGGAAACAAAAGGTCGACACAGAAGAAGTCGACATGGAAGAAGATTGACAGGTATAAATTGTCGACATTGTTAAAAGTTCACCATGAAAATGGTTGACACATTTTTTTTGTTTTCTAGCCTTAATCTTCACCCTAGCCCAAACCCTCCCATTGGAACCTAACCCCTCCCTCCTGGTGCCTAACCCTAACCTTCACGGTTGATGCCTGACCCTAATGGTCCTTTCTAGAGCCTAACCCTCTAGTAAGTGCCTAACTGTCTCTCCTGGTGCCTAATCCTAACCATTGGGGTAAGTGCCTAACCCTAAACCTCTAGCACGTGCCTAACCCTCTCTCCTAGTGCCTAACCTTAACCGGCGGAGTAGGTGCCTGATCCTCACCATCCCTTCTAGTTGCTAACCCTCTGGTAAGTGTCTAACCGTAACCCTCTCCTAGTGCCTAACCCTAACTGTTGGGATAAGTGCCTAACCATAACCCTCCGGTAAGTGCCTAACCCTAACCCTACAAAAATTTAAAAAAGTGTTGACCATTTGTGTGTCCACCATTTTCTTGTCGACCTTTTGACCATGTCAACCATTTGTACCTGTGTCTATCTAGGCACTGTCAACCTTTTTACTGTCTGTCTAAAGACCTATTGACTGTCTAACATCTGGGGTCTTTGTATTTTCGTGTCAACCTTTTGAACATGTCAACCATTTGTATGTGTCGACCTCTGTTGTTTCAAGTTATTGTCCCTGTTGACCTATTGACTGTCTAACATCTGGTGTCTATCTAGACACTGTCAACCATTTTACTGCCTATCTAAAGTCCGGATATCACTCCACATCTTGCAAAAAGGGTAGCATTGTGCCATGTGTCTCAAAGATAACAAGGGAAATAATAAACAGAACAACCCACAAATAATACTAGATGTACAGAGATGTCCAGTTGCATCTTTGCCGCTTGTGTGGCAAATCACGCCACGCATAGTGTGAAATGCGTGAAAGCGAACAGGTACTCATGCTGCATTCGCGCCCGCGACTCCATAGATTTGCATGGTGCATATGCAGTGGGTGGCATGGCGTACTGTATTACACACAGCCACGGCTAATCGCAAGGCGTAATGCGTGCGGACGTCTGCAGTGCAAGCGGCAAGGATGCATGAGGACACTGTATAGTTATGTAGATTTTTAATAGCGAATACAATTGTTGCAAGTTAAAAAAATATATTTTTAATTTATAATAATGACTTTCATTTTATTTTTAACATTTATAATAATAATAAAAATAATAATTAATAATTAAAACTCCAAAATAACACACAACTATTGTACTACAAGTAGAGAGACCTCAGACAGATAAGGATGAGCTACACAGACTAAGGATGACCATCAACGGGTTAACCAACAATGGGAGTTGATCTTTAACCATTGGGCGGAAACCATTGTTGATTAAACCATCGATGGGCTGGGTCTGCACATGGTCCAGGGACTGCAGGCATGATGGTATTTTGCGAATGGGAATCCCCGTATCGATAGTAAAAAAAAATACCATCTCAAGGAAACCATTAATGGTCGCTTGTGCCTTACACAGACTTCCTCCTCAGCAACCTTCACTCTAGTGTGGAGGGAAAACGGGATGTAATACGTGACTTTGAAACACAGGGCCTGATTCAGAGCCACTCGTAAGCGGCCGCTCGTTCGCTCCGAGCGATGTTCGCACATCTGCGCATGCGTATGGGTCATAATGCGCATGCGCCAACTATTCAGTGCGGTCAGAAATCGAGCGCTCGCAAAATAGCAAGTGCCTGCTAATTTGTGTGACAGATGGAGGCGTTTGTGGGTGGTAACAGGGGAAGGTGCTTGAAAACGGGGAGTGGAGATCCGAACGCAGGCGTGCCTAACGGTCAAAACGGGCTTTTTAAGGGTGTGCATAATTAACAAAGCAGCGTCATCGACCACGTCACTTGGTTGTCTCTTAGCCTGAACTGCTCGCATGATTGCGGTAGGAAAATCCAACCACAAGCACTGCGAGCAGTTCAGACGCCTTTCGATGTACTCGATTAATCTAATAAATAGCGGAGATGACGTAGGATGCGAGCGGCCAGGGGGCGTCTTTACAAAATAGTGAGCGCATGTTTTGTTCATTCGCTCACACATAGAAGCGTCAACAGACCGCAAAGAGCGAGCGCTCAATTTAAATAGCCGGCCCCTTTTTCTGAACAAGCGAGCGCAAATAGCGTCCGGCTCTGAATCAGGCCCAGTGTCAGAAAATTTGCAAAATACAAAAAATTGCAATCCACATTCAGTCCCACTTACTTTATAAACCACCAAAAAGAAGTTAATTTCTCTGAAGATGGAAGCTCCATTCAGGAGCTCTTGAAAGTTCTTCGCGAAAACAAGTGCAATCTGCTCAGCTGGACTGGTCATCAATATTCTTTGACATCAAAGCCACAGCACTGTGTAAATATGTAATGAGAGCTGAAGATGTTCCTTGAGTGTTTGAGATGCCCATAATGATTGTTTAGAGATTCACACTGTTTCACTTCATGAACTGTTTGCTTTTGAGACAATTTGTTAAGGGGAAACACCTAGGAAGGTCTTTATTATTATCTCTCACACAGTAGTAGACATATTTCCACTTGTCAGGGCAGTCAGACGTAAAATTTGTTTTTTTTCCTTACTGGATTATACAGCTGGGATTAAAATGCCATTACCAAAAAAAAAAGGGTGATGTCATTTACGAAGCAGACAAATCTTTGGGTCTATTTAAAACTTTTTGAAAAAAATAAAATAAAATAATATCATGTAAACACTTGTTATAATAACACGTGCAATAACGTGCTGCCCGGCCGAATGATTAACATACTGGGTTTGCCGTCAGCAGCAGTCTATACCAGGCACATGCTAGAGAACCTCTATTGGTATCTACATTTAATCAGCAGGCCTGATTTATTATGGAGAGCTATTGCGATCGCATACGCAAGTGGCCGATTGCTGCCTACTGAGCCTGCATCGCAGTGCGCGTGCTCGAAGGCAGTCACCAGGCAGACCCATCGCAGAGTGATTGACAGGAAGTGAGTGTCTGCGGGTGTCGACAAGGGGGTGGTCGAAATGCAGGTGCGTCAGTGCGTTTGAACGCCGTTGCAGGGGCGTGCATAAATTAGCCACTGCGATGGCCTACACAGGCTGAGCTCTCACTGCATACAGGAAGATTAGCAATTGCTGAGTAAGGTCTGACCTTGTGTAACTGTTCGTGAGGCTCCGTTGGTACTTGATAGTACCCATGTTTTGTTAGACCTGCAAGGTATTACTGATGTGAGTATGGTAAAGTGGGCGTCTTTATGTTGGCCTGCGACGACATTGCGATTGCAATCAGTCGCATTTTTCTGCAGTCAGCCTGCGTGCGTAATTGCAGCAATAGCGATCCGTAATGAATTAGGCCCAGAGTGTAACAAGCCGCCGCTCTGCGAATGCAGGGCGAGGTGAACGCCGGGCCAGCATTCGCTGAATACTCTGCCTACTTCCTGTCCATCATTCCGGGATCGATCTGGATTGGCTCTTGCATCTAAGTCTTTCTGGTGTGAACGCAGCTCCAATGCCGGTGATAGAGTTTTCGTGTTTCCTGATCTGGCATTGTCTCGAATTATCTAGTCGAGCACCAGTTCTCCATATCGAAGATTGTTATACTGCCGTTTGTGTCATCCAGGCGGCACAGTTCACATTACATCTACCTGCCGTTTGTGTCACCCAGGCGGCGCGAACAGCACTCAGTCTCCAAGAGTGGTCAATCCTGCGTACACTGCATGTGTGAACCCGGCGGCACAGGCCACACTTAGTGTACGCTACTTGTATCAACTCGGCTTGCACTTGCCGCACTGCAGTGTCAGCTACTTGTGTCAACCCGGCAGCACAGGCCGCACTATAGTGTCCGAGAGTGCGCAGTTTGGCGTACGCAGCTTGTGTCAACTCGGCGGCACCGGCCACACTCATGTGTTCATAGTACACAATCCTGTGTACCAACGCCTGTCACTCTCCAATGGCGCTTGTCCTGTATCAGCCACATCTAGCCAAATTTACCAGCCTTCAAGGCTGCTACCCAGCCCAAAGGCTGCAACACGGCCAAAGGCCGCATCCAGCCAAGTTACTCAGCACAAAGGCTGCTTCACAGCCCGGAGGCTGCTACTCATCCCAAAGGCTGCTACACAGCCCAAAGGCCACATCATTGTGCTACGGCCCACAGGCCACAACAAGCCAAGGCTTACCAGCCCTTAAGGCTGCTGCACGGCCCAAAGGCCGCATCTTACCTTACTATCATGGGGCCCAGACTAGTCAAAGACTTACCAGCTCTCAAGGCTAATTCACGGCCACAGTTAGCCAAGTGATCCAGCCCTCAAGGCTGTTGTTGCTGGACTATAACTACAAAGGATAATACCTGTATCCTAAGACAGAGGGCCTGATTCAGAGGCACATGCTATTTGCGTGCGCTCGCACTGAATCAGGGCGTTTTTTTTTTTTTTTAGTTTCGGCCTCCAGGCCGCTTGCAAAGCTGTGGGCGACCATCAGGCTTGCGGCCAGACCCTCCGGGAGGGTCTCGGCTCCTGCAAGCCTGAGTGGACTTCCTGCTCCAATAGAGCGCTAAGTCCACTACTGGCATCACAAGTGATGTCAGTAGGGCCACCCACAAACGGCAGGCGTTCCTAAGGGAACGCCTGCGATTGTGCAGCCACCCCCCCTCCCTGCCTACAAAACGGGGCGAGCTGTCAATCAACATCGACAGCCGCCCCATCTTGTAGTGAGTCCCGGAGCGACGGAGCTGCCGTCGCTCGCTGGGGCTCGCGTATGCGTATGCCGGAGGTGGCGCATGCGCAGGGGCCAAACATCGACCAGCTTGTGAGCGCTAGTCTGAATCAGGCCCAGATTTCCTTACAGAAGACCTGTTTTGCCTACTTGATATTTCTTGTGTCAAATATTTCTACATGATAGAAGTTATTAGCAACTATCTACATAAACAACTAGAATCAATTTAACCAAGAAGACGGCCAGCAAAAAAGAAAAAAGGAAAAAAGGAACGGAAGGAAATTAGAAGTATATATATATATATATATATATATACTGTATATATATATATATATATATATATATATTTCTGGTATATAGATATTTATAAAGAATCAGATTGGAAAAATGTGACTAATGGTGACTGATGTAATGTATAGAAAATGCCTGGGAGAAGGTCACCACAGATGTAGTGAAATAAAAGACAGATCAGTTCATTTGTTATCCATCAGAAATAAATCTTGTAGAGAAATAATAATTGTTCTATTATACATAATGGACGCAATAGGCAAAAGTCTTGTTAGGATTTTTCTAATGAACATTAAATCTAGAAAGAAATAAAGACCCTTTTAACACCATGGACGTCAGATCTCAGGAGTAGAGCAAAAAAAATGTTGGCGTGGCAAATATCATAAAATAAATTTAACAAACCTTATACAGTTTTTTTTCTTTACATTTATAGCAAAGAATTTAATCTCTCCGGAATGTACATATTTACATATTTAGTTATTATAGGAACCAGGGCCGCCACTGGGGAGGGGGGGGGGGGGGGGCTAGAGGTGCACGTGCACTGGGTGCCGGAATGCAGGGGGTGAAAAAGGGATGACTTACAGTGGCTTGGGGGCTGGAGAGTCAGAAAACGGCCATCCCAAAATGGCCGCCGCCAAGGAGGAGACAGATGCTAGAGGTCCTTACTGGACCTCTAGTGTCTGTTAGGCCAGCGCAAGTGCTGAAAGCTGCATCTTCTCCCGTGAAACCCCCTGGCAATGAGCATAAACCCCATAGCAACAAGCATGAATCCCCCTGGCAACGAGCATGAAACCCCCTGGCAACGAGCATGGAAGCCCTGGCAATGAGCAGGTAATTTTAAAGTAATTAGAATCCTTACTGCGGGGCATAAGATGCTGTCGGGCAAATGTGTAAGTGGCACTTTGGTAATAGGCAATACAGTGTGTGGCATAATGTGTAAAGGGCATTATGGTGTGTGGAATAATGTAAGTCACTATACCAGGGATGTTTGACTAGTGCACTGCCTTATGGAGGAGCAAGGACAAAATCCAGGTACAGGAAGGGAGGGGGCACAAAATTGCTGCCTTGCACCGGGTGACAGATATCCTAGTTTCGGCCCTGTAGGAACAGAATATTCCACAAAGCAAGAGGAATTGTCATTCTGACCATCCTTCTCGTACATACCCCATGAGTACCACGTATATGGTCAATTGTTTTTACATATTTTTGGTTTCTGGTTGAATCAACACTCCACATTCAAAAAGTCAGGAATCATCAAACAGCTAAAAATATTATTTCACTAAGAAAGCACTAAGGGCCTGATTCAGACCCGGTCGCTATTTGCGGCCGCTCGCTGTCAAAAAAGGGCCGTCTATGCAAATCATGTGCTCGCTCTTAGTGGTGTAAGGACGCCTCTATGTCTAAGTGAGCGACAGCATATTGCGCTCGCAAGTGTTTAAAGGAAATGTAGGATTAACCGGGAACATCGTTAGCCATTGGAGCTGCTCGCAGCGCTTGAGATAGACCCTACCCTTCTGCAAGTACTGTGAGCAGTTCAGGGAAAACCAACCAAGTCACGTATTCAATGACGCTACTTTGCTAATTATGCACACCCATTAAACTCCGCTCTGACGGTCAGACACGCCTGCATTCGCACATCCACTACCGCGTTCAGAAGCACCTTCCCCTGTTACCACCCACAAATGGCGCTATCTGTCACTCAAAGTATCAGCCAGGCTGTGTACTACGAGCGGACGATTTCACATCGCAGGCGCTTGTTTGCGCATGTGCACTGCTACTTATACGCATGCACAGTTGTGCGACTATCGCTAAGAGCAGTTGCGATTACGCACATAGGGCCATATTCAATTAGCGTCAAAAAGCCGTTTTCAGCGTTAAAGTTTTCGCGAGTGACGCCATTTCACCATGTGAAAAGTTTCCTCCGTATTCAATTCTGGAGAATTTTCGCCGGTGTGGAAACTCAATGCAATGGAACCTGCGAAAAAGTTTCACCTATGAATAGGTGTCGGAAAAAAGTGCAGAATTGGGGTTTTGGGGTACAAACTTCGGAAAACTCCCCTGCACCCTTGGGACAGTCCCCCAAAGGTAAACTGCGTCAAAAAAAGATAAAAAAATACTTTAGATCACCCCAAAAATGTACTTTCATATTGGGTCGAAAAAGTACAAAGTTGGGGGAGAAATTTAAAAACTAGCGAAATAGACTTCAGGGGGGTCCCAAAGGATTGCCCCAGGTGTTTTTAAGTTTGCAGGTGGTTGCGGCAGGTGGTTTTTTAAACTGCACTTTACCAACTTTAAAATATGCTAGCACCCATTTTCATGTAGCCCAAATATGCTGGGAGTACTTTTTGCTGCCAAAAAAAATCCAAAATGCTTTTTATCACCACTTGTGCAAATATGCTAATTAGCAACTATTGAGAGCATTTAAGTACCCAAAATACCTTCAGCAGGGCTATTTGGGGGTATCTATGTGTTCCTCAATGTCAGTGCATCTTTTGGGGTGTGTCACATTGATTTCCCCAAATCTGACAGCACTCTCCGCCTGTTTGCGTTTTGCCAGGTCCTGTTTTTGCCGATTTCTAATTGAATACGGGGATAAGCGGGGACGCACGCATTACTTTTTCGCATGGAAAATAAGCGATGTTGGTGAAAAGTCCAGCATGCAAAGAGTACGGGACTTTTCACGTCTAATTGAATATGCCCCATAATCTCATTGCAAAAATATGCTAATGATTGCAATCTCAATGCCGCCCCAGCCAAACATAAGGATGTCCACTTTACCTTTCACACATCCGTAATACATTCCAAGTCTACGAAACCATCGTAACATTGAGTACCATCGGAGCCTCACGCACAGTTGCACAAGGTCTGAAATTGTTTATCTCAGCACACGCAGTGAAAGCCCAAGCTGCATATAGCATTGCAATGGCTAATTTATACACGCCCCAGTAACGGCATTCAAACGCACTGGCACGACTGCGTTTATCTGACCTCCCCCAAATGGTCACTTCCTGTCTATCAGTCTGAGATTGGTCTGCGTACTACTGCGATCACAGTCCCGATTGCAGTGAGGCCTTTGCGCATACGCACTGCGATGCATAAGCATGCGCAGAAAGCAACAATCCACCGATGGCGTGCGTAATCGTAGTTGCAATCGGTAATGAATCAGGCCCTTAGCACTAAGTAAGCACTAGTTTTAAAAATAATGAAGTGCAAAACAACCGATTGTTCACTCTAAAGATACTGCCTTTGAACCTCTATATACCCCTGCCTATACCTTCTAATATCCTGCCTATAAACCTCTAAGGATGACGCTAATTTGCGTACGCAGTCATACAGTAAATAAAGACTCCAGACCTAGAACCTGTGGTTCCAGAGCACAAAGTATTATTCAAGTAAAAGTACAGCAGTTACACGCTATGATCCTCATATAATCTTAGCGCAAAGAGATTATACAGACCCAAGTACAATTATACATACGCAGTGCTGTCTGGTCCAGATGTAGGCATCAGCAAGAAACCCCTCGTCAATCAGCATTCAGCACGAAGACTAGGAACCCAGGGTCAGAGCACACATATTTATACCCCCCAGAAATAAACAACACAATAGAGAAGTTTGTTGCTAATACCATTGGTCCTAAAGGAGAGGGCATATGTTACAAGGCATTTAACAGGTTCGTTCACAGTCCAGCCTCTAACAACTGGTGGTCTCTGGTTTCCCGCCTCATGCAAATTCTAACAGTTATTCATATAATGTACATTTTGTTGTTTGAAGTCTCTGCGGTCCATAAGTTGAGAATGCATGTTGCGATCTCTCCATCGATATTACCGGAATACTGTTGAGAGAGTACGCATCAGTACAATACCAAACATGGCTTACTTGTAACGTATAAAACCTTAGTTACGAAATAACCTTTATTTCCTAGCAATAATAATAAATGTGCATACTCGAATGTTATACCTTATAGCTTATGGAACCATGTATGTGAATATGTAATGTGTGAGTATGTGGGGTTTGATGTAAAGACGCTAGTTAACTTGGGGCAGCTGCGAGTGCAAGGAGCTAATATTCAGCGTTTTCATACAGGGTCTTATGCATTCGCTAATATGCGACTAGTTAACAGTGCAATTGTGCGTATTAATGTGTGTATGAGAAATGGTGAAAGATGCAATCGCATGATGCTAATAGTTATATCGCCACATGTACTAAAGTGTGAGTTTATCTAAAATGGCGCTTAGGCGGCCATTCGCAAATGGCGTCTTGCGATCTCATTTCCAAGATGGCTTCTTGCGGCCAGTCGCAAGATGGCGTCGCTGCGATCCAATTTTAAACTGATCTTGTCTCAGCCAATAATCCAGCTTTGACAGTCCACCCTTTGATAGTGTATAATATGCTATCACAATCTGATTTCAAAATATAATTTAGGCTTACATTTATATCCTATTTAGTGTTATTATGAGATGGCACAAGGTGGTTCTTAATCCATCAATAATGTGTCTCTGAGTGGGGACATAAAACTACTATTATATGCACACCGCGGATCTTGGAAGATCATGTGAAAGGTGTGGGGATACACCAGTCCTATAAAGGCAGTCTTGAACGGGAAATTTGAGACTTTACATTATCTGAGGTGTTTTAAAATAACATTTCAATAATACATTCTCTGCATATCTAAATATAATACATTAAATGATGGTATTTCCTAGTTCAGGGTTGTAATGCAGTTCTGTATTTACCTTGGTATTCATACTGACCACCATCATAATTTTGTTCTTTCGTTTTACTCTATTTTTACATTTTCCACACTTCAACACAATAGGAACACACCGGACACATATGCCAATTATTAAGATGACAATCAGTATAAGGATAAAGAATTTGCCGATGCTGGCGATCACTTCCTGGACCCATTCCCCTAGACCTGAGAACCATTTCACTGGGTTCAGCCATGAAACCCATCCTTCTATCTTCTCCCCTACTTCAGCCACTGAAGCGTTATGGTTCTTACGAAATTCCCATTTTAGCTGCAGAATTTCATCTATCTTCTGGTCTATCACTTCCTTAGGGTCGCTGGTATCATTGGTGACATAGGTGCAACATTTTACTCCAAATTGGGTGGCCAACGTTACGCAATACCCTCCAGTAACAGCAGTTAAATAATTTAACACTAGCCTGTGTTACACCAGTTCTTTCTTGTACGCTTGCAATTCTCTCCCTGTATACCTGAATGTGTCATCGTACATCTCGGTGATATTATCTATCAATTTATCTATCAATTTAGCAAGTTCCTGAATATATCTAAAGTTTAATGTACCCCGAGCGATCCTGGTGGGATTCAATGTGACTAGAACTTGAAAGCCAGTTGTCTCACTAATTAACTGAGTGGCTTTGTGCATGTCACCAGGTATCATATTTCGTCTGCCTCTGTGTTCATATTGTGTGTGAAGATATGGTGACAGTGTGTTTTTATGTATACCAAGCATTTCAACATGTGTGAGCATCATAACTTCTGGGACTACTCTTCCCAAGTAACACAAACCTTCAGAACTCGGGGACAGCCACTTATACGCTTTTCTTCCACATATAAAATATACATTATCAGGGAGAACATAAGGAATGGTATGCATCATTATCATTAATCACATTTCCCTTGCAAACAATCCTATTTCTGGGTCTTCCATCTGGTACATGCAAGTTTCTGGCTGTATTATTTTAGCACAATAACCATCTGGCACCTTACCAATAATTTCTTTGGTGGAACTCAATACATACCGGTACCTAAAATGTCTGCCACTAGATTTAATTGAGCGTAACAGATCATGGTTTAAGGACTCATTATCAGCTCTTTGTGAGGTCATCATCTGATTATTACCTGTCACTTCCCAACTCCCGGGTTTATTAGGGTTGGTTATGTTTAAACACAAAAGTGATCTATCTACTTGGAATTGATAGAGTTTGAAATGAGGTGGTTTGGATGAGAGGAATTTTCCATCCAAGGTTTTCCCTTTCTGTAATTCTAAAATGTCCATGATATTCAGCGGAAATGGCACCAACCCTACATTATGCTGCCCCTGTGGCACATGTGAACACACCCAGCAATCAGTTTGATTTAACACTTTGCCTACCATGCTATGATAATCCTCTAAAGGATACCCACCCCAGTATGGGTTATATTTAGGCTGGCACCGCTGGATACAATTCTCATCAACTAGGGACCCACAAAGCTCACAAATACAGGAATCTTCAGACGATAAACCTCCACACCATCCCCGAGTATCCGGAATAACAGCTCTCTTAACAATAACAGTACTAAGATTGGTCAGACACTCCCCTGATTGGCATTGCACACCTTCTGACTCCACTCCATCAGCACTGCCATCAACTCCCCTCTCCACAATCGGTCCCCCTCCACAGAAACCGGACATTCCCGAACCAACCAGGATGATGAACACTCTAAAAGAGAACATGAAAATGAACACAGCAGGCCCATCCATTGCCACAACAAGACCTGCAGATTTCTTTTAGTTTGGGTATCTCACTACAACCTTTTCAATCCTCCCGGAACAAGTTCGCGAGCGACAGGTCCACGCTATCAGCCTTGTCTCCGACTTGTTTCTCCACTGGTTGATTGACCTTTTTGCAGTGAGTGGAATGGATCCAGGTATCTCTCTCAGCCACCTTCAACGATGTAGTACTTGTCAGCAGCACCTGGTACGGACCTTCCCACTGATCAGTCAAACAACCTGAATGCAAGAAATTTCTGATCATAACATATTCTCCTGGTTAAACATCATGACAGTTAGTTTCAGGCATATCATTGGACAACAATTTCAGTTTCTGCTGCTGTTGTTTTAACTGCTTACTCATTGATATAAGATACTTTACAGTTACCTCGTTGTTACCTTTCAAGTCTTCCTGTGGACTTATAATCAAATGAGGTTGTCTACCGAACAGTATTTCAAAGGGAGACAAATTTAGAGGGGGTCTGGGAGTGGTCCTTTTACTATGCAGGACCAACGGTAATGCTTCTGGCCAACCTAGTCCAGTCTCTGCCATGATTTTACTTAACTTATTTATAATAGTCCCATTCATCCTCTCTACCTTGGCACTGGCTTGCGGTCGGTAGGGGGTGTGAAGTTGGCTATTAATACCCATCAGCTTAAACATATTTTAAAACCATCACCTGTGAAATGAGTAGCCCTGTCACTCTCGATGATTTTAGGGATACCGTATCTGCATACAAATTCCTGAACTATTTTCTTGGCAGTAAATGCAGCAGTATTAGTGGCCGCTGGGTAGGCCTCAACCCAATTAGAAAACACATCAGTGCACACTAATACATACTTAAGATTCCTGCAGGGTGGTAATTGGATTAAATCAATTTGTATCACCAGGAAAGGTCCATCAGTCGGTGGAATGTGGGACGGTTCGGTAGGGATCGCTTTCCCTATGTTCTTCCTCAAGCAGGTCAGGCAGGACATTGCTATCTTTTCTGCTTGTGATGAAAAAACTGGTGCGCACCAGTATGCTCTCACCAACTTGCACATACCTTGTTTTCCCAGATGAGTCAGACCATGAGCTGCCTCAGCCAAGCTGGGGTAATATGCCTTGGGTGCTACAGGCTTACCTTGTCTGTCCCTCCAGAGCCCGGAAGACTCTTGCCCACATCCCTTGGACTTCCAAATGGACTTTTCCTGGATTGAACACAAATTTTGAATCTCAATTAATTTCAGCATATCAATTGTTTGGAAAGACATTGGCCCTGATTCAGAGCCGCTCGTTACCAGCAGTACGCTCGTTGCGTTCCGATGTTGACTAACCGCGCATGCGTCGGTGTAACACTGCGCATGTGCGTACGGCAGATTGCGAGCTTATTTTGTGTCGTTCGTCAAATAGCGTACAGGAAGTGACATGTCAAATGTGATTGACAGAATAGGGCGTTTTTGGGTGTTGACGGGGGAGGAGATGGAAAAACGCAGGGTTTTTTGGGCGTACATACATTAACAAATGCGAATGTCAAATGTGTTCGTACCAACTCATACGTCACTGGATGATCCTCTTTCCCTTCAAAATGCTCGCACAGCTTAGGGGCTGGATAACTCGACCACAGTGGCGATGGCCTTCTCCTCCGTCCCGGCACTCCACGATGTAGCATCGATTAATCACGGCTTGTCAGAAAATCAATTAGTGTTTGATTGAAACCCGGCTTGGTATGTGTTTGGAAAGCAGTTTTTTTGGATAGCACAAAACCGAACGCAGGTGGAAATCATAGCTGCTAATGTCTGGATTACACAATCAATTAGCGTACATTTGTGGGGGTGTATTTTGGCCGCAATGTGTTGTTTTTGGACTATTGTAACAATAATGTCATCATGTTTAGGTTTGGTGCCTCATTTTGTGTTTGCAAGGTGATTTTTCCTCCTTAGGTAATGTTTTAAACGTTCCTTAACGAGCCCTTTTTTTCCAATGTGTAATATTTTAGGTTGAACGTTGTTGGCTTGTGGGCCCGGATTAAATGTAACCCATTTTTACAATAATGTCAGAATACAAAGTCGTACATTTGTTGTAAATTTATTGGTATCCCACAAAAAATAAATGCACATATTTAACCAAAACATTTTTGGCAGTGTTCATTCCACAATATTTATTAATTGTGCAAACAATAAATTTTTGGTAAACGTAAATGCAAAAATTAAAAACAATTCACAAGAAAGGAGAGGGAAGTTTTGACCAGAAAGGAATATGAGGCAAGCACAGAAGGAGTGTGGGAAAAGTAGCCAATGCTGTCACCGTTTTTTCGGCCGTTTGGCTGGGGGAGGGAGGGCGCCAGACCGGGTCCGGGATGTCATCGGGCTGGCCTGTCCAGAGGCAGATGTTGTGGCCTCTGGACTAGGCACAGGGTTAGGCACATTTGGAGGATTGGCTGATGTTGTGCCAGAGGTGGAGGATCCTGATGTTCCGGCAGGAAGGGAGGTCGGCTCCACCATGTGCTGGCGAACGAGCTGCTCCAGGGCAGTGGCGATGCGGATGTTGGCCCTGGTATTTTCCGCCAGGGCCTGACCAATGGTCACGTTGGCCGCAGCATTTTGCTCCAGGGCCTCAGCCACCCGTACCAGACTGGCGTCCATCCTCTGCAGAATCTCCGTATGGAAATCCGATTTAAAATTGAGTTCTGTGAGGAGGGACACTGCCTGCGAGGGGGATTTCCCTGGACTGGCTTCTGCAGGGTCCTCAGCCGGATGTACTGGTTCATCCCCTGCAGAGCCTGCCAAAATTCTGCGGCGAAGGCTCCCCTCTGGAGCAGACTCATCCGCCTGTGTCTCTGTTGGAAAAATGAGAAAAGACTCACATTAGAATCTACATATTGGCACAATAACATTTCAGAGTTGGTGACATCACAATATTTACCTGGGACAACATGAGGAGCCGCAAAGTCTGGCATGTCCGTATCCATGTTGGACACGCCAAACACCTCCACAGCCTGCACACACCCCTGTGCCAGCTCTTCTAAATCAGTCAACTCCAATGACACAGGGGTGGGACCTCCATCTGTCCCCCTTGCATGCCTAGCCCTGTCCTCCATTTTTTGTTTCAGGCGATATTTGAAGTCTTGCCATATGTGGGTGAAAAAGGAACCATTATTTTTTATTTGATTTTGTTTTTGGTTTTAGGGTGGTCAAGTGTTTACTTACCGCCATTTGACATCCTGGGCTAGACGGACATAATCACCCACCCTATTGACCTCAACGGCTACCTCTTCCCACATTCTCCACTTCTGGCTTGAACTCATATTCCTGTCTGCCTGTGGCAGGATGTCCACACACTTCTGAATCAAAACCTCCATCTCCTTTCTTGTGAATTGTGGCTGCCTTTTCTTTTTGGCAGCTTTGCCCGGAATACTGGGCCCAGCAGCCTCTTCCATGTCATCCTCCTCACCTATTTGTGTAAATTTGGAGAATTCTCAACTTCACAAATTGCACAATATTAAGTTTCTAATTAATCATTGAGTCAAAATGCATGAAATACTTACCGCCAGACTGTTGTCCATTGTTTCCCTGGTCTGTAGCCATGTCTGAGCTTCAAACAAGAAATACACCAGAATTTTGTTTTTGTCTCGTGACGTATTTATACATGCGTCCTTATTTTGCGGCCGCATCATTGATTGTGCGTTCCTATGATCCCTCCTTAATTTGTGCGGGAAACGAAACACTTTTTTTGGCTTGGGGCATCTCGATTCGAGGTGGCGTTTTTTGAATGTTGGAGGTTACGTTGGTTGGAGTTGATTGTTGGCTGGTGTAGGAGTTTTCGTTTTTGGAAGTAGTTTTTTTGGATATATTCGTTTTTTGATTTCCGTTCGTTTGTTTTCGTTTTGTAATTTTTTGCTCGTTTCCAGTTTTGGTAAGTTTGGGGAAGTCTAACTTTGGGGCAATTTGTCTCTCATTCTGGTTAAGAATTTGCTAATATTTTTTTCCCGTCATTTCATCTCTCTTAGGTTTTATTTTGGCTCTGCCCCAAAGACCTTTTAATCCGGATTCTTATATATTATCTCTTGGTAAGTTCATTTGTTAAACTGTTTTGGGAAATGTTCTTGTTTGTCTTTACGCAACTTTGGTTGGCCTTACACATGTAACCTTTGTTTTTCCAAATCCGAATTTTTTTTTTTACATTTTTTAGTTACGCTCCGTTTTTGTAACTTGTATTTGCGAACTAATTAGCGCATTTTTACTACTTACTATTGTGACTTGTATTTGCGAACTAATTAGCGCATTTTTACTACTTACTATTGTGACTTGTATTTGCGAACTAATTAGCGCATTTTTACTACTTACTATTGTGACTTGTATTTGCGAACTAATTAGCCCATTTTTACTACTTACTATTGTGACTTGTATTTGCGAACTAATTAGCGCATTTTTACTACTTACTATTGTGACTTGTATTTGCGAACTAATTAGCGCATTTTTACTACTTACTATTGTGACTTGTATTTGCGAACTAATTAGCGCATTTTTACTACTTACTATTGTGACTTGTATTTGCGAACTAATTAGCGCATTTTTACTACTTACTATTGTGACTTGTATTTGCGAACTAATTAGCGCATTTTTACTACTTACTATTGTGACTTGTATTTGCGAACTAATTAGCGCATTTTTACTACTTACTATTGTGACTTGTATTTGCGAACTAATTAGCGCATTTTTACTACTTAGTATTGTGACTTGTATTTGCGAACTAATTAGCGCATTTTTACTACTTACTATTGTGACTTGTATTTGCGAACTAATTAGCGCATTTTTACTACTTACTATTGTGACTTGTATTTGCGAACTAATTAGCGCTTTGTGAAATGCTTATTCATCCCTTAAAATTGTTTGTGTTTTCTCGGTAGCATTTGTTGCTTACATTTGGCCTCAATTTGACGTAGTTTGCGCAACGTCGTTTTGCTCTTTGCCCAAATGTGTGTGTGTCCCCTTTTATGTTTTGTCTTGCTTAAATTTTTGAAACAGAAATGGCCAGCATAAAATGATGTATATTTATGTTGTGATTATTTCCAGTTTCAACATATCATGACAATACCCCGGCATGTAAGCATCAATGGATGGTATCTTCAAGCTAAGTAAAAAATTTTATTTTTGGGGGGGGGTAAAAAGCCTGACATTCAAATCTTGCCATTTCAGGTTGATATGGGTCGGATTGTTCTGGCCCTGCTCCCGGAAGCCGACCAACCTCAATCTCGTCCCAGGCATAGGCATCGTAGGCGTGCAAGGCCCCAGATATTTCGAACACGTGTCACCCTTTTTGGAATGCCCAATGATGAGGTTTTAAGACGCTACCGTCTTCCTCCAAAAATCATCATAGACACTCTCTCATTAATAGAGAGTGATCTTGAGTGGCAAATTGACAGTCCTACAGCAATACCACCACTTACGCAATTTATGGCGGTGTTACATTTCTGTGCCTCAGGATCGTTCCAAACAACGGTGGGAATAGTGGCGGGCATCTCACAATCCTCCTTTTCCCGGATCCTGAGGGCAGTGATGGAGGCACTTTTCAAGCACCTCCATCATTTTATTCAAATGCCTTTGGATATGGGTGCCCTTAGTGTGGCCAAGGCCAATTTTTACCAAATAGCTGGCTTCCCACACATCATAGGGGTTGTGGATGGTACTCACATACCACTTCAGCCTCCAGCACGGCTGGAGGCAATATTTAGAAACCGGAAACACTATCACTCCCTCAATGTAATGGTGGTATGTGATGCCTCCCTCCAGATCCTGTCCCTGAATGCAAAATTACCAGGAAGTGCACATGACTCCTTCGTCATCCGGCAATCAGGGATATGGCACAAATTAACCAGCCTACAAGCTGGTGATGCGTGGCTTCTGGGTAAGTGGAGACCTTTAGTACATAACAATGTTAAGCTTCATACAGAGTGAGCCTGATGTTGACTATTATTTTTCACAGGAGACAGTGGCTACCCTTGCACGCCCTGGCTGCTCACTCCTTATTTGGCTCCCACACCAGGGCCACAAAGTGAGTATAATTCTGCACTTACAGCCACCAGGCAAGTGGTGGAGCGCTGTATCGGCCTTTTAAAAGGCATGGTCCTACGTCAACCAGTTCTTGATTTGTTGTATTTTTATTTGGTTTTGTTGGTATGTGTTGTATTTGTGATTATCACTGTGTGTTTTGTTTGTGAGTGACCACTTTGATTTTTCAGTTATGTTGTGAATAAATGTTTGGAGAGTGAAATGTTGTACCTTCTTTGGGACGTTACAAGCAAGTGTAACCAGGTTCACACACTTTACATTTGACTAAGGGGTAATCCAGTACTGACGCCAGTTGAGCTAAAATGTAATATGTTTTCAGGGTCCAAACCAACACCCAAAGGAAGCCTGTACAATCATTTGGCTTCGTAAGATTGGCCTAAGCAGCTTGCACCCCAACTAGGAACCTGTAAAATGTAGTAATATCTAATTGTGACTACACCAAAAAAGGGAAATGACATTGTTACTGTTAGGTGTTTCTTGTGGCTGTTTTACATAAAAATACAACACACAATCTTAGTGTCAAAAAATGGAAATCCTTGCAGGAACAGTCTACTTATGTCAGGGTAAACAATCTGTGATTTTGAAAAAACGAATGAGCCAGAACGTTACTTCGAAAATAACACTTTATTTTTAAAATGGGCCAAAAAAAAAAAAACCTAATCCCTAAGGAGGACCGACATATGGTCAAGGACCACCAGCACCCCGATTATATTGTGGCGCATCCGGGCCACACAGGCGGATAAATCTGCCCGATGCCTATGTTCCTCTGTGGGTGAGAAAAGTGTGGGGATTAATACAACAATACTGAAACCACATTAAAAAACAAGCCAAAACCAAACCCCCCCCCAAAAAAAAAAAAAAAAAAAAAATTAAACCATTAAAACACATCAAACTAAAATGGTGTAGGCCAAAAATACAAGGCCAATGTAGAAATTCCGACAGGTGTGATATGTGTATGTTGAAATCAGCAGTAACAGGTAAAGGCAATCGCCAAAATCCCCAAAAGTGTAGCCAAAAACCCCAAAAAAAGGAACCACACATGATTACATACAAACAGTTTGTGTCGATAAAAAAACGCAAAGAAAAACATACCGGAAGATCCAACGCCAGCTCCGGAAGGCCCTCCATCGTCCTCCTCGGAGGTGCCTCCATTCCCCAAAGATCGGGGCTGGGTAATGACCGACTCCGGGGAGGGGGTAATTCTAAGAGGGGTGGTTGGAGGAGAGGGGGAATTGGGACGGAGGGGAAGGAGGCCCGAAATTTCAGCCTGAGGGTCTTGGAAGGCTGGGGAAGAGTGGGGAATAGGGGAATTACTGTTAGTGGAGTGTTGGCTGGGGGTTGGGGAGAGTGGCCGTGAGCGCCGTCTGGCCGGACGATGACGGCGTAGTCTTTGCTGGGCCCCTAAAAGATGTGAAACAAATTGTGGTTAGTTTCAACACAAATCCGCGAAAAAAAACATTTTCGAATCCCCCCCCCAAAAAAACGAACCATGCAGATATGAGTACAATGAATAAATATGAAATACAGGGAAAACATGGCCATGCAGATATGAGTACAATGAATAAATATGAAATACAGGGAAAACATGGCCATGCAGATATGAGTACAATGAATAAATATGAAATACAAGGAAAACATGGCCATGCAGATATGAGTACAATGAATAAATATGAAATACAGGGAAAACATGCACACGCAGTTAGGGCCACAAAGACAAACATGAAAACCACAATCCATAAAACTTACTTTCGGCGATCTGCATGCGAAAGCATGCCAGCAAGCGGGGCGTCTGCCGTTGCAAGTCCAACCACCTGCGCTCCAGCTGCCCGATCTGGCGGCGTGAGCCGAAGGAGCGCAGGCGGGCCCGTACCTCCGCATATGCGGAATGCTTTTCGCGGTTGGTGATGGGTGGAGGCTGGCTGGTGATCCGCCTATCCATGACCTCCGTTAGCACCAGCAGCTCGCGCCTGGTGAATGCGGAGGCTCTCATGATGGCAATGGTGTTTTTCTTAAAAATCATTTTTGATAAAGTGCCCCAAAATTTTATGATTGGCTAATGTATTTGGGTAATTAACAGGACCAATTCTATTGGTTAGTGTATGAGTCATGTGTTCGACAGGGCCAGAAATCTCTTGAGACTTATGATAGGCTTGATGCAGTGACATGCGTAAGCAAATTTAAATAAAGAAATGAACTCCGGGAAATATGCGGGTAGAAAAACAAATAGAACAATTATTTAATTGAGGCTAACATGTATTTTGACAATTAAAAGTGAATGTTTAAGCCGTACGTATTCTGCGGGTAAACACAAACACGGACATGAATAAAGTTTATTGCATTGTGTTAAAAAAAAAAAAAAAACAATTTAGCGAATTGATATATTGATTGGCATGAATAAACAAGCAGTTAATCGAAATCTGACAAGCCAACTTCCGGGTAGTACTAGTGCGTGCGTTCCCTTCAAGCCACTTCGGAGATGTACGCTCGCTATTTGGCACGCTCGTTAGTTAGAGGAGGGGTCGCTTGAGTTTGGGGAGGATGTTTGTCTGCGTGCAAAAATACGAGCGTGTGCTTGAATTTAAATATTTTTTTACGTACGCCGAACGTACGAGCGGTCACTTGCGTCCGGGTCTGAATGAGGGCAATAATTTTTTCAGTGGGAGAAAACAATTTTAACCCTGCTGCCCATTTTGCAGCTTCATCGGCTCTGTTGTTGCCCAGTGACACCGGGTCATTCTCACATGTATGGGCTTTACACTTGATTACTGCCACCGCTTTGGGCAGTTGGATTGCTTCTAAAAGATGTTTTATGTGTCGGGAATGTGCAACTGGTGTGCCTGCTGCTGTCATAACATTTCTCAGATGCCATAGAGCCCCAAAATGCACCACCCCCGAACGCATTCCTCGAGTCAGTGTAAATGTTAGCAGATTTGCCTGCTGCCAGTTCACACGCTCTAGTTAGTGCTACTAACTCTGCCACCTGGGCTGAGTGAGGAGGACCAAGAGGTTTGACTTCTATGATGTCTGTGTCATTTACAACAACATAACCTGTACATAATTCACCTGTTTCTGTTTGTCTATGACAACTCCCATCCGTGTAAAAAGTCACATCTACATTCTCTAAAGATGTGCCGTGTATGTCAGGTATAGCAGTAAAGGTCTGATTCAGATATTCCATACAATCGTGTGTATCATTATGTCCGCTGAACTCACCCTCCGCCAGCAACTCGTCTCCTTCCACCCTTTGTACACCATGTTGTACATATGGTAAATATGTTGCTGGATTCAGAGTGCTGCAACGTTTAACAGCGATGTTCGCAGGTGCGATTAGAGCTAGTTCCCATTTGGTAAACCTAGCTGAAGAGACGTGTCTGGTTTGAGCAGAGTTCAGCACAGCAGATACAGCGTGGGGAGTATAGACAATCATATCATGACCCAATACTACATCCTCACTTTTACTCACCAATATAGCGGTAGCTGCTACACTTCTCAAACAGGTGGGGTGTGATCTCGCCACAGTGTCCAATTGGGCACTGTAGTATGCTACAGGCCTACTGGCATCACCATGTTTTTGTGTAAGGACACCTGCAGCACAACCATCGGCTTCCATACAATACAAATCAAAAGGTTTTTCATAATCAGGTATTCCCAATGCAGGTGCTTTGGTCAGACTATCCTTAAGATTAAGGAAAGCCTGCTCTGACTCCTCTGTGTGTATGACATGATCGGGTTTTGAGGAAGAGATTAAGTCCTGTAAAGGCAAGGCCAAAATAGAAAAACCTGGGATCCACATTCTACAGTATCCACACATTCCCAAGAAGGTACGAATTTGCTGTTGATTCTGCGGCAGTGTCATGTTCTGTATGGCCTGTATTCTATCATTTGTAAAATCTCGTAACCTCTGGGTTAGGCAGTGTCCCAAATATTTTACTCTGGATTGGCACGGCTGTAGTTTGTCCTTAGCCACCTTGTGTCCTGTATGCGAGAGATGAAGCAACAAAGTTTAGTATCATTCAAACATGACATAAATGAGTCAGAACATAGCAATAAATCGTCCACATATTGAATTAGAACAGATCCATTGGCAGGTTGAAAAGATTGTAAACACTTGTGCAATGCCTGGGAGAATATACTGGGGCTGTCTATGAAACCTTGGGGCAACCGTGTCCATGTATATTGCACACCTCTGTATGTAAATAGCTAATAGCTACTGACAGTCAGGGTGGAGAGGCACAGAGAAGAAAGCAGAACAGAGGTCAATGACAGTGAAATGGGTTGCGTTTGGAGGCATCTGCATAAGAATGACAGCTGGAATTGGCACTACGGGGAATTGGCTTTCTACTACCTTATTAACACCTCTAAGGTCCTGTACCAGCCTATAACCCCTCCCACCACTCTTCTTCACTGGAAAGATGGGACTGTTGGCTACAATAGCTGTTCGAACTAAAATTCCCTGTTGCAATAATCTTTCAATTATTGGAAAAAACCCTAAATCTACCTCCTGTTTTAGTGGGTACTGGGGATTTTTTGGAGCTTGCTTACTGCTTTTCAAATTCACCATTACGGGTCTTATGTTTGCCATTAATCCAGTGTCCTGTCCATCCTTAGTCCAAAGGGAATCTGGAATTTGGGACAACATTTGATCTACCTGGGATGGATTTTCTTTTAAACTGGTAGAGTGATACATTATCCTTTGAGGAGTGTCCAACATATCCCGCACCTCGTGCGCAACTCTCTCAGGGATGTCTAAAAATATACCATCAGGGGTGCAATATATACTACATCCCATCTTACATAACAAGTCTCTACCCAGCAGGTTAGTAGGAGCTGCAGCAGCCAGAAGGAAAGAATGCCTGGTATGCAACGGCCCAATAGTAACCTCTGTGGACTTTGTTAAAGGATAATGTTGCACTTTACCTGTTACACCCACTGTTGGTACTGTCTCGTTGGTCACCTGTAAATTAACAGGAGATTTTATCACTGACCTGGTCGCCCCTGTGTCTACAAGAAAAGGATGTTCAGTACCAGCTACATCAACCATCATAACCGGTTCTTCCCTGGTACTTCCCGTTAACCTGACTATCTGTAGACTACAGGTATGACCTGACCCCTAGTGTTGGCTACCATTCTCCAATAAAGCATTAACGGCCACAATTGGAGCTGGTGCTTGCTGGATATTTGCTCGTCTCTGTGCGTATCCCTTATGGGGAAATCCAGGTACTGTCTGGTTTGGGGGTCCTACCCTTTTTACTCTGCAGGTTCTACTTAAATGTCCTGGCTGGTTACAATTAAAACATATTCGTGGATTGGATGAAGACACGGGTTGTTGTGAGGTTTGAGCAGGGGGAAGAGGTGGTGGATATGGGTAGGGATATGGAGGATAAGGGTATTGTGGGGGATATGCAGTTTGTGAGTAGTGTGGGACCTGTGGTTGTGTAGGGTTAATAGAACAGAGCTGTGTTTGCTGTTGCGTGGGATTAGTGAGGGCATATAACTGTTCAGGTGTTGGTGTGTGTGTAGATGCAAGTGTGTCTGTTGGCTGTGATGTTACCGTCATTCCTTCCAGAGCTTGAATACTGACAGCCATTAGTTTTTCTCTATGGGTCTCTCTCTTCTTTGAGATGTTCTTATCATGTTCTATGGCAGATTCTATGAGTGTATCTATTGTGACTCCCCTCCAGCCAGGTTGTGAGGTCTGAACCCAAGTCTTTAATTTTTACTTAAGACCGTCCATGAGTACCGTGACTATCATTCCCCTGTGGTGAGTGCTATCTTTAATATCTTCTATCCCAGTGTACTGGGTGATAGCCTGCAGAGCCCGGTCGCAATACTCTTCTGCAGATTCACTCTCCTTTTGCTTTATGGTGAAAATTTTGTTTCAGTTAACTACTACCGGAAAATATATACCCAATTGAGTTACAATGTGGGAAATGTTACTTTGGTTTACTTGGTCTGTTAAGGGAATGTCACCATCCAATACACAATCAGTGATAAATTTTGTCACATTGGTATTGCATGATAGACAGGCCCTTAACACCACATGCCAATCTTTATTAGTTGGCTCATGAGAACTACCCAAATTCCTCAAAAATCTCTGACATTTGGCTAGTTCCTTTTTGGGATCGGGGAAATCATTTATGATGGAATTTAGTTCTGCTCTTGTCCAAGGACAATGCATTACTACTTCCCTCGTGGGCACTACACCGTTCGAATCTGCATTCCCATTCGGAACAGTTATTGTCTGAATGGGATGCAGACCGGCAGCGCTGCTACCTTCGACCTTGTTACTTGGCTGGGGGTTTAATCTGTTGCTGCTACGTATGGTATTAACAACTTCCTCTATGGGTGCAGAGGGTGTTAGCACTTCCCTTGCTGTTACCGATGGAATGGCGGCACCACTCGTGATTGTTGTGGCGTAGCATCTATCATTTGTACAGCATGGGAAATGGCAGACATTACAATAGGCTCATCATCCACATCATGAACATTTTCTTTATAGTTTCTTAAGAGAGGGTACAAATTGCTTGTTACATTTTTATGGGTATTTTTGATAACTGTACTTGCACCTCCATCCTCATAAGGTGGGGGTGGTGCGCGCGAACTGCTGGCAATACCTTCCACAACGCTACCTTGCTGCACGTGCGTGCCATTTTGCGGCTCGCCCGCATTGCAATTCAGCGTCGCGGAAGTATTCTCTGGCAATGCGCTCGCAATGCTAGTTTGCATTGCTTGCGCATTTTTAAGCCACGCATCCCCTTCATGCTGCCACAACTTTAAACATTCATAATATTTGACCTTTTTCTCTCGGGAGCACATCAGTATGATGTGATCCCGGACATTATCTAATACATTTTTATCAAATATACCAATTCTGGGAAACGGTCTAACACTCTTCATCGTCATTTTAAACCATACATCACAATGCCTTATTGCATAAGTACCGTACTTAGTATGCATAATACGATGGGCCGATCCAAAAGGCGCTTCCATTAGCAGCACATCATTGTCTAATATCTCTATTGTTTGCATGGCCCCAATTCTGAGACAACTCCTATGTTTTTCAATAAAGATTTAAACTGGTGAAAGACAGTCAAGATACTTTCACTTACCTGTGTACGATTTAAACGGCAGCGCCCACACACTTGTGAAGATTTGAAGAAGGCTACTCCATACACCCAGATAAGATTTAAGAAGGCAACTTCCACACCTATGGAAGTTTAAGTCGGCTACTTCCACACACCTCTCTACAACAAAGACAACATAGCCCTTAAAGGTCATACGGTACCTCTAACTTTAGGGAACAAGTTACCCCTATCAACAAATACTCACTGTTACACACTTTTTTCCTGCGCAGAAAAATACACGTTAACCCAGATATTGACAACAATTGAAAAGAATGTAAACCTCAACGGCTTTGTTTAAACATGTGGCAGCACACCCGGAAGTACCTAGACGCTATTGTGCGACTAGTCGCATACACATTAATGTGACTTCCACACAACCGTATGACAACCTTTAGCTGCGTACAAAAAAGTGCGTCTTTACTGTGCGCAAAACTGCGACTCAGCCGCGTGTTCAATACTGCGGCACCCCTTTAAATGTTAGGTTCTATCAACAAAGGCAAACAAACTTTTTCCTTTCTTGTCCCTGGATTCTAGTCAGCATCCCTGGCTCACACAAAAACGGGTAGCGATCTCTCAGCACCGAGCGGTTGCAGGTAAACCCTGCATGTGGCCACTCCACCCTTTGGTGAGAAATTGATAACCGTAAGTGCCGTGTGAGCGGGTAAGTGACTTCACTACGAGCCCCCAACTAATGATACTGCCTTTGAACCTTTAAATACCCCTGCCTATACCTTCTAATATCCTGCCTATAAACCTCTAAGGATGACGCTAATTTGCGTACGCAGTCATACAGTAAATAAAGATTCCAGACCTAGATCCTGTGGTTCCAAAGCACAAAGTATTATTCAAGTAAAAGTACAGCAGTTACATGCTATGATCCTCATATAATCTTAGCGCAAAGAGATTATAAAGACCCAAGTACAATTATACATACGCAGCGCTCTCTGGTCCAGATGTAGGCATCAGCAAGAAACCCCTCATCAATCAGCATTCAGCACGAAGACTAGGAACCCAGGGTCAGAGCACACATATTTATACCCCCCAGAAATAAACAACACAATAGAAAAGTTTGTTGCTAATACCATTGGTCCTAAAGGAGAGGGCATATGTTACAAGGCATTTAACAGGTTGGTTCACATAGACACAGCCCAGCCTCTAACAACTGGGGGTCTCCGGTTTCCTGCCTCATGCAAATCCTAACAGTTATTCATATAATGTACATTTTGTTGCTTGAAGTCTCTGCGGTCCATTAGTTGAGAATGCATGTTGCGATCTCTCCATCGATATTAGCGGAATACTGTTGAGAGAGTACGCATCAGTACAATACTAAACATGGATTACTTGTCACGTATAAAACCTTAGTTACGAAATAACCTTTATTTCCTAGCAATGATAATAAATGTGCATACTCGAATGTTATACCTTATAGCTTATGGAACCTTGTATGTGAATATGTAATGCTTGAGTATGTGGGGTTTGATGTAAAGACGCTAGTTAACTTGGGGCAGATGCGTGTGCATGGAGCCAATATTCAGCGTTTTCATACAGGGTCTTATGCATTCGCTAATATGCGACTAGTTAACAGCGCAATTGTGCGTATTAATGTGTGTATGAGAAATGGTGAAAGATGCAATCGCATGATGCTAATAGTAATATCGCCACATGTACTAAAGTGTGAGTTAATCTAAAATGGCGCTTAGGCGGCCATTCGCAAAATGGCATCTTGCGATCTCATTTCCAAGATGGCGTCTTGCGGCCAGTCGCAAGATGGCGTCGCTGCGATCCAATTTTAAACTGATCTTGTCTCAGCCAATTATCCAACTTCGACAACTCACTTTATTAAATGAAAAACTAACCCACTATTAAGAAGAACACACCATCATCATCATTCGGAACCTGTCAACACTCTGGTGTCGACTTGTTTTGACCTTCTGAATGTCAACTGTTCATACCACACCCCCTGAAATCTCTGCAGGATTGGACAGTCAGTTTTACGAATCATAGACAATACAATTGCACATAAAAACAAGTACAGAGGCGACTGGTGAAGGAGGTGCAGTTGTGAGACAAATTGTAGAAAACTCTGTTCATAGGAGCTTACAGTTTAGATGGTGCAGAGAATGCTGAGGCAATAGAGAATAGAGGAGATGGGGCTTTGGGCCTGATTCAGACCTATGCGCTGGCAACCGGGTCGATGGTGGCCAAGAGCGCATGCGCATGACGGAGCCGTCTCCGTCGTGCGCATGCGCGAGACCCGGATAGCGACGGGCAATCCGTCACTCCGGGTCTCACACCAAAGGGGGTGTGCTGTCGATGTTGAGTGACAGCTCGCCCCCTTTGGTGGGCGGGCAGGGGGGGTGGCTGCCCAAACAGAGGCGTTCCCATGAGACCCCTCTGCGTGCGAGGAGAGCAGCAGTGTTTGCGGCTGGACAGACCTGCCGTACATGATGCATGACTGCTTGTTGAGCTTCGACGGTATCTATGTTAACGCAAGAGTGCGACATTCGTTGGATATGAGAAGGCAGAAGTGGGGCGTCTTTATGCCGGCTGAGCTTTGGCAAGCATTAGCATATTTTTGCAGCTGCGTTCCCTGCTAAATCGCAGCTGCAATCACAAAAGCGTCCTCAGCTGGATCAGGCCATTAATGTGGAATCTATGGGTTAATGTGCACTACCTGTGGGTTTGCCGCGTGGGGAAAATTGACTAAAAACACTGGGGAACAGTCAATCTGTGGCCAGGGATTTAAGAGTCGATCTCGATTAATTTTGTGCTCCTGATCATGAATATGCCATGCTTAATTTTGAATTGGCTCTAGTTTTTGAGATATGCATATGTCTTCAGTATTTATGAAAAAATTCACTTAAACAAAGTTTAAAATAGTTAAAAATATATGTTTTTATTCTGATTACCTTTGATTCGTAAAATGTTATAAAAAGACACAGGATAATTACATACATAAGTGTTAGGAAGCTATGAGAACCGTTTTTTGTATGATTTTCTTTTGTCTTCTTGTTGCGGGCAGTCCCTCTGCCGACTCCAACAGTAATCGGCCATCATATGACGATCCCACCTTCCTTGATATATTTCTTCCATTACCTGAATATCCTGGTAGAACCGTTCACCCTGTTCTTCTATTACATCTCCTAGATTGGACGGGAAGTGATCTAAATGGCTGTACAAAAAATTTACTTTAATACTCATGTTGGCACCTACTGTACTTTCTTGAAACATTTTAGCATGTTGTGGACTAATTCATGATAGTTGTCTGCCTTGTGATTCTCTAAAAATTTTTGAATGACAGACACATAACTCAGCCATGCTTCAGATTCGGTTTCGGTCACAGATGTAGTAAAATTTTTATCCTTCACCAGTTTCTGTGGGCCGTCAAAAATTCCTGCCTTTAATTTTTCAATACTAAGAGATGGAAATGTTCGACAAATATACATGAAGCAATCGCCTGACTTGTGCAATGATTTTACAAATTGCTTCATTAAACCCAGTTTGATATGGAGAGGCGGCAGTATGATTTATTTCCTGTCAATTAAGGGCTCATGAATGATGTTGGCTTCTCCTACAGTTATAACTTCACTAGGAGGCCATACGCTTTGCTGCCAGTGCTTTTGTTTTGCACAATAAATACCATAAGCATATGTGACAAGGATATATAGGTGTAAATTACTAAATTGAGAGTTTATAGAAGTGGAGATGTTGTCCATAGCAACCAATCAGATTCTAGCTACTATCTTTTAGAAGGTGCTAGTTAAATGTTAAGTAGAATGAGATTGGTTGCTATGGGCAACATCTCCACTTCTAAAAACTCTAACTTCCCATGAAGAAAGTTTACCATTTTTAAATCGACACAAGCAGACCACTGATGCTAAGAATAAGCAATTTTTCTAAGACTAACTTAATATTTTTATACTGTTCTTTAAGTTTTGTTGAATGACCGATAGAAATCGACACAAATTTATTCCTATTGTGCAGTATTTCGCATTTTAAGCTCCTTTTAGAACTATCCAAAAAGAGCCACCTGTCTTCTGCTCAATATTCTGATAAGCCCATCGTCTGGAGAAGTTCCAAAAGATTGTTGCACACTTGCAATACACATGATTGCTATCTTGGCTAAGGAACGGCAGTATGGCTTGCGCTCTATTTCAATACGACGTTTAAGTAACATCCAGCTCCATACAGTGCTTTTCCTGAAGACTGGATGCTAAAAGCTCAGCTCCCTTTTTCAATAAATTCAAGTCACAAATTAAATCGTTTAGTTCTTTTTGAGAAAATTTGTTTGGAGTAGAGGAACTTTCTTCAAACTCACTTTCATCTGTGTTGTCACTTGCACTGGATGAAATGAACATTTCCACATCATCACATTCAACTTTGCACAAAGAACTGAATGACGGTACAGGTAAATCTTCGCTATGTGGTATCGGTTGTTTTGCAGAATTCATACTTGGGTATTCCCATTTGCGTTTCTTAAATCGATTCACACCCTTGACATTAACAGCACAAAAATAGCAGTCACTGAAGTGATCTTTTGGCTCACACCACATCATAGGTATGCCAAAATTATGTCCTTTTCGATCACCTTTAGTCCAATTGCGGGGTGATTCCACGCAGGTTTTACAAACTTTGTGAGGCACCCAAATCTTATGTGACGTCCAAAATAAGCCTGATACGTTTGTTTTACGAATACAGTTATATTTTTTCTTTCTTTTGCAATACTATAGTTGCCACAAATATAACAAAAAATATCAGGGTTGTTAGAACACCGTCTCCGAGAAGAACTAATTTTTACGGCGAAAATGTTTTGTTTCACACATTCAGTGCTAACTCCCAACAAAAGCTGAGGACGTACTGAACAAAACAAGCCCAACCGGCGGGAAATTGGTTGTGGTGGGACAGAGAGAGGACCAAACAAAGTAACAGGAGGGGTGCTAACTGCGTCACTCGGTCCTCTCCGTTGCTCCTCTCTGTATGCTGGGAGGAGACGTGACTGTGGCGTGAGGATGTCCCAGCAGTGCATTGCTCCTCTCTGTATCATGGAGGAGGCGTGGCTGTGGTCTAGGATGTCCCAGCAGGCTCAGCAGTGCATTGCTCCTCTCTGTATGCTGGGAAGAGGCGTGGCTGTGGTCTGAGGATGTCCCTTGGTCCTGTTCTGTATGCTGGGAGGAGGCGTGGCTGTGGTCTGAGGATGTCCCAGCAGGCTCAGCAGTGCACTGCCACACCTCCTCTGCTCCTCTCTGTATGCTGGGAGGAGGCGTGGCTGTGGTCTGAGGATGTCCCAGCAGTGCATTGCTCCTCTCTGTGTGCTGGGAGGAGGCGTGGCTGTGGTCTGAGGATGTCCCAGCAGTGCATTGCTCCTCTCTGTATGCTGGGAGGAGGCGTGGCTGTGGTCTGAGGATGTCCCAGCAGTGCATTGTTCCTCTCTGTATGCTGGGAGGAGGCGTGGCTGTGGTCTCAGGATGTCCCAGCAGTGCATTGCTCCTCTCTGTATGCTGGGAGGAGGCGTGGCTGTGGTGTGAGGATGTCCCAGCAGCCTCAGCAGTGCATTGCTCCTCTCTGTATGCTGGGAGGAGGCGTGGCTGTGGTGTGAGGATGTCCCAGCAGGCTCAGCAGTGCATGGCCACGCCTCCTCCCAGCGTTAGTGAGGAGATTTTAATGTGTTATGTGTCTCAAACGTGACTACCAGCTATGTTATCACAAATAAAACAAATTCTTGTTATTGTTGAAAGAAGGTAGTTGTTAAAAAAACAAAACTAAGTCGATTCTGTTAAGTAAAGCAGGATTAGACTAGTAAGGTACTTCAAATGGGGACAATAATTGCATTTTATAATTTTTCATTCATTTTAAAACTGGAGCCAATTCAGCTACAGTATAGCGAAGATCTAATGTGAAAATAGGACCTGCGAGTACTCTCACACCGAACTTAAATCCTTGGCAAGAAAAAAAAAATGTTTTTGTTCCCCAGTGTAATTGATTAGCTATGAGTGTTAAACACGTAGTATTACCCCGCACGGTAAACACCATGGGTAATAGAATCTTCCCCACTGAAAATTAAATATTTTACAATCAAGGGCCGAATTCAAAAAGAGGCGAAAAGTCACGGCCGGCTAAATGTTTTCGCCGCTGCAATCTTTTTGCCTCATTCTCCTGTTTGTACGCTATGTTATCGCGTTGTCAAAGCCGGATAATCAGCTGAGACAGAATTTGTTTACAATTGGAATCTGCGCGACGCCATCTCACGAATGGCGACAAGACTCCATCTTAGAAATAAATCACACAACACCATTTTGTCAAAACCACAGAGTAACAATCTTCCCCAAACACATACCGACAGTGTTTAACATACATAAAAAAATTACTTATTAGCATTAGATCACTTTTTAGTAATCCTTCCAGATTCCATGCCCTGATGTACACAAAGCCCATTCTGGGGACAACCTTGATACCATAACAAACCACAGTGTACTAGGAAAACAACTAACAATACACCAGAATACTGTGAGCATTTTACATATAGAGTGTATGAGCTGTGGCAATTGTAATATAACCCAGACATGGATCTACACAATTGAATTTGTCTGAATCCTAAACAGGTTTTAGTCTCACTATCAGACAGAATGGCCCCAGCTTCACAGCCGGGGGTCTCCACCCTGTTTGAGAGTGAAGCTCACTGCCCATAACACATTTGCATTGCAGTTTGAAAATGTAGTAAGAAATTATATATATATATATATATATATATATATTTATTAAATCCATCATAAATAGAATCTCATGCATAAACACCGCACATTACGCACAGTTGTGCTGCTAACATGATGCACATTAGCGAATGCACAATATCCTGCGTGCGAACGCTGTTTATTAGCTGCATGCATGCACATCTGCAAATCAGATAAACCTAACTAGCGTCTTTTCCCAAACCCCTAAAACTTACATAATGCACACTCACTCAAAAGGTTCCATAGCTTTAAAGTATAAGAACCAAGTTTTATTCATTTATTACAAATGCTGTGAAATAAAGACTATTTTGGTATCTAAGGTTTAATACGTGATAAGTAAGCCATGTTTGGTACTATACTGATCTGCACTTTCTCAACAGCTTCCCGGTATCATCGGTGTGAAGATCGCAACATGCATTCTCAGCTTATGGACCGTAGAGATATAAAGCACCAAAATGTATTTTGTGAAACCAACAGCCTAGATTTGCCTGTTAAATGCCCTGTAACAAACGCACCACGATGGGGAACCAATGGGATCAGCAACAAACCTCTCTATTGTGTTGTCTGTTTCTGTAAGGGTATAAAGGTGTGTGTTGTGACCCCAATCTGGAGTCTTCTTGTTTATTGCTGATTGACGGAGGTTTCTTGCTGATGCCGGTATCTGGTCCAGAGAGCGTGCGTATGTATAACTGTATCTTGGGTCTGTATAATACTTTGCGCTAAATTGTACTTAGATCACAGTGTGTAACTGACTGTACTGTACTTGAATAATACTTTGTGCTTTGGAAACACATGTTCAAGGTCTAAAGTCTTTATTTTACTGTATGACTGCGTACGCAAATAGCGTCGATTTCAGAGGTTTATAGGCAGGGTTTAGAAGGTATAGGTAGGTGCGTATAGAGGTTGAAATCCAGTATCCTTAGCGTGCTTTCACAATGTGCGTTCTCGTTTTTCGCCCTATTCGATTCCAAAACTGGCAAAAACTAGGGGTGTGCACCGGCCACTTTTCGTGTTTTGTGTTTTGGTTTTGGATCTGGATCTTTCTTTCGTGTTTTGGATCTGGATTGGTTTTGCCAAAACCACCCTTGCGTGTTTTGGGTTCTGGGTTTTGTGTTTTGGATCTGTATTTTTTTTTAAAAAAGCATAAAAACAGCTAAAATCACAGAATTTGTGTGTTTTTCTGCTCCTATGCTATTATTAACATCAATAACCTTAATTTCCACTCATTTCCAGTCTATTCTGAACACCTCACACCTCACAATAGTGTTTTTATGTCCAAAAGGTTGCACAGAGGTCGCTGGATGACTATGCTAAGCGACACGAGTGGGCGTGCCAAACACGTGGCCCATCTAGGAGTGACACTGCAGTGGCAGACAGGATGGAAGTTTGAAAAACTAGGCCCCAAACAGTACATAATGCAGGGAAAAAAGAGGTGCAAGATGGAATTGTCTTCGGGCCCTCCCACCCACCCTTATGTTGTATAAACAGGACATGCACACTTTAACAAACCAATAATTTCAGCGCCAGGGTCTGCCACATGACTGTGGCTGAAATGATTGGTTAATTTGGGCCCCCACAAAACAAGCTGGCAATTAATTTGTCCCTGCACAAACTGGCTCTACGGAGGCAAGATGTCGTCCTCATCCTCCTCATCCACCGATTCCTCACCCTCCTCAGTGTTGTGTACATCCTCATCCTCACAGAGTATTCATTCATCCCTGCTGGAATCCACCACCACAGGTCCCTCTGTACGATCTGGTGGCTGGTCTCCCTGGAAGAGTTGATAATTCATTTTGATGAACATCATCTTCTCCACATTTTGTGGAAGCAACACGCCTTTCGCTGACAAGGTTCCTGGCTGCACTAAACACTTTTTCGGAGTACACACTGGAGGGGGGGGGGCAACTAAGGTAAAATAGAGCCAGTACAGGGGCCTCCAAATTGCCTCTTTTTCCTGCCAGTACAGGTACGGACTGTCTGACATACCTACTTGGATGCTGTCACCGATGTAATCCTCCACCATTCTGTCAATGGTGACAGTATCATATGCAGTGACAGTAGACATGTCAGAAATTGTTGCCAGGTCCTTCAGTCCGGACCAGATGTCCAAACTTGGTCCTGCCTGCCCTGCATCAATGCCAGCGGGTTGCTTAGGATTATTAAGTTTTTTCCTTGCAGCCCCAGTTGTGGGAGAAAATGAAGAAGGAGCTGTTGACGTGTCATGTTCCGCTTCAGCTGACAGTGTTTTCACCAGCAGGTCTTTGCACCTCCGCAGGCTTGTGTCGGCCGGAAAGAGATACACCACATAGGTTTTAAACCTAGGATCAAGCACAGTGGCCATAATGTAGTGGTCTGATTTCAACAGATTGACCACCCTGGAATCCTGGCAAAGCGAATGAAGGGCTTCATCCACAAGTCCCACGTCTTAGCTCCTCCTTCACTTTCTCCAGCTGCTTCTGCAAAAGCATGATGAGGGGAATGACCTGACTCAAGCTGGCAATGTCTGAACTGACTTCACGTGCGGCAAGTTCGAAGGGCTGGAGAACCTTGCACAACACGGAAATCATTCTCCACTGTGCTTGAGTCAGGTGCATACCCCCTCCTTTGCCTATGTAATAGGTGGATGTATAGGCTTGAATGGCCTTTTGCTGCTCCTCCATCCTCTGAAGCATATAGAGGGTTGAGTTCCACCGCGTCACAACCTCTTGCTTCAGGTGATGGCGGGGCAGGTTCAAGAGTGTTTGTTGGAGCTCCAGTCTTTGGCACACAGTCGCTGAATGATGAAAATGGGCAGAAATTTTTCGGGCCACCCAAAGCATCTCCTGCACGCCCCTGTCGCTTTTCAGAAAATTCTGCACCACCAAATTTATTGTGTGAGCAAAACATGGGACGTGCTGGAATTTGCCCAGATGTAATGCCTGCACAATATTGGTGGCATTGTCAGATATCACAGATCCCCAGGAGAGTGTAAGTGGGGTAAGCCACTGGGCGATGATTTCCCTCAGTTTCTCTAAGAGGTTGTCGGCGGTGTGCCTCATACTGGAGCCAGTGATACACAGCGTAGCCTGCCTTGGAACGAGCTGGTGTTTCTGAGATGCTGCTACTGGTGATGCTGCTGTTGTTGCTGCGTAAGGTGATACATCTACCCAGTGGGCTGTCACAGTCATATAGTCCTTAGTTTGCCCTGTTCCACTTGTCCACATGTCCGTGGTTAAGTGGAAATTGGGTACAACCACATTTTCCAGGACACTGAGGACACTTTTTCTCACATTTCTGTACAGTCTCGGTATCGCTTGCCTAGTGAAGTGGAATCTAGACGGGATTTGGAACTGGGGACACACTTCCTCCATCAATTGTCTAAATCCCACTGCACTGATGGCGGATACCGGACGCACGTCTAACACCAACATAGCAGTCAAGGCCTCAGTTATACGTTTTGCTTCATGATGACTGCTGTCGTACTTCATCCTCCTCGCTAAGGACTGTTGGAGGGTCAATTGTTTAGTAAAAGTAGTGATGTTCCTACTTCATCTCTGGGATGATGAACGACTCCCAGCAGCAGCAACAGCAGCAGCAGAGGCAGCAGTAGGCGTAGCAATGCAGGATCCTCTGGAGGAATCCCGGATAGGAGAGTCAGTCATGCCAGTGACATGGCCTGCAGGACTACTTCTGATCCTGAGTAAGGAGGAAATTGACGAGGAGGGAGTTGACGGTGTGGTTTGCAGGTGCTTGGATACAACAGGACAACGGGATTTAGGTGTCCCTGGACTGCTTACGGTCTTAGCCAAAGTTTCTGAACTTGACAGTAATTTTTTATGAACGCGCTGCAGGTGCCATATAAGGGAGGATGTTCCTAGGTGGTTAATGTCCCTACCCCTACTTATTTCACCTTTATATATGGTACATATGGCAAGGCAGTTGTTATCCGGATTTAGATAGAAATATTGCCAGACCAAAGAGGTGGAAACCTCATCACCATCAGAATCCTCCTCGCCAACTTCCTCCTCAGCGCCAGCTACACCAGTATCCTCATCCTGTTGTACTTCAACAGTGACATCTTCAATTTGCATATCAGCAAGTGGACTGTGGGTGCTCCTTTCAACACTTACAGAGGGCATGCAAATGATGGAAAGAGCCATATCTTCCCGTCCAGTGCTGGGAAGGTCAGGCATCGCAACCGCCACCACACTTGGCTCTCCTTGGGGATTTGTGATATCTTCTTAGAACGTACAGTTCTTAGCTGTGCTTTTGCCAGCTTAACTCGTTTGATTTTTTTAGTGGGATGAGGGCTTCCATCGTCATGTGAAGCTGAACCACTAGTCATGAACATAGCGAAAGACCTTAGCCGTTCCTTGCCACTCCGTGTCATAAATGGCATATTGGCAAGTTTACGTTTCTCTTCAGATGATTTAAATGTTCTTTTTAAGGTCATTTTCCTGAACTTTGTCATTTGGGATTGTATAGGCCCTCTACTATGACATTGGGCATCGGCCTTGGCAGACGACGTTGATGACATGTTATCGTCTATGTCATGACTTGTGGCAGCAGCTTCAGCACTAGGAGGAAGTGGTTCTTGATCTTTCCCTATTTTATTTTTATCGGAGAAAGTTTGGTCCTCCATTTATGTTATATTGATATATACGTGCAGCTAAGGTGCGCACAAACACAGAAAATATTTTTTTATTATTGTTGGAGACTAGTGCACTTTGTGGGTTACACCACCCTTTAAGAAATGAGCCAGCCAGCTCTTTACTTATGGGACACAGGCGAACGCTTGGCGCTGCTCCTTTGTTGATGCACGTGCAGCTACAGTGCACACAATTCACAAAGACAGAAAAAAAAGAAGAATTTTTTTTTTTGTGGAGCGCACTTTGAGGGTTACAACAACCTTTTATCAGACAGACGCACGCTTGGCGCTGCTGCTTTGAGGATGCACGTACAGAGCAGCCAATTCACAAACACAGAAGAAAATATTTTATTTTTGTTGGAGTGCATTTTGGGGGTTACACCACCCTTTAACATACGAGCCAGCCGGCCCTTTACTTATAATACAGGCGCACGCTTGGCGCTACTTTGTTGACGCACGTGCGGCTACTGTGCTCACAATTCACACACACAAAAAAATATATTTTTTATTTTTTTTAGAGTGCACTTTGGGGGTTACAGCACCCTTTAACGGAAGAGCCAGCTGGCCCTTTACTTATGGGACACAGGCACATGCTTGGCACTACTTTTTTGATAACCGTGCGGCCACAGTGCACACAATACACAAACACAGAAAATAATTTTTTATTTTGTTTGGAGTGCACTTTGGGGGTTACACCACCCTTTAACAGACAAGCCAGCTGGCCCTTTACTTATGGGACACAGGCGCATGCTTGGCGCTGCTTTGTTGATAACCGTGCGGCCACAGTGCACACAATACACAAACACAGAAAATATATATTTTTTTTGTTTGGAGTGTGTCACGGCCAGGGTATTTCAGCATGGTGCTAGGCGAGTGTTACCTTTGAGGTCATTGTGGCGCGGGCTGTCTGGTGGCGGAGCTGGTGTCTGGCGGGGGGCTTTGGCTGCGTGCGTTGCTGTGCGGGCCTGTTGTCACTCTGCGCTGGTAAGGCCTGGCGGCGTCTCCATTCCGTTTGGCATGGGCGCCGCCATCTTGCCTTCTGGCCATGTGATGCGGCTGGCCAATCCTGGTGAGTCACATGTTCCCTCCGGCCAGTAACAGCATGGCATGGGGTATTTAGGAAGGGTCAGTGCCTTCCTTCTTTGCCAGTGCAACGTGTATCTCAGCCTAGCTGAGAGGGAGTTCTCTGTGCTTTCCTGTTCCTGTGAATTCGCTGTCTGCCAGTCTGCCTGTCAGCTCCTAGCTCCCACTGGACTACCCCGCTTCCTCCATCACCCTTGCCCATACCTGAGTGCCTGAGCCTGCTGACATCCTGCGCTTCAGTTCACTACCTGTATACCTGGCTTGTTTATTTTCAGTTCACTACCTGTATACCTGGACAGCTCTAATTGTTTCTACTTGGACATTAACCCTTTTACTCCCACCACAGAACTCTTGTGCACATTTATATATTCCTGGACTTTTATTTACTGCCATTATATGTCTACTCAAGCACTTATTAAAAATCCTAGTTTTATTTTCAAATCTGCTCCTGCTACCACCCCGGGTCCACAAACAACCCAGAGCATCACAGTGTGCACTTTGGGGGTTACAGCACCCTTTAACGGTCAAGCCAGCTGGCCCCTTACTTATGACACAGGCGCACGCTTGATGCTACTTTGTTGATGCACGTGTGGCTACTGTGCTCACAATTCACAAAGACAGAAAGAAAAGAAGAATTGTTTATTTTTTGTGGAGTGCTCTTTGGGGGTTACACCGCCCTTTAACATACAGACGCACGCTTAGCGCTGCTGCTTTGAGGATGCAGGTGCGGCCACTGCGCATACATTTCACACACAAACACAGAAAAAAAGAAGATTTTTTTATTTTTGTTGGAGCGCACTTTGGGGGTTACACCACCCTTTAACAGACAGACACACGCTTGGCGCTGCTGCTTTGAGGATGCACGTACAGTGCACACAATTCACAAACACAGAAAAAAATAATATTTTTTGGAGTGCACTTTGGGGGTTACAGCACCCTTTAACGGATGAGCCAGCCGGCCCTTTACTTATAACACAGGCGCACGCTTGGTGCTACTTTGTTGATGCACGTGCGGCTACTGCGCACACAATTCACAAACACAGAAAAAAAAAATATTTTTTGGAGTGCACTTTGGGGGTTACAGCACCCTTTAACGGATGAGCCAGCTGGCCCTTTACTTATGACACAGGCGCACAGTTGGTGCTACTTTGTTGATGCACGTGCGGCTACTGCGCACACAATTCACAAACACAGAATTTTTTTTTGGACTGGGACACTGCACAGGACTTTGGAGTGGACACAGACCCTATGGACAACTGACTGAACAACACAGCCCAGCCAGTCCCTATGGACTTTGGAGGAGTGGACACAGCCCCTATTGACAACAGCAGCACAACACAGCCAGCCCCTATGGACTTTGGAGGAGTGGAAACAGCCCCTATGGACAACAGCAGCACAGCGCAGCACAGCGCAGCACAGCGCAGCACAGCACAACACTACACTGCACTGCACTACACTACACTACACAGCCCAGCCAGCCCTAACTCCCACCCTCCCTCTATACTGTCCACAGCCGAGTGAGAAAATGGCGCCGACGCGGGTACCTTATATAGAGTCCAAAACCTGCGAGACCCGGAAGGCGGGATGATGATGTTTTGCCTCGATTTCAGATCCGAGTCAGGCGGGAAAAGTCGAGCCTGACTCGGATCGGGGGGGCTCGGGGGGGGTTCATATTTCAGAAATCCGAACCCGCTCACCCCTAGCAAAAATGCACAGGTGCGAATGCAGCAAATGGCAAATCTAGCAAAAAGGACTGCTTATTTTGGGGAAATCAGTCTGTACACCATAAAAAGCCTAACTGACCCTGGAATCAATATAGAAGTGTATTAATAGACCTAATAAAGGTATTTCAGCTTCTTAAATTAAGTCAAAGGGCTGTTATATGCATATTTGCATAAATGTGGATAAATTATAAAAAGCAATTTCTTTTGTGAAAAATAATTGTTGTAGTTAAATTGGGTGTTCATTTAAATAGGTATTAATATATTTTTGTGTCTATAAAGTGCAGTATAAAAAAGTTTTAAAAATACATCTGCCGCAGCCACCTGCAGTACTAAAAACACCTGTCCCATCCATACAGCACCCCAAAATACCAGACCCAGTACTTTATACCCATTTTCAAAACTTTTTTCTTTTTTGTCCCAAAAATGACATGACTTTGATATTTGATATTTTTTTATTTTTTTTCCTATTCAGTCATTAGGGGAGGAGGGGGGTCCAAAGGGTCCCCACATTTTTAGACAAAAATAGGGATTTTGCACATCTTTTCTCCTGTTTTTGGGTGGAGACATTTTTTTTAACCTGTTTTTGCCTATGGAGTTTTCGCACATGCAAAAACGTGCTGGAATTAAATAGGGAGACTTTCGCACGCGGCTTTTAGTCCCTAATTGAATACGGCCCTAAGTGCTAAAATTGAAGCTGAATGTTCAACCCAGTCACATCTCCTAACTGGATACAGTGACACCTTCACCATTCCCCACGGCAAGTCTTTGAAGCTATTAGATATTGGGTTAGTGAACCTTATCATATAAATGTTTTAAATGCAGCGTTACTTTTAGTGGAATTAACCTTTAAATCAAGGAAACAAGTTGAAGTCTCCAACAATGGGATAAATCAGAATATTAATGTGCTAACACAGATATATATTAAAACAAGCATCCAGCCAAGCAGTCATTACAAGCACCTGGTTTGTGAAATAAATTAACAATCACTGATGGGTTCCTACATGTCTGCCAAGATATAATGGCATGTCACTGATCTCACGAGAGCTTGAAGCATTGCATAGGAGAGACAGGGGTAAAAACACAAACAGAGGTACAAAGCCAGTTCTTCTTCTTCCAATACAATGTACATACGGACAATGGGCCTGATTCAGACCCGCTCGCAAGCGCTATGCACCTGCAAGAGGGTCGGTGGTGGGGCCCTGCGCACGAGCGGCGTGCGCAAGCCCCGGAGCGAGTGAGAAATTTACTCGCTCCGGGGCTCGATACAAACGGGGCGGCTGTCGATGTTGATTGACAGCTCACCCCGTTTTGTATGCTGGGAGGGGGGTGGCTGGCCAAACGGAGGCGTTACCGAAGGAACGCCTGCCATTTGAGGGTGGCCCTACTGACATCACTAGTGATGTCAGTAGTGAGCTACCCTACCACAAGGGTCTCGTCGCAAGCCCGATGGTCGCGATGGTCATGACCATCGTGACCATCACCTGGCCGCTCGCAAAAGCTGTGGGTGGTCACCCTGATTCAGAGCGAGCACTCGGTTTTTGCGAGCGGCTATTAATCAGGGCCAATGTGTACACTATACGTTACAGGATCTCCTATTTTGAAAAATTAAAACAAAATACTTAAAATCTCCTATCTGTGAACTCATCGCCTGATCTCAAATGCACAGAATAAGATAAGTCTGATATTCATATATCAAAATTCCTATACCTCTAATATTAATTAAGAGAGGCCAGCAGCAACTAAAGAGGCGCTTATACCACCTCCAAAATGTAAAAACCAAAATATAAATTAAAAGTTGCACTGGCCTATAGCTATTGAACACAGAGGGCAAAACTTACTAAGCGGCAGGTTCTAAACGCTGGTGGTTTGGTGATGGTTTGGCGGTGGTTTTGTTATCCACAGATTTATTGAGGCCAAAATCGCAGTCAAAACACATCTTAGAATAGAACAGAACAGAGCTAGAGCTAAAATTACTAAGTGGCGGTTTTGAAACCGCTACCAAACCTCCACCAAACCGCCGGGGGTTAGAATCTGCCGCTTAGTAGAGTCTGGTGTATAGTAAAAATAATTATAAATTTATTCTAATAAGTGCAAATGAATTACTAAAAAAATACACTCTCAATAGACCAAATAGTACATTACACATCCCTCATATAAAGAAACATATCTCAGCTGTTTGACAAATGTTAATAGGCGTCAAGTGAATCACAACTTAAAGATTGGTAATATCACCAAATGATATCAGGTAACAGAATCTTCATTGTTACCTGCTCAGGTTGTTTCCAGGAGTATGAGGATTCCAATAGTATCTCATAGAACTGCACTGCTGATATCCCTATGACTACGCAGCATCTCTGTAATAGCAGCTTGCTGTCTATATTCAGTGTGGGGAAACGCGTTAGCAAATATGGGACATGTGAATGCTGCTGCCGGTGCTGACCTCAAGCGTGTACTGATGTCCTGGACTGGCTGAACAGAGCAAATCCTGTGGATTTTCCCTGTGATAGTGCTTATGTAACAACCCTAGGGCATAAGCGCAACGGAATATGCTGCGCTATATAAGAAACTGTTAATAAATAAATAAATAAAATAAATGATGGGTACTCACAGTGTTATATTGTTGGAGGTGATGCGGACAAACTCTGCTCTCTTCCCTCCAAAACTTTTAGTGGGTTACTTTGTAGTGTTGTCTTGTGTCTTTCCTCATACAGCAGAGAGGCAAGTGTCCCCCAACCCAACACAATAATGTGCACAATATTAATGCTAAGTTCACTTTATTTTAGAGGAACTCTTCTATGTTGTGGCTATATTCAGGCAAGCATTATCACAACTAAGGAAACTTTTGTTTGCAAGATAAACAAGATACCAACTCTCATAGATCAAAATACATATAAAATTTACAACAAAAAATATATTTCCACTAACTATAACCTCAAGGTTTACACTTACACATATATTTTATATTGGCCAATCACCATTAATATCAGTAACTTATATAATTGGGGTCCTCCTACTGAGCTTTGGTGAAATCAAAGCATATTAAGCTATAACATCTACTAGTACAGATATTACTACTATTAACTATTTAATAAATCTGGTATATACAATATCAATACCAAAACTAGAGTGGCATTAAATCGGTGGTGCACTTTAATCTTAGCAAGAATCTTGTTTTAAAACATCCTTTTGCCTGTTATAGTCAACATCAGGGATGTCTGTTGCAGTCTATGTTTACCGGCTGGCATCGGGCAGTTCCTTAACTATATAGCCCCTAGTTACTCTTTTTTATCTACCTGTAGAACATGGATACTTGAATGTTGCGAATGCGGGTCTGTATGCACTAATATATATATTTATACTCAAGCTATACGCTTTCCTAGGATTATAGTTTTGTGATAAGGGACCTCTCCTGGTGCTTCCAGCAATATCAGTCTGTTGTCTTATTACTAAATTCACTATCTATGTTGAATCCAAGGGCTAAAACTCACTACTTTTATACCAGTGCTATCTCTGGGTATCTGTAATGCTCTAATAAAGAAATTCTTCCCCTAAACAGGTATGTAGGGTAAGTTATATGAGAACCAGGTCTTGCTGGGCTCATGTAACTGTCTTTAACCTCAGAACAGCTGCTAGGTGTGAAACCTTATAGCAGCACTCCTTGGGATGGCCCTCACTGAAGGGTAACTTAGACTTTAGCCTGACCTGCCTCAGCTGTTTATCCAGTTATAGTGTTGGCAACTGTAAATGGTGCAATGTACATGTTCAGCTACAGACCTGATCTCAGCAGTGAGAATGGAAACTGTTCTACAGTATATCTGTTGAACCCTCCATTCAGTCCATCTCGAGAGCTCCCCAGAGCTCCCCATTGCTTAAACAGCAATCTGAAGCTGGTGAGAGAATCCATCTTTTGTCCTCTCACCTCACTGGACCGAACAGCAGCGCAGCTCTGCCTGGCTCGAAAGGTGCCTCACACACCCCTTAGCTCTCTTCTGTCCAACTGCCACTCGCCTCTAACTGTCATTGACCTTGCTACCTTGCGCTGGTCATGTGACACAGCTCCTGACCTCTTGAGCAGCTGCAGAGGCTGCTGGGAATTGTTGTCTGTACAGTGTCAGACGTAATACCTTGCTTAGCGGGTATTACACTTACTTCTGGATATACAGCTCCTACTGATAAACCACTTTGCCATGTGCACAACGAGTCTTAGGACACACAGTTGTGGTCATTTACTTGTATTATAGTGGCAGAATCGGTATGTAATACCGGCAGCTCATTAGCTGCCGGATGAAATACCGACGCCAGAAGTCCAAACGGTCTACATCCTGACTGTGTCTGGTAAGCATCCTAACCCTCCTCTGTCCTCCCCCTAACCCTCCCTTAGTGGTGCCTAACCCTAACCTCCCCCCAGTGGTGCCTAACCCTTACCCCCCTTCCTGCACCTTAAACCTAACCCTCCCGAGGAAGGAGCCTAACACTAACCTCCCCTCAGGGGTGCCTAACCCTAACCCCTCCTTCCCCTAGCCTAACCCTAACCCTCCCTGGGGCATGCGCAACACCAAGTCCCCCATGGGTGCCTAAACCTAACTCCCACCTCCCCTTCGCAGCTAACAGCTAGAAAGCCCCGCTTACCTTCATTTGGGATGCCAGCTGTTGGGATTTTGGTGTGCGGTTAAAGATAGGCATCAGAATTTTGACATCTATCTTTAGTCCAGGGTCAGGGTTCCATTGTAAGAATTACAACGGCCGGCATCCTGGCCAGTGGTAATCTGACCCTATAGTGGCATGATGCGTGCCGTTATAATACATCTCCCCCAGAGTGAATCCTGCATAGGTCTGCTCCCTCAGACTCCCCCCTTAGGAAAGACCCCATGTGACTGCCTTAACCCTCCACCTCAACCACCTGCTACTGGTTCCAGACCATTATATGTCATGTGTCCTCCTACTGGTTCCCCACTGCATTACTCACTAATCTTCTCTTCCCCTGTTGGCTCTGGGTCACCCTTGTGGGGTCCAGAGCCCCAACACGGTAAATAAACAACTACAATATAAATATTGTCACTATATATACATAAATCTCTCTCTCTCTCTATATATATATATATAATCTCACAGGGGACCCACCAGTAGGCACACCTAGGGTCTTGGGCACCGCACAAGCAGAAGACAGAGAAATCCCTTTGGCACATATTGAGAAGTAATATGTACAGATGTTACCTTGTCTTTTTCATTTTAGGACCTTATGTCTGTTTAGTACATGTAGCCCTCAATCACACCACTAGTTACAACGTTGGATATATGTAGTGCTACTCCTGTTTATATAGCAAGACAAAGTGCCCGATGGCTGAGATTGTTGACCTTTGGATCTCCACTAGGCGAGTGCTTTAGCACCATCCTCATTTAGCGCAGATCATTGACCAGCTGCCGCATTCATGCAGCAAATGTATATTGAGCAGAACCCATTAGCTGCCATGCCTCAGCAGAACACTTGTTGAAACTAATGGACCCATTGTGTACATTAATCAACGGGAAATCAATGAATGTTTTGCTCTTCGCTTCTAATGGTTAGTCACCGGGAAATACAGAGTAGCTGGACCGGAACTGGCAAGGCCTTTCATGAAGGTGTTCTCCATAGCAAGTGATGACACCACTATGGAAACAGATTAATCTGTTTAGTAATGGGGATGAATAAGTGAGATGTTCCAAGCCTGTAGTTGAGTATTCCCACCCAGAAACTTGTATGTGCTTGATATTACATCTGTAGAATACCCGATAACCTCTTCTTGATTGGTAAGGTCATAAATGGATGAAGTCGCCCACTTTCAAAAACAGTATTTGCAAATTCCAACTCAGGAATGATTTACCTTCATTCAAATAACATTACTATGGTGACACAAGAGTTAAATATTGTTTTTCATAATTAATTCCATTCCTTCCAATATCACAGCATCCTTCAGTTGTTTAAATTTCGTATTTCGGTTGCTTTGCTTCTTTTTAAGGTACATGGGGTAATTACAAGTGATCTCTAAATAATGACAGTGGCAGGTGTAAATATCTGTTAATAGTATCACAAAGTTATAAAATTGTATGAATATTTAATTATTAACATTTATTATTATTATTATTATTATTATTATTATTATTATTATTATTATTATTATTATTATTATTATTATTATTATCATTTATTTTTATAATGCCAGAATATTCTATAGTATTTGTCTACCAGAAGAGGAATGTGATAAATGAACAAGTGTATAAATATTGCAGTAGCACAAAGTGTATACATAGCACACTAACACAAAGTGTATAAATATCAAAGTAACACAAAGTGCATCAATATCACACTAACACAAAGTGTATAAATATCAAAGAAACACAAAGTGCATAAATATCACAGTAACACAAAGTGTATAAATATCACAGTAACACAAAGTGTATAAATATCACACTAACACAAAGTGTATAAATATCATAGTAACACAAAGTGCATAAATATCATAGTAACACAGTGTATAAATATCATAGTAACACAAAGTGTATAAATATCACAGTAACACAAAGTGTATACATATCACACTAACACAAAGTGTATAAATATCAAATTAACACAAAGTGCATAAATATCACGCTAACACAAAGTGTATAAATATTAAAGAAACACAAAGTGCATAAATATCACAGTAACACAAAGTGCATAAATATCACAGTAACAAAGTGTATAAATATCACAGTAACACAAAGTATATAAATATCATAGTAACACAAAGTGTATAAATATCACAGTGACACAAAGTGTATAAATATCACAGTAACACAAAGTGTATAAATATCACACTAACACAAAGTGTATAAATATCACAGTAACACAAAGTGCATAAATATCACAGTAACACAAAGTATATAAATATCATAGTAACACAAAGTGTATAAATATCACAGTGACACAAAGTGTATAAATATCACAGTAACACAAAGTGTATAAATATCACACTAACACAAAGTGTATAAATATCACAGTAACACAAAGTGCATAAATATCATAGTAACACAGTGTATAAATATCACAGTAACACAAAGTGTATAAATATCATAGTAACACAAAGTGTATAATTATCATGCTAACACAAAGTTCATAAATATCATAGTAACACAGTGTATAAATATCACAGTAACACAAAGTGTATAAATATCAAAGTAACACAAAGTGTATAAATATAGTAACACAAAGTGTATAAATATCATAGTAACACAAAGTGTATAAATATCACACTAACACAAAGTGTATAAATATCATAGTAACACAAAGTGTATAAATATCACACTAACACAAATTGTATAAATATCACAGTAACACAAAGTGCATAAATATAGCAACACAGTGTATAAATATCAAAGTAACACAAAGTGCATAAATATAGTAACACAAAGTGTATAAATATCATACTAACATAAAGTGTATAGATATCACACTAACACAAAACACATTGTGAAACTACAGTGAAGATTTCCCCATGCTGCTAGAGAAATGACATCACACAGTATATGTTTCGTACAACACGCTATACCAAGATATTCTGATCATAATAGTCAGGTCATAAAGTTACTACCCTACGACCAACACTATAGGCGGCCCAATAATGGGCAACATATAGGGCCTGATTCTGAGTAATACGCAAATCCAAAGGTGGATACATTTAGCAATAAGTATGAGTTGCAGGCTGTATACGCATCTTTAGGAACTTGCAAGCGATTATGACTCGTATGCACCTTGGTAGTTTTCTGCGCAGTGCACGCTGTTTTCTGCTGTATCTCCTGCACCTAGCCTGTGGGAGGTGTAAGGGCCATTGATAGTGATGACGGCAGCTCCTGAGGTTAGGGCGAGAGAGGCTGGGCAACTGCAGAGATGCGTATGACTCAAAATATACCTGTATAGCTGCGACCGCATAACATACTATTTGTTATAAGGCTTGGAATACATCTATTCCGATTGGCGTATGTGTTCCTTCATAAAACTGAGTGGAGGCTTCTCAGTTATCTGCGGTGTAAAGAGAAGTGACCACCGACTTAACATACCAGTAGGAGCAGTTCAGATTATATTGTACTCCTGGTTTCTGGACCCGTCCTACGTTGGGTAAGGGCCCGTCGCCGCTACGCCTCCACCCTCTATCTGTCCCCGCTCTGCCTATGCCTCCACCTCTACTGCCATCCTCCTTCCTGGGCCAGCGGCCTCCTTGTCTGTCATTGGCGTGCCAACCAGGGCCGTAGGGAGGGTGGTGCGGCCGGTGCCTCCGCACAGGGCGGAATCCTGCAAGGTTACCGGCCGCTACCTGCCCTGCTCTGGAGGTCTGCAGGAAGAGACCTTCTGGAGTGCAACGAGGCTCTCACAGAGCAATGCTAAAGGAATCCCCGCCCTCCACCCGTTGTGCGGGTGAAAAGGTAAGCGCTTACGGGGAGGAGGGGGCAGGAGGGAGCGAGAGGGGCGGCAGTGCAGCACAGAGCGCACTGCCTGTAATGCTACGGCGCTGGTGCCAACAGTCATAAGATTGTCAACATGGTCATAATTTCGATGTTGAACATGTCAACATACATCATATAGGCAATGATGAAATGTTAGAATGTCAACAAACAGTATCTCTGGGGGCTCAGCTGTGACTTACTTGCTCCCGATGCCTGCAATGAGTCCAGCGTGGCTTCTGGGTTGCAGCAGTCGTGTGACTGTGACTTCCGGGTCAGTGCTGTCATAATCCGCCATTTCGGTGAATATTTCTCCCCTCTCCCAAAACCTAATCCCTTTCCCTCCCTCTAGTGCCTAATTTAATCCCCTCTACAGCCTAACCCTAATTCTCCTCCCCACAGCATAACCCCAATGTCAGCATTCTGACAAAGTCAACATTTCACCTAAGAGCGTTGACACATTGCACATCGACATTTTATCAATGTCAACTTCAAAGATGTCGACATGTGGTGCCGACATGATGTATGTCGACCATTTGACTACATCCCGTCTGTGAAGTCTCACCGGCAGTGGGACCGCATCATCAAGAGATGATGGACTTATTCAATTATTACATAGATCGCTGTGACAATGCTAAGTAATTTCACATTCTCTTTTAGACGAGCAGCTTTCAGGATTTTATTCTTTAACCAGCTGCTTCATCAACAAGATTGTTAAGGTTTTATTGATTTTTTTTTTTTTTGGCTCAATTGTTCCCAAATTACAGCAGTCCGTGACAATGTGTTATGTGCGGATGACACCAGACGTAAGACCTCTAAAGTTACCCTGTGAATTCAGCAGACAGGAAAATGTAGGTTTTGGCCAAAAAATGCTTTGAAATTGTGCTTTCAGACTCGTCCAAATATAAATAAAACCGTCTTTAACTCTATTTAAGTTTAATTATCTTTAAGAAACTTTTTTAAAAAGCACTTTAGGCCATTTAGTTGCTCTCTCCATATGACTTATTACATGCGGGTCGCAGAGATTAGAAATATTTTTTTCCATTTTCTTCATCATTTTCCAGAACTAAGAGGGCCCATTTAGTGCATAGAACAAATGCCTAATAAAACCTAGGGCCCTCATTCAGAGCCGTACGCTATTTGCGGTCGTTCGTTTAAAAACAAGGGGTGGCTATTCAAATGATCCGTACGCACATTGCAGTCTGTTCACACCTCTAAGTCTGAACGAACGAGCAAAACATACGCTCGTTTATTTGTTAAAAACGCCCCCTGGCCGCACGCATCCTACGTCATGTCCGCTATTTATTAGATTAATCGAGTACATCGACCAGCGTATGAACTGCTCGCTATTCTTGTGGTTGGTGTTTGCTACCACAAATTTGCGTGCAGTTCTGGCTATAAAATAACCCAGTGACGTGGTCAATGACGCTGCTGTTTTAAATATACACACCCATAAAACGCCCGTTTTGACCTTTAAGCACGCCTGCGTTCGGATCTCCACTCCCCATTTTCAAGCACCTTCCCCTGTTACCACCCACATACGCCTCATTCTGTCACTCAAAGTAGCAGGCACTCGCTATATAGCGAACAAACGATTTTCGGCCTCACTGACTGGTTCGCGCATGCGTACTAAAAAGCGTACGCATGCGCAGATGTGCAAACATCGCTCGGAACGAGCGTACTGCCGCTAACGAGCGGCTCTGAATGAGGGCCTAGGTCTCCTTTTAAGTTACTCGCTGCCTGAAAGCTACAAAGGATGGATTCAAAGAAGGTTACTTTTTTTGGTTGGTTACTTTAATATAAATAGGTAATTACTAGATGCAATATGTTTCCAGCTATGTTTTTGTGCTGCTTTCAACTGTGCGATGTCTCAAAGCAAAACTGCACGCCATCATTTTTACCAAACTAGCAGATTGCAAACTACCAAGTCGGCTTTGTGACCTTAGAGCAGGAGTGGGGAACTTTTTTCTGCCGAGTGCCATTTTGATATATATAACATTATTAATGGGCCTGGTGCAGGCCACACCCCTGTGCGTGATGTCACATGGGGGCGGGACCACAATCGCCAGTGATTACAGCAATGCCCGAAGCATCCTGGGGTTGCTCCGGGGAGCTGTAAGGGCAGCAGTGTGACCTTCTGAAGCGTCCGAAGGATGCACCAGGTGGCACTGCTGCATAGATTCTGGCTGCAGGGTACCATTCTAGGCACCCTGCTAGCCAAATGAGGATAGCAAAAAAAAGCTCAGAGGGGCAGACCAAATGATTCCGAGGGTCTTATACGGTCCCCGGGCAGGAGGTTCCCCATCCCTGCCTTAGAGCCAGACAGACGGTTAAATGTATCTATCCACAGTTCCAGGACATTATCAATAGCAGCACAAAAAATACAACTTTTTGAAATGTTGTTCTCATTGGGGAGACTGGTCAAATCGCCTGCGTTTTGTGTATGATGTTGATGCCCATAAAAAGATTCTCGATCTACAGCTTATAGCTAAAATACGGCCACAAAGTAGCTGCAAAAATACATTTAGACTAGAAATGAGCGGTTCAGATTTGCGGAAAACCGAATACACCTGAACTTTGGGGTTCCGAGTCGAACCTAGTGCTGGCTCGGATAACTGTGGGTTTCCGAGTATAACCAAGTCCCAACAAGGGTCTTCTCACAAGTTCGGAACTCGGATCTAAAAATTGACTAGAAATGAATGTTATTGATGCTAATAATACTGTAGGAACAAAAACAGGTCCAATTTACATGATTTTAGCTGTTTTTGTACATTTTTAAAGAAACCCAAACCAATATCAAAACACTTGAGGGTGGTTTTGCCAAAACCAAAATCAAAACATGATGATGATTTAGTACCAAAACCGCAGCTATCTTGTCTGTCATCCTGTAAAAGACAAGTAGAAAACCTCTCCCTTTATCATTGAATGGTGATCAGTGGCGGGCTGGGCCGGGGGGCAGGGTGCCATGTGCTCCCCGGGCCGCAGCGCTATATACTGTCCCAGGCCACTGGCAGACTGTGTCTCTGTGACACAGCTGTACCGCGTGTGTAGTGCTGACTGGATGGAGTTTGGTCAGCACTACACAGTGACAAACACACAACCGCCGGCACCGGCAGCTGTGTGTTTGTTTTAATTAGGAGCCAATGAGAGTCTTTCAGCCCATCTTCCGGCTCCTGCAGTGGGTAATGGGAGAGACGTCATGATGTCTCTCCCATAATGCAGAGCTGCCCGGGAGGACGAGAGGAGGAGCGGATGGCGGCGGCAGGAGCGGGGATTCAGGTGGTTTTTTTTTATATTACGTGTGTGTCTACTGGGGGGGGGGCAACTACTAGGGCACTACAAGGTGGATAACTAGTAGGGGCACTGCATGGGGGAACCTCCACTGGGGTCACTACAAGGGTGGGACTACTACTAGAGGCACTACAAGGGGGGGACTACTACTAGGGGCACTACAAGGAGGGGTCTACTACTAGGGGCACTACAAGGGGGGACTACTACTAGGGGCACCACAAGGGGGGACTACTACTAGGGGCACTACAAGGGGGGGACTACTACTAGGGGGGGACTACTACTAGGGGCACTACGAGGGTGGGACTACTACTAGGGGAACTACAAGGGGGGACTACTACTTGGGGCACTACAAAGTGGGGACTACTACTGGGGCCCTACAAGGGGAGGGGACTACTACTAGGGGCACTACATAGGGGGGCTACCACTGGGGGCACTGCATTGGGGACCACTACTGGGGGCTCTATATAAAGGGCAATACTGGGTGTACTGCATGGGGGGGGGACTACAACTGGGGCCACTATTTAAAGGGCACTGCATAAGGGGTACCACTATTGGGGGCACTGCATGGGGGGCACTATATAAGGGGCTTACTACTTGAGGCACTGCAAAAGGAGGACTACTACTGGAGGCACTATATAAGGGGCTTACTACTGGGGCACTGCATAGGGGGGCTCACTACTGGGGGCACTACTGGAGGCCTGGATAAGAGTATTAGCAGAGGGCCTGATTCATAGTTGTATGCAATACTGAATGTTTACGGAGTGGAGTGATTATCGGTAAATCAGGGCCACTGTCTTGTACTTGTCCCCCAGGCTAAGAGTTGCCAGCCAGCCCCTGATGGTGATCCTTAGCTTATGTGCCAACATCTCGCTATCTTATGTAAAAGGGGTTTATAACTAAAAGTTATCTTTCATTTGCATACCAGTATAACAGTAGCTAAAATGACTATTAAACATTCTGAAGAAGACAGGTGGAGAAGTTACCCGTAGCAACCAATCAGCTTATAGTTATCATTTTATAGAATGTAGTAGGTATTTTATAGCCAGAAGCTGATTGGTTCTATGGGAAACACCACGACTTGTCTTTTCAAAAAACTTTGATACATCTCCCCCAAAGTCAATCAGTCCATTTATCTTGCCAGTCAGTGGACATGAAACAGCTACAGTTACAGCAACTGTCTTAGCAGAACAATCTAAGATATAATATAAATAAAGAGAACAAAACAGTTCTGTGTGTTGAGGAACAAATTTGAAATCTGGTGCATAAGTAGCTTCAAAAAAGGTTCTGCAACCCATAACAACCAGAGTCTGACTGTCCTAATTCACAAATCTTGAAAAGAGTGATGTGGGCATAGTTGGGCAGATGTTGGCGGGTTTGGACGGATTGGGGTCATGGACTGTGAAGTTTTTGGAAGGCATGGGAATCGGTATGTATTACCGCCGGACCTAAGCCTGGCGGATGAAATACAGACGCCGGAAGGCCGGCAGCTGAAGTTCCCCACTGAGGTGAGTATTTACCCTAACCCTCCCCTCTCCCCCCCTAAACCTAACCTTCCATTAGGGGTGCCTATCCCCAACTCCCGCCATAGTGCCTAACCCTAACCTCCCCCCAGGGGTGCCTAAACCTAACCCCCCTCCCCACACCCTAAACCTAACCCTCCCAGGGGGTGCCTGACCCTAACCTGCCCCTAACCCCCCTCTCTAGCCTAAAGCTAACCCTCCTGGGGGGGTGCCTAATCCTAAGTCCCCTCGGGAGTCCCTAAACCTAACCCTCTCCCCAGTGGTGTAACTAGGGTATTTGGAGCCCAGGGCAAATTTGAAAAGGGAGCCCCCCCCCCGAAGGCGCGCGCGGCAAAAAAAATGGGCGTGGTCACTTAAAAATGACACACCCCTTTATTTTCAAACTGAACATTCCTATCCATATGCACCTTAACCCCAGTAGTACCCCATATACAGTACCCCCAGTATGCAGTTGTGGTCCCTCTCATGCAGGCCCATAGTAGTGCCCCTTATACAGTATCCCCAGTAGTGGTCCCTCTTATACAGCCCCCAATTAGTTCCCCTTACTCAGTACCCCCAGTAGTGGCCCCCCCAAATGCAGTGCCCCACATAGTGTTCCCCCTTATGCAGTGCCCCCAGTAGCAGTCCCCACAATGCAGTGCGCCCAGTAGCGGTATCCCCTTATGCAGTGCCCTTTATATGGTGCCCCCAGTAGTAGTAGTCCCCCTATGCAGTGCCCTTTTATATAGTGCCCCCAGCAGTAGTTCCCCCCATGCAGTTTTTCCAGTAGTGGTCCCCTTATGCAGGCACCCTGTAGTGATCCCCCCTATCTAGTGCCCCCTGTAGTGGTCCCCACAGTGCCCCTAGCAGTAATCCCCTTATATAGTGCCCCCAGCAGTAGTGTCCCCCCCTCCCATGCAGTGCCCCCACTAGTGGTCCCCCTGATGCAGGCTCCCAGTAGTGACCCCCCCCATCCAGTGGTCCCTGTAGTGGCCCTTCCTATTATTGCCCCCAGTAGTGGTCCCCTGAGTGCAGTGCCTCTAGTAATAGGCCCCTTTTAGAATGCCCCCAGTGGTAGTCCCCCCCCAAGTAGTAGTCCCCAGTAGAGTAGCCCGTCCCCAGTAGAGGTCCTCCCAATGGCACCCCCAGTAGTAGCCACACCTCCCCCAGTAGAGGTCCCCCCAGTAGTAGCCAACCCCTCCCCCGTTGTGCAGATAGGTTTAAAAATAAATAAATATATATATAAATATACTTACCTGATTCCACGCTGTTCCTGCTCCTGTCCGCGATGCCGCTCCCGCCCGCCAGTCCGCCCGGGCTGGCGCGCTCAGCATTATGGGACTGACGTCATGACGTCAGTCCAATTACCCACTGCGGGAGCCGGACGGAAGTCCGGCTCTTGCAGTGGGTGCTGCAGCAGTCAATGAGAGTCTATCTGACTCTCATTGGCTGCTGTTTAACACACGCATCGCCGCCAGCGCTGGCGGCGATGCGTGTGTTATGCACAGCCTGAGCCCACCTCCTAGCGCTATTGGGCAAGCGCTCAGGGGGAGGGAACGGGCTCAGGTGTGCAGCACAGGACCGGCGCTGGGAGCCTAGCGCCGGTCCTGTGCAAATGTGTAGCGCTGACCGCACTCATTGCGGTCGGCGCTACACTGGCTATCTAGGGCGGGCGGGCCGGTACCGTGGTCGCAGCTATGAGCTGCGACCACGGAGATGCCACTGCCACTCCCCTCCCCGCAGCTATGAGCTCCTGATGCCCGGCTTACCTACGTTCAGTATGCCCGAAGTTGGGATTTTGGCATGGGGCTCATAATAGGTGTCAGTATTTAGACGCCTATCATTAGTCCCATGCCAGGCTTTCAATGCCGGGAAGCCATCGGTCGGTATTTGGACTGCCGGCTTCCTGACTACATCCCTGCATTTTCAGTCCAGCTTCTGCACAATGACCCATGTACCAGTGAACCTTTACACCATCTGTTGCTATTATAAACCTAAATGAGTAGCGGTGACTTAATAGAGGGGTAAGCTGTGTTCAGTATCTGTGTGGGCCCACCTACCCAATTTCTCGCCAGTGCATGTCCTGAGTAGACTCTGGCACATGGGAAGCAGGGAATGCATTGTTGGCCCCACTGTACCCAGGGGCCCGTGTGCACCCACTATAGATATGCATAGACAAACGCAAGGGGAGGGGGTTCTGGTTGCCTGGAAACCCCCCCTCCACTTTGCACTATATGACACATATTAAAGCTGGATAAGTGCTAATTATGGTCTCTTCATGAACTGGCCACACTCGCTCTAAAATCAAGCACCCCACTCTAGAAATCCTGTATTTGCCACTGATATTCTCCTGTAACTGATTCATATTAACCGTTTCCGCTGCAGAGGATTCCTCCCATGCTCCCGGAAGTGATAGCCTGCTGCTAAATTCCAGATTTAACATGTGAAACCATTATGTCAGCATATATTAAAGAGCTCTTTGACCCCGCGTTGGCTTCTCATGGTAAATGGATGCTGCCCTACATTTGTTTCACCATGAAGAGGAAATCTAAGCCCATTGTAATGCATTGCCTGATTGTTGCCAGTGATTAGTAATTACACGGCTAGTCTTTAAGAGCACACAGTTCTCCCATACGCGGGGACAAGAGCAATGCAGACAGGAAGCGTCCAACACTGTGTAATGTATTCCCTGCTATTTATTCAATGGTGCAAACGCTTTCTCTGATGATAAATGGTCTGATGGAACCTCATACATTTCCCATCAACCGGCATCATTACTATAGTGAGTTATTGAAGAAGAAAATCACATCCTCACGACAAAGAAGAAAGTAAACAAAGTAAACTATTCAGTACGTATGAGGCCCTTGATATTAATCAATACACACAAGCTTGTTAGCATGCAGACCTCGCTCTACGCTCAGCTGCGCCAATTATTGCCAATCGCATTTTATGAGGTAGAAGAGATGTCGGGACACCAGACTGAGATTATCCATTTGTCAGCTCGTACATGCAAAAAAAATAGATTCCCAGCACACTTTTCATATCCTCTTATTCTGCAGAAAAGTTTAATTTTGTGTTATAATAAGCAATATGTTCAGGTAAGAGTCTAAGGCACAGATATATGTCCTCCCCATAAAACCAGGGGAAATACTGCTGGCACAGGACCTTTGGAGGAGCGCTGATTTTATGTTTCTGTTCCTAATTTTTTTTTACTGTGTCCATGAATCTTTTTTACACCACTACATAAATGTTCACACAACAAGACAGTCTAATTAGTAAACCTTGATTTCTTTTTTACATTGCATGATATGTAATTCTGGAAGAGCAGAAATAATTACGAGAGTATCCAAACTTGGTTGGTGCTCTAAGTTGTATAATAGCTGCGATCTAAGGAAGTGGGGATGGTGAGGGAGACCCATTTCTAAGGTTCTGAGGTCTTCTGAATGTGTAGCCTTGTACCATACAGAAACTAGATCTTAGTAAGCATTGTATATTGTTCCAGAGGATCCCAAACATGACCCTCAAGGCACCCCAACAGTTCAGATTTTAGAGATATCCAACGGTTGAGCAAAGGTGGTTAAGTCAAATTGACTGAGGTACTAATTAAGCCACCTGTGGTCATTTAGGTTATCCTTAAAACTTGTACTGTTAGTGTGTCTTGAGGATCGAATTTGGGAACCTCTGTATTGTACTACTAATTTGCAGAACAATTGCTAATATTTCCAGAGATCAGGGGATTTTCTCTCTTCCAATAGCTCTTCTACTCAGTAGCGTAACTAGAGAGTGGTGGGCCCAGGTGTAAGAATATGCTTTGGGCCCCCCCTATGCAGTGCCCCACGTAGTAGTACCCCTATGCATCGCCCCCAGTAGTGCCCCTTATATAGTGCACCCAGTAGTAGTACCCCGCTATGCAGTGCCCCCAGTAGTAGTATCCCCTATGTGCAGTGCCCCCAGTAGTAGTCCCCCGCTATGCAGTGTCCCCAGTAGTAGTAACCCTATGTGCAGTGCTCCCAGTAGTATGTGCAGTGCTCCCGCTATGCAGTGCCCCCAGTAGCAGTACCCCCTATGTGCAGTGCCCCCAGTAGTAGTCCCTCCTATGTGCAGTGCCCCCAGCAGTAGTTCCCCCTATGTGCAGTGCCCCCAGTAGAGTCCCCCCTTTGTGCAGTGCCCCCAGTAATAGTCCCCCCTATGTGCAGTGCCCCCAGTAGTAGTCCCCCCCTATGTGCAGTGCCCCCAGTAGTAGTCCCCCCCTATGTGCAGTGCCCCCAGCAGTAGTTCCCCCTATGTGCAGTGCCCCCCAGTAGAGTCCCCCCTATGTTCAGTGCCCCCAGTAGTAGACCCCCTCTATGTGCAGTGCCCCCAGTAGTAGCCCCCCCTATGTGCAGTGCCCCCAGTAGTAGTCCCCCTCTAGGTGCAGTGCCCCCAGTAGTAGTCCGCCTATAGAACAAACACACAAAAAAAACAATTACCAGAATCCCCGCTCCTGATGTCTCTCCCATCACCCAATGAGTGAGCTCCAGCCTGGCTCCCTCTGTGGACGCAGCAGCCAATGAGAGTCTGTCTGGCTCTCATTGGCTGCCAAAACAAACACACCGCTAACGGCGGCGGTGTTTGTTGCGTAGTGCAGACCGCACTCACTACGGTCCCTACTACACTGTGGGGCCCAGTGGACACTGGCAGCCGGTGCAGCGGTGCTGTTGGCTGCAGGGGCTATGGGCCTCTGTACCACAGCGGGCCCCGGTGCAAGCCACTGGCTGCACCGCTGCTGGTTCCGCCACTGCTTCTGCTACTTAAAGTAAAGCTATCACTTAAATGTATCAAATAGGACATGTAGAATACACTTTGGTTACTGAGGGGTACATTTACACCACAATCTTCCTTCTGCAGGGTATTAGAAGCCTCAAGTTCGAACTCAATCAACAATAAGCGGCTAGCCATCCTCTGTAGGACCTGTTATCAAATTGCTCTTTATATATAGATCCAGGTTTTAATATAATGAAAATGAGGCGATACTCACTGAGCCTTTTCCCTGCCAATAAGCATCTGTGTGTTTATTTTAGATAAGTTTTGATGTTAACCTGTGTATAAATGTGGGCTGGCATCAGCCAGTAGAGAGTTGTATAATAGCTGCGATCTAAGGAAGTGGGGATGGTGAGGGAGACCCATTTCTAAGGTTCTGAGGTCTTCTCAGGCACTCCTATGTGCAGTGCCCCCAGTAGAGTCCCCCCTATGTGCAGTGCCCCCAGTAATAGCCTCCCCTATGTGCAGTGCCCCCAGTAATAGTCGCCCCTATGTGCAGCTGCGATCTAAGGAAGTGGGGATGGTGAGGGAGACCCATTTCTAAGGTTCTGAGGTCTTCTCAGGCACTCCTATGTGCAGTGCCCCCAGTAGAGTCCCCCCTATGTGCAGTGCCCCCAGTAATAGTCTCCCCTATGTGCAGTGCCTCCAGTAATAGTCCCCCCTATGTGCAGTGCCCCCAGTAGTAGTCCCCCCCATGTGCAGTGCACCCAGTAGTAGTCCCCCTCTATGTGCAGTGCCCCCAGTAGTAGTCCGCCTATAGAACAAACACTCTCGCTCTACACTGTGGGAGAGACATCATGACGTCTCTCCCATCCCCAATGAGTGAGCTTCAGCCGGGCTCCCTCCATGGACGCAGCAGCCAATGAGAGTCGGTCTGACTCTCATTGGCTGCCAAAACAAACACACCGCTAACGGCGGCGGTGTTTGTTGCGTAGTGCAGACCGCACTCACTACGGTCCATACTACACTGTGGGACCCAGGGGACACTGGCAGCCGGTGCAGCGGTGCTGTTGGCTGCAGGGGCTATGGGCCGCTGTACCACAGCGGGCCCCGGGGCAAGCCGCTGGCTGCACCGCTGCTGGTTCTATCATTTTTTCTCATTGTGTTTACAGTATCTAAGCCTCTCTTACTATACTTGAAACTCTAATGAAAAAAATAATAGAAACACAGTTAAAGTGAAATTGGCATCCTAGAAAAAATATTTAGAGTAATAATAAAACAGTAAAAAGAATAAAACAATTTGCCACGCTAATGTTCTAATGGATTGTATGTTTTTTTTATTTTTTTTTATTTATTAAGTACCTGAAATAAAAATTGTACACACGCTGAGCCTGTCTGCTGAGGACAAAAGTTCATCAGTACCTGGCACAATATAAAACAACAACATAATAGTTATTTATTTTGCATGTCCAAACTCTGAGTCAATCGTCCAACAAAATATATTTTATGTAATTTTCATTAGAGCTTCTGACTGTGACAAATTAAATGTTTCCCCGGTGTATTGTTTGTGTACCACAGCATTTGCACTTGTAGTATTGTAGAAACCTTCAATGCCTTTTGATATAAATGTTGCATGTTCAGTTACCTTTATTCTTGGGCTCATCATTATCATATCCCAACTGTCTCCCTTTTTATGGTGCTATAACTTTAATAGTTTAGGTTGCTCTGGAGGCTCAGTCTGCCATTTAATGCTAATCCCTTTTTTAGGTGGTGTTGATTTATTATGCACACAGTCTCTAATCCCTCCATCCTACCCTAGACCCTTGTTCTGGGACAGTAATGGTTTAAGATGTTGGTCACTGGTGGCTGCATGGGGTGTTCCACTCACAAACATATTATTGGAGCTGGCACAGACTGACAACCATCCAATGATTTCAATTGGGAAACTCTTGCACCATCCAGGCAGAAATTATATATAAACAACATTTACTGTATAGGCACAAATGGACGGATGCAAATCAAAACATAAAAATGTAGACAATACTTAAAGTCAATCCTCTGCCTCCTTTAGACTCATGATTTTATAACAGCATAATAGAGACTTCAATGAACAATAAAAAATTAAAAGAAAAATGTTCAAAATTGCAGAACTGTGATACATTTTTTGGGGGGGTCAAATATGCATGCAATTGTTCACAATTCAATTCATATTATACTGTTAGCATATTACTTTTAATAATTCACTAAAAATCGTTATTTAAAAAAAAAATGTTTGGAGTGATTATTTATATTTTAGGAGACTGATATTAAATTTGGTTATTATTTTTTTAAGGCCATTATTTGTTTTCAAGTAACAATTTATATGTTTTATATCTTTGGAGCTCAATATCTTTTATAGACTACAAGAGGTCCACTTATTGTATACTAGCTGTCAAAAATGAAGAAATTTGTTTCAAACTAGTTGGAATAATTGTCTCGAAAGTACAACAAAATATAAAAAAATAAAAAATTCTGAAATGTAGGTAGACTAAAATATTTTAGCTAAATTTCAGCAATTCAAGCAAGGCGAACAGATTTGTCCATGACTGAGGCACTTAACGTGTTATATTAAGAAAAATATGGTGAGAACTAGAGATTTGTTGAAATGTTCTGGGAATTGGTCAATACATAGTTAGAGATACTCTGTGCTAATTCACCTCAATACTGATGTATTTTAATCACAAAAAAACAACCTTTAGAGCATTATTAACAGATGTAATATTGTCATCAAATAGCTAGACCAAGACACAGGGCAAAATGTATCAGACCTATTAAATAGAACAGGCGGAGAAGTTGCCCTTTCCAACCAATCAATCAACCAACCAACCAACCAACTTCTAATTGTATAGAATTTACTTGATAAATGATAGCTAGAAGCTGATTGAGCTTCTCCACTTGTCCTCTTAAGAAGGTTTCATACATCTCCACGCTAGACCGCTTAGACCACATAAAGCCTATCAAAGGTTAACTGTACATTGTATCATACTGGAGATGCTCTTAAATAAAGGTTTAAAGCAGGGATGGGGAACCTCAAGCCCAGGGGCCATATAAGGCCCGCAGAATCATTTGGTCTTGCCCTTGGAGCTTTTTTCTGCTAGCCTCAGCTGGCTAGCAGGGTGCTTAGAATGGCATAATCTATGCAGCAGTGCCACCTGGAGCATCCTTAGGACGCTTCAGACAGTCACACCGCTGCCTTTACAGCTCCCAGAATATCCTCAGGATGCTCCGGGCATTGCTGTAATCACCAGAAATTGTGACCCCACCCCTGTATGATGTCACACGGAGGGGGCGTGGCCTGCACCCAGCCTGCAAATATTGTTATATATATCAAAATGGCCCTCAGCAGGAAAAAGATTTCCCACCTCTGGTTTAAAGGATGGGATCATATTGAAAGTATAATATAAATATGTCTAAAATATAAATCCTAGGGTCCCCACCTTTCCAAAATTCATAAGTCATTAATTGACCCACCAGACCTCTCTATCGTATCATGAACAGGATCCGTTACTACAACATAACCACAATATGTAGAATTTTTTTTTCTTGTCAAATTTATTTATTGAACATTTTCAAATAATACAAAGATCAAACTAGCAACAACATAAAAATGTTCAAACAATTACAGAGGGACAATGAAAGTCAAAACATCAGTATCATTAATAAGAAATATAGGTTAACCAATTGGCAATATATGTCACTAGTAAATGAACAAGAGTATTTGTGTTAAACCACATATTTTTCCATAAGTTTTTCGATAATGTCTCACTGTAACTTAACCATCAATTACAAAGAACATAAAGAAAATTAAAGATAGAAGGGGGGTGGAGAGGAAAATTGATATCTAAAATACACAAAAAATGTAAGTAATTCTGAGTCTTGCAGTTATACTTAGTAAAATACATAGGGTTTTTGCTAGCTATGAAAGGAATTCGGGAATATGCCAAAGGTGTTGCTGCATCAGGTTGAGGTAAAGTCTAAATTACTGATTAGAACGTACTTCTGGAATATAATAGATCAGCCGTCCTTAATTTCCAAAAGATCTCTTAGACTAGTTTGTATAGGTCTAAATTTATTGATGTCAAGTAGAGGCCCCACTTTCGTATAAAAGTGTGGGGGCTCGACTCAACAGTCGAAAGGGTGTCATATTTATCAAATCACATATATTTCAGCCGTAGTGCTTCCACATCTCTTAATGAAGGGGATTTGGCGCTGATCCAAGTGTTAAGGATCGATTTCTTTGCTACTGTTACTATAATGGTTATGTAGAATTTTTTATAAAAAAATTGTGTCCGCCATTTAGAATATACTCACGTTTACTGATATTTACAATGTTTTGCTATAAAATTGGAAAAAAATATAAATGGTGATGTACAAATATTGCACGCATGCACAAAATTTTGAGACAATTGAAGAGTGTTTCGTTGACGCTATAACATTCAATAATAAAAGATACATTTTTGTTTTTAAACAGTATCAAAGTTGTCTTTATTTAATTTAACTATGTTGCGTTTCAAAATCCTTTCTGCACGAAGGTCTGCGGCACTGCCATGGGGATATGGTTTGCACCCATTCATCACACAATTGAATGCAAATGAAGAAACATCTAAAGCATATTATAGGAAATAACTGACATACAGTATTCTGAACTCCATTCTTTTTTGACAACAACCCACATTGTCCCAATATAATCTACAAAATGAGAAAAACTTTGAAAAAGTATATAGCTATAATCAATAAAGTGTCGCTACATATGATATCACTTTTCTGACACCTCCTGCTTAAAACTCAAAAAGTCAGAAGGCTCATCAGAACCAAATTCTAAAATTCATTAGAATTGATGTCAGCTATCAATGTAACATTCTCAAGCATAGAGTTGTAGAGTTGATCTTCTGAAACTCCCTTTGTATAACTATTGTGGAAAGTTCTTATCCTACCTTCTTGTCATATTTTAGTATCCTTTGGGGCATATTTATTATGCTCCCGGTATTAAAGATTCCTGATCACAGCACTTTGTGTCAATAAGGAATCTTTGATTGCCGGAATGTGTCATTACTGTAACCGTGGGACAGGGGCTCTGAATGGAACTCGTCCCGGCGTTCACTAAGAAGTAAAGACATTGCATAAGAGATCACTTAACTTTCTCAATCTGCTCCCCCCTTCCCTGCTGGCACTGCCGCTACTACATATGGTAAGTAGCCCATATGCTACAATGGACTAATGCCATTTTTATCTACCAGCAACTTCAGTATTGAAGCAGCCCTCAATGAACAAAAATGGGGATCTGAGCAGATAAATACCGACTGGTGTTTTCGGGGGACATCTCACAAATCTGATTTGAGAAATACTGTACTCCCCTTAGTAGTGAGATTTATGTACATTATTTTAGTTGCATTTTAGTGATGTCTGAAGCATGGACGTGAGAGTATTGACTTACAACATATCAGATTCCTTGACTTCAGCTTGCGAGCTTAAATGTTTTGATCAAAATATGAACCAATGCCTCAAATGTATATTGTGCTATATATATTCAAGTGTATCCTGGTAAAGTGCTGACGGCTACTTTCTTCTTTTTTTATACAGTATATATTGAGATAATGCATTTTATATTGCAACTAATCCCTCAAAGTATGCAGATAAAGCTGAGCATACTGTACCTGTTTTCCATCTCTAATATACCTGCTCGATTGTGGTCATGGTCTTAAATCACATTTTTTATTTATCCAGGCTAACCAATATATGTATTCAGGAGCATATATGCAGCAATAAAACCGGGCTGGATAATAATAGCCTTCCAAGACATCTCCAGACGATCCATGCCTCTGTTACTCAAAGTTTGGAATTTAAAGCTCTTGAACAAATAGCAGAAGGATGAGATAAGAGGCGACACTTCTAGGATTATCTCTGCGTGAAACATTGTGGATTCCTACAGTAAACACTTATTGCACCAAAGACCTTAACTCCATTTCATAAATAATAATATGATATATTTTACATAGTTACACAAATGATATACATTTTTATATAACATTCAGGTAGTCTAAAAATAAAAATCTCACAAGGTATTTACATTGACATTATGTAGTGATATTTTTATATATATATATATATATATATATATATATTACAGGTTTTTATAAATTCAGCATTTTGCATTTATTTTTAGTTTTTCTTTAACCTCTGCTAACATTTAAGTTGTTCATTTCTTTACCCGCCGTTTACATATACACTAATTTGTTTTCTTTCTTACGATGTAAATGTTTTAATGACAATTCTTACACTTCTGCCTACATTAATACATGAATAACATTCTTTTCATTATATATATATATAGTAACAATATTGGATCAGAACCTCTATACACACCTCCCTATACCTTCTAAGGTTGACGCTAGTTTGCATACGCAGTCACACCATAAATAAAGACTTAGACATAGAACCTGTGGTTCCAAAGCACAAGTGATATTCAGGTAAAAGTTCAGACAGTTACACGCAATTGATCAAGACACAATTTAGGCGCAAAAGTAAATCATACAGACCACAAGTACAGTGTATGTACGCAAGCGCTACTGGACCCAGAGATAGGCTTCAGCAAGAGACCCCTCGTCATTCAGCATTCAGCATGAAGACTCTCAAATAGTGTCCGTGTACCCATACTTATACTCCCCCAGTATAAACAAGACAAAAGGTATGTCTGTTGCTGATGTCATTGGTTCTCAGAGGTGAAGCATCTGTTACAGTGCATCTAACAGGCTGGTTCAAACAGACTTTCCCTGCCTCTAACAGCTAGAGGTCTGCCTCCTCACGCCTTCGTCAGCATCCTAACAGTTGAATCTAAAATATACATTTTGGTTGCTTGTAGGTTCTGCGGTCCATAACTCGAGAATGCATGAAGCGATCTCCTCACCGATAGCACCGGGAAACTGTGGAAAGAGTACGCATCAGAACAACTCCAAGAATGACGTGTTTATCTTGTATAATTCCTTAGTTAACAAATATCTTTATTTCTTAGCATTTAAACTAACTGAACCTTCTTGAATCATACACTTTAAAGCTTATTGAACCTTATGTATGAATATGAAATGTGTGGGTATTCTGGGTTTGATATAATATTTTAGCAGCGTGGCATGCTGAGCTAAGTAGTTCTACATGTCCTGTCAGCAAGCCCCCCCATCTTTCCTGTGTTCAAAGGAAAGATACCTCTTTTGTCCTCCTAGACACTTGTGTGAAATGCAAATGTATTATCACCTCAAGCTGTGAAGTTTTTGGGACCATCCTGTGTAGAGTTCAAACAGATCCAATTGTGTATACCAATGCATGGATTATATTACAATTGTCACCACTTTACTTTATCTGCATCCAGGGATTCCCAATTTGTATGTAAAAATACCCATTGTCTATTTCTATTTACTTTTACTCAGAAAGCTTGTTTTTTTCCAGTTGCCCTTGGTCGATTAACATTGCCATCTGTTCTTAGCTCCTGAGTGGTAACTTGAAATGACACTGGTCATAAAATGGTGTTTAGCAGATTCTTGTTTCTAAAATGGAGTCTAGCTGCCATTTGCAAGATGGCGTCGCGCACGCTTCAATTTTAAACTGATCTTGTCTCAGCTAATAATCCAGTTTTGACAGTCCACCCTTTGATAGCGAACAACATGTTATCACAATCTGCTATTTCAATTTAATTTATGCTTACATTTACATATTATTTAGTGTTATTATGGGATGGCACAAGGTGGTTCTTAATCCATCAATAATGTGTCTCTAGGTGGGGACATAAAACTACTATTATACACACACACAGCGGATCTTGGAAGATCATGTGACAGGTGTGTGAATGCACTAGTCTTATAACAGCAGTCTTGAAGGGGAATTTGAGACTTTACATTGTCTGAGGTGTTCTATAAATAACATTTCAATAATATATTCTATGCATGTCTAAATATTATACATTTAAATGATGGTACTTCCTAGCTCAGGGTTGTAATGCGGTTCTGTATCTACCTCGGTATACACATTATCATTTCTGGCCACCATCATAGTTTCATTCTTTCGTTTCACTCTGTTTTTACATTTTCCACACTTCAACACAATAGGAACACACCGGACGCATATGCCAATTACTGTGATGACAATCAGTATAAGGATCAAGAATTTGCCTATGCTGGTGATCACTTCCTGGACCCATTCCCCTAGACTTGAGAACCATTTCACTGGGTTCAGCCATGACACCCATCCTTCTATCTTTTCCCCTACTTCAGCCACTGATGCGTTATGGTTCTTACGAAATTCCCACTTTAGCTGCAGAATCTCATCCATCTTCTGGTCTATCACCTCCTTAGGGTCTCTGGTATCATTGGTGACATAAGTGCAACATTTTACTCCAAATTGGGTGGCTAACGTTACGCAATACCCTCCAGTAACAGCAGTTAAATAATTCAACACTAGCCTGTGTTGCACTAGTTCTTTCTTGTACGCTTGCAATTCTCTCCCTGTGTACCTGAATGTGTCATCGTACATCTCAGTGATATTATCTATTAATTTAGCAAGTTCCTGGATATATCTAAAATTTTATGTACCCCTAGTAATTCTGGTGGGATCCAGGGCATATCACCAGGTATCATATTTCTCTTGCCTCTGTGTTCATATTGTGTGTGAAGATATGGTGACGGTGTGTTTTTATGCATTCCCAACATTTCAACATGTGTGAGGGTTATAACTTCTGGGACTACTCTTCCCAGATAACACAAACCTTCGGAACTCGGGGAGAGCCATTTATACGCTTTTCTTCCACATATAAAATATACATTATCAGGGAGAACATAAGGAATGGTATGCATCATTATCATTAAACACATTTCTCTTGCAAACAATCCTATCTCAGGCTCTTCCATCTGGTATATGCAAGTTTCTGGTTGTATTATTTTAGCACAATAACCATCTGGCTCTTTACCAATCATTTCTTTGGTGGAACTCAATGTATACCGGTACCTAAAATGTTTCCCACTGGATTTAATTGAGCGTAACAGATCATAGCTTATGGACTCATTATCAGCTCTTTGTGAGAAGGTCATCGTCTGATTATTCCCCGTCACTTCCCAACCTCCGGGTTTATTGGGGTTGGTTATGTTTAAACACAACAGTGATCTATCTACTTGGAATTGATAGAGTTTGAAATGAGGTGGTTTGAATGAGAGGAATTTTCCATCCAAGGTTTTCCCTTTTTGTAATTCTAAAATTTTCGTGGTATTCAGCGGAAATGGCACCAACCCTACATTATGCTGTCCCTGTGGCACATGTGAACACACCCAGCAATCAGTTTGATTTAACACTTTGCCTACCATGCTATGATAATCCTCTAGAGGATACCCACCCCAGTACGGATTATATTTAGGTTGGCACCGTTGGATACAGTTCTCATCAACTAGGGACCCACAAAGCTCACTAACAATAACAGTACTAAGATTGGAAAGACACTCCCCTGATTGGCATTGCACTCCTCCTCTCTCCACTCCATCAGCACTGCCATCAGTTCCCATTTCCTGAATCGGTCCCCCATCACAGAAACTGGATATTCCCAAACTGACCAGGATGGTGAACACTCTGAAAGAGAATATGAAAATGAACACAGCAGGCCCGTCCATTGTCACAACAAGACCTGCAAATTTCTCTCAGTTCAGGTATCTCACTACGACCTTTTCAATCCTCCTGGAACAAGCTCGCGAGCAACAGATCCACACTATCAGCTTTGTCTCCGACTTGTTTCTCCACCAGTTGATTGACTTTTTTGCAGTGAGTGGAATGGACCCAGGTATCTCTCTCGGCCAGCTTCAAAGATGTAGTACTCGTCAGCAGCACTTGGTACGGACCTTCCCACCGATCAGTAAAACAACCTGAACGTAAGAAATTTCGGATCATTACATATTCTCCTGGTTCAACATCATGGCAGTTCATTTCAGGCATATCATGGGACAACAATTTCAGTTTCTGCTGCTGTTGCTTTAACTGCTTACTCATTGATATAAGATACTTCACAGTTACCTCGTTGTTACCCTTTAGATCTTCCTGTGGACTTATAATCAAATGAGGTTGTCTACCAAACAATATTTCAAATGGGGACAGAGTCAGAGGAAATCTAGGAGTGGTCCTTATACTATGTAGGACCAAAGGTAAAGCTTCTGGCCATCCTAGTCCAGTCTCCGCCATGATTTTACTTAGCTTATTTTTAATAGTCCTGTTGGTCCTCTCTACCTTGGCACTGGCTTGCGGTCGGTAGGGGGTGTGAAGTCGGCTATTAATACCCATCAGCTTACACATATTTTGGAAAACATCACCTGTGAAATGGGTACCCCTATCACTCTCGATGATTCTAGGGATACCGTACCTGCATACAAATTCCTGAACTATTTTCTTGGCAGTAAATGCAGCAGTATTAGTGGCCGCTGGGTAGGCCTCAACCCAGTTAGAGAATACGTCTGTGCACACTAATACATACTTAAGGTTCCTGCAGGGTGGTAATTGGATGAAATCAATTTGTATCACCTGGAAAGATCCATCAGTCAGTGGAATGTGGGACGGTTCGGTAGGGATCGCTTTCCCTATGTTCTTTCTCAAGCAGGTCAGACAGGACATTGCTATCTTCTCTGCTTGTGAAGAAAACCCTGGTGCACACCAGTATGCCCTCACCAACTTGCACATGCCCTGTTTACCCAGATGAGTCAGACCGTGTGCTGCTTCATCCAGGCTGGGGTAATATGCCTTGGGGGCTACTGGCTTACCATGTCCGTCCCTCCAGAGCCTGGAGGACTCTTGAAAAACACACCTTGGACTTCCAAATGGATTTTTCCTGGAGTGAACACAAATTTTGCATCTCAATTAATTTTAGCATATCAATAGTTTGGAATTACATAATTGTTTCAATTGGGTGAAACATTTTTAACCCTGCTGCCCATTTTGCAGCTTCGTCAGCTCTGTTGTTACCCAGTGACACCGGGTCATCCTCACATGTGTGGGCTTTGCATTTAATTACTGCCACTACTTTGGGCAGTTGGATTGCTTCTAAAAGATGTTTTATGTGTCGGGAATGTGCAACTGGTGTACCTGCTGCTGTCATAAAATTTCTCAGTCGCCATAGAGCCCCAAAATCGTGCACCACCCCGAACGCGTACCTCGAGTCAGGGTAAATGTTAGCAGATTTGCCTGCTGCCAGTTCACATGCTCTAGTCAGTGCTACTAACTCTGCCACCTGGGCTGAGTGAGGAGGACCAAGAGGTTTAGCTTCCATGATGTATGTGTCATTTACAACAGCATAACCTGTACATAATTCACCTGTGTCTGTTTGTCTATGACAACTCCCATCCATATAGAAAGTTACATCCACATTCTCTAAAGGTGTGACATGTATGTCAGGTCTAGCAGTAAAGGTCTGATTCAGATATGACATACAATCGTGAGTATCATCATGTCTGCCAAACTCACCTCCCGCCAGCAACTCCTCTCCTTCCACCCTTTGTACATCATGTTGTACATATGGCAGGTATGTTGCTGGATTCAATGTCCAGCAACGTTTAACTGTAATATTTGCAGGAGTGATTAAAGCTAGTTCCCAGTTAGTGAACCTAGCCGAGGAGACATGTCTGGTTTGAGCTGAGTTCAACAGAGCAGATACAGCATGGGGAGTGTAGACAATCATATCATGGCCCAATACTACGTCCTCACTTTTACTCACCAATATAGCGGTAGCTGCTACACTTCTCAAACAGGTAGGGAGTGATCTTGCTACCGTGTCCAATTGGGCACTGTAGTATGCTACGGGCCTACTTGCATCACCATGTTTTTGTGTAAGGACACCTGCAGCACAACCATCGGCTTCCGTACAATATAAATCAAAAGGTTTTTCATAATCGGGTATTCCCAATGCAGGAGCTTTTGTCATACTATCCTTAAGATTAAGAAAAGCCTGTTCTGATTCCTCAGTGTGTATGACGCGATCGGGTTTTGAGGAAGAGACTAGTTTCTGTAAAGGCAAGGCCAAAATAGAAAAACCTGGGATCCACATTCGGCAATATCCACACATTCCCAAGAAGGTACGAATTTGCTGTTGATTCTGCGGCAGTGTCATGTTTTGTATGGCCTGGATTCTATCATTTGTGAGATGTCGTAACCCCTGGGTTAGGCAGTGTCCCAAATATTTTACTCTGGGCTGGCACAGCTGTAACTTGTCCTTAGCCACTTTGTGTCCTGTATGCGAGAGATGAAGTAACAAAAGTTTAGTATCATTCACACATGACATAAACGAGTCAGAACATAGCAATAAATCGTCCACATATTGAATTAGAACTGATCCATTGGCAGGTTGAAAAGCTTGTAAACAGTCATGTAATGCCTTGGAGAAAATACTGGGGCTGTCTATGAAACCTTGGGGAAATCGTGTCCATGTATATTGCACACCTCTGTATGTGAATGCGAATAGATACTGACAGTCAGGGTGGAGAGGCACAGAGAAGAAAGCAGAACAAAGGTCAATGACAGTGAAATGGGTTGCATTTGGTGGAATTTGCATTAGGATGACAGCTGGATTTGGCACTACGGGAAATTGGCTCTCTACCACCTTATTAACCCCTCTAAGGTCTTGTACCAGCCTATAACCCCTCCCACCAGCCTTTTTCACTGGAAAAATGGGACTGTTGGCTACACTTGCTGTACGAACTAAAATTCCCTGCTGTAATAACCGCTCAATTATTGGGAAAACCCCTAGTTCTACCTCCTGTTTTAGTGGGTACTTGTGAATTTTTGGAGCTTGCCTTCCGCTTTTTAAATTTACCATTACAGGGCTTACATTTGCCATTAATCCAGTGTCCTGTCCATCTTTAGTCCAAAGGGAATCTGGAAATTGGGACAACATTTCATCTACTTGTGATGGAGTTTCATTTAAAACGGTAGAGTGATACATTATCCTTTGAGGAGTGTCTAACATATCCCGCACCTCGTATACCATTCTCTCTGGGATATCTAAATATACACCATCAGGGGTGCAATATATGACACATCCCATTTTACATAACAAGTCTCTGCCCAGCAGGTTAGTAGGAGCCGCGGCAGCCAGGAGAAAAGAATGTCTGGTATGCAACGGCCCAATAGTATCCTCTGCGGACTTTGTTAAAGGATAACATTCCACTTTACCTGTCACACCCATTGTTGGTATTGTCTCGTTGGTCACCTGTAAATTAACGGGAGATTTCATCACTGACTTGGTCGCCCCTGTGTCTACAAGAAAAGGATATTCAGTTCCAGCTACATCAACCATCAAGACCGGTTCTTCCCTAGTACTTCCTGTTAACCTGACTATCTGTAGACTACAGGTATGACCTGACCCCTAGCATTGGCTACCATTCTCCAATAAAGCATTTACGGCTACAATTGGAGCTGGTGCTTGCTGAACATTTGCTGGCCTCTGTGCATATCCCTTATGGGGATATCTAGGTTTGCCCTGATGTGGGGCCCATACTCTTTTTACTGTGCAGTTTCTACTTAAGTGTCCTGTTTGTTTGCAATTAAAACATGTCCGTGATTCAGGTGAAAGCATGTGTTGTTGTGAAGTTTGAGCAGAGGGTAAAGGTGGTGGATATGGGTAAGGATAGGGAGGGTAAGGGTATTGTGGGGGATAAGAAGTAGATGGATATCCTTGGACCTGTGGTTGCATTGGGTTAGTGGGATAGAGTTGTGTTTGTTGTTGAGTGGGGTTAGCGAGAGCAACTTGTTCTGACATGAGTGTGTGTGCAAGTGCAAGCGTGTCTGTTGGCTGTGATGTTACCGTCATTCCCTCCAGAGCTTGTATACTGACAGCCATGAATTTTTCGCTCTGGGTCTCCCTCTTTTTTGAGATGTTTTTGTCATGTTCTATGGCAGACTCTATGAGGTTATCTATTGTAAGTCCCCTCCAACCAGGCTGTGAGGTCTGAACCCGAGTTTTTAAATTCTCTTTTAAACCGTCCATCAATATCGTGACTATCATTCCCCTGTGGTGAATGCTATCTTTAATATCTTCTATCCCAGTGTACTGGGCGATAGCCTGCAGAGCCCTGTCGCAATAGTCTTCTGCAGTTTCACTCTCTTTTTGTTTGATTGTGAAGATTTTGTTCCAGTTAACTACTACAGGAAAATATACACCCAATTGAGTCACAATGCGGGAAATGTTACTTTGGTTTACTTGGTCTGTTAAGGGAACGTCGCCATCCAATACACGTCGGTATTCCGTGGAAGACAGGCCCTTAACACCACACGCCAATCTCTATTAGTGGGCTCATGAGAACTACCCAAATTTCTCAAAAATCTTTGACATTTGGCTAATTCCTTTTTTGGATCAGGGAAATCATTTATGATGGAATTTAGTTCTGCCCTTGTCCATGGACAACATATTACTACTTCCCTAGTGGGCACTACACCGTTTGCATCCACATTTCCATTCGGAACAGTTATTGTCCGAATGGGATGCAGACCGGCAGCGTTGCTACCTCTGACCTGGTTACCTGGCTGGGGGTTTAATCTGCTGCTGCTACGTATGGTATTAACAACTTCCTCAATGGGTGCAGAGTGTATTAACACTTCCCTTGCTGTTACCGATGGAGATGGCGGTACCACCCGTGATTGTGGTGATGCAGCATCTATCATTTGCACAGCATGGGAAATGGCAGACATTACAATAGGCTCATCATCTACATCATAAACATTTTCTTTATGGTTACTTAAGAGGGGGTACAAATTACTTGTTACATTTTTATGGGTATTTTTGGTAACTGTACTTGCACCTCCATCCACATAAGGTGGGGAGGTGAGCGTGAACTGCTGGCAATACTCTCCACGATGCTACCTTGTCGCACGTGCGCGCCAATTTGCGGCTCGCCCGTATTGCTACTCAGCGTCGTGGATGTATTTTCTGGCAATGCGCTCGCAACGCTAGTTTGAGTCGTTTGCACATTCTTAAGCCAAGCATCCCCTTCATGCTGCCATAGTTTTAAACATTCAAAATACTTAATCTTTTTCTCTCGGGATCGTACCATACTGATGTGATCCTGGACATTGTCTAACACACTTTTGTCAAAACTACCAAATCTTGGAAACGGTCTAACACTCTTCCTCGTCATATTAAACCATAAATCACAATACCTTATTGCATAAGTACCGTACTTAGTATGCATAATACGACGGGCCGATCCAATCGGTGCCTCCATTAGCAGCACATCATTGCCTAACATCTCTACTGTTTGCATGGCTCCCATTCTGAGACAACTCCTACGCTTTTCAATAAAAATTTAAACTGGTGAAAGACAATCAAGATACTTTCACTTACCTGTGGACGATTTTAAGTCGGCGGCGCCCACACACCTGGATAAGATTTAGTAAGGCAACTTCCACACCTGGATAAGATTTGAAACAGGCCACTTCCACACCCGGATAAGCTTTAGTAAGGTAACTTCCAGACCTATGAGAGTTTATATGTCAGCCACTCTCACGCACCTCTATACAACAAAGACAACATGTACACCTACTACTGTGTATAGAACGGGAAAGCTGCTTACCGAGCGACTAGGCTAACCCTTGCATCTAGCACTTAAGGATCATACGATACCCTTAACTTTGTTCAACAAGTATTCACTGTTACACACTTTTTCCTGCGCAGAAAAATACACGTTTAACCCAGATATTGGTAATAGAAAAAAAAATTTAAACCTCAATGGCTTTGTTCAAACACGTGGCAGCAGAACCGGAAGTGCGTATACGCTATTGTGCGACCATCTGCATACACATTAATGCGACTACCACACAACCGTATAATGACTTTTTAAATGCTTACGCAAAAATGCGTCTCAGCCGCATACTCAATACTGCGGCACCCCTCTAAACGTAAGGTTCTATCAACAGAGGAAAAAAAACTTTTTTTTCCTCTCTTATCCTTGGATTCTGATCAGCGCTTCCTCTACACAATAACCGGCAGTATGCTCTCAGCAACACTGTGGTAATGAAAGACTAATGCGTCTCTCAAAAGGCGCCTCCACCCTTTTTCTGAGAGAGAACTGACCGAGTGTTACCGTGTATCAGATAACGTGATAAACCTACAAGCCCCCAACTAACAATATTGGATCAGAACCTCTATACACACCTCCCTATACCTTCTAAGGATGACGCTAGTTTGCGTACGCAGTCACACCATAAATAAAGACTTAGACATAGAACCTGTGGCTCCAAAGCACAAGTGATATTCAGGTAAAAGTTCAGACAGTTACACGCAATTGATCAAGACACAATTTAGGCGCAAAAACAAATCATACAGACCACAAGTACAGTATACGTACGCAAGCGCTTCTGGACCCAGAGAGGCTTCAGCAAGAGACCCCTCATCTGTTGCTGATGTCATTGGTTCTCAGAGGTGAAGCATCTGTTACAGTGCATCTAACAGGCTGGTTTAAACAGACTTTCCCTGCCTCTAACAGCTAGGGGTCTTCCTCCTCACGCCTTCGTCAGCATCCTAACAGTTGAATCTAAAATATACATTTTGGTTGCTTGTAGGTTCTGCGGTCCATAACTCGAGAATGCATAATGCGATCTCCTCACCGATAGCACCGGGAAACTGTGGAAAGAGTACACATCAGAACAACTCCAAGAATGACGTGTTTATCTTGTATAATTCCTTAGTTAACAAATATCTTTTTTTCTTAGCATTTAAACTAACTGAACCTTCTTGAATCATACACTTTAAAGCTTATTGAACCTTATGTATGAATATGAAATGTGTGGGTATTCTGGGTTTGATATAATATTTTAGCAGCGTGGCATGCTGAGCTAAGTAGTTCTACATGTACTGTCAGCAAGCCCCTCCCCCCATCTTTCCTGTGTTCAAAGGAAAGATACCTCTTTTGTCCTCCTAGACACTTGTGTGAAATGCAAATGTATTATCACCTCAAGCTGTGAAGTTTTTGGGACCATCCTGTGTAGAGTTCACACAGATCCAATTGTGTATACCAATGCATGGATTATATTACAATTGTCACCACTTTACTTTATCTGCATCCAGGGATTCCCAATTTGTATGTAAAAATACCCATTGTCTATTTCTATTTACTTTTACTCAGAAAGCTTGTTTTTTTCCAGTTGCCCTTGGTCGATTAACATTGCCATCTGTTCTTAGCTCCTGAGTGGTAACTTGAAATGACGCTGGTCATAAAATGGTGTCTAGCAGATTCTTGTTTCTAAAATGGAGTCTAGCTGCCATTTGCAAGATGGCGTCGCGCACGCTTCAATTTTTAAACTGATCTTGTCTCAGCTAATGATCCAGTTTTGACAATAGTGAAGCAAGCTTGAGTTTCGGCTTTTTAGAAAGCCGGTTTGGGACCTGGGGGTGTGGGTGCGAGGAGAGGGTGGGCTCCATCCACAACCCACTCCAGGTTTTGGCCTGTTAGCAGGCTCATTAGGGCTTCCACCTGAAACTGGTGGTGATAAGCTCTGTTCAGTTGTAGCTGTGGGTCTCATACCTGGGGGAGCAAGCAGACTGGCTGGCTCAGAGACACTTGGTGAAAACTAACTGTGAATTCTGTGCATGCGCTTGTGTTGATGGCGGAGGCAATAGGCCCCACTATTTCTGTAGAGAGGTAACCTCTTGTCTAGTTAGCGCCCAGACGGGCTAGCGTTTATTTTTTATGTTTTGTTTTTCTTTTACATTGCAAAATAAAGATTGGCGACGACCAGTTAGCACGAGACCCCAGACTGGTGTACTATTTTCCGGCTGCTGTGTGTGCGAAGAGGGAGTCCATCTACCCCAGGAGAGGGACCCCTAATCCAGTCCTGTTACTATATATATATATATATATATATATATAAAATATATATATATATAGACTCCAGATGACCCATGCTATTCTACTATTATATCTCTATTAGGGTATATACGAGAGTACCCTAAATCTATATCTAATTGCACCCATTCTTTTCCACCACTACAAGTAACAATGACATCCTACAACTGACGGAAAAGCTACTGTATGGGGACATTTCATGTGAATTAAATTTCATGGAGGAATACCATACAATAAGATCTGGATGAAACAAGAGACAATTCCCTGCAGAATGCTTAAGGCCTATATTGAGTTTGTCCTGAGCTCCTATGAAAAGCTTGTCGTGCACTCATCAGTTGTAGCAAAAAATGAACAGCCTGCAACGTGACCCAGCACCAGTACCGTATCTTCTGTATGGGTCCATGTGCCCCTGGCGAAGTGAAGGACTGGAGCAGTGGCGGCTCCAGCGGTGGGCCTACAGTACGGTCCAAAATTCAAATAGGGGAGCCACACCAACTGCCAGCGATGTTTGGCAGCATTTGGGGTGACAGTTGGTGGGACTCCCCTATTTGAATTTTGGACCATGCTGCAGCCTCACCCCTGGAGCCACCACTGGACTCTAGTAAAACTTCTACTCATGAAGACACGATTTTGGTGCACTCTCCACTTGTGAGCCACAAAACCATGGAGCTTGGACCAAAAAGTAAAGCTGGGTGGCTGCTGTTAAAAAAAATATGTGGGAGGCTAACAGGGCATATGAAGTAAGGAGAGGGCGTGTGTGCAGTCTACATATGGGCCCCCTACTCTTTAGAGGCGGCACAAGCGAGTAGACTCTGGCGCTGTGCTAGACTACCGCACAGGCACATCACTAGAAACAAGGCCGTCACCCGAATTTCCTGGTGATCTGTACAATGCTGCCGCCTTAGGACTACAGAGGGGTAAATATTACGGAACATGGGAGCACCCATTATACTGTAGATACACCACTACTGGCTGAGCTGGGGAGACACCCCCGTTCTTGACTGGCGCTCCTGGCAAGTGCCTTCCCGGTCCTACCCAGGACCAATCTTCAGGTTATAGAGGGATTTGCTATGTATACAAATGCGTTAGGCTTGTGCAAAAAAGGTAAACAAAAAAAAAATCTATAAAGTTATTACTATCTAGAATATAATCATCATATAATATATAGTTAGGTTGGTATTCAGTAGATGATTTTTCTGCCGTACATAAATGTCACAAAACATCTACAGACCTATCAATCTGCCCTGTATGGCTGGTATTAAAATATCCCAGTTATGCTAAACACAGGGCTTGTCAGAGGGCATGAAAATCACTATAGAGACTTAAAGTGAGGATAAACAAATGCAGCGAAGCACATGAAATACACAGGAGGAATTAAGCACAGACAGAGGTAATAGCATTCCGACACACAGCACAGATCTGCGCAGTGACAGTGTAAAATCCCGGTAGGCCTCATCTGCATGCTTCTGATAAATCATTGCCTTATCTCTAACCTCTGTTGGCATGCTCGCATGTGTGTTTCCGAAAATGTACACAACAGAAAACAATTTACATTTCCTATTAAGCTATTAAACGGATGACACACAGTGGCTTGCTCTAACTACATGGTAAAGGGCCGACACTCGTGTATATGTTCATGATCGTGCGTTGGTTAGAGTTGGAGGTGATTACGTTATGTTAGATATGGTATGCCACGTGGGCATGCCACCATGACACGCAGAATGCCCTCTTGATGCCTGGCCACGCCCCCTTCCTTTTCCATGCGGAAGCAATACCAAGATTGGATTTTAGCCCCAGTCACCCCTGATTGCATGCACTAAACATCGTATGCCCTGCATGGGCCTTCTGCACTCCCCTGGAAGGACACATCACTAATATAACACACAATAGGGACAACATGTGAGCATACACTTTGACGCCTGACGCCTTGCGCCACTGAGAACGATGCTTCTTATACGCATTGCAGAATCAGCGAAAAGCTGCTTACAGGGTACTAGAGACGCTAAGCTGCAACATTAACCGCACAGCATTTGGTATTACACAAGAAACAGTAGCAGATTAAGCAAAATGGCGTGAGGAAATGCAGCGGGCACTCGCATAGCAGCCATTTTTGCACAAATTCAGACTCAGTCGCACACGGATGTACATCTGTGCCGTACGGTCTCTTACGAATTTAATCTGTCCGTATTTTAAGCTGGGTACACACTAAACTACGTGTGTACCCAGCGATGCAATGGACGCCCCCTCCGACGGGCCGACATATCGGGCGGCCAGTACACACTGGACGATCCGGTGCCCGACCGCCCGATATGTCGGACCCTGCCGCATCTAGCTGCATGGGGTAGTAGGGGAGATCAGACGATGCGACTGACGGCCCCACGGGAGCGCGCACTGCACGATATAGTGCATACACACTGGATGATTTTAACGATTTGTCGTTCTGGTGCGTCGGAATCGGGCAAATCATTTATAAAATCGTCTAGTGTGTAGGGGGCCTTTGGAATGAACCTGTACATTTTCTCTTCAGAAAAGTTTGGGCAAGCTCAGAATTGTCCACTTTCGGGTATCGTGTTAATGGAATGTGTTTGGGGGTCTTCATGCTGAAGTACTGTATGGTACTGTCATGTCTCTAGTCCAGTACTTAGTTTGCACACAACAAAAAGTAACATGTAATCAAAACTTCACACAGAAAAGTGACAGTTAAAAAAATTACCACTAAAACCTAACGTGCAATAAAACAATGGTTGAATGTTGTGAATCAGTCGTCCACATTACGACGTCTACTACATGCCCTCTGGAGTTATTGGTGTATTTTGTGCTTACAACACATTCACTTTATTACAAGACCTCTGCCATTTTAATTCTGGTAAGCGTTGTTGTGCAGCTGTAGTCACTTATAGGTATAATTTGATACCTTATAAATGTGCTAAGCTGCTAACCTTTCGTGATATTATAGTAATGTAGCGTGTAAGGACAAATATAACCAAAGAGCAAATAGTAAACTCCATTATGTTTAGAGAACATTAGAGGTGACTCTGCTTCTTCATAAGATGCTTCTCATTTTACAACATTAATTAAAGGCTAGGGAAAACCACAATGAAAAGGGTCGAGATCTGACTTTCACTTGTTAGAAAATATAAAAGAACATAAAAGAATTATATATAAGAAAATATGTCTTTCAGTGTCGCACACCAACTGAAAATCAGAGCCACGTTCATACGTAGCAATGGATTCTGTTGACGAAGAAGTAACCTCCCTCTACTGTGACGTGTCCACATTTCTTTGATTGAAAGGAGCACTTCCTGTAGTGAAGTCACATTGTTGGACATAATTAATTTCTGGAGAATGTACCAATGAATATGCATCTCACTGAACGGCACATGGAATAACCTTCACTTCTTCTCTTTGTCTCCAAAAACACCTAATGTCTCAAAGAAGTAAAAACATTTTGGTGTCTAGCCCCGATAGCACCCTATCATGTCCAGAGCATTATCAAGATGTTTTTTGATAAGACATGGAAAGATTTCCATATAAAGCATCAATGTGGCTAAATTTCCAAGAAGCTGTTCCATGGGAAGCCAAGCTTAGCACTGCTCCATCTAATGAACGCTGCTCAGACACCCATTACAATACAGACCACAGAGACTTGGACTAAGGTTGCATTTTTCCCACTAAGCCAGGTAGGCTTTGTTTTTGTTTTCCATGATTTGACCTCCTCATCATCTACCAAATTTATTCACATAACACTAAAGCCATCGGCTTATCCCACCAGTTTGATAACTGTCTAGATTCTACTACTGGAAAGGAACTAATGTTGCCACCATGAATGGTTTTTGTAGCTTTCACACCGTAAAACCTTTAGAAGTAAAGTGGCTCAAGCAACTACAAAGGGTCAATTTGTTCCCAAGATCTGCATCAATCAACCTGAGCTTCAACTATAACATAATGGATGTCTCTTTGATTTATCCTTACACAAACCTTACAGTTCAGGGTCTTACTACAACACCATAAGACTAAAACTGCAGGACATTCAGGCTGCGAGTAGAATTAGGGATATGATTTATCGTTAATAATGGTCAACTCATCTATTCAAAACCATCCACCAGTATGTCTCAGGCAGCCCTATTGCCGCCAAGATTGAAACCTCTCATACTCGACCTTCAGTGCTCATTCAACTTTTATCAGTTCCTTTGGGTCCATTGAGGAACACTTCTATGGTCTTCATCACCGTAACATTGGTATAATTCCATATTCATTGAGGTTGATTGATGTACAGTATACCGATATGACCCTTCTTCTCCCTTTGACAAATCATCTTCAAACAGCTCAGATTTTCCTAAATTGTTTATAACAGCACCCTGGTCATCCAGAGAATATTGTTTCAGACAGGAGCTCAGTTTACTGCCCACTTCATGGCAGAATTGTGCACTTCTCTCCAAAGCTACCTCTGCCATCTTCAGGTTATCATGTGCAGTTAAATGGAGCCTGATCGTCATCTGCAGTCAAATGAGGGTGCTATCTCATTTTACAGGTTTGTGTCCATCCCCTAATACACAGACAACTGGCCATAAGTCAGTATTTTATGTCATTTTGTGTTTGACCAACATAGGGTAAAGCAGTAAAATGTGGTCACCAGAGTATGAAACACCTCCAGTCCCTACGATGTTGAGCAACTGCATCAAACTGAACCATAAAGTCAGTTTTAGTTCTTCATATCAATTATTAACAACAAAAAGCTATAATAAAATGTCAGTAGCCACCACTGGCCTCATTCCAACTAACTTCAAAACTCTTCTCTTCTGACCCAGTCTTTCCCTCTGACAGACACATCTGAGCTGGTTGGTTTTAGTTATAAGGTTATGGACACATTGATTTAGGTGCTTTGTGCATTATTTAAAGATGATAGGTGTTTGGAAACTTTCCAAATCCTTTACCTCTTCCATTAAACATGGTTCTCATTATGTGTTTTACATGTGCCCTGGAGCCTTCCAATTTTTCTGCAGACTTGAGCATAGAACATTCCACTGTGAATACTGAGCTTAATTTATGTTCTGTCAATAATGTGGATATGACGTCTTTTAGCAATATTAAGGCTCATGTACGTGCACAACTCAACCTCCTGCCTGTGACCTCCAGAATTCTGCATGAGTCCTCCAGGTATTTATCTGAGCTCATTGCAGGTATTTTGCCCTAAAAATATCTTCCTCTTGTAGTTCATTTAGATGGTGTGCCCCATACTGTGCAATCTATTTTTGTGTATTCTGCAAGTTATGGCCCAATCTACTCATTTTGTTTAGCTTCTCCCATTAGAAGATGCAAATTTGTGTAGCTCCTGGATATATCATCATCTTTAATTTAGTTCAATACGCTAACCACATAAATGAGCATATTTGTGTACCCCCCTCCATCTCAGCTCCCCCTGGTGGCAGGCAGCACAACACAGCAAGTGAAAGCTAGGAAGGGTGCTTAAAATTCCAAATTTAGGATATTCGTTAGTGTAGGCATATGAAGTGAGTGCAGGTGTGCTCCAAAAAATTATAGCTGACAGGCAATTGCCATTTCTGTTCTTCCCAAAATTATGCCTTAGACATAGATAAAACACACGTGAGAGGTTTAATTTCTATTGTCACCATTTTTTAATAGTGTCTTGAGGCGAGTGCTCTGAGAAGAATCCTACTGTACTTTTCCCTAAGTCTATTAATTACAGTAGTGACAGTAGTCAGCGGCCGTAACTGTGGCTGGTAAGTAACAGTGACTGAGAAAGTTTGAACTCACTGGGCCTGATTCAGCAAGGATCGCTTCTGCGATCGCGCACACAGTTCTGCTACGAAAGTATTCTAATAATTGCAATTGCAAATCAATCTCTCTATGACCAGCCCCCAGTCACCACCCCCAAATGGTGTTTCCTGTCAATCACTCTGCGATCGGTCTGTGTAGTCACTGCGATCACAGTGGCTGGTTTGTGCATACGTATGCACAGTACACAGCAATTGACCGATTGCGTACGAAGTTGCGATCATTGCTGAATCAGGCCCACAGTTGCCATCATCTTTGGTTCCAGAATTATTAATGCTTCATCATTATTATCACCCTCATCACTGTCTGCAATGCTGGGTGTGTAATAAGTGTTCATTTTTATTTTCCGAACTACCTCCAGGTCTATCAGCCAGGGGTGACTATGATGACTCAGGGTAATTTTAATAGAGGAGGGGGCCTGTGCGCACCCTCTGTGCAGGCCCCCTCTTCTCTTGCAGCGCAATAGACTCTGACTTTGCACCGGAGTCTACTGTGCATGTGCAGGTCTCCGAAAACATGGCGGCGGCGATACATCTCTAGTCACATGCCCAAATCACGGGAAAATGGCCGCCGTGCAATTTTCCCAAAGATTTCAGGCTGCGGGACCAGCCGATGTGGGACTCCGGAAAGTAAATATAATAATTATATGGGTGCAGGCTGTGTGGATGCATTCTTTATGTTGGATCAGACATTCTGATATTGATAACCTGGTGGTCTTTACTGACCCTTTGTCACACTTCCTACTCATGTGCCTGGTTCTGGTATAGGGTTCAGGTGTTCTGCTAATACTAAACACTCTGATCGTATGCAGGGTCTGGCATCCTTATTGGATTAGTTTCCACCTGACTCCCTATAACTAATCCCTGTTGTTCACCAGGGGGTTGTCAGAGTATCAGGTCTCTTACCTTGTGCTGGTCGTTTGATTCTGTTGATACTGTTCAGGCTCTATCTCTGATAATCTTCTGTGAATCCGTGTATAACCTCTGCTGTCTCAGACTCCATTCCCGCATTCTGTCTCCTGGTGGGGTGTACATTGCTGGTTCCATTATTAAGATGGCGGCCGATGTGCGTCGATGTTACCGATATTTACGCATGTGTGCATTGTTGCACGTAGGTAAGAAGGCAGCAGTGGGAATTTTTATGCTTGGGTGATCTTTGCTAACATTAGCATATTTTCACTGCTGCATTGCGTACGAAATCGCAGCTGCGATCGTATTAGCGCCCGTCTCTGAATAAGGCCCTGTGTACCAGTCAGTGCATTGTAAAGTATATACCAGTTACTGCCTGGGCATTTTTTACACTCAAACAGCAGAATGACACTAATGACAGTCAGTACATCGCAACATATTTGTCAGTTACGATACAAAGCAGGGAATTACCCGGGTTTTGTACATATAACAGCCCTGAATGAGATAACGTTGCTGAAGTGATATGGTCAATTACAGTAATACAAAGGGAAAAGATTCTACACAAAACTTCCAATACATTGTGCTACTGTAAGTGTTTGTGGAAATGGCCGTTTCCCATAAATACATGCTCAGACTGTGTAGCCCAGGTCACATTTTTAACAACATTTCTATCCAATTCAGAAATACTTTCCCAGTCTGATAAATGTGATTTCTGTTTCGCAGCAACTGATGTCTATACACAGAACCAATTATTTATAGCACTGAAATCTCCTACATTGTCCTGTGGATCTACAAACATTGAACATAACCATTAAACTCCCCATCGCCTGATGAGTGTTCCCTCCTAACAGTGCAGGGTAAACCATCAACCGTAATCATAATGAAATAACAACACAGAGACTTGTATAAGGGGAAAGGAAGGTCAGCTTTATTTATTTTTAAACTAATTAAACTATTTAACATATAACTGAACTAACTAATAGAAGAAGAATTAAAGACAGACAAAGTATGTTACTATGGTAGCGCAGAAAGAACGGCCCCAAAATGCAAGATCACCAACTGCATACTCACATCGGTCTTCTAAATGGGAGACGAGCAGCCAGCCCATTACCACGCCCAAGGTATCCACCTCCCACCTGAATGACACAACGTGAGGCCCACCTGGTTAGGTGGTTGCCGCTGACCTCAGTAGGGTAGAATCAGCCTAAGCCATGTATTGGGAGGGAGAGCGCCTCAAGCTACAAAGACAGATGGCGACTGCTTCCGTTCTTTCCCGCCACAAGAAAAGCCGACACCAAACAACTCAATGAATAAGGGAGGGAGGGCGGGAAACAGTCAACCAGAGAAATTTCTATGAAATGGCTGCCAAGCAGCAACTCTGAAATGTCACTGAAAAACCCACCCCCTGCCCAATCCTATAGGCTAACCAACCTAACCCCACCCCCTGCCAATCCTATAGGCTACCCAACCTAACCCCACCCCCTGCCCAATCCTATAGGCTAACCAAACCTAACCCCGCCCCACAACACTACCTCACTAAACAACTAGCCCCTTCTTATCCAGAGGCAGACATCCAGAGGCTCGGATGTTTAATAAACTCCTTGCATATGAAATGCATTCCGTCCTACTGTACTTCTTATTCACTTAAACCTGCTGATATGTTGTTCTTGTACCACTCTGACACTTAAACATAAAAATACGACAAAAGTGTAGAACATTGTAACTCTGGCATTAAAAAAGACTCTGTTGCTAAGCGCATAAGCCACATTTGTCCATTGGCGGCCTGATTCAGAGATGTGCGCTATTGCAGCTGCAACAGCGTGTTTTCAGGCAGTGAGGCTGCATCTGTTTAGCCGTCAGTATGTCATACCAATTCCATGTTATAACACCATGTACAACTAGAGAGTTCAGTTCTCCCTCTAAGTTTAATCTAATGAAATCACAAACCTGAAGGCTCATTCACACACATATGCGCTAGCTCTAGATCAGCCCCATGTAAAAGGGTCATGACCTTGCTCACGGGGGAGTGGTTAAATCTCACTGGGGAGTGTCATGACTCACAGGGGCCTGGCCTTGCACTTACAGCACAACCCCGTTTCTCAGTATCCCATATGAGCAGTGCACCGGGAGGCGGAGCTGCTCGGTCCGGTTTCAGGCTGGACTGGCCCATCAGGCCATCGGCCCTGCTGGCATTTGTCAGAAGTGCCAGGTGGTCAGTCCAGCCCTGTGCGCTAGGGAAAACGGTAAAATGTATGAACATCAATGTGCGCATTTTAGAGATGCACTATAATATGTTTCCCGTGATGCCGTGCACTTTTCTAATTCTTAGACTGATCCTTTGTTCATATAGCACCACCAGTTACGCAGAGCTGTACATAAAATATTTGCCATTTGCCTTAGCCCCTGCTCCATCCTCACGCAAACACAGAGAGGGACATACAAACTCCACACCAAGTTATTATCAATCTACGCCAATGTACTGTAGCGAGAGTTAATTAATGAGGTCCTATTGCTTTCTAGTTTTTAATTTGCATTCAAATGTTTTGCAATTATATTAACATTTTGTAACGCTTGAAAAAAACAATATATTTGAAGTTACAGGAAATTTAGTAGTAATGAATCTCTGGACCTCATTCAGAGTCCGTCGTTGCGGCCGCACGGTCGTAAGGGAAAAGGGGCCGGATATGCAAATGATGCCCTCACAAGTTGCGTCCTTAAGTTCGGATCGTTAGTAGGCCGACCAAGGGGAGGATGCAGCCGTAAGACAAAAAATACGCCCCCTTCTCGTACGCATTACACGTCATCTCCGGGCATATAAAGATTAATCGCGAGCATCGGGAACCATCGGAACTGGTAGTAGTGCTTAAGGTTGACCATACCCTCTCTTAAGCAGTACGATCAGGTCAGTGTACAAACCTCCCATGTCACGTGTGCCATGACACTACTTTGTTAATTATGCACTCCCATAAAACGCCGTTCGCATAATTAGGCACGCCTGCGTTCGGATCTCCACTCCCCCGTTTTCAAGCACCTTCCCCTGTTACCACCCACAAACACCTCAATCTGTCACTCAAACTACCGACCTGGCTGTGTTCAAGGAGAGAGAAATTTCTGATCGTAGCGGCTAGTTTGGGCACGGTCATTGCGAACTTTATGCATGCGCAGTTTAGCGAACATCGGTGGCGTACGACCGTGCGGCAGCAACGACCGACTCTGAATGAGGTCCTCTGTCCTTTATTTACTCCTCAATCTCTTCTCTGTCTTACGTACCTGTTTCATTTCTGCTCCATCTTGTTTCTTTTCAGTGTCCTTGTTACAGCGCAGGGAGTCCAATCCCCTTCCACCCTGACTGGTCACATGACAACCAGTCACTTAAAAACTCTTTAATTGCCGGGTATGTAGATTTTCTTTTCCCAAAGGTAAAAGGATTTTAGCATCGGAGGGTTAAGTGTACCAATAAATCCTCATACACTGTTGTTCAAGTCGCGCCAAACAGCCCCTCGTGACGCACCAGGTCCCTGGCTAAATCACCCTCATTGACTGTATAACGACGGCCCCACTGTCAATCAGTATTTTTGTTTCCTATATTCTTGGATTTAGCTGTACACCAGATACTGTAGATCATATAAGTCTCTTTAGACTTTATATCACTGGAAGTACAGATACAGCACTGATCACACAACAAAATACAGGAACACCCCATTATTTGAGGATAAGTACCGGAACCGCAGCATCTGGATATATACGGCTCCTGTACATGGAAACAGATTAATGTATTTTACAGAGAAAGCTCTAAAAGTAGATAAAAGGTAGGTATACCCATTCTAAGCATGAATCATTTATCAAAATGCTACCTGACATCGGATGAGTAATGGGCGATTCGCGTTTAATTCTAGCCAGTGCGCTGGTTCTAGCTGGTGGTTAATAGGACTGCACGCAAAACAACGAGTCACTTTTCAGTTTAACTAAAAATAGGTGCCAGCCTCAGAATTATTTATGTTTGTCTTACACTCAGATCCGGTATATGTTTCAGGAGGCTGGAATCTAAACTCTAGAGATGGGCTAAGACGTCAGCAAGGACACTTGTAGAAGTAAGAGAGATAAAAGACTCTACAATAAACCAAATTCAGATAAGTATGCATAGTTTTAATGGGCACTAACTGCCGACACACAATCACCAACAGTTGACTGTGATATTTGTTTGATGCAACATCCTGCTTACTGATAATAGGGGGAGATTTTTCAAAGATTGGAGAGATATAAAGTGAAGAGAGGTAAAGTACCAACCAATCAGCTCTTGTCATGTTACAGGCTGTTTTTGAAAAATGACAGTTAGGAGCTGATTGTTTGGCATTTTATCTCCATCCAACGCTTAGTAAATAGATCCCTTTATCTATTTCTATTTTATCTCTCTCAAAGCTTTGATAAATCTCCCCTAGAGTGTTAGCACCAGGAATCGGGATCAGCCAATTAGAGGAGCCCAGGAGATGTCAGTGACACCATCAATAAGCCAAAATTAGGGATTGGCTGGCATCACACTTCATTGCTACTTTGGACTCTGGGCCTAATTCAGACCCGGTCGCAAGCGCTGTGCACTCGCAACCGGGTCGATGGAGGGCCAGTGCGCATGCGCACGACGGAGCTGGCTCCATCGTGCGCATGCGTGAGACCCGGATAGCGACGGGCACTCCGTCACTCCGGGTCTCGCAACAAAGGGGGCGAGCTGTCGATGTTGAGTGACAGCTCACCCCCTTTGGTGGGCGGGCCGGGGGAGTGGCTGCCCAAACGGAGGCGTTCCCATGTGAATCCCTCTGTTTGTGGGCGGCCCCACTGACATCACGAGTGATGTCAGTGGGAGAGATTTCGGCTCTGTTAGAGCCGAAATCTCTCTGGGGCTTGCTGCAACGAGACCCTACCACAAGAGTCTTGTCACAAGCCCGATGGTCGCAATGGTCTTGACCATCGCGACCATCTTCCTGGCCGCTTGCTAGAGCTGTGGGTGGTCACCGTTCAAAAAAAAAAATAGCCCGACCCTAATTCAGAGCGAGCGCTCTGTCAGAGCGAGCGGGTCTGAATCAGGCCCTGTGCTCGGAAAAACTTATCACCTGATGTTTAACAACCAACAAGGGATTGAGACGTGCTGATGGGTTTGCAGCATAATTTTTCTTGCAGCTTCTAAATTATTAGAAACATATAATAAAACCTGGTTAGTATTGCAATGGTAGACTACATTATCATCAAAAGGGATTTCACACTTGATTCATCATCGATGTATATTGAGGGTGATTCAAAGTTGTATGCTAATAACATCGCTGCTGTGTATTGGGATCGGCCATCTGAGTATCTGAGTAACTTTCATGTTACACAGGATGGTCGAAGTTTTCACTCTGCCGGTGACAGTGAAACGGCATTGGAATATGCAGCAACTTGCCTTGACACGCCTCGAAAACATGGCCGAAATGGATGTTTTCAAGAACGATTTTCGGTGCCGCCCCCTCTCCGCCCCCAAATGGCCGCAGCATGTCAATCATGCCGCTGCATAGGGAGGACTGTGACTGCTGTCGCAGTCAGTGATCAGCACATGTGCAGTACAGATCCTGCGTATGCGCCCTTCATTGAACATTGGCCCTTTGTATGGTTTTGATACAAAAGATCTCTAAACATCAACACAAATGCGGGTTCTATCAAATAGGATAAAAATGGATCTCAAAGTTGGGATAAATAACTCTGTATTCCATGTAAATAAATAAATACCACTACTGATACCTCCAATAGAGATTAATATAACGATGGCAAAATTTGCATAAATTGTCTATTTTGGTGTAACAAGCAGAGGCAGGAAGTTCCAGCGATACAAATTTTGCAGCCAAAAAATCTGGAGGGAGCAGAACTAAGCTATTGTCCATAGTGTAGATTTACTTTACTTTATATCCCAAAAAAAACACCCTGATGTTCACCTATAATTTTCTAGCACTTCATGGATCAAGCCTGTAGGATAAAATGTTACTTTTATAGAATGTGGAGGTAATTTTCAACCAATTTAAAGATGATTTATCTCCACTTTCTGTGTTCTTCATTTTGATATAAATCTCCTGACATTTGGGTTTCAAAAGCAACATTAGACATAAGAGATCTAATTCCAAGTGTTAATGTAATTCAAGCCAACATTTCAGGTGTTTCGGTCACAAAAATGTCAGAATTGTTTAACGTACAGTATCATGAGGAAAGTTGCTTGAAATGGTTGATGGAATAAATGAGAAACTGCATCACAAAAAAAAGAGTGGTGGTAATAAGTCCATGTTCACCGATGGGGGTAAATGGTAACAACCAAAAAAACTGACCAAGTTTCAGCAAAGAACAGCCATTTTTGCCAATCATTAGTAAATCTATTGCCATATTTGTAAGTGAAAAGTAGATTAATGACAACTTTGAGAGGCATATTTACATAGAATTTGACAGCAGATAAGAACCACTTCACCCATATAGTCTGCCCCCCTATGTGATCCTCAGTTCTCTGTAAGGATATCCTTATGTCTATCCCAAGCATGTTTAAATAGCTCTACTGTCTTAGCCTCTACCACCTCTGATGGGAGGCTATTCCACTTGTCCACTACCCTTTCTTTAATGTAATGTTTCCTCATATTTCCCCTGAACCTACCACCCTCCAACACATGTCCTCGTCTTCTAAATACTCCTCTTCCTTTGAAGAATGTTTCCCTCCTGTAAAACCCTTGATATATGTGAAAGTTTTGTGATGTAGGCCATTAACCATTCTATATATACCAGCCATTGACCTTCTATATACAGTCTATAATGTATTTATATCATATCGTAGAACAGAACTGAACACAGTATTGCAATGAGAATTTGCTGGAAATCTCCCCAAATTAGATATTTTCATGGATAGGGGGGGATTGCATCTGCAATCACAAAAGCAGCCCCCATCGGGGCTGCTAAAATGTCAAATTTATCAAGCTCTGGAGCT